>OW026455.1:16027923-17227923 GCA_932274525.1 Podabrus alpinus
AAATTGTCGACTATGTTTGTTTTATGTCAAAAAAAGACAGATCAAATTTTTGGGGAGCTTTTACGTGCATTTATAGCAATTTTATTGTGTGAAAACTGCTGTTGGTGTTGAAAATTAAATTTATAGTAAGTTTTTTTAATTTTATCATACATCGTAAACCTATTTCTAGCAATGAAATTATTAATTCCTATGATTTTTGAACAAATTAAATAGTTTTTTCATCAATTAGTAGTTATTTGAAAATTCTTCACGTGAATTATAATTGCGGCATCTCAGTAGGCTATCGAAAATTGTCGACTATGTTTGTTTTATGTCAAAAAAAGACAGATCAAATTTTTGGGGAGCTTTTACGTGCATTTATAGCAATTTTATTGTGTGAAAACTGCTGTTGGTGTTGAAAATTAAATTTATAGTAAGTTTTTTTAATTTTATCATACATCGTAAACCTATTTCTAGCAATGAAATTATTAATTCCTATGATTTTTGAACAAATTAAATAGTTTTTTTCATCAATTAGTAGTTATTTGAAAATTCTTCACGTGAATTATAATTGCGGCATCTCAGTAGGCTATCGAAAATTGTCGACTATGTTTGTTTTATGTCAAAAAAAGACAGATCAAATTTTTGGGGAGCTTTTACGTGCATTTATAGCAATTTTATTGTGTGAAAACTGCTGTTGGTGTTGAAAATTAAATTTATAGTAAGTTTTTTTAATTTTATCATACATCGTAAACCTATTTCTAGCAATGAAATTATTAATTCCTATGATTTTTGAACAAATTAAATAGTTTTTTCATCAATTAGTAGTTATTTGAAAATTCTTCACGTGAATTATAATTGCGGCATCTCAGTAGGCTATCGAAAATTGTCGACTATGTTTGTTTTATGTCAAAAAAAGACAGATCAAATTTTTGGGGAGCTTTTACGTGCATTTATAGCAATTTTATTGTGTGAAAACTGCTGTTGGTGTTGAAAATTAAATTTATAGTAAGTTTTTTTAATTTTATCATACATCGTAAACCTATTTCTAGCAATGAAATTATTAATTCCTATGATTTTTGAACAAATTAAATAGTTTTTTCATCAATTAGTAGTTATTTGAAAATTCTTCACGTGAATTATAATTGCGGCATCTCAGTAGGCTATCGAAAATTGTCGACTATGTTTGTTTTATGTCAAAAAAAGACAGATCAAATTTTTGGGGAGCTTTTACGTGCATTTATAGCAATTTTATTGTGTGAAAACTGCTGTTGGTGTTGAAAATTAAATTTATAGTAAGTTTTTTTAATTTTATCATACATCGTAAACCTATTTCTAGCAATGAAATTATTAATTCCTATGATTTTTGAACAAATTAAATAGTTTTTTCATCAATTAGTAGTTATTTGAAAATTCTTCACGTGAATTATAATTGCGGCATCTCAGTAGGCTATCGAAAATTGTCGACTATGTTTGTTTTATGTCAAAAAAAGACAGATCAAATTTTTGGGGAGCTTTTACGTGCATTTATAGCAATTTTATTGTGTGAAAACTGCTGTTGGTGTTGAAAATTAAATTTATAGTAAGTTTTTTTAATTTTATCATACATCGTAAACCTATTTCTAGCAATGAAATTATTAATTCCTATGATTTTTGAACAAATTAAATAGTTTTTTCATCAATTAGTAGTTATTTGAAAATTCTTCACGTGAATTATAATTGCGGCATCTCAGTAGGCTATCGAAAATTGTCGACTATGTTTGTTTTATGTCAAAAAAAGACAGATCAAATTTTTGGGGAGCTTTTACGTGCATTTATAGCATTTTTATTGTGTGAAAACTGCTGTTGGTGTTGAAAATTAAATTTATAGTAAGTTTTTTTAATTTTATCATACATCGTAAACCTATTTCTAGCAATGAAATTATTAATTCCTATGATTTTTGAACAAATTAAATAGTTTTTTCATCAATTAGTAGTTATTTGAAAATTCTTCACGTGAATTATAATTGCGGCATCTCAGTAGGCTATCGAAAATTGTCGACTATGTTTGTTTTATGTCAAAAAAAGACAGATCAAATTTTTGGGGAGCTTTTACGTGCATTTATAGCAATTTTATTGTGTGAAAACTGCTGTTGGTGTTGAAAATTAAATTTATAGTAAGTTTTTTTAATTTTATCATACATCGTAAACCTATTTCTAGCAATGAAATTATTAATTCCTATGATTTTTGAACAAATTAAATAGTTTTTTCATCAATTAGTAGTTATTTGAAAATTCTTCACGTGAATTATAATTGCGGCATCTCAGTAGGCTATCGAAAATTGTCGACTATGTTTGTTTTATGTCAAAAAAAGACAGATCAAATTTTTGGGGAGCTTTTACGTGCATTTATAGCAATTTTATTGTGTGAAAACTGCTGTTGGTGTTGAAAATTAAATTTATAGTAAGTTTTTTTAATTTTATCATACATCGTAAACCTATTTCTAGCAATGAAATTATTAATTCCTATGATTTTTGAACAAATTAAATAGTTTTTTCATCAATTAGTAGTTATTTGAAAATTCTTCACGTGAATTATAATTGCGGCATCTCAGTAGGCTATCGAAAATTGTCGACTATGTTTGTTTTATGTCAAAAAAAGACAGATCAAATTTTTGGGGAGCTTTTACGTGCATTTATAGCATTTTTATTGTGTGAAAACTGCTGTTGGTGTTGAAAATTAAATTTATAGTAAGTTTTTTTAATTTTATCATACATCGTAAACCTATTTCTAGCAATGAAATTATTAATTCCTATGATTTTTGAACAAATTAAATAGTTTTTTCATCAATTAGTAGTTATTTGAAAATTCTTCACGTGAATTATAATTGCGGCATCTCAGTAGGCTATCGAAAATTGTCGACTATGTTTGTTTTATGTCAAAAAAAGACAGATCAAATTTTTGGGGAGCTTTTACGTGCATTTATAGCAATTTTATTGTGTGAAAACTGCTGTTGGTGTTGAAAATTAAATTTATAGTAAGTTTTTTTAATTTTATCATACATCGTAAACCTATTTCTAGCAATGAAATTATTAATTCCTATGATTTTTGAACAAATTAAATAGTTTTTTCATCAATTAGTAGTTATTTGAAAATTCTTCACGTGAATTATAATTGCGGCATCTCAGTAGGCTATCGAAAATTGTCGACTATGTTTGTTTTATGTCAAAAAAAGACAGATCAAATTTTTGGGGAGCTTTTACGTGCATTTATAGCAATTTTATTGTGTGAAAACTGCTGTTGGTGTTGAAAATTAAATTTATAGTAAGTTTTTTTAATTTTATCATACATCGTAAACCTATTTCTAGCAATGAAATTATTAATTCCTATGATTTTTGAACAAATTAAATAGTTTTTTCATCAATTAGTAGTTATTTGAAAATTCTTCACGTGAATTATAATTGCGGCATCTCAGTAGGCTATCGAAAATTGTCGACTATGTTTGTTTTATGTCAAAAAAAGACAGATCAAATTTTTGGGGAGCTTTTACGTGCATTTATAGCATTTTTATTGTGTGAAAACTGCTGTTGGTGTTGAAAATTAAATTTATAGTAAGTTTTTTTAATTTTATCATACATCGTAAACCTATTTCTAGCAATGAAATTATTAATTCCTATGATTTTTGAACAAATTAAATAGTTTTTTCATCAATTAGTAGTTATTTGAAAATTCTTCACGTGAATTATAATTGCGGCATCTCAGTAGGCTATCGAAAATTGTCGACTATGTTTGTTTTATGTCAAAAAAAGACAGATCAAATTTTTGGGGAGCTTTTACGTGCATTTATAGCAATTTTATTGTGTGAAAACTGCTGTTGGTGTTGAAAATTAAATTTATAGTAAGTTTTTTTAATTTTATCATACATCGTAAACCTATTTCTAGCAATGAAATTATTAATTCCTATGATTTTTGAACAAATTAAATAGTTTTTTCATCAATTAGTAGTTATTTGAAAATTCTTCACGTGAATTATAATTGCGGCATCTCAGTAGGCTATCGAAAATTGTCGACTATGTTTGTTTTATGTCAAAAAAAGACAGATCAAATTTTTGGGGAGCTTTTACGTGCATTTATAGCAATTTTATTGTGTGAAAACTGCTGTTGGTGTTGAAAATTAAATTTATAGTAAGTTTTTTTAATTTTATCATACATCGTAAACCTATTTCTAGCAATGAAATTATTAATTCCTATGATTTTTGAACAAATTAAATAGTTTTTTCATCAATTAGTAGTTATTTGAAAATTCTTCACGTGAATTATAATTGCGGCATCTCAGTAGGCTATCGAAAATTGTCGACTATGTTTGTTTTATGTCAAAAAAAGACAGATCAAATTTTTGGGGAGCTTTTACGTGCATTTATAGCAATTTTATTGTGTGAAAACTGCTGTTGGTGTTGAAAATTAAATTTATAGTAAGTTTTTTTAATTTTATCATACATCGTAAACCTATTTCTAGCAATGAAATTATTAATTCCTATGATTTTTGAACAAATTAAATAGTTTTTTCATCAATTAGTAGTTATTTGAAAATTCTTCACGTGAATTATAATTGCGGCATCTCAGTAGGCTATCGAAAATTGTCGACTATGTTTGTTTTATGTCAAAAAAAGACAGATCAAATTTTTGGGGAGCTTTTACGTGCATTTATAGCAATTTTATTGTGTGAAAACTGCTGTTGGTGTTGAAAATTAAATTTATAGTAAGTTTTTTTAATTTTATCATACATCGTAAACCTATTTCTAGCAATGAAATTATTAATTCCTATGATTTTTGAACAAATTAAATAGTTTTTTCATCAATTAGTAGTTATTTGAAAATTCTTCACGTGAATTATAATTGCGGCATCTCAGTAGGCTATCGAAAATTGTCGACTATGTTTGTTTTATGTCAAAAAAAGACAGATCAAATTTTTGGGGAGCTTTTACGTGCATTTATAGCAATTTTATTGTGTGAAAACTGCTGTTGGTGTTGAAAATTAAATTTATAGTAAGTTTTTTTAATTTTTTCATACATCGTAAACCTATTTCTAGCAATGAAATTATTAATTCCTATGATTTTTGAACAAATTAAATAGTTTTTTCATCAATTAGTAGTTATTTGAAAATTCTTCACGTGAATTATAATTGCGGCATCTCAGTAGGCTATCGAAAATTGTCGACTATGTTTGTTTTATGTCAAAAAAAGACAGATCAAATTTTTGGGGAGCTTTTACGTGCATTTATAGCAATTTTATTGTGTGAAAACTGCTGTTGGTGTTGAAAATTAAATTTATAGTAAGTTTTTTTAATTTTATCATACATCGTAAACCTATTTCTAGCAATGAAATTATTAATTCCTATGATTTTTGAACAAATTAAATAGTTTTTTCATCAATTAGTAGTTATTTGAAAATTCTTCACGTGAATTATAATTGCGGCATCTCAGTAGGCTATCGAAAATTGTCGACTATGTTTGTTTTATGTCAAAAAAAGACAGATCAAATTTTTGGGGAGCTTTTACGTGCATTTATAGCATTTTTATTGTGTGAAAACTGCTGTTGGTGTTGAAAATTAAATTTATAGTAAGTTTTTTTAATTTTATCATACATCGTAAACCTATTTCTAGCAATGAAATTATTAATTCCTATGATTTTTGAACAAATTAAATAGTTTTTTCATCAATTAGTAGTTATTTGAAAATTCTTCACGTGAATTATAATTGCGGCATCTCAGTAGGCTATCGAAAATTGTCGACTATGTTTGTTTTATGTCAAAAAAAGACAGATCAAATTTTTGGGGAGCTTTTACGTGCATTTATAGCAATTTTATTGTGTGAAAACTGCTGTTGGTGTTGAAAATTAAATTTATAGTAAGTTTTTTTAATTTTATCATACATCGTAAACCTATTTCTAGCAATGAAATTATTAATTCCTATGATTTTTGAACAAATTAAATAGTTTTTTCATCAATTAGTAGTTATTTGAAAATTCTTCACGTGAATTATAATTGCGGCATCTCAGTAGGCTATCGAAAATTGTCGACTATGTTTGTTTTATGTCAAAAAAAGACAGATCAAATTTTTGGGGAGCTTTTACGTGCATTTATAGCATTTTTATTGTGTGAAAACTGCTGTTGGTGTTGAAAATTAAATTTATAGTAAGTTTTTTTAATTTTATCATACATCGTAAACCTATTTCTAGCAATGAAATTATTAATTCCTATGATTTTTGAACAAATTAAATAGTTTTTTTCATCAATTAGTAGTTATTTGAAAATTCTTCACGTGAATTATAATTGCGGCATCTCAGTAGGCTATCGAAAATTGTCGACTATGTTTGTTTTATGTCAAAAAAAGACAGATCAAATTTTTGGGGAGCTTTTACGTGCATTTATAGCAATTTTATTGTGTGAAAACTGCTGTTGGTGTTGAAAATTAAATTTATAGTAAGTTTTTTTAATTTTATCATACATCGTAAACCTATTTCTAGCAATGAAATTATTAATTCCTATGATTTTTGAACAAATTAAATAGTTTTTTCATCAATTAGTAGTTATTTGAAAATTCTTCACGTGAATTATAATTGCGGCATCTCAGTAGGCTATCGAAAATTGTCGACTATGTTTGTTTTATGTCAAAAAAAGACAGATCAAATTTTTGGGGAGCTTTTACGTGCATTTATAGCATTTTTATTGTGTGAAAACTGCTGTTGGTGTTGAAAATTAAATTTATAGTAAGTTTTTTTAATTTTATCATACATCGTAAACCTATTTCTAGCAATGAAATTATTAATTCCTATGATTTTTGAACAAATTAAATAGTTTTTTCATCAATTAGTAGTTATTTGAAAATTCTTCACGTGAATTATAATTGCGGCATCTCAGTAGGCTATCGAAAATTGTCGACTATGTTTGTTTTATGTCAAAAAAAGACAGATCAAATTTTTGGGGAGCTTTTACGTGCATTTATAGCAATTTTATTGTGTGAAAACTGCTGTTGGTGTTGAAAATTAAATTTATAGTAAGTTTTTTTAATTTTATCATACATCGTAAACCTATTTCTAGCAATGAAATTATTAATTCCTATGATTTTTGAACAAATTAAATAGTTTTTTCATCAATTAGTAGTTATTTGAAAATTCTTCACGTGAATTATAATTGCGGCATCTCAGTAGGCTATCGAAAATTGTCGACTATGTTTGTTTTATGTCAAAAAAAGACAGATCAAATTTTTGGGGAGCTTTTACGTGCATTTATAGCAATTTTATTGTGTGAAAACTGCTGTTGGTGTTGAAAATTAAATTTATAGTAAGTTTTTTTAATTTTATCATACATCGTAAACCTATTTCTAGCAATGAAATTATTAATTCCTATGATTTTTGAACAAATTAAATAGTTTTTTCATCAATTAGTAGTTATTTGAAAATTCTTCACGTGAATTATAATTGCGGCATCTCAGTAGGCTATCGAAAATTGTCGACTATGTTTGTTTTATGTCAAAAAAAGACAGATCAAATTTTTGGGGAGCTTTTACGTGCATTTATAGCAATTTTATTGTGTGAAAACTGCTGTTGGTGTTGAAAATTAAATTTATAGTAAGTTTTTTTAATTTTATCATACATCGTAAACCTATTTCTAGCAATGAAATTATTAATTCCTATGATTTTTGAACAAATTAAATAGTTTTTTCATCAATTAGTAGTTATTTGAAAATTCTTCACGTGAATTATAATTGCGGCATCTCAGTAGGCTATCGAAAATTGTCGACTATGTTTGTTTTATGTCAAAAAAAGACAGATCAAATTTTTGGGGAGCTTTTACGTGCATTTATAGCAATTTTATTGTGTGAAAACTGCTGTTGGTGTTGAAAATTAAATTTATAGTAAGTTTTTTTAATTTTATCATACATCGTAAACCTATTTCTAGCAATGAAATTATTAATTCCTATGATTTTTGAACAAATTAAATAGTTTTTTCATCAATTAGTAGTTATTTGAAAATTCTTCACGTGAATTATAATTGCGGCATCTCAGTAGGCTATCGAAAATTGTCGACTATGTTTGTTTTATGTCAAAAAAAGACAGATCAAATTTTTGGGGAGCTTTTACGTGCATTTATAGCATTTTTATTGTGTGAAAACTGCTGTTGGTGTTGAAAATTAAATTTATAGTAAGTTTTTTTAATTTTATCATACATCGTAAACCTATTTCTAGCAATGAAATTATTAATTCCTATGATTTTTGAACAAATTAAATAGTTTTTTCATCAATTAGTAGTTATTTGAAAATTCTTCACGTGAATTATAATTGCGGCATCTCAGTAGGCTATCGAAAATTGTCGACTATGTTTGTTTTATGTCAAAAAAAGACAGATCAAATTTTTGGGGAGCTTTTACGTGCATTTATAGCAATTTTATTGTGTGAAAACTGCTGTTGGTGTTGAAAATTAAATTTATAGTAAGTTTTTTTAATTTTATCATACATCGTAAACCTATTTCTAGCAATGAAATTATTAATTCCTATGATTTTTGAACAAATTAAATAGTTTTTTCATCAATTAGTAGTTATTTGAAAATTCTTCACGTGAATTATAATTGCGGCATCTCAGTAGGCTATCGAAAATTGTCGACTATGTTTGTTTTATGTCAAAAAAAGACAGATCAAATTTTTGGGGAGCTTTTACGTGCATTTATAGCAATTTTATTGTGTGAAAACTGCTGTTGGTGTTGAAAATTAAATTTATAGTAAGTTTTTTTAATTTTATCATACATCGTAAACCTATTTCTAGCAATGAAATTATTAATTCCTATGATTTTTGAACAAATTAAATAGTTTTTTCATCAATTAGTAGTTATTTGAAAATTCTTCACGTGAATTATAATTGCGGCATCTCAGTAGGCTATCGAAAATTGTCGACTATGTTTGTTTTATGTCAAAAAAAGACAGATCAAATTTTTGGGGAGCTTTTACGTGCATTTATAGCATTTTTATTGTGTGAAAACTGCTGTTGGTGTTGAAAATTAAATTTATAGTAAGTTTTTTTAATTTTATCATACATCGTAAACCTATTTCTAGCAATGAAATTATTAATTCCTATGATTTTTGAACAAATTAAATAGTTTTTTCATCAATTAGTAGTTATTTGAAAATTCTTCACGTGAATTATAATTGCGGCATCTCAGTAGGCTATCGAAAATTGTCGACTATGTTTGTTTTATGTCAAAAAAAGACAGATCAAATTTTTGGGGAGCTTTTACGTGCATTTATAGCAATTTTATTGTGTGAAAACTGCTGTTGGTGTTGAAAATTAAATTTATAGTAAGTTTTTTTAATTTTATCATACATCGTAAACCTATTTCTAGCAATGAAATTATTAATTCCTATGATTTTTGAACAAATTAAATAGTTTTTTCATCAATTAGTAGTTATTTGAAAATTCTTCACGTGAATTATAATTGCGGCATCTCAGTAGGCTATCGAAAATTGTCGACTATGTTTGTTTTATGTCAAAAAAAGACAGATCAAATTTTTGGGGAGCTTTTACGTGCATTTATAGCAATTTTATTGTGTGAAAACTGCTGTTGGTGTTGAAAATTAAATTTATAGTAAGTTTTTTTAATTTTATCATACATCGTAAACCTATTTCTAGCAATGAAATTATTAATTCCTATGATTTTTGAACAAATTAAATAGTTTTTTCATCAATTAGTAGTTATTTGAAAATTCTTCACGTGAATTATAATTGCGGCATCTCAGTAGGCTATCGAAAATTGTCGACTATGTTTGTTTTATGTCAAAAAAAGACAGATCAAATTTTTGGGGAGCTTTTACGTGCATTTATAGCAATTTTATTGTGTGAAAACTGCTGTTGGTGTTGAAAATTAAATTTATAGTAAGTTTTTTTAATTTTATCATACATCGTAAACCTATTTCTAGCAATGAAATTATTAATTCCTATGATTTTTGAACAAATTAAATAGTTTTTTCATCAATTAGTAGTTATTTGAAAATTCTTCACGTGAATTATAATTGCGGCATCTCAGTAGGCTATCGAAAATTGTCGACTATGTTTGTTTTATGTCAAAAAAAGACAGATCAAATTTTTGGGGAGCTTTTACGTGCATTTATAGCAATTTTATTGTGTGAAAACTGCTGTTGGTGTTGAAAATTAAATTTATAGTAAGTTTTTTTAATTTTATCATACATCGTAAACCTATTTCTAGCAATGAAATTATTAATTCCTATGATTTTTGAACAAATTAAATAGTTTTTTCATCAATTAGTAGTTATTTGAAAATTCTTCACGTGAATTATAATTGCGGCATCTCAGTAGGCTATCGAAAATTGTCGACTATGTTTGTTTTATGTCAAAAAAAGACAGATCAAATTTTTGGGGAGCTTTTACGTGCATTTATAGCAATTTTATTGTGTGAAAACTGCTGTTGGTGTTGAAAATTAAATTTATAGTAAGTTTTTTTAATTTTATCATACATCGTAAACCTATTTCTAGCAATGAAATTATTAATTCCTATGATTTTTGAACAAATTAAATAGTTTTTTCATCAATTAGTAGTTATTTGAAAATTCTTCACGTGAATTATAATTGCGGCATCTCAGTAGGCTATCGAAAATTGTCGACTATGTTTGTTTTATGTCAAAAAAAGACAGATCAAATTTTTGGGGAGCTTTTACGTGCATTTATAGCAATTTTATTGTGTGAAAACTGCTGTTGGTGTTGAAAATTAAATTTATAGTAAGTTTTTTTAATTTTATCATACATCGTAAACCTATTTCTAGCAATGAAATTATTAATTCCTATGATTTTTGAACAAATTAAATAGTTTTTTCATCAATTAGTAGTTATTTGAAAATTCTTCACGTGAATTATAATTGCGGCATCTCAGTAGGCTATCGAAAATTGTCGACTATGTTTGTTTTATGTCAAAAAAAGACAGATCAAATTTTTGGGGAGCTTTTACGTGCATTTATAGCAATTTTATTGTGTGAAAACTGCTGTTGGTGTTGAAAATTAAATTTATAGTAAGTTTTTTTAATTTTATCATACATCGTAAACCTATTTCTAGCAATGAAATTATTAATTCCTATGATTTTTGAACAAATTAAATAGTTTTTTCATCAATTAGTAGTTATTTGAAAATTCTTCACGTGAATTATAATTGCGGCATCTCAGTAGGCTATCGAAAATTGTCGACTATGTTTGTTTTATGTCAAAAAAAGACAGATCAAATTTTTGGGGAGCTTTTACGTGCATTTATAGCAATTTTATTGTGTGAAAACTGCTGTTGGTGTTGAAAATTAAATTTATAGTAAGTTTTTTTAATTTTATCATACATCGTAAACCTATTTCTAGCAATGAAATTATTAATTCCTATGATTTTTGAACAAATTAAATAGTTTTTTCATCAATTAGTAGTTATTTGAAAATTCTTCACGTGAATTATAATTGCGGCATCTCAGTAGGCTATCGAAAATTGTCGACTATGTTTGTTTTATGTCAAAAAAAGACAGATCAAATTTTTGGGGAGCTTTTACGTGCATTTATAGCAATTTTATTGTGTGAAAACTGCTGTTGGTGTTGAAAATTAAATTTATAGTAAGTTTTTTTAATTTTATCATACATCGTAAACCTATTTCTAGCAATGAAATTATTAATTCCTATGATTTTTGAACAAATTAAATAGTTTTTTCATCAATTAGTAGTTATTTGAAAATTCTTCACGTGAATTATAATTGCGGCATCTCAGTAGGCTATCGAAAATTGTCGACTATGTTTGTTTTATGTCAAAAAAAGACAGATCAAATTTTTGGGGAGCTTTTACGTGCATTTATAGCAATTTTATTGTGTGAAAACTGCTGTTGGTGTTGAAAATTAAATTTATAGTAAGTTTTTTTAATTTTATCATACATCGTAAACCTATTTCTAGCAATGAAATTATTAATTCCTATGATTTTTGAACAAATTAAATAGTTTTTTCATCAATTAGTAGTTATTTGAAAATTCTTCACGTGAATTATAATTGCGGCATCTCAGTAGGCTATCGAAAATTGTCGACTATGTTTGTTTTATGTCAAAAAAAGACAGATCAAATTTTTGGGGAGCTTTTACGTGCATTTATAGCAATTTTATTGTGTGAAAACTGCTGTTGGTGTTGAAAATTAAATTTATAGTAAGTTTTTTTAATTTTATCATACATCGTAAACCTATTTCTAGCAATGAAATTATTAATTCCTATGATTTTTGAACAAATTAAATAGTTTTTTCATCAATTAGTAGTTATTTGAAAATTCTTCACGTGAATTATAATTGCGGCATCTCAGTAGGCTATCGAAAATTGTCGACTATGTTTGTTTTATGTCAAAAAAAGACAGATCAAATTTTTGGGGAGCTTTTACGTGCATTTATAGCAATTTTATTGTGTGAAAACTGCTGTTGGTGTTGAAAATTAAATTTATAGTAAGTTTTTTTAATTTTATCATACATCGTAAACCTATTTCTAGCAATGAAATTATTAATTCCTATGATTTTTGAACAAATTAAATAGTTTTTTCATCAATTAGTAGTTATTTGAAAATTCTTCACGTGAATTATAATTGCGGCATCTCAGTAGGCTATCGAAAATTGTCGACTATGTTTGTTTTATGTCAAAAAAAGACAGATCAAATTTTTGGGGAGCTTTTACGTGCATTTATAGCAATTTTATTGTGTGAAAACTGCTGTTGGTGTTGAAAATTAAATTTATAGTAAGTTTTTTTAATTTTATCATACATCGTAAACCTATTTCTAGCAATGAAATTATTAATTCCTATGATTTTTGAACAAATTAAATAGTTTTTTCATCAATTAGTAGTTATTTGAAAATTCTTCACGTGAATTATAATTGCGGCATCTCAGTAGGCTATCGAAAATTGTCGACTATGTTTGTTTTATGTCAAAAAAAGACAGATCAAATTTTTGGGGAGCTTTTACGTGCATTTATAGCAATTTTATTGTGTGAAAACTGCTGTTGGTGTTGAAAATTAAATTTATAGTAAGTTTTTTTAATTTTATCATACATCGTAAACCTATTTCTAGCAATGAAATTATTAATTCCTATGATTTTTGAACAAATTAAATAGTTTTTTCATCAATTAGTAGTTATTTGAAAATTCTTCACGTGAATTATAATTGCGGCATCTCAGTAGGCTATCGAAAATTGTCGACTATGTTTGTTTTATGTCAAAAAAAGACAGATCAAATTTTTGGGGAGCTTTTACGTGCATTTATAGCAATTTTATTGTGTGAAAACTGCTGTTGGTGTTGAAAATTAAATTTATAGTAAGTTTTTTTAATTTTATCATACATCGTAAACCTATTTCTAGCAATGAAATTATTAATTCCTATGATTTTTGAACAAATTAAATAGTTTTTTCATCAATTAGTAGTTATTTGAAAATTCTTCACGTGAATTATAATTGCGGCATCTCAGTAGGCTATCGAAAATTGTCGACTATGTTTGTTTTATGTCAAAAAAAGACAGATCAAATTTTTGGGGAGCTTTTACGTGCATTTATAGCAATTTTATTGTGTGAAAACTGCTGTTGGTGTTGAAAATTAAATTTATAGTAAGTTTTTTTAATTTTATCATACATCGTAAACCTATTTCTAGCAATGAAATTATTAATTCCTATGATTTTTGAACAAATTAAATAGTTTTTTCATCAATTAGTAGTTATTTGAAAATTCTTCACGTGAATTATAATTGCGGCATCTCAGTAGGCTATCGAAAATTGTCGACTATGTTTGTTTTATGTCAAAAAAAGACAGATCAAATTTTTGGGGAGCTTTTACGTGCATTTATAGCAATTTTATTGTGTGAAAACTGCTGTTGGTGTTGAAAATTAAATTTATAGTAAGTTTTTTTAATTTTATCATACATCGTAAACCTATTTCTAGCAATGAAATTATTAATTCCTATGATTTTTGAACAAATTAAATAGTTTTTTCATCAATTAGTAGTTATTTGAAAATTCTTCACGTGAATTATAATTGCGGCATCTCAGTAGGCTATCGAAAATTGTCGACTATGTTTGTTTTATGTCAAAAAAAGACAGATCAAATTTTTGGGGAGCTTTTACGTGCATTTATAGCAATTTTATTGTGTGAAAACTGCTGTTGGTGTTGAAAATTAAATTTATAGTAAGTTTTTTTAATTTTATCATACATCGTAAACCTATTTCTAGCAATGAAATTATTAATTCCTATGATTTTTGAACAAATTAAATAGTTTTTTCATCAATTAGTAGTTATTTGAAAATTCTTCACGTGAATTATAATTGCGGCATCTCAGTAGGCTATCGAAAATTGTCGACTATGTTTGTTTTATGTCAAAAAAAGACAGATCAAATTTTTGGGGAGCTTTTACGTGCATTTATAGCAATTTTATTGTGTGAAAACTGCTGTTGGTGTTGAAAATTAAATTTATAGTAAGTTTTTTTAATTTTATCATACATCGTAAACCTATTTCTAGCAATGAAATTATTAATTCCTATGATTTTTGAACAAATTAAATAGTTTTTTCATCAATTAGTAGTTATTTGAAAATTCTTCACGTGAATTATAATTGCGGCATCTCAGTAGGCTATCGAAAATTGTCGACTATGTTTGTTTTATGTCAAAAAAACAAAATATAAAACTTTCAATTTTTAGGGCACTTAGGAAGACTAATTAATTTTCTAATTTTACAATCCCGTGCAGTTTTTCGTGATCTTGGCAATTATGCAACACAATATAAAACTTTCAATTTTTAGGGCACTTTAGAAAGACAAATTACATATTCTAATTTCACTATTCCATGGAATTTTTCGTGATCTTGACCATTATGCAACAAAATATAAAACTTTCAATTTTTAGGGCACTTAGGAAGACTAATTAATTTTCTAATTTTACAATCCCCTGCAGTTTTTCGTGATCTTGGCAATTATGCAACACAATATAAAACTTTCAATTTTTAGGGCACTTTAGAAAGACAAATTAAATATTCTAATTTCACTATTCCATGGAATTTTTCGTGATCTTGACCATTATGCAACAAAATATAAAACTTTCAATTTTTAGGGCACTTAGGAAGACTAATTAATTTTCTAATTTTACAATCCCGTGCAGTTTTTCGTGATCTTGGCAATTATGCAACACAATATAAAACTTTCAATTTTTAGGGCACTTTAGAAAGACAAATTACATATTCTAATTTCACTATTCCATGGAATTTTTCGTGATCTTGACCATTATGCAACACAATATAAAACTTTCAATTTTTAGGGCACTTAGGAAGACTAATTAATTTTCTAATTTTACAATCCCGTGCAGTTTTTCGTGATCTTGGCAATTATGCAACACAATATAAAACTTTCAATTTTTAGGGCACTTTAGAAAGACAAATTAAATATTCTAATTTCACTATTCCATGGAATTTTTCGTGATCTTGACCATTATGCAACAAAATATAAAACTTTCAATTTTTAGGGCACTTAGGAAGACTAATTAATTTTCTAATTTTACAATCCCGTGCAGTTTTTCGTGATCTTGGCAATTATGCAACACAATATAAAACTTTCAATTTTTAGGGCACTTTAGAGAGACAAATTACATATTCTAATTTCACTATTCCATGGCATTTTTCGTGATCTTGACCATTATGCAACAAAATATAAAACTTTCAATTTTTAGGGCACTTAGGAAGACTAATTAATTTTCTAATTTTACAATCCCCTGCAGTTTTTCGTGATCTTGGCAATTATGCAACACAATATAAAACTTTCAATTTTTAGGGCACTTTAGAAAGACAAATTAAATATTCTAATTTCCCTATTCCATGGAATTTTTCGTGATCTTGACCATTATGCAACAAAATATAAAACTTTCAATTTTTAGGGCACTTAGGAAGACTAATTAATTTTCTAATTTTACAATCCCGTGCAGTTTTTCGTGATCTTGGCAATTATGCAACACAATATAGAACTTTCAATTTTTAGGGCACTTTAGCAAGACAAATTAAATATTCTAATTTCACTATTCCATGGAATTTTTCGTGATCTTGACCATTATGCAACAAAATATAAAACTTTCAATTTTTAGGGCACTTAGGAAGACTAACTAATTTTCTAATTTTACAATCCCGTGCAGTTTTTCGTGATCTTGGCAATTATGCAACACAATATAAAACTTTCAATTTTTAGGGCACTTTAGAAAGACAAATTACATATTCTAATTTCACTATTCCATGGAATTTTTCGTGATCTTGACCATTATGCAACAAAATATAAAACTTTCAATTTTTAGGGCACTTAGGAAGACTAATTAATTTTCTAATTTTACAATCCCGTGCAGTTTTTCGTGATCTTGGCAATTATGCAACACAATATAAAACTTTCAATTTTTAGGGCACTTTAGAAAGACAAATTAAATATTCTAATTTCACTATTCCATGGAATTTTTCGTGATCTTGACCATTATGCAACAAAATATAAAACTTTCAATTTTTAGGGCACTTAGGAAGACTAATTAATTTTCTAATTTTACAGTCCCGTGCAGTTTTTCGTGATCTTGGCAATTATGCAACACAATATAAAACTTTCAATTTTTAGGGCACTTTAGAAAGACAAATTAAATATTCTAATTTCACTATTCCATGGAATTTTTCGTGATCTTGACCATTATGCAACAAAATATAAAACTTTCAATTTTTAGGGCACTTAGGAAGACTAATTAATTTTCTAATTTTACAATCCCGTGCAGTTTTTCGTGATCTTGGCAATTATGCAACACAATATAAAACTTTCAATTTTTAGGGCACTTTAGAAAGACAAATTAAATATTCTAATTTCACTATTCCATGGAATTTTTCGTGATCTTGACCATTATGCAACAAAATATAAAACTTTCAATTTTTAGGGCACTTAGGAAGACTAATTAATTTTCTAATTTTACAATCCCGTGCAGTTTTTCGTGATCTTGGCAATTATGCAACAAAATATAAAACTTTCAATTTTTAGGGCACTTTAGAAAGACAAATTAAATATTCTAATTTCACTATTCCATGGAATTTTTCGTGATCTTGACCATTATGCAACAAAATATAAAACTTTCAATTTTTAGGGCACTTAGGAAGACTAATTAATTTTCTAATTTTACAATCCCGTGCAGGTTTTCGTGATCTTGGCAATTATGCAACACAATATAAAACTTTCAATTTTTAGGGCACTTTAGAAAGACAAATTAAATATTCTAATTTCACTATTCCATGGAATTTTTCGTGATCTTGACCATTATGCAACAAAATATAAAACTTTCAATTTTTAGGGCACTTAGGAAGACTAATTAATTTTCTAATTTTACAATCCCGTGCAGTTTTTCGTGATCTTGGCAATTATGCAACACAATATAAAACTTTCAATTTTTAGGGCACTTTAGAAAGACAAATTAAATATTCTAATTTCACTATTCCATGGAATTTTTCGTGATCTTGACAATTATGCAACAAAATATAAAACTTTCAATTTTTAGGGCACTTAGGAAGACTAATTAATTTTCTAAATTTACAATCCCGTGCAGTTTTTCGTGATCTTGGCAATTATGCAACACAATATAAAACTTTCAATTTTTAGGGCACTTTAGAAAGACAAATTAAATATTCTAATTTCACTATTCCATGGAATTTTTCGTGATCTTGACCATTATGCAACAAAATATAAAACTTTCAATTTTTAGGGCACTTAGGAAGAATAATTAATTTTCTAATTTTACAATCCCGTGCAGTTTTTCGTGATCTTGGCAATTATGCAACACAATATAAAACTTTCAATTTTTAGGGCACTTTAGAAAGACAAATTACATATTCTAATTTCACTATTCCATGGAATTTTTCGTGATCTTGGCCATTATGCAACAAAATATAAAACTTTCAATTTTTAGGGCACTTAGGAAGACAAATTAAATATTCTAATTTCACTATTCCATGGAATTTTTCGTGATCTTGACCATTATGCAACAAAATATAAAACTTTCAATTTTTAGGGCACTTAGGAAGACAAATTAATTTTCTAATTTTACAATCCCGTGCAGTTTTTCGTGATCTTGGCAATTATGCAACAAAATATAAAACTTTCAATTTTTAGGGCACTTTAGAAAGACAAATTAAATATTCTAATTTCACTATCCCATGCAGTTTTTCGTGAACTTGACAATTATGCAACAAAATATAAAACTTTCAAATTTTAGGGCAGTTAGGAAGACAAATTAAATATTCTAATTTTACTATCCCATGGAATTTTTCGTGATCTTGGCCATTATGCAACAAAATATAAAACTTTCAATTTTTAGGGCACTTAGGAAGACAAATTAAATATTCTAATTTCACTATTCCATGGAATTTTTCGTGATCTTGACCATTATGCAACAAAATATAAAACTTTCAATTTTTAGGGCACTTAGGAAGACTAATTAATATTCTAATTTTACAATCCCCTGCAGTTTTTCGTGATCTTGGCAATTATGCAACACAATATAAAACTTTCAATTTTTAGGGCACTTTAGAAAGACAAATTACATATTCTAATTTCACTATTCCATGGAATTTTTCGTTATCTTGACCATTATGCAACAAAATATAAAACTTTCAATTTTTAGGGCACTTAGGAAGACTAATTAATTTTCTAATTTTACAATTCCGTCCAGTTTTTCGTGATCTTGGCAATTATGCAACACAATATAAAACTTTCAATTTTTAGGGCACTTTAGAAAGACAAATTAAATATTCTAATTTCACTATTCCATGGAATTTTTCGTGATCTTGACCATTATGCAACAAAATATAAAACTTTCAATTTTTAGGGCACTTAGGAAGACAAATTAAATATTCTAATTTCTCTATTCCATGGAATTTTTCGTGATCTTGACCATTATGCAACAAAATATAAAACTTTCAATTTTTAGCGCACTTAGGAAGACAAATTAATTTTCTAATTTTACAATCCCGTGCAGTTTTTCGTGATCTTGGCAATTATGCAACAAAATATAAAACTTTCAATTTTTAGGGCACTTTAGAAAGACAAATTAAATATTCTAATTTCACTATCCCATGCAGTTTTTCGTGAACTTGACAATTATGCAACAAAATATAAAACTTTCAATTTTTAGGGCACTTAGGAAGACTAATTAATTTTCTAATTTTACAATCCCGTGCAGTTTTTCGTGATCTTGGCAATTATGCAACACAATATAAAACTTTTAATTTTTAGGGCACTTTAGAAAGACAAATTAAATATTCTAATTTCAATATTCCATGGAATTTTTCGTGATCTTGACCATTATGCAACAAAATATAAAACTTTCAATTTTTAGGGCACTTAGGAAGACTAATTAATTTTCTAATTTTACAATCCCCTGCAGTTTTTCGTGATCTTGGCAATTATGCAACACAATATAAAACTTTCAATTTTTAGGACACTTTAGAAAGACAAATTACATATTCTAATTTCACTATTCCATGGAATTTTTCGTGATCTTGACCATTATGCAACAAAATATAAAACTTTCAATTTTTAGGGCACTTAGGAAGACTAATTAATTTTCTAATTTTACAATCCCCTGCAGTTTTTCGTGATCTTGGCAATTATGCATCACAATATAAAACTTTCAATTTTTAGGGCACTTTAGAAAGACAAATTAAATATTCTAATTTCACTATTCCATGGAATTTTTCGTGATCTTGACCATTATGCAACAAAATATAAAACTTTCAATTTTTAGTAACTTAGGAAGACAAATTAAATATTCTAATTTTACTATCCCATGGAATTTTTCGTGATCTTGACCATTATGCAACAAAATATAAAACTTTCAATTTTTAGGGCACTTAGGAAGACAAATTAAATATTCTAATTTCACTATTCCATGGAATTTTTCGTGATCTGGACCATTATGCAACAAAATATAAAACTTTCAATTTTTAGGGCACTTAGGAAGACTAATTAATTTTCTAAATTTACAATCCCGTGCAGTTTTTCGTGATCTTGGCAATTATGCAACACAATATAAAACTTTCAATTTTTAGGGCACTTTAGAAAGACAAATTAAATATTCTAATTTCACTATTCCATGGAATTTTTCGTGATCTTGACCATTATGCAACAAAATATAAAACTTTCAATTTTTAGTAACTTAGGAAGACAAATTAAATATTCTAATTTTACTATCCCATGGAATTTTTCGTGATCTTGACCATTATGCAACAAAATATAAAACTTTCAATTTTTAGGGCACTTAGGAAGACAAATTAAATATTCTAATTTCACTATTCCATGGAATTTTTCGTGATCTGGACCATTATGCAACAAAATATAAAACTTTCAATTTTTAGGGCACTTAGGAAGACTAATTAATTTTCTAAATTTACAATCCCGTGCAGTTTTTCGTGATCTTGGCAATTATGCAACACAATATAAAACTTTCAATTTTTAGGGCACTTTAGAAAGACAAATTAAATATTCTAATTTCACTATTCCATGGAATTTTTCGTGATCTTGACCATTATGCAACAAAATATAAAACTTTCAACTTTTAGTAACTTAGGAAGACAAATTAAATATTCTAATTTTACTATCCCATGGAATTTTTCGTGATCTTGACCATTATGCAACAAAATATAAAACTTTCAATTTTTAGGGCACTTAGGAAGACAAATTAAATATTCTAATTTCACTATTCCATGGAATTTTTCGTGATCTGGACCATTATGCAACAAAATATAAAACTTTCAATTTTTAGGGCACTTAGGAAGACTAATTAATTTTCTAAATTTACAATCCCGTGCAGTTTTTCGTGATCTTGGCAATTATGCAACACAATATAAAACTTTCAATTTTTAGGGCACTTTAGAAAGACAAATTAAATATTCTAATTTCACTATTCCATGGAATTTTTCGTGATCTTGACCATTATGCAACAAAATATAAAACTTTCAATTTTTAGTAACTTAGGAAGACAAATTAAATATTCTAATTTTACTATCCCATGGAATTTTTCGTGATCTTGACCATTATGCAACAAAATATAAAACTTTCAATTTTTAGGGCACTTAGAAAGACAAATTAAATATTCTAATTTCACTATTCCATGGAATTTTTCGTGATCTTGACCATTATGCAACAAAATATAAAACTTTCAATTTTTAGGGCACTTAGGAAGACTAATTAATTTTCTAAATTTACAATCCCGTGCAGTTTTTCGTGATCTTGGCAATTATGCAACACAATATAAAACTTTCAATTTTTAGGGCACTTTAGAAAGACAAATTAAATATTCTAATTTCACTATTCCATGGAATTTTTCGTGATCTTGACCATTATGCAACAAAATATAAAACTTTCAATTTTTAGGGCACTTAGGAAGACTAATTAATTTTCTAATTTTACAATCCCGTGCAGTTTTTCGTGATCTTGGCAATTATGCAACACAATATAAAACTTTCAATTTTTAGGGCACTTTAGAAAGACAAATTAAATATTCTAATTTCACTATTCCATGGAATTTTTCGTGATCTTGACCATTATGCAACAAAATATAAAACTTTCAATTTTTAGGGCACTTAGGAAGACAAATTAAATATTCTAATTTTACTATCCCATGGAATTTTTCGTGATCTTGACCATTATGCAACAAAATATAAAACTTTCAATTTTTAGGGCACTTAGGAAGACAAATTAAATATTCTAATTTCACTATTCCATGGAATTTTTCGTGATCTTGACCATAATGCAACAAAATATAAAACTTTCAATTTTTAGCGCACTTAGGAAGACAAATTAATTTTCTAATTTTACAATCCCGTGCAGTTTTTCGTGATCTTGGCAATTATGCAACACAATATAAAACTTTCAATTTTTAGGGCACTTTAGAAAGACAAATTAAATATTCTAATATCACTATTCCATGGAATTTTTCGTGATCTTGACCATTATGCAACAAAATATAAAACTTTCAATTTTTAGGGCACTTAGGAAGACAAATTAAATATTCTAATTTCACTATTCCATGGAATTTTTCGTGATCTTGACCATTATGCAACAAAATATAAAACTTTCAATTTCTAGGGCACTTAGGAAGACTAATTAATATTCTAATTTTACAATCCCCTGCAGTTTTTCGTGATCTTGGCAATTATGCAACACAATATAAAACTTTCAATTTTTAGGGCACTTTAGAAAGACAAATTAAATATTCTAATTTCACTATTCCATGGAATTTTTCGTGATCTTGACCATTATGCAACAAAATATAAAACTTTCAATTTTTAGGGCACTTAGGAAGACAAATTAAATATTCTAATTTCACTATTCCATGGAATTTTTAGTGATCTTGACCATTATGCAACAAAATATAAAACTTTCAATTTTTAGGGCACTTAGGAAGACTAATTAATATTCTAATTTTACAATCCCATGGAATTTTTCGTGATCTTGACCATTATGCAACAAAATATAAAACTTTCAATTTTTAGGGCACTTAGGAAGACAAATTAAATATTCTAATTTCACTATTCCATGGAATTTTTCGTGATCTGGACCATTATGCAACAAAATATAAAACTTTCAATTTTTAGGGCACTTAGGAAGACTAATTAATTTTCTAAATTTACAATCCCGTGCAGTTTTTCGTGATCTTGGCAATTATGCAACACAATATAAAACTTTCAATTTTTAGGGCACTTTAGAAAGACAAATTAAATATTCTAATTTCACTATTCCATGGAATTTTTCGTGATCTTGACCATTATGCAACAAAATATAAAACTTTCAATTTTTAGTAACTTAGGAAGACAAATTAAATATTCTAATTTTACTATCCCATGGAATTTTTCGTGATCTTGACCATTATGCAACAAAATATAAAACTTTCAATTTTTAGGGCACTTAGGAAGACAAATTAAATATTCTAATTTCACTATTCCATGGAATTTTTCGTGATCTGGACCATTATGCAACAAAATATAAAACTTTCAATTTTTAGGGCACTTAGGAAGACTAATTAATTTTCTAAATTTACAATCCCGTGCAGTTTTTCGTGATCTTGGCAATTATGCAACACAATATAAAACTTTCAATTTTTAGGGCACTTTAGAAAGACAAATTAAATATTCTAATTTCACTATTCCATGGAATTTTTCGTGATCTTGACCATTATGCAACAAAATATAAAACTTTCAACTTTTAGTAACTTAGGAAGACAAATTAAATATTCTAATTTTACTATCCCATGGAATTTTTCGTGATCTTGACCATTATGCAACAAAATATAAAACTTTCAATTTTTAGGGCACTTAGGAAGACAAATTAAATATTCTAATTTCACTATTCCATGGAATTTTTCGTGATCTGGACCATTATGCAACAAAATATAAAACTTTCAATTTTTAGGGCACTTAGGAAGACTAATTAATTTTCTAAATTTACAATCCCGTGCAGTTTTTCGTGATCTTGGCAATTATGCAACACAATATAAAACTTTCAATTTTTAGGGCACTTTAGAAAGACAAATTAAATATTCTAATTTCACTATTCCATGGAATTTTTCGTGATCTTGACCATTATGCAACAAAATATAAAACTTTCAATTTTTAGTAACTTAGGAAGACAAATTAAATATTCTAATTTTACTATCCCATGGAATTTTTCGTGATCTTGACCATTATGCAACAAAATATAAAACTTTCAATTTTTAGGGCACTTAGGAAGACAAATTAAATATTCTAATTTCACTATTCCATGGAATTTTTCGTGATCTTGACCATTATGCAACAAAATATAAAACTTTCAATTTTTAGGGCACTTAGGAAGACTAATTAATTTTCTAAATTTACAATCCCGTGCAGTTTTTCGTGATCTTGGCAATTATGCAACACAATATAAAACTTTCAATTTTTAGGGCACTTTAGAAAGACAAATTAAATATTCTAATTTCACTATTCCATGGAATTTTTCGTGATCTTGACCATTATGCAACAAAATATAAAACTTTCAATTTTTAGGGCACTTAGGAAGACTAATTAATTTTCTAATTTTACAATCCCGTGCAGTTTTTCGTGATCTTGGCAATTATGCAACACAATATAAAACTTTCAATTTTTAGGGCACTTTAGAAAGACAAATTAAATATTCTAATTTCACTATTCCATGGAATTTTTCGTGATCTTGACCATTATGCAACAAAATATAAAACTTTCAATTTTTAGGGCACTTAGGAAGACAAATTAAATATTCTAATTTTACTATCCCATGGAATTTTTCGTGATCTTGACCATTATGCAACAAAATATAAAACTTTCAATTTTTAGGGCACTTAGGAAGACAAATTAAATATTCTAATTTCACTATTCCATGGAATTTTTCGTGATCTTGACCATAATGCAACAAAATATAAAACTTTCAATTTTTAGCGCACTTAGGAAGACAAATTAATTTTCTAATTTTACAATCCCGTGCAGTTTTTCGTGATCTTGGCAATTATGCAACACAATATAAAACTTTCAATTTTTAGGGCACTTTAGAAAGACAAATTAAATATTCTAATATCACTATTCCATGGAATTTTTCGTGATCTTGACCATTATGCAACAAAATATAAAACTTTCAATTTTTAGGGCACTTAGGAAGACAAATTAAATATTCTAATTTCACTATTCCATGGAATTTTTCGTGATCTTGACCATTATGCAACAAAATATAAAACTTTCAATTTCTAGGGCACTTAGGAAGACTAATTAATATTCTAATTTTACAATCCCCTGCAGTTTTTCGTGATCTTGGCAATTATGCAACACAATATAAAACTTTCAATTTTTAGGGCACTTTAGAAAGACAAATTAAATATTCTAATTTCACTATTCCATGGAATTTTTCGTGATCTTGACCATTATGCAACAAAATATAAAACTTTCAATTTTTAGGGCACTTAGGAAGACAAATTAAATATTCTAATTTCACTATTCCATGGAATTTTTAGTGATCTTGACCATTATGCAACAAAATATAAAACTTTCAATTTTTAGGGCACTTAGGAAGACTAATTAATATTCTAATTTTACAATCCCCTGCAGTTTTTCGTGATCTTGGCAATTATGCAACACAATATAAAACTTTCAATTTTTAGGGCACCTTAGAAACCAAATTACATATTCTAATTTCACTATTCCATGGAATTTTTCGTGATCTTGACCATTATGCAACAAAATATAAAACTTTCAATTTTTAGGGCACTTAGGAAGACAAATTAAATATTCTAATTTCACTATTCCATGGAATTTTTCGTGATCTTGACCATTATGCAACAAAATATAAAACTTTCAATTTTTAGCGCACTTAGGAAGACAAATTAATTTTCTAATTTTACAATCCCGTGCAGTTTTTCGTGATCTTGGCAATTATGCAACAAAATATAAAACTTTCAATTTTTAGGGCACTTTAGAAAGACAAATTAAATATTCTAATTTCACTATCCCATGCAGTTTTTCGTGAACTTGACAATTATGCAACAAAATATAAAACTTTCAATTTTTAGGGCACTTAGGAAGACTAATTAATTTTCTAATTTTACAATCCCGTGCAGTTTTTCGTGATCTTGGCAATTATGCAACACAATATAAAACTTTTAATTTTTAGGGCACTTTAGAAAGACAAATTAAATATTCTAATTTCACTATTCCATGGAATTTTTCGTGATCTTGACCATTATGCAACAAAATATAAAACTTTCAATTTTTAGGGCACTTAGGAAGACTAATTAATTTTCTAATTTTACAATCCCCTGCAGTTTTTCGTGATCTTGGCAATTATGCAACACAATATAAAACTTTCAATTTTTAGGGCACTTTAGAAAGACAAATTAAATATTCTAATTTCACTATTCCATGGAATTTTTCGTGATCTTGACCATTATGCAACAAAATATAAAACTTTCAATTTTTAGGGCACTTAGGAAGACAAATTAAATATTCTAATTTTACTATCCCATGGAATTTTTCGTGATCTTGACCATTATGCAACAAAATATAAAACTTTCAATTTTTAGGGCACTTAGGAAGACAAATTAAATATTCTAATTTCACTATTCCATGGAATTTTTCGTGATCTTGACCATTATGCAACAAAATATAAAACTTTCAATTTTTAGGGCACTTAGGAAGACTAATTAATATTCTAATTTTACAATCCCCTGCAGTTTTTCGTGATCTTGGCAATTATGCAACACAATATAAAACTTTCAATTTTTAGGGCACTTTAGAAAGACAAATTAAATATTCTAATTTCACTATTCCATGGAATTTTTCGTGATCTTGACCATTATGCAACAAAATATAAAACTTTCAATTTTTAGGGCACTTAGGAAGACAAATTAAATATTCTAATTTCACTATTCCATGGAATTTTTCGTGATCTTGACAATTATGCAACAAAATATAAAACTTTCAATTTTTAGGGCACTTAGGAAGACTAATTAATATTCTAATTTTACAATCCCCTGCAGTTTTTCGTGATCTTGGCAATTATGCAACACAATATAAAACTTTCAATTTTTAGGGCACCTTAGAAAGACAAATTACATATTCTAATTTCACTATTCCATGGAATCTTTCGTGATCTTGACCATCATGCAACAAAATATATAACTTTCAATTTTTAGGGCACTTAGGAAGACAAATTAAATATTCTAATTTCACTATTCCATGGAATTTTTCGTGATCTTGACCATTATGCAACAAAATATAAAACTTTCAATTTTTAGCGCACTTAGGAAGACAAATTAATTTTCTAATTTTACAATCCCGTGCAGTTTTTCGTGATCTTGGCAATTATGCAACAAAATATAAAACTTTCAATTTTTAGGGCACTTTAGAAAGACTAATTAAATATTCTAATTTCACTATTCCATGGAATTTTTCGTGATCTTGACCATTATGCAACAAAATATAAAACTTTCAATTTTTAGGGCACTTAGGAAGACTAATTAATTTTCTAATTTTTACAATCCCCTGCAGTTTTTCGTGATCTTGGCAATTATGCAACACAATATAAAACTTTCAATTTTTAGGGCACTTTAGAAAGACAAATTAAATATTCTAATTTCACTATTCCATGGAATTTTTCGTGATCTTGACCATTATGCAACAAAATATAAAACTTTCAATTTTTAGGGCACTTAGGAAGACAAATTAAATATTCTAATTTCACTATTCCATGGAATTTTTCGTGATCTTGACCATTATGCAACAAAATATAAAACTTTCAATTTTTAGCGCACTTAGGAAGACAAATTAATTTTCTAATTTTACAATCCCGTGCAGTTTTTCGTGATCTTGGCAATTATGCAACACAATATAAAACTTTTAATTTTTAGGGCACTTTAGAAAGACAAATTAAATATTCTAATTTCACTATTCCATGGAATTTTTCGTGATCTTGACCATTAAGCAACAAAATATAAAACTTTCAATTTTTAGGGCACTTAGGAAGACTAATTAATTTTCTAATTTTACAATCCCCTGCAGTTTTTCGTGATCTTGGCAATTATGCAACACAATATAAAACTTTCAATTTTTAGGGCACTTTAGAAAGACAAATTAAATATTCTAATTTCACTATTCCATGGAATTTTTCGTGATCTTGACCATTATGCAACAAAATATAAAACTTTCAATTTTTAGGGCACTTAGGAAGACAAATTAAATATTCTAATTTTACTATCCCATGGAATTTTTCGTGATCTTGACCATTATGCAACAAAATATAAAACTTTCAATTTTTAGGGCACTTAGGAAGACAAATTAAATATTCTAATTTCACTATCCCATGCAGTTTTTCGTGAACTTGACAATTATGCAACAAAATATAAAACTTTCAATTTTTAGGGCACTTTGGTAAGACAAATTAAATATTCTAATATCACTATCCCATGCAATTTTTCGTGAACTTCACAATTATGCAACAAAATATAAAACTTTCAATTTTTAGGGCACTTAGGAAGACAAATTAAATATTCTAATTTTACTATCCCATGGAATTTTTCGTGATCTTGACCATTATGCAACAAAATATAAAACTTTCAATTTTTAGGGCACTTTAGAAAGACTAATTAAATATTCTAATTTCACTATCCCATGCAGTTTTTCGTGAACTTGACAATTATGCAACAAAATATAAAACTTTCAATTTTTAGGGCACTTAGGAAGACAAATTAAATATTCTAATTTCACTATTCCATGGAATTTTTCGTGATCTTGACCATTATGCAACAAAATATAAAACTTTCAATTTTTAGCGCACTTAGGAAGACAAATTAATTTTCTAATTTTACAATCCCGTGCAGTTTTTCGTGATCTTGGCAATTATGCAACAAAATATAAAACTTTCAATTTTTAGGGCACTTTAGAAAGACTAATTAAATATTCTAATTTCACTATCCCATGCAGTTTTTCGTGAACTTGACAATTATGCAACAAAATATAAAACTTTCAATTTTTAGGGCACTTAGGAAGACAAATTAAATATTCTAATTTAACTATTCCATGGAATTTTTCGTGATCTTGACCATTATGCAACAAAATATAAAACTTTCAATTTTTAGCGCACTTAGGAAGACAAATTAATTTTCTAATTTTACAATCCCGTGCAGTTTTTTGTGATCTTGGCAATTATGCAACAAAATATAAAACTTTCAATTTTTAGGGCACTTTAGAAAGACAAATTAAATATTCTAATTTCACTATCCCATGCAGTTTTTCGTGAACTTGACAATTATGCAACAAAATATAAAACTTTCAATTTTTAGGGCACTTAGGAAGACAAATTAAATATTCTAATTTTACTATCCCATGGAATTTTTCGTGATCTTGGCCATTATGCAACAAAATATAAAACTTTCAATTTTTAGGGTACTTAGGAAGACTAATTAATTTTCTAATTTTACAATCCCGTGCAGTTTTTCGTGATCTTGGCAATTATGCAACAAAATATAAAACTTTCAATTTTTAGGGCACTTTAGAAAGACAAATTAAATATTCTAATTTCACTATCCCATGCAGTTTTTCGTGAACTTGACAATTATGCAACAAAATATAGAACTTTCAATTTTTAGGGCACTTAGGAAGACAAATTAAATATTCTAATTTTACTATCCCATGGAATTTTTCGTGATCTTGGCCATTATGCAACAAAATATAAAACTTTCAATTTTTAGGGCACTTAGGAAGACTAATTAATTTTCTAATTTTACAATCCCGTGCAGTTTTTCGTGATCTTGGCAATTATGCAACACAATATAAAACTTTCAATTTTTAGGGCACTTTAGAAAGACAAATTAAATATTCTAATTTCACTATTCCATGGAATTTTTCGTGATCTTGACCATTATGCAACAAAATATAAAACTTTCAATTTTTAGGGCATTTAGGGAGACAAATTAATTTTCTAATTTTACAATCCCGTGCAGTTTTCGGTGATCTTGGCAATTATGCTACAAAATATAAAACTTTCAATTTTTAGGGCATTTAGGGAGACAAATTAATTTTCTAATTTTACAATCCCGTGCAGTTTTTGGTGATCTTGGCAATTATGCAACAAAATATAAAACTTGCAATTTTTAGGGCACTTTAGAAAGACAAATTAAATATTCTAATTTCACTATCCCATGCAATTTTTCGTGAACTTCACAATTATGCAACAAAATATAAAACTTTCAATTTTTAGGGCACTTAGGAAGACAAATTAAATATTCTAATTTTACGATCCCATGGAATTTTTCGTGATCTTGGCCATTATGCAACAAAATATAAAACTTTCAATTTTTAGGGCACTTAGGAAGACTAATTAATTTTCTAATTTTACAATCCCGTGCAGTTTTTCGTGATCTTGGCAATTATGCAACACAATATAAAACTTTCAATTTTTAGGGCACTTAGGAAGATAAATTAAATATTTTAAATTTACTATCCCATGGAATTTTTCGTGATCTTGACAATTATGCAACAAAATATAAAACTTTCAATTTTTAGCGCACTTAGGAAGACAAATTAATTTTCTAATTTTACAATCCCGTGCAGTTTTTGGTGATCTTGGCAATTATGCTACAAAATATAAAACTTTCAATTTTTAGGGCACTTAGGAAGACAAATTAAATATTCTAATTTTACTATCCCATGGAATTTTTCGTGATCTTGACCATTATGCAACAAAATATAAAACTTTCAATTTTTAGGGCCCTTAGGAAGACAAATTAAATATTCTAATTTCACTATTCCATGGAATTTTTCGTGATCTTGACCATTATGCAACAAAATATAAAACTTTCAATTTTTAGCGCACTTAGGAAGACAAATTAATTTTCTAATTTTACAATCCCGTGCAGTTTTTCGTGATCTTGGCAATTATGCAACAAAATATAAAACTTTCAATTTTTAGGGCACTTTAGAAAGACTAATTAAATATTCTAATTTCACTATCCCATGCAGTTTTTCGTGAACTTGACAATTATGCAACAAAATATAAAACTTTCAATTTTTAGGGCACTTAGGAAGACAAATTAAATATTCTAATTTCACTATTCCATGGAATTTTTCGTGATCTTGACCATTATGCAACAAAATATAAAACTTTCAATTTTTAGCGCACTTAGGAAGACAAATTAATTTTCTAATTTTACAATCCCGTGCAGTTTTTCGTGATCTTGGCAATTATGCAACAAAATATAAAACTTTCAATTTTTAGGGCACTTTAGAAAGACTAATTAAATATTCTAATTTCACTATCCCATGCAGTTTTTCGTGAACTTGACAATTATGCAACAAAATATAAAACTTTCAATTTTTAGGGCACTTAGGAAGACAAATTAAATATTCTAATTTTACGATCCCATGGAATTTTTCGTAATCTTGGCTATTATGCAACAAAATATAAAACTTTCAATTTTTAGGGCACTTAGGAAGACTAATTAATTTTCTAATTTTACAATCCCGTGCAGTTTTTCGTGATCTTGGCAATTATGCAACACAATATAAAACTTTCAATTTTTAGGGCACTTAGGAAGATAAATTAAATATTTTAAATTTACTATCCCATGGAATTTTTCGTGATCTTGACAATTATGCAACAAAATATAAAACTTTCAATTTTTAGCGCACTTAGGAAGACAAATTAATTTTCTAATTTTACAATCCCGTGCAGTTTTTGGTGATCTTGGCAATTATGCTACAAAATATAAAACTTTCAATTTTTAGGGCATTTAGGGAGACAAATTAATTTTCTAATTTTACAATGCCGTGCAGTTTTTGGTGATCTTGGCAATTATGCAACAAAATATAAAACTTTCAATTTTTAGGGCACTTTAGAAAGACAAATTAAATATTCTAATTTCACTATTCCATGGAATTTTTCGTGATCTTGACCATTATGCAACAAAATATAAAACTTTCAATTTTTAGGGCACTTAGGAAGACTAATTAATTTTCTAATTTTACAATCCCGTGCAGTTTTTCGTGATCTTGGCAATTATGCAACACAATATAAAACTTTCAATTTTTAGGGCACTTTAGAAAGACAAATTAAATATTCTAATTTCACTATTCCATGGAATTTTTCGTGATCTTGACCATTATGCAACAAAATATAAAACTTTCAATTTTTAGGGCACTTAGGAAGACTAATTAATTTTCTAATTTTACAATCCCGTGCAGTTTTTCGTGATCTTGGCAATTATGCAACACAATATAAAACTTTCAATTTTTAGGGCACTTAGGAAGACAAATTAAATATTCTAATTTCACTATTCCATGGAATTTTTCGTGATCTTGACCATTATGCAACAAAATATAAAACTTTCAATTTTTAGCGCACTTAGGAAGACAAATTAATTTTCTAATTTTACAATCCCGTGCAGTTTTTGGTGATCTTGGCAATTATGCAACAAAATATAAAACTTTCAATTTTTAGGGCACTTTAGAAAGACAAATTAAATATTCTAATTTCACTATTCCATGGAATTTTTCGTGATCTTGACCATTATGCAACAAAATATAAAACTTTCAATTTTTAGGGCACTTAGGAAGACTAATTAATTTTCTAATTTTACAATCCCGTGCAGTTTTTCGTGATCTTGGCAATTATGCAACACAATATAAAACTTTCAATTTTTAGGGCACTTTAGAAAGACAAATTAAATATTCTAATTTCACTATTCCATGGAATTTTTCGTGATCTTGACCATTATGCAACAAAATATAAAACTTTCAATTTTTAGGGCACTTAGGAAGACTAATTAATTTTCTAATTTTACAATCCCGTGCAGTTTTTCGTGATCTTGGCAATTATGCAACACAATATAAAACTTTCAATTTTTAGGGCACTTTAGAAAGACAAATTACATATTCTAATTTCACTATTCCATGGAATTTTTCGTGATCTTGACCATTATGCAACAAAATATAAAACTTTCAATTTTTAGGGCACTTAGGAAGACTAATTAATTTTCTAGTTTTACAATCCCCTGCAGTTTATTGTGATCTTGGCAATTATGCAACACAATATAAAACTTTCAATTTTTAGGGCACTTTAGAAAGACAAATTAAATATTCTAATTTCACTATTCCATGGAATTTTTCGTGATCTTGACCATTATGCAACAAAATATAAAACTTTCAATTTTTAGGGCACTTAGGAAGACAAATTAAATATTCTAATTTTACTATCCCATGGAATTTTTCGTGATCTTGACCATTATGCAACAAAATATAAAACTTTCAATTTTTAGGGCACTTAGGAAGACAAATTAAATATTCTAATTTCACTATTCCATGCAGTTTTTCGTGAACTTGACAATTATGCAACAAAATATAAAACTTTCAATTTTTAGGGCACTTAGGAAGACAAATTAAATATTCTAATTTCACTATTCCATGGAATTTTTCGTGATCTTGACCATTATGCAACAAAATATAAAACTTTCAATTTTTAGCGCACTTAGGAAGACAAATTAATTTTCTAATTTTACAATCCCGTGCAGTTTTTCGTGATCTTGGCAATTATGCAACAAAATATAAAACTTTCAATTTTTAGGGCACTTAGGAAGACAAATTAAATATTCTAATTTTACTATCCCATGGAATTTTTCGTGATCTTGGCCATTATGCAACAAAATATAAAACTTTCAATTTTTAGGGCACTTAGGAAGACTAATTAATTTTCTAATTTTACAATCCCGTGCAGTTTTTCGTGATCTTGGCAATTATGCAACAAAATATAAAACTTTCAATTTTTAGGGCACTTTAGAAAGACTAATTAAATATTCTAATTTCACTATCCCATGCAGTTTCTCGTGAACTTGACAATTATGCAACAAAATATAAAACTTTCAATTTTTAGGGCACTTAGGAAGACAAATTAAATATTCTAATTTCACTATTCCATGGAATTTTTCGTGATCTTGACCATTATGCAACAAAATATAAAACTTTCAATTTTTAGCGCACTTAGGAAGACAAATTAATTTTCTAATTTTACAATCCCGTGCAGTTTTTCGTGATCTTGGCAATTATGCAACAAAATATAAAACTTTCAATTTTTAGGGCACTTTAGAAAGACTAATTAAATATTCTAATTTCACTATCCCATGCAGTTTCTCGTGAACTTGACAATTATGCAACAAAATATAAAACTTTCAATTTTTAGGGCACTTAGGAAGACAAATTAAATATTCTAATTTCACTATTCCATGGAATTTTTCGTGATCTTGACCATTATGCAACAAAATATAAAACTTTCAATTTTTAGCGCACTTAGGAAGACAAATTAATTTTCTAATTTTACAATCCCGTGCAGGGTTTCGTGATCTTGGCAATTATGCAACAAAATATAAAACTTTCAATTTTTAGGGCACTTTAGAAAGACTAATTAAATATTCTAATTTCACTATCCCATACAGTTTTTCGTGAACTTGACAATTATGCAACAAAATATAAAACTTTCAATTTTTAGGGCACTTAGGAAGACAAATTAAATATTCTAATTTCACTATTCCATGGAATTTTTCGTGATCTTGACCATTATGCAACAAAATATAAAACTTTCAATTTTTAGCGCACTTAGGAAGACAAATTAATTTTTTAATTTTACAATCCCGTGCAGTTTTTCGTGATCTTGGCAATTATGCAACAAAATATAAAACTTTCAATTTTTAGGGCACTTTAGAAAGACTAATTAAATATTCTAATTTCACTATCCCATGCAGTTTTTCGTGAACTTGACAATTATGCAACAAAATATAAAACTTTCAATTTTTAGGGCACTTAGGAAGACAAATTAAATATTCTAATTTTACGATCCCATGGAATTTTTCGTGATCTTGGCCATTATGCAACAAAATATAAAACTTTCAATTTTTAGGGCACTTAGGAAGACTAATTAATTTTCTAATTTTACAATCCCGTGCAGTTTTTCGTGATCTTGGCAATTATGCAACACAATATAAAACTTTCAATTTTTAGGGCACTTAGGAAGATAAATTAAATATTTTAAATTTACTATCCCATGGAATTTTTCGTGATCTTGACAATTATGCAACAAAATATAAAACTTTCAATTTTTAGCGCACTTAGGAAGACAAATTAATTTTCTAATTTTACAATCCCGTGCAGTTTTTGGTGATCTTGGCAATTATGCTACAAAATATAAAACTTTCAATTTTTAGGGCACTTAGGAAGACTAATTAATTTTCTAATTTTACAATCCCGTGCAGTTTTTCGTGATCTTGGCAATTATGCAACACAATATAAAACTTTCAATTTTTAGGGCACTTTAGAAAGACAAATTAAATATTCTAATTTCACTATTCCATGGAATTTTTCGTGATCTTGACCATTATGCAACAAAATATAAAACTTTCAATTTTTAGGGCATTTAGGGAGACAAATTAATTTTCTAATTTTACAATCCCGTGCAGTTTTCGGTGATCTTGGCAATTATGCTACAAAATATAAAACTTTCAATTTTTAGGGCATTTAGGGAGACAAATTAATTTTCTAATTTTACAATCCCGTGCAGTTTTTGGTGATCTTGGCAATTATGCAACAAAATATAAAACTTTCAATTTTTAGGGCACTTTAGAAAGACAAATTAAATATTCTAATTTCACTATCCCATGCAATTTTTCGTGAACTTCACAATTATGCAACAAAATATAAAACTTTCAATTTTTAGGGCACTTAGGAAGACTAATTAATTTTCTAATTTTACAATCCCCTGCAGTTTTTCGTGATCTTGACCATTATGCAACAAAATATAAAACTTTCAATTTTTAGGGCCCTTAGGAAGACAAATTAAATATTCTAATTTCACTATTCCATGGAATTTTTCGTGATCTTGACCATTATGCAACAAAATATAAAACTTTCAATTTTTAGCGCACTTAGGAAGACAAATTAATTTTCTAATTTTACAATCCCGTGCAGTTTTTCGTGATCTTGGCAATTATGCAACAAAATATAAAACTTTCAATTTTTAGGGCACTTTAGAAAGACTAATTAAATATTCTAATTTCACTATCCCATGCAGTTTTTCGTGAACTTGACAATTATGCAACAAAATATAAAACTTTCAATTTTTAGGGCACTTAGGAAGACAAATTAAATATTCTAATTTCACTATTCCATGGAATTTTTCGTGATCTTGACCATTATGCAACAAAATATAAAACTTTCAATTTTTAGCGCACTTAGGAAGACAAATTAATTTTCTAATTTTACAATCCCGTGCAGTTTTTCGTGATCTTGGCAATTATGCAACAAAATATAAAACTTTCAATTTTTAGGGCACTTTAGAAAGACTAATTAAATATTCTAATTTCACTATCCCATGCAGTTTTTCGTGAACTTGACAATTATGCAACAAAATATAAAACTTTCAATTTTTAGGGCACTTAGGAAGACAAATTAAATATTCTAATTTTACGATCCCATGGAATTTTTCGTGATCTTGGCCATTATGCAACAAAATATAAAACTTTCAATTTTTAGCGCACTTAGGAAGACAAATTAATTTTCTAATTTTACAATCCCGTGCAGTTTTTCGTGATCTTGGCAATTATGCAACACAATATAAAACTTTCAATTTTTAGGGCACTTAGGAAGATAAATTAAATATTTTAAATTTACTATCCCATGGAATTTTTCGTGATCTTGACAATTATGCAACAAAATATAAAACTTTCAATTTTTAGCGCACTTAGGAAGACAAATTAATTTTCTAATTTTACAATCCCGTGCAGTTTTTGGTGATCTTGGCAATTATGCTACAAAATATAAAACTTTCAATTTTTAGGGCATTTAGGGAGACAAATTAATTTTCTAATTTTACAATGCCGTGCAGTTTTTGGTGATCTTGGCAATTATGCAACAAAATATAAAACTTTCAATTTTTAGGGCACTTTAGAAAGACAAATTAAATATTCTAATTTCACTATTCCATGGAATTTTTCGTGATCTTGACCATTATGCAACAAAATATAAAACTTTCAATTTTTAGGGCACTTAGGAAGACTAATTAATTTTCTAATTTTACAATCCCGTGCAGTTTTTCGTGATCTTGGCAATTATGCAACACAATATAAAACTTTCAATTTTTAGGGCACTTTAGAAAGACAAATTAAATATTCTAATTTCACTATTCCATGGAATTTTTCGTGATCTTGACCATTATGCAACAAAATATAAAACTTTCAATTTTTAGGGCACTTAGGAAGACTAATTAATTTTCTAATTTTACAATCCCGTGCAGTTTTTCGTGATCTTGGCAATTATGCAACAAAATATAAAACTTTCAATTTTTAGGGCACTTTAGAAAGACAAATTACATATTCTAATTTCACTATTCCATGGAATTTTTCGTGATCTTGACCATTATGCAACAAAATATAAAACTTTCAATTTTTAGGGCACTTAGGAAGACTAATTAATTTTCTAATTTTACAATCCCCTGCAGTTTATTGTGATCTTGGCAATTATGCAACACAATATAAAACTTTCAATTTTTAGGGCACTTTAGAAAGACAAATTAAATATTCTAATTTCACTATTCCATGGAATTTTTCGTGATCTTGACCATTATGCAACAAAATATAAAACTTTCAATTTTTAGGGCACTTAGGAAGACAAATTAAATATTCTAATTTTACTATCCCATGGAATTTTTCGTGAACTTGACCATTATGCAACAAAATATAAAACTTTCAATTTTTAGGGCACTTAGGAAGACAAATTAAATATTCTAATTTCACTATTCCATGCAGTTTTTCGTGAACTTGACAATTATGCAACAAAATATAAAACTTTCAATTTTTAGGGCACTTAGGAAGACAAATTAAATATTCTAATTTCACTATTCCATGGAATTTTTCGTGATCTTGACCATTATGCAACAAAATATAAAACTTTCAATTTTTAGCGCACTTAGGAAGACAAATTAATTTTCTAATTTTACAATCCCGTGCAGTTTTTCGTGATCTTGGCAATTATGCAACAAAATATAAAACTTTCAATTTTTAGGGCACTTTAGAAAGACTAATTAAATATTCTAATTTCACTATCCCATGCAGTTTTTCGTGAACTTGACAATTATGCAACAAAATATAAAACTTTCAATTTTTAGGGCACTTAGGAAGACAAATTAAATATTCTAATTTTACTATCCCATGGAATTTTTCGTGATCTTGACCATTATGCAACAAAATATAAAACTTTCAATTTTTAGGGCACTTAGGAAGACAAATTAAATATTCTAATTTCACTATTCCATGGAATTTTTCGTGATCTTGACCATTATGCAACAAAATATAAAACTTTCAATTTTTAGGGCACTTAGGAAGACTAATTAATATTCTAATTTTACAATCCCCTGCAGTTTTTCGTGATCTTGGCAATTATGCAACACAATATAAAACTTTCAATTTTTAGGGCACTTTAGAAAGACAAATTAAATATTCTAATTTCACTATTCCATGGAATTTTTCGTGATCTTGACCATTATGCAACAAAATATAAAACTTTCAATTTTTAGGGCACTTAGGAAGACAAATTAAATATTCTAATTTCACTATTCCATGGAATTTTTCGTGATCTTGACAATTATGCAACAAAATATAAAACTTTCAATTTTTAGGGCACTTAGGAAGACTAATTAATATTCTAATTTTACAATCCCCTGCAGTTTTTCGTGATCTTGGCAATTATGCAACACAATATAAAACTTTCAATTTTTAGGGCACCTTAGAAAGACAAATTACATATTCTAATTTCACTATTCCATGGAATCTTTCGTGATCTTGACCATCATGCAACAAAATATATAACTTTCAATTTTTAGGGCACTTAGGAAGACAAATTAAATATTCTAATTTCACTATTCCATGGAATTTTTCGTGATCTTGACCATTATGCAACAAAATATAAAACTTTCAATTTTTAGCGCACTTAGGAAGACAAATTAATTTTCTAATTTTACAATCCCGTGCAGTTTTTCGTGATCTTGGCAATTATGCAACAAAATATAAAACTTTCAATTTTTAGGGCACTTTAGAAAGACTAATTAAATATTCTAATTTCACTATTCCATGGAATTTTTCGTGATCTTGACCATTATGCAACAAAATATAAAACTTTCAATTTTTAGGGCACTTAGGAAGACTAATTAATTTTCTAATTTTTACAATCCCCTGCAGTTTTTCGTGATCTTGGCAATTATGCAACACAATATAAAACTTTCAATTTTTAGGGCACTTTAGAAAGACAAATTAAATATTCTAATTTCACTATTCCATGGAATTTTTCGTGATCTTGACCATTATGCAACAAAATATAAAACTTTCAATTTTTAGGGCACTTAGGAAGACAAATTAAATATTCTAATTTCACTATTCCATGGAATTTTTCGTGATCTTGACCATTATGCAACAAAATATAAAACTTTCAATTTTTAGCGCACTTAGGAAGACAAATTAATTTTCTAATTTTACAATCCCGTGCAGTTTTTCGTGATCTTGGCAATTATGCAACACAATATAAAACTTTTAATTTTTAGGGCACTTTAGAAAGACAAATTAAATATTCTAATTTCACTATTCCATGGAATTTTTCGTGATCTTGACCATTATGCAACAAAATATAAAACTTTCAATTTTTAGGGCACTTAGGAAGACTAATTAATTTTCTAATTTTACAATCCCCTGCAGTTTTTCGTGATCTTGGCAATTATGCAACACAATATAAAACTTTCAATTTTTAGGGCACTTTAGAAAGACAAATTAAATATTCTAATTTCACTATTCCATGGAATTTTTCGTGATCTTGACCATTATGCAACAAAATATAAAACTTTCAATTTTTAGGGCACTTAGGAAGACAAATTAAATATTCTAATTTTACTATCCCATGGAATTTTTCGTGATCTTGACCATTATGCAACAAAATATAAAACTTTCAATTTTTAGGGCACTTAGGAAGACAAATTAAATATTCTAATTTCACTATCCCATGCAGTTTTTCGTGAACTTGACAATTATGCAACAAAATATAAAACTTTCAATTTTTAGGGCACTTTGGTAAGACAAATTAAATATTCTAATATCACTATCCCATGCAATTTTTCGTGAACTTCACAATTATGCAACAAAATATAAAACTTTCAATTTTTAGGGCACTTAGGAAGACAAATTAAATATTCTAATTTTACTATCCCATGGAATTTTTCGTGATCTTGACCATTATGCAACAAAATATAAAACTTTCAATTTTTAGGGCACTTTAGAAAGACTAATTAAATATTCTAATTTCACTATCCCATGCAGTTTTTCGTGAACTTGACAATTATGCAACAAAATATAAAACTTTCAATTTTTAGGGCACTTAGGAAGACAAATTAAATATTCTAATTTCACTATTCCATGGAATTTTTCGTGATCTTGACCATTATGCAACAAAATATAAAACTTTCAATTTTTAGCGCACTTAGGAAGACAAATTAATTTTCTAATTTTACAATCCCGTGCAGTTTTTCGTGATCTTGGCAATTATGCAACAAAATATAAAACTTTCAATTTTTAGGGCACTTTAGAAAGACTAATTAAATATTCTAATTTCACTATCCCATGCAGTTTTTCGTGAACTTGACAATTATGCAACAAAATATAAAACTTTCAATTTTTAGGGCACTTAGGAAGACAAATTAAATATTCTAATTTCACTATTCCATGGAATTTTTCGTGATCTTGACCATTATGCAACAAAATATAAAACTTTCAATTTTTAGCGCACTTAGGAAGACAAATTAATTTTCTAATTTTACAATCCCGTGCAGTTTTTTGTGATCTTGGCAATTATGCAACAAAATATAAAACTTTCAATTTTTAGGGCACTTTAGAAAGACAAATTAAATATTCTAATTTCACTATCCCATGCAGTTTTTCGTGAACTTGACAATTATGCAACAAAATATAAAACTTTCAATTTTTAGGGCACTTAGGAAGACAAATTAAATATTCTAATTTTACTATCCCATGGAATTTTTCGTGATCTTGGCCATTATGCAACAAAATATAAAACTTTCAATTTTTAGGGTACTTAGGAAGACTAATTAATTTTCTAATTTTACAATCCCGTGCAGTTTTTCGTGATCTTGGCAATTATGCAACAAAATATAAAACTTTCAATTTTTAGGGCACTTTAGAAAGACAAATTAAATATTCTAATTTCACTATCCCATGCAGTTTTTCGTGAACTTGACAATTATGCAACAAAATATAGAACTTTCAATTTTTAGGGCACTTAGGAAGACAAATTAAATATTCTAATTTTACTATCCCATGGAATTTTTCGTGATCTTGGCCATTATGCAACAAAATATAAAACTTTCAATTTTTAGGGTACTTAGGAAGACTAATTAATTTTCTAATTTTACAATCCCGTGCAGTTTTTCGTGATCTTGGCAATTATGCAACACAATATAAAACTTTCAATTTTTAGGGCACTTTAGAAAGACAAATTAAATATTCTAATTTCACTATTCCATGGAATTTTTCGTGATCTTGACCATTATGCAACAAAATATAAAACTTTCAATTTTTAGGGCACTTAGGAAGACAAATTAAATATTCTAATTTCACTATTCCATGGAATTTTTCGTGATCTTGACCATTATGCAACAAAATATAAAACTTTCAATTTTTAGCGCACTTAGGAAGACAAATTAATTTTCTAATTTTACAATCCCGTGCAGTTTTTCGTGATCTTGGCAATTATGCAACACAATATAAAACTTTTAATTTTTAGGGCACTTTAGAAAGACAAATTAAATATTCTAATTTCACTATTCCATGGAATTTTTCGTGATCTTGACCATTATGCAACAAAATATAAAACTTTCAATTTTTAGGGCACTTAGGAAGACTAATTAATTTTCTAATTTTACAATCCCCTGCAGTTTTTCGTGATCTTGGCAATTATGCAACACAATATAAAACTTTCAATTTTTAGGGCACTTTAGAAAGACAAATTAAATATTCTAATTTCACTATTCCATGGAATTTTTCGTGATCTTGACCATTATGCAACAAAATATAAAACTTTCAATTTTTAGGGCACTTAGGAAGACAAATTAAATATTCTAATTTCACTATCCCATGGAATTTTTCGTGATCTTGACCATTATGCAACAAAATATAAAACTTTCAATTTTTAGGGCACTTAGGAAGACAAATTAAATATTCTAATTTCACTATCCCATGCAGTTTTTCGTGAACTTGACAATTATGCAACAAAATATAAAACTTTCAATTTTTAGGGCACTTTGGTAAGACAAATTAAATATTCTAATATCACTATCCCATGCAATTTTTCGTGAACTTCACAATTATGCAACAAAATATAAAACTTTCAATTTTTAGGGCACTTAGGAAGACAAATTAAATATTCTAATTTTACTATCCCATGGAATTTTTCGTGATCTTGACCATTATGCAACAAAATATAAAACTTTCAATTTTTAGGGCACTTTAGAAAGACTAATTAAATATTCTAATTTCACTATCCCATGCAGTTTTTCGTGAACTTGACAATTATGCAACAAAATATAAAACTTTCAATTTTTAGGGCACTTAGGAAGACAAATTAAATATTCTAATTTCACTATTCCATGGAATTTTTCGTGATCTTGACCATTATGCAACAAAATATAAAACTTTCAATTTTTAGCGCACTTAGGAAGACAAATTAATTTTCTAATTTTACAATCCCGTGCAGTTTTTCGTGATCTTGGCAATTATGCAACAAAATATAAAACTTTCAATTTTTAGGGCACTTTAGAAAGACTAATTAAATATTCTAATTTCACTATCCCATGCAGTTTTTCGTGAACTTGACAATTATGCAACAAAATATAAAACTTTCAATTTTTAGGGCACTTAGGAAGACAAATTAAATATTCTAATTTCACTATTCCATGGAATTTTTCGTGATCTTGACCATTATGCAACAAAATATAAAACTTTCAATTTTTAGCGCACTTAGGAAGACAAATTAATTTTCTAATTTTACAATCCCGTGCAGTTTTTTGTGATCTTGGCAATTATGCAACAAAATATAAAACTTTCAATTTTTAGGGCACTTTAGAAAGACAAATTAAATATTCTAATTTCACTATCCCATGCAGTTTTTCGTGAACTTGACAATTATGCAACAAAATATAAAACTTTCAATTTTTAGGGCACTTAGGAAGACAAATTAAATATTCTAATTTTACTATCCCATGGAATTTTTCGTGATCTTGGCCATTATGCAACAAAATATAAAACTTTCAATTTTTAGGGTACTTAGGAAGACTAATTAATTTTCTAATTTTACAATCCCGTGCAGTTTTTCGTGATCTTGGCAATTATGCAACAAAATATAAAACTTTCAATTTTTAGGGCACTTTAGAAAGACAAATTAAATATTCTAATTTCACTATCCCATGCAGTTTTTCGTGAACTTGACAATTATGCAACAAAATATAGAACTTTCAATTTTTAGGGCACTTAGGAAGACAAATTAAATATTCTAATTTTACTATCCCATGGAATTTTTCGTGATCTTGACCATTATGCAACAAAATATAAAACTTTCAATTTTTAGGGCACTTAGGAAGACTAATTAATTTTCTAATTTTACAATCCCGTGCAGTTTTTCGTGATCTTGGCAATTATGCAACACAATATAAAACTTTCAATTTTTAGGGCACTTTAGAAAGACAAATTAAATATTCTAATTTCACTATTCCATGGAATTTTTCGTGATCTTGACCATTATGCAACAAAATATAAAACTTTCAATTTTTAGGGCATTTAGGGAGACAAATTAATTTTCTAATTTTACAATCCCGTGCAGTTTTCGGTGATCTTGGCAATTATGCTACAAAATATAAAACTTTCAATTTTTAGGGCATTTAGGGAGACAAATTAATTTTCTAATTTTACAATCCCGTGCAGTTTTTGGTGATCTTGGCAATTATGCAACAAAATATAAAACTTGCAATTTTTAGGGCACTTTAGAAAGACAAATTAAATATTCTAATTTCACTATCCCATGCAATTTTTCGTGAACTTCACAATTATGCAACAAAATATAAAACTTTCAATTTTTAGGGCACTTAGGAAGACAAATTAAATATTCTAATTTTACGATCCCATGGAATTTTTCGTGATCTTGGCCATTATGCAACAAAATATAAAACTTTCAATTTTTAGGGCACTTAGGAAGACTAATTAATTTTCTAATTTTACAATCCCGTGCAGTTTTTCGTGATCTTGGCAATTATGCAACACAATATAAAACTTTCAATTTTTAGGGCACTTAGGAAGATAAATTAAATATTTTAAATTTACTATCCCATGGAATTTTTCGTGATCTTGACAATTATGCAACAAAATATAAAACTTTCAATTTTTAGCGCACTTAGGAAGACAAATTAATTTTCTAATTTTACAATCCCGTGCAGTTTTTGGTGATCTTGGCAATTATGCTACAAAATATAAAACTTTCAATTTTTAGGGCACTTAGGAAGACTAATTAATTTTCTAATTTTACAATCCCGTGCAGTTTTTCGTGATCTTGGCAATTATGCAACACAATATAAAACTTTCAATTTTTAGAGCACTTTAGAAAGACAAATTAAATATTCTAATTTCACTATTCCATGGAATTTTTCGTGATCTTGACCATTATGCAACAAAATATAAAACTTTCAATTTTTAGGGCATTTAGGGAGACAAATTAATTTTCTAATTTTACAATCCCGTGCAGTTTTCGGTGATCTTGGCAATTATGCTACAAAATATAAAACTTTCCATTTTTAGGGCATTTAGGGAGACAAATTAATTTTCTAATTTTACAATCCCGTGCAGTTTTTGGTGATCTTGGCAATTATGCAACAAAATATAAAACTTTCAATTTTTAGGGCACTTTAGAAAGACAAATTAAATATTCTAATTTCACTATCCCATGCAATTTTTCGTGAACTTCACAATTATGCAACAAAATATAAAACTTTCAATTTTTAGGGCACTTAGGAAGACAAATTAAATATTCTAATTTTACTATCCAATGGAATTTTTCGTGATCTTGACCATTATGCAACAAAATATAAAACTTTCAATTTTTAGGGCCCTTAGGAAGACAAATTAAATATTCTAATTTCACTATTCCATGGAATTTTTCGTGATCTTGACCATTATGCAACAAAATATAAAACTTTCAATTTTTAGCGCACTTAGGAAGACAAATTAATTTTCTAATTTTACAATCCCGTGCAGTTTTTCGTGATCTTGGCAATTATGCAACAAAATATAAAACTTTCAATTTTTAGGGCACTTTAGAAAGACTAATTAAATATTCTAATTTCACTATCCCATGCAGTTTTTCGTGAACTTGACAATTATGCAACAAAATATAAAACTTTCAATTTTTAGGGCACTTAGGAAGACAAATTAAATATTCTAATTTCACTATTCCATGGAATTTTTCGTGATCTTGACCATTATGCAACAAAATATAAAACTTTCAATTTTTAGCGCACTTAGGAAGACAAATTAATTTTCTAATTTTACAATCCCGTGCAGTTTTTCGTGATCTTGGCAATTATGCAACAAAATATAAAACTTTCAATTTTTAGGGCACTTTAGAAAGACTAATTAAATATTCTAATTTCACTATCCCATGCAGTTTTTCGTGAACTTGACAATTATGCAACAAAATATAAAACTTTCAATTTTTAGGGCACTTAGGAAGACAAATTAAATATTCTAATTTTACGATCCCATGGAATTTTTCGTAATCTTGGCTATTATGCAACAAAATATAAAACTTTCAATTTTTAGGGCACTTAGGAAGACTAATTAATTTTCTAATTTTACAATCCCGTGCAGTTTTTCGTGATCTTGGCAATTATGCAACACAATATAAAACTTTCAATTTTTAGGGCACTTAGGAAGATAAATTAAATATTTTAAATTTACTATCCCATGGAATTTTTCGTGATCTTGACAATTATGCAACAAAATATAAAACTTTCAATTTTTAGCGCACTTAGGAAGACAAATTAATTTTCTAATTTTACAATCCCGTGCAGTTTTTGGTGATCTTGGCAATTATGCTACAAAATATAAAACTTTCAATTTTTAGGGCATTTAGGGAGACAAATTAATTTTCTAATTTTACAATGCCGTGCAGTTTTTGGTGATCTTGGCAATTATGCAACAAAATATAAAACTTTCAATTTTTAGGGCACTTTAGAAAGACAAATTAAATATTCTAATTTCACTATTCCATGGAATTTTTCGTGATCTTGACCATTATGCAACAAAATATAAAACTTTCAATTTTTAGGGCACTTAGGAAGACTAATTAATTTTCTAATTTTACAATCCCGTGCAGTTTTTCGTGATCTTGGCAATTATGCAACACAATATAAAACTTTCAATTTTTAGGGCACTTTAGAAAGACAAATTAAATATTCTAATTTCACTATTCCATGGAATTTTTCGTGATCTTGACCATTATGCAACAAAATATAAAACTTTCAATTTTTAGGGCACTTAGGAAGACTAATTAATTTTCTAATTTTACAATCCCGTGCAGTTTTTCGTGATCTTGGCAATTATGCAACACAATATAAAACTTTCAATTTTTAGGGCACTTAGGAAGACAAATTAAATATTCTAATTTCACTATCCCATGGAATTTTTCGTGATCTTGACCATTATGCAACAAAATATAAAACTTTCAATTTTTAGCGCACTTAGGAAGACAAATTAATTTTCTAATTTTACAATCCCGTGCAGTTTTTGGTGATCTTGGCAATTATGCAACAAAATATAAAACTTTCAATTTTTAGGGCACTTTAGAAAGACAAATTAAATATTCTAATTTCACTATTCCATGGAATTTTTCGTGATCTTGACCATTATGCAACAAAATATAAAACTTTCAATTTTTAGGGCACTTAGGAAGACTAATTAATTTTCTAATTTTACAATCCCGTGCAGTTTTTCGTGATCTTGGCAATTATGCAACACAATATAAAACTTTCAATTTTTAGGGCACTTTAGAAAGACAAATTAAATATTCTAATTTCACTATTCCATGGAATTTTTCGTGATCTTGACCATTATGCAACAAAATATAAAACTTTCAATTTTTAGGGCACTTAGGAAGACTAATTAATTTTCTAATTTTACAATCCCGTGCAGTTTTTCGTGATCTTGGCAATTATGCAACACAATATAAAACTTTCAATTTTTAGGGCACTTTAGAAAGACAAATTACATATTCTAATTTCACTATTCCATGGAATTTTTCGTGATCTTGACCATTATGCAACAAAATATAAAACTTTCAATTTTTAGGGCACTTAGGAAGACTAATTAATTTTCTAGTTTTACAATCCCCTGCAGTTTATTGTGATCTTGGCAATTATGCAACACAATATAAAACTTTCAATTTTTAGGGCACTTTAGAAAGACAAATTAAATATTCTAATTTCACTATTCCATGGAATTTTTCGTGATCTTGACCATTATGCAACAAAATATAAAACTTTCAATTTTTAGGGCACTTAGGAAGACAAATTAAATATTCTAATTTTACTATCCCATGGAATTTTTCGTGATCTTGACCATTATGCAACAAAATATAAAACTTTCAATTTTTAGGGCACTTAGGAAGACAAATTAAATATTCTAATTTCACTATTCCATGCAGTTTTTCGTGAACTTGACAATTATGCAACAAAATATAAAACTTTCAATTTTTAGGGCACTTAGGAAGACAAATTAAATATTCTAATTTCACTATTCCATGGAATTTTTCGTGATCTTGACCATTATGCAACAAAATATAAAACTTTCAATTTTTAGCGCACTTAGGAAGACAAATCAATTTTCTAATTTTACAATCCCGTGCAGTTTTTCGTGATCTTGGCAATTATGCAACAAAATATAAAACTTTCAATTTTTAGGGCACTTAGGAAGACAAATTAAATATTCTAATTTTACTATCCCATGGAATTTTTCGTGATCTTGGCCATTATGCAACAAAATATAAAACTTTCAATTTTTAGGGCACTTAGGAAGACTAATTAATTTTCTAATTTTACAATCCCGTGCAGTTTTTCGTGATCTTGGCAATTATGCAACAAAATATAAAACTTTCAATTTTTAGGGCACTTTAGAAAGACTAATTAAATATTCTAATTTCACTATCCCATGCAGTTTCTCGTGACCTTGACAATTATGCAACAAAATATAAAACTTTCAATTTTTAGGGCACTTAGGAAGACAAATTAAATATTCTAATTTCACTATTCCATGGAATTTTTCGTGATCTTGACCATTATGCAACAAAATATAAAACTTTCAATTTTTAGCGCACTTAGGAAGACAAATTAATTTTCTAATTTTACAATTCCGTGCAGTTTTTCGTGATCTTGGCAATTATGCAACAAAATATAAAACTTTCAATTTTTAGGGCACTTAGGAAGACAAATTAAATATTCTAATTTCACTATTCCATGGAATTTTTCGTGATCTTGACCATTATGCAACAAAATATAAAACTTTCAATTTTTAGCGCACTTAGGAAGACAAATTAATTTTCTAATTTTACAATCCCGTGCAGGGTTTCGTGATCTTGGCAATTATGCAACAAAATATAAAACTTTCAATTTTTAGGGCACTTTAGAAAGACTAATTAAATATTCTAATTTCACTATCCCATGCAGTTTTTCGTGAACTTGACAATTATGCAACAAAATATAAAACTTTCAATTTTTAGGGCACTTAGGAAGACAAATTAAATATTCTAATTTCACTATTCCATGGAATTTTTCGTGATCTTGACCATTATGCAACAAAATATAAAACTTTCAATTTTTAGCGCACTCAGGAAGACAAATTAATTTTCTAATTTTACAATCCCGTGCAGTTTTTCGTGATCTTGGCAATTATGCAACAAAATATAAAACTTTCAATTTTTAGGGCACTTTAGAAAGACTAATTAAATATTCTAATTTCACTATCCCATGCAGTTTTTCGTGAACTTGACAATTATGCAACAAAATATAAAACTTTCAATTTTTAGGGCACTTAGGAAGACAAATTAAATATTCTAATTTTACGATCCCATGGAATTTTTCGTGATCTTGGCCATTATGCAACAAAATATAAAACTTTCAATTTTTAGGGCACTTAGGAAGACTAATTAATTTTCTAATTTTACAATCCCGTGCAGTTTTTCGTGATCTTGGCAATTATGCAACACAATATAAAACTTTCAATTTTTAGGGCACTTAGGAAGATAAATTAAATATTTTAAATTTACTATCCCATGGAATTTTTCGTGATCTTGACAATTATGCAACAAAATATAAAACTTTCAATTTTTAGCGCACTTAGGAAGACAAATTAATTTTCTAATTTTACAATCCCGTGCAGTTTTTGGTGATCTTGGCAATTATGCTACAAAATATAAAACTTTCAATTTTTAGGGCACTTAGGAAGACTAATTAATTTTCTAATTTTACAATCCCGTGCAGTTTTTCGTGATCTTGGCAATTATGCAACACAATATAAAACTTTCAATTTTTAGGGCACTTTAGAAAGACAAATTAAATATTCTAATTTCACTATTCCATGGAATTTTTCGTGATCTTGACCATTATGCAACAAAATATAAAACTTTCAATTTTTAGGGCATTTAGGGAGACAAATTAATTTTCTAATTTTACAATCCCGTGCAGTTTTCGGTGATCTTGGCAATTATGCTACAAAATATAAAACTTTCAATTTTTAGGGCATTTAGGGAGACAAATTAATTTTCTAATTTTACAATCCCGTGCAGTTTTTGGTGATCTTGGCAATTATGCAACAAAATATAAAACTTTCAATTTTTAGGGCACTTTAGAAAGACAAATTAAATATTCTAATTTCACTATCCCATGCAATTTTTCGTGAACTTCACAATTATGCAACAAAATATAAAACTTTCAATTTTTAGGGCACTTAGGAAGACAAATTAAATATTCTAATTTCACTATTCCATGGAATTTTTCGTGATCTTGACCATTATGCAACAAAATATAAAACTTTCAATTTTTAGCGCACTTAGGAAGACAAATTAATTTTCTAATTTTACAATTCCGTGCAGTTTTTCGTGATCTTGGCAATTATGCAACAAAATATAAAACTTTCAATTTTTAGGGCACTTAGGAAGACAAATTAAATATTCTAATTTCACTATTCCATGGAATTTTTCGTGATCTTGACCATTATGCAACAAAATATAAAACTTTCAATTTTTAGCGCACTTAGGAAGACAAATTAATTTTCTAATTTTACAATCCCGTGCAGGGTTTCGTGATCTTGGCAATTATGCAACAAAATATAAAACTTTCAATTTTTAGGGCACTTTAGAAAGACTAATTAAATATTCTAATTTCACTATCCCATGCAGTTTTTCGTGAACTTGACAATTATGCAACAAAATATAAAACTTTCAATTTTTAGGGCACTTAGGAAGACAAATTAAATATTCTAATTTCACTATTCCATGGAATTTTTCGTGATCTTGACCATTATGCAACAAAATATAAAACTTTCAATTTTTAGCGCACTTAGGAAGACAAATTAATTTTCTAATTTTACAATCCCGTGCAGTTTTTCGTGATCTTGGCAATTATGCAACAAAATATAAAACTTTCAATTTTTAGGGCACTTTAGAAAGACTAATTAAATATTCTAATTTCACTATCCCATGCAGTTTTTCGTGAACTTGACAATTATGCAACAAAATATAAAACTTTCAATTTTTAGGGCACTTAGGAAGACAAATTAAATATTCTAATTTTACGATCCCATGGAATTTTTCGTGATCTTGGCCATTATGCAACAAAATATAAAACTTTCAATTTTTAGGGCACTTAGGAAGACAAATTAATTTTCTAATTTTACAATCCCGTGCAGTTTTTCGTGATCTTGGCAATTATGCAACACAATATAAAACTTTCAATTTTTAGGGCACTTAGGAAGATAAATTAAATATTTTAAATTTACTATCCCATGGAATTTTTCGTGATCTTGACAATTATGCAACAAAATATAAAACTTTCAATTTTTAGCGCACTTAGGAAGACAAATTAATTTTCTAATTTTACAATCCCGTGCAGTTTTTGGTGATCTTGGCAATTATGCTACAAAATATAAAACTTTCAATTTTTAGGGCACTTAGGAAGACTAATTAATTTTCTAATTTTACAATCCCGTGCAGTTTTTCGTGATCTTGGCAATTATGCAACACAATATAAAACTTTCAATTTTTAGGGCACTTTAGAAAGACAAATTAAATATTCTAATTTCACTATTCCATGGAATTTTTCGTGATCTTGACCATTATGCAACAAAATATAAAACTTTCAATTTTTAGGGCATTTAGGGAGACAAATTAATTTTCTAATTTTACAATCCCGTGCAGTTTTCGGTGATCTTGGCAATTATGCTACAAAATATAAAACTTTCAATTTTTAGGGCATTTAGGGAGACAAATTAATTTTCTAATTTTACAATCCCGTGCAGTTTTTGGTGATCTTGGCAATTATGCAACAAAATATAAAACTTTCAATTTTTAGGGCACTTTAGAAAGACAAATTAAATATTCTAATTTCACTATCCCATGCAATTTTTCGTGAACTTCACAATTATGCAACAAAATATAAAACTTTCAATTTTTAGGGCACTTAGGAAGACAAATTAAATATTCTAATTTTACTATCCCATGGAATTTTTCGTGATCTTGACCATTATGCAACAAAATATAAAACTTTCAATTTTTAGGGCCCTTAGGAAGACAAATTAAATATTCTAATTTCACTATTCCATGGAATTTTTCGTGATCTTGACCATTATGCAACAAAATATAAAACTTTCAATTTTTAGCGCACTTAGGAAGACAAATTAATTTTCTAATTTTACAATCCCGTGCAGTTTTTCGTGATCTTGGCAATTATGCAACAAAATATAAAACTTTCAATTTTTAGGGCACTTTAGAAAGACTAATTAAATATTCTAATTTCACTATCCCATGCAGTTTTTCGTGAACTTGACAATTATGCAACAAAATATAAAACTTTCAATTTTTAGGGCACTTAGGAAGACAAATTAAATATTCTAATTTCACTATTCCATGGAATTTTTCGTGATCTTGACCATTATGCAACAAAATATAAAACTTTCAATTTTTAGCGCACTTAGGAAGACAAATTAATTTTCTAATTTTACAATCCCGTGCAGTTTTTCGTGATCTTGGCAATTATGCAACAAAATATAAAACTTTCAATTTTTAGGGCACTTTAGAAAGACTAATTAAATATTCTAATTTCACTATCCCATGCAATTTTTCGTGAACTTGACAATTATGCAACAAAATATAAAACTTTCAATTTTTAGGGCACTTAGGAAGACAAATTAAATATTCTAATTTTACGATCCCATGGAATTTTTCGTGATCTTGGCCATTATGCAACAAAATATAAAACTTTCAATTTTTAGGGCACTTAGGAAGACTAATTAATTTTCTAATTTTACAATCCCGTGCAGTTTTTCGTGATCTTGGCAATTATGCAACACAATATAAAACTTTCAATTTTTAGGGCACTTAGGAAGATAAATTAAATATTTTAAATTTACTATCCCATGGAATTTTTCGTGATCTTGACAATTATGCAACAAAATATAAAACTTTCAATTTTTAGCGCACTTAGGAAGACAAATTAATTTTCTAATTTTACAATCCCGTGCAGTTTTTGGTGATCTTGGCAATTATGCTACAAAATATAAAACTTTCAATTTTTAGGGCATTTAGGGAGACAAATTAATTTTCTAATTTTACAATCCCGTGCAGTTTTTGGTGATCTTGGCAATTATGCAACAAAATATAAAACTTTCAATTTTTAGGGCACTTTAGAAAGACAAATTAAATATTCTAATTTCACTATTCCATGGAATTTTTCGTGATCTTGACCATTATGCAACAAAATATAAAACTTTCAATTTTTAGGGCACTTAGGAAGACTAATTAATTTTCTAATTTTACAATCCCCTGCAGTTTTTCGTGATCTTGGCAATTATGCAACACAATATAAAACTTTCAATTTTTAGGGCACTTTAGAAAGACAAATTAAATATTCTAATTTCACTATTCCATGGAATTTTTCGTGATCTTGACCATTATGCAACAAAATATAAAACTTTCAATTTTTAGGGCACTTAGGAAGACTAATTAATTTTCTAATTTTACAATCCCGTGCAGTTTTTCGTGATCTTGGCAATTATGCAACACAATATAAAACTTTCAATTTTTAGGGCACTTTAGAAAGACAAATTACATATTCTAATTTCACTATTCCATGGAATTTTTCGTGATCTTGACCATTATGCAACAAAATATAAAACTTTCAATTTTTAGGGCACTTAGGAAGACTAATTAATTTTCTAATTTTACAATCCCCTGCAGTTTATTGTGATCTTGGCAATTATGCAACACAATATAAAACTTTCAATTTTTAGGGCACTTTAGAAAGACAAATTAAATATTCTAATTTCACTATTCCATGGAATTTTTCGTGATCTTGACCATTATGCAACAAAATATAAAACTTTCAATTTTTAGGGCACTTAGGAAGACAAATTAAATATTCTAATTTTACTATCCCATGGAATTTTTCGTGAACTTGACCATTATGCAACAAAATATAAAACTTTCAATTTTTAGGGCACTTAGGAAGACAAATTAAATATTCTAATTTCACTATTCCATGCAGTTTTTCGTGAACTTGACAATTATGCAACAAAATATAAAACTTTCAATTTTTAGGGCACTTAGGAAGACAAATTAAATATTCTAATTTCACTATTCCATGGAATTTTTCGTGATCTTGACCATTATGCAACAAAATATAAAACTTTCAATTTTTAGCGCACTTAGGAAGACAAATTAATTTTCTAATTTTACAATCCCGTGCAGTTTTTCGTGATCTTGGCAATTATGCAACAAAATATAAAACTTTCAATTTTTAGGGCACTTAGGAAGATAAATTAAATATTTTAAATTTACTATCCCATGGAATTTTTCGTGATCTTGACAATTATGCAACAAAATATAAAACTTTCAATTTTTAGCGCACTTAGGAAGACAAATTAATTTTCTAATTTTACAATCCCGTGCAGTTTTTGGTGAACTTGGCAATTATGCTACAAAATATAAAACTTTCAATTTTTAGGGCACTTAGGAAGACTAATTAATTTTCTAATTTTACATTCCCGTGCAGTTTTTCGTGATCTTGGCAATTATGCAACAAAATATAAAACTTTCAATTTTTAGGGCACTTAGGAAGACAAATTAAATATTCTAATTTTACGATCCCATGGAATTTTTCGTGATCTTGGCAATTATGCAACAAAATATAAAACTTTCAATTTTTAGGGCACTTTAGAAAGACAAATTAAATATTCTAATTTCACTATTCCATGGAATTTTTCGTGATCTTGACCATTATGCAACAAAATATAAAACTTTCAATTTTTAGGGCACTTAGGAAGACTAATTAATTTTCTAATTTTACAATCCCGTGCAGTTTTTCGTGATCTTGGCAATTATGCAACAAAATATAAAACTTTCAATTTTTAGGGCACTTAGGAAGACAAATTAAATATTCTAATTTTACGATCCCATGGAATTTTTCGTGATCTTGGCAATTATGCAACAAAATATAAAACTTTCAATTTTTAGGGCACTTTAGAAAGACAAATTAAATATTCTAATTTCACTATTCCATGGAATTTTTCGTGATCTTGACCATTATGCAACAAAATATAAAACTTTCAATTTTTAGGGCACTTAGGAAGACTAATTAATTTTCTAATTTTACAATCCCGTGCAGTTTTTCGTGATCTTGGCAATTATGCAACACAATATAAAACTTTCAATTTTTAGGGCACTTTAGAAAGACAAATTACATATTCTAATTTCACTATTCCATGGAATTTTTCGTGATCTTGACCATTATGCAACAAAATATAAAACTTTCAATTTTTAGGGCACTTAGGAAGACTAATTAATTTTCTAATTTTACAATCCCCTGCAGTTTATTGTGATCTTGGCAATTATGCAACACAATATAAAACTTTCAATTTTTAGGGCACTTTAGAAAGACAAATTAAATATTCTAATTTCACTATTCCATGGAATTTTTCGTGATCTTGACCATTATGCAACAAAATATAAAACTTTCAATTTTTAGGGCACTTAGGAAGACTAATTAATTTTCTAATTTTACAATCCCGTGCAGTTTTTCGTGATCTTGGCAATTATGCAACACAATATAAAACTTTCAATTTTTAGGGCACTTTAGAAAGACAAATTACATATTCTAATTTCACTATTCCATGGAATTTTTCGTGATCTTGACCATTATGCAACAAAATATAAAACTTTCAATTTTTAGGGCACTTAGGAAGACTAATTAATTTTCTAATTTTACAATCCCCTGCAGTTTATTGTGATCTTGGCAATTATGCAACACAATATAAAACTTTCAATTTTTAGGGCACTTTAGAAAGACAAATTAAATATTCTAATTTCACTATTCCATGGAATTTTTCGTGATCTTGACCATTATGCAACAAAATATAAAACTTTCAATTTTTAGGGCACTTAGGAAGACAAATTAAATATTCTAATTTTACTATCCCATGGAATTTTTCGTGATCTTGACCATTATGCAACAAAATATAAAACTTTCAATTTTTAGGGCACTTAGGAAGACAAATTAAATATTCTAATTTCACTATTCCATGGAATTTTTCGTGATCTTGACCATAATGCAACAAAATATAAAACTTTCAATTTTTAGCGCACTTAGGAAGACAAATTAATTTTCTAATTTTACAATCCCGTGCAGGTTTTCGTGATCTTGGCAATTATGCAACAAAATATAAAACTTTCAATTTTTAGGGCACTTTAGAAAGACAAATTAAATATTCTAATTTCACTATCCCATGCAGTTTTTCGTGAACTTGACAATTATGCAACAAAATATAAAACTTTCAATTTTTAGGGCACTTTGGTAAGACAAATTAAATATTCTAATTTCACTATCCCATGCAATTTTTCGTGAACTTCACAATTATGCAACAAAATATAAAACTTTCAATTTTTAGGGCACTTAGGAAGACAAATTAAATATTCTAATTTTACTATCCCATGGAATTTTTCGTGATCTTGGCCATTATGCAACAAAATATAAAACTTTCAATTTTTAGGGCACTTAGGAAGACAAATTAAATATTCTAATTTCACTATTCCATGGAATTTTTCGTGATCTTGACCATTATGCAACAAAATATAAAACTTTCAATTTTTAGGGCACTTAGGAAGACTAATTAATTTTCTAATTTTACAATCCCGTGCAGTTTTTCGTGATCTTGGCAATTATGCAACACAATATAAAACTTTCAATTTTTAGGGCACTTTAGAAAGACAAATTAAATATTCTAATTTCACTATTCCATGGAATTTTTCGTGATCTTGACCATTATGCAACAAAATATAAAACTTTCAATTTTTAGGGCACTTAGGAAGACTAATTAATTTTCTAATTTTACAATCCCGTGCGGTTTTTCGTGATCTTGGCAATTATGCAACACAATATAAAACTTTCAATTTTTAGGGCACTTTAGAAAGACAAATTAAATATTCTAATTTCACTATTCCATGGAATTTTTCGTGATCTTGACCATTATGCAACAAAATATAAAACTTTCAATTTTTAGGGCACTTAGGAAGACTAATTAATTTTTTAAATTTACAATCCCGTGCAGTTTTTCGTGATCTTGGCAATTATGCAACACAATATAAAACTTTCAATTTTTAGGGCACTTTAGAAAGACAAATTAAATATTCTAATTTCACTATTCCATGGAATTTTTCGTGATCTTGACCATTATGCAACAAAATATAAAACTTTCAATTTTTAGGGCACTTAGGAAGACTAATTAATTTTCTAATTTTACAATCCCGTGCAGTTTTTCGTGATCTTGGCAATTATGCAACACAATATAAAACTTTCAATTTTTAGGGCACTTTAGAAAGACAAATTAAATACTCTAATTTCACTATTCCATGGAATTTTTCGTGATCTTGACCATTATGCAACAAAATATAAAACTTTCAATTTTTAGGGCACTTAGGAAGACTAATTAATTTTCTAATTTTACAATCCCGTGCAGTTTTTCGTGATCTTGGCAATTATGCAACACAATATAAAACTTTCAATTTTTAGGGCACTTTAGAAAGACAAATTACATATTCTAATTTCATTATTCCATGGAATTTTTCGTGATCTTGACCATTATGCAACAAAATATAAAACTTTCAATTTTTAGGGCACTTAGGAAGACAAATTAAATATTCTAATTTCACTATTCCATGGAATTTTTCGTGATCTTGACCATAATGCAACAAAATATAAAACTTTCAATTTTTAGCGCACTTAGGAAGACAAATTAATTTTCTAATTTTACAATCCCGTGCAGTTTTTCGTGATCTTGGCAATTATGCAACACAATATAAAACTTTCAATTTTTAGGGCACTTTAGAAAGACAAATTAAATATTCTAATTTCACTATTCCATGGAATTTTTCGTGATCTTGACCATTATGCAACAAAATATAAAACTTTCAATTTTTAGGGCACTTAGGAAGACAAATTAAATATTCTAATTTCACTATTCCATGGAATTTTTCGTGAACTTGACCATTATGCAACAAAATATAAAACTTTCAATTTTTAGGGCACTTAGGAAGACTAATTAATATTCTAATTTTACAATCCCCTGCAGTTTTTCGTGATCTTGGCAATTATGCAACACAATATAAAACTTTCAATTTTTAGGGCACCTTAGAAAGACAAATTACATATTCTAATTTCACTATTCCATGGAATTTTTTGTGATCTTGACCATTATGCAACAAAATATAAAACTTTCAATTTTTAGGGCACTTAGGAAGACAAATTAAATATTCTAATTTCACTATTCCATGGAATTTTTCGTGATCTTGACCATTATGCAACAAAATATAAAACTTTCAATTTTTAGCGCACTTAGGAAGACAAATTAATTTTCTAATTTTACAATCCCGTGCAGTTTTTCGTGATCTTGGCAATTATGCAACAAAATATAAAACTTTCAATTTTTAGGGCACTTTAGAAAGACAAATTAAATATTCTAATTTCACTATCCCATGCAGTTTTTCGTGAACTTGACAATTATGCAACAAAATATAAAACTTTCAATTTTTAGGGCACTTAGGAAGACTAATTAATTTTCTAATTTTACAATCCCGTGCAGTTTTTCGTGATCTTGGCAATTATGCAACACAATATAAAACTTTTAATTTTTAGGGCACTTTAGAAAGACAAATTAAATATTCTAATTTTACTATTCCATGGAATTTTTCGTGATCTTGACCATTATGCAACAAAATATAAAACTTTCAATTTTTAGGGCACTTAGGAAGACTAATTAATTTTCTAATTTTACAATCCCCTGCAGTTTTTCGTGATCTTGGCAATTATGCAACACAATATAAAACTTTCAATTTTTAGGGCACTTTAGAAAGACAAATTAAATATTCTAATTTCACTATTCCATGGAATTTTTCGTGATCTTGACCATTATGCAACAAAATATAAAACTTTCAATTTTTAGGGCACTTAGGAAGACCAATTAAATATTCTAATTTTACTATCCCATGGAATTTTTCGTGATCTTGACCATTATGCAACAAAATATAAAACTTTCAATTTTTAGGGCACTTAGGAAGACAAATTAAATATTCTAATTTCACTATTCCATGGAATTTTTCGTAATCTTGACCATTATGCAACAAAATATAAAATTTTCAATTTTTAGCGCACTTAGGAAGACAAATTAATTTTCTAATTTTACAATCCCGTGCAGTTTTTCGTGATCTTGGCAATTATGCAACAAAATATAAAACTTTCAATTTTTAGGGCACTTTAGAAAGACAAATTAAATATTCTAATTTCACTATCCCATGCAGTTTTTCGTGAACTTGACAATTATGCAACAAAATATAAAACTTTCAATTTTTAGGGCACTTTGGTAAGACAAATTAAATATTCTAATTTCACTATCCCATGCAATTTTTCGTGAACTTCACAATTATGCAACAAAATATAAAACTTTCAATTTTTAGGGCACTTAGGAAGACTAATTAAATATTCTAATTTTACTATCCCATGGAATTTTTCGTGATCTTGACCATTATGCAACAAAATATAAAACTTTCAATTTTTAGGGCCGTTAGGAAGACAAATTAAATACTCTAATTTCACTATTCCATGGAATTTTTCGTGATCTTGACCATTATGCAACAAAATATAAAACTTTCAATTTTTAGCGCACTTAGGAAGACAAATTAATTTTCTAATTTTACAATCCCGTGCAGTTTTTCGTGATCTTGGCAATTATGCAACAAAATATAAAACTTTCAATTTTTAGGGCACTTTAGAAAGACTAATTAAATATTCTAATTTCACTATCCCATGCAGTTTTTCGTGAACTTGACAATTATGCAACAAAATATAAAACTTTCAATTTTTAGGGCACTTAGGAAGACAAATTAAATATTCTAATTTCACTATTCCATGGAATTTTTCGTGATCTTGACCATTATGCAACAAAATATAAAACTTTCAATTTTTAGCGCACTTAGGAAGACAAATTAATTTTCTAATTTTACAATCCCGTGCAGTTTTTCGTGATCTTGGCAATTATGCAACAAAATATAAAACTTTCAATTTTTAGGGCACTTTAGAAAGACTAATTAAATATTCTAATTTCACTATCCCATGCAGTTTTTCGTGAACTTGACAATTATGCAACAAAATATAAAACTTTCAATTTTTAGGGCACTTAGGAAGACAAACTAAATATTCTAATTTTACTATCCCATGGAATTTTTCGTGATCTTGGCCATTATGCAACAAAATATAAAACTTTCAATTTTTAGGGCACTTAGGAAGACTAATTAATTTTCTAATTTTACAATCCCGTGCAGTTTTTCGTGATCTTGGCAATTATGCAACAAAATATAAAACTTTCAATTTTTAAGGCACTTTAGAAAGACAAATTAAATATTCTAATTTCACTATCCCATGCAGTTTTTCGTGATCTTGACAATTATGCAACAAAATATAAAACTTTCAATTTTTAGGGCACTTAGGAAGACAAATTAAATATTCTAATTTTACTATCCCATGGAATTTTTCGTGATCTTGGCCATTATGCAACAAAATATAAAACTTTCAATTTTTAGGGCACTTAGGAAGACTAATTAATTTTCTAATTTTACAATCCCGTGCAGTTTTTCGTGATCTTGGCAATTATGCAACACAATATAAAACTTTCAATTTTTAGGGCACTTTAGAAAGACAAATTAAATATTCTAATTTCACTATTCCATGGAATTTTTCGTGATCTTGACCATTATGCAACAAAATATAAAACTTTCAATTTTTAGGGCATTTAGGGAGACAAATTAATTTTCTAATTTTACAATCCCGTGCAGTTTTCGGTGATCTTGGCAATTATGCTACAAAATATAAAACTTTCAATTTTTAGGGCATTTAGGGAGACAAATTAATTTTCTAATTTTACAATCCCGTGCAGTTTTTGGTGATCTTGGCAATTATGCAACAAAATATAAAACTTTCAATTTTTAGGGCACTTTAGAAAGACAAATTAAATATTCTAATTTCACTATCCCATGCAATTTTTCGTGAACTTCACAATTATGCAACAAAATATAAAACTTTCAATTTTTAGGGCACTTAGGAAGACAAATTAAATATTCTAATTTTACTATCCCATGGAATTTTTCGTGATCTTGACCATTATGCAACAAAATATAAAACTTTCAATTTTTAGGGCACTTTAGAAAGACTAATTAAATATTCTAATTTCACTATCCCATGCAGTTTTTCGTGAACTTGACAATTATGCAACAAAATATAAAACTTTCAATTTTTAGGGCACTTAGGAAGACAAATTAAATATTCTAATTTTACTATCCCATGGAATTTTTCGTGATCTTGACCATTATGCAACAAAATATAAAACTTTCAATTTTTAGCGCACTTAGGAAGACAAATTAATTTTCTAATTTTACAATCCCGTGCAGTTTTTCGTGATCTTGGCAATTATGCAACAAAATATAAAACTTTCAATTTTTAGGGCACTTTAGAAAGACAAATTAAATATTCTAATTTCACTATCCCATGCAGTTTTTCGTGATCTTGACCATTATGCAACAAAATATAAAACTTTCAATTTTTAGCGCACTTAGGAAGACAAATTAATTTTCTAATTTTACAATCCCGTGCAGTTTTTCGTGATCTTGGCAATTATGCAACAAAATATAAAACTTTCAATTTTTAGGGCACTTTAGAAAGACAAATTAAATATTCTAATTTCACTATTCCATGGAATTTTTCGTGATCTTGACCATTATGCAACAAAATATAAAACTTTCAATTTTTAGGGCATTTAGGGAGACAAATTAATTTTCTAATTTTACAATCCCGTGCAGTTTTCGGTGATCTTGGCAATTATGCTACAAAATATAAAACTTTCAATTTTTAGGGCACTTTAGAAAGACAAATTAAATATTCTAATTTCACTATTCCATGGAATTTTTCGTGATCTTGACCATTATGCAACAAAATATAAAACTTTCAATTTTTAGCGCACTTAGGAAGACAAATTAATTTTCTAATTTTACAATCCCGTGCAGTTTTTCGTGATCTTGGCAATTATGCAACAAAATATAAAACTTTCAATTTTTAGGGCACTTTAGAAAGACAAATTAAATATTCTAATTTCACTATTCCATGCAGTTTTTCGTGATCTTGACCATTATGCAACAAAATATAAAACTTTCAATTTTTAGCGCACTTAGGAAGACAAATTAATTTTCTAATTTTACAATCCCGTGCAGTTTTTCGTGATCTTGGCAATTATGCAACAAAATATAAAACTTTCAATTTTTAGGGCACTTTAGAAAGACAAATTAAATATTCTAATTTCACTATTCCATGGAATTTTTCGTGATCTTGACCATTATGCAACAAAATATAAAACTTTCAATTTTTAGCGCACTTAGGAAGACAAATTAATTTTCTAATTTTACAATCCCGTGCAGTTTTTCGTGATCTTGGCAATTATGCAACAAAATATAAAACTTTCAATTTTTAGGGCACTTTAGAAAGACTAATTAAATATTCTAATTTCACTATGCCATGCAGTTTTTCGTGAACTTGACAATTATGCAACAAAATATAAAACTTTCAATTTTTAGGGCACTTAGGAAGACAAATTAAATATTCTAATTTTACTATCCCATGGAATTTTTCGTGATCTTGACCATTATGCAACAAAATATAAAACTTTCAATTTTTAGCGCACTTAGGAAGACAAATTAATTTTCTAATTTTACAATCCCGTGCAGTTTTTCGTGATCTTGGCAATTATGCAACAAAATATAAAACTTTCAATTTTTAGGGCACTTTAGAAAGACAAATTAAATATTCTAATTTCACTATTCCATGGAATTTTTCGTGATCTTGACCATTATGCAACAAAATATAAAACTTTCAATTTTTAGCGCACTTAGGAAGACAAATTAATTTTCTAATTTTACAATCCCGTGCAGTTTTTCGTGATCTAGGCAATTATGCAACAAAATATAAAACTTTCAATTTTTAGGGCACTTTAGAAAGACAAATTAAATATTCTAATTTCACTATCCCATGCAGTTTTTCGTGATCTTGACCATTATGCAACAAAATATAAAACTTTCAATTTTTAGGGCACTTAGGAAGACAAATTAAATATTCTAATTTTACTATCCCATGGAATTTTTCGTGATCTTGACCATTATGCAACAAAATATAAAACTTTCAATTTTTAGGGCACTTTAGAAAGACTAATTAAATATTCTAATTTCACTATCCCATGCAGTTTTTCGTGAACTTGACAATTATGCAACAAAATATAAAACTTTCAATTTTTAGGGCACTTAGGAAGACAAATTAAATATTCTAATTTTACTATCCCATGGAATTTTTCGTGATCTTGACCATTATGCAACAAAATATAAAACTTTCAATTTTTAGCGCACTTAGGAAGACAAATTAATTTTCTAATTTTACAATCCCGTGCAGTTTTTCGTGATCTTGGCAATTATGCAACAAAATATAAAACTTTCAATTTTTAGGGCACTTTAGAAAGACAAATTAAATATTCTAATTTCACTATTCCATGGAATTTTTCGTGATCTTGACCATTATGCAACAAAATATAAAACTTTCAATTTTTAGCGCACTTAGGAAGACAAATTAATTTTCTAATTTTACAATCCCGTGCAGTTTTTCGTGATCTTGGCAATTATGCAACAAAATATAAAACTTTCAATTTTTAGGGCACTTTAGAAAGACTAATTAAATATTCTAATTTCACTATCCCATGCAGTTTTTCGTGAACTTGACAATTATGCAACAAAATATAAAACTTTCAATTTTTAGGGCACTTAGGAAGACAAATTAAATATTCTAATTTTACTATCCCATGGAATTTTTCGTGATCTTGACCATTATGCAACAAAATATAAAACTTTCAATTTTTAGCGCACTTAGGAAGACAAATTAATTTTCTAATTTTACAATCCCGTGCAGTTTTTCGTGATCTTGGCAATTATGCAACAAAATATAAAACTTTCAATTTTTAGGGCACTTTAGAAAGACAAATTAAATATTCTAATTTCACTATTCCATGGAATTTTTCGTGATCTTGACCATTATGCAACAAAATATAAAACTTTCAATTTTTAGGGCACTTAGGAAGACAAATTAATTTTCTAATTTTACAATCCCGTGCAGTTTTTCGTGATCTTGGCAATTATGCAACAAAATATAAAACTTTCAATTTTTAGGGCACTTTAGAAAGACAAATTAAATATTCTAATTTCACTATCCCATGCAGTTTTTCGTGATCTTGACCATTATGCAACAAAATATAAAACTTTCAATTTTTAGCGCACTTAGGAAGACAAATTAATTTTCTAATTTTACAATCCCGTGCAGTTTTTCGTGATCTTGGCAATTATGCAACAAAATATAAAACTTTCAATTTTTAGGGCACTTTAGAAAGACAAATTAAATATTCTAATTTCACTATTCCATGGAATTTTTCGTGATCTTGACCATTATGCAACAAAATATAAAACTTTCAATTTTTAGGGCATTTAGGGAGACAAATTAATTTTCTAATTTTACAATCCCGTGCAGTTTTCGGTGATCTTGGCAATTATGCTACAAAATATAAAACTTTCAATTTTTAGGGCATTTAGGGAGACAAATTAATTTTCTAATTTTACAATCCCGTGCAGTTTTTGGTGATCTTGGCAATTATGCAACAAAATATAAAACTTTCAATTTTTAGGGCACTTTAGAAAGACAAATTAAATATTCTAATTTCACTATCCCATGCAGTTTTTCGTGAACTTGACAATTATGCAACAAAATATAAAACTTTCAATTTTTAGGGCACTTAGGAAGACAAACTAAATATTCTAATTTTACTATCCCATGGAATTTTTCGTGATCTTGGCCATTATGCAACAAAATATAAAACTTTCAATTTTTAGGGCACTTAGGAAGACTAATTAATTTTCTAATTTTACAATCCCGTGCAGTTTTTCGTGATCTTGGCAATTATGCAACACAATATAAAACTTTCAATTTTTAGGGCACTTTAGAAAGACAAATTAAATATTCTAATTTCACTATTCCATGGAATTTTTCGTGATCTTGACCATTATGCAACAAAATATAAAACTTTCAATTTTTAGGGCATTTAGGGAGACAAATTAATTTTCTAATTTTACAATCCCGTGCAGTTTTCGGTGATCTTGGCAATTATGCTACAAAATATAAAACTTTCAATTTTTAGGGCATTTAGGGAGACAAATTAATTTTCTAATTTTACAATCCCGTGCAGTTTTTGGTGATCTTGGCAATTATGCAACAAAATATAAAACTTTCAATTTTTAGGGCACTTTAGAAAGACAAATTAAATATTCTAATTTCACTATCCCATGCAGTTTTTCGTGAACTTGACAATTATGCAACAAAATATAAAACTTTCAATTTTTAGGGCACTTAGGAAGACAAACTAAATATTCTAATTTTACTATCCCATGGAATTTTTCGTGATCTTGGCCATTATGCAACAAAATATAAAACTTTCAATTTTTAGGGCACTTAGGAAGACTAATTAATTTTCTAATTTTACAATCCCGTGCAGTTTTTCGTGATCTTGGCAATTATGCAACACAATATAAAACTTTCAATTTTTAGGGCACTTTAGAAAGACAAATTAAATATTCTAATTTCACTATTCCATGGAATTTTTCGTGATCTTGACCATTATGCAACAAAATATAAAACTTTCAATTTTTAGCGCACTTAGGAAGACAAATTAATTTTCTAATTTTACAATCCCGTGCAGTTTTTCGTGATCTTGGCAATTATGCAACAAAATATAAAACTTTCAATTTTTAGGGCACTTTAGAAAGACTAATTAAATATTCTAATTTCACTATCCCATGCAGTTTTTCGTGATCTTGACAATTATGCAACAAAATATAAAACTTTCAATTTTTAGGGCACTTAGGAAGACAAATTAATTTTCTAATTTTACAATCCCGTGCAGTTTTTCGTGATCTTGGCAATTATGCAACACAATATAAAACTTTCAATTTTTAGGGCACTTAGGAAGACTAATTAATTTTCTAATTTTACAATCCCGTGCAGTTTTTCGTGATCTTGGCAATTATGCAACACAATATAAAACTTTCAATTTTTAGGGCACTTTAGAAAGACAAATTAAATATTCTAATTTCACTATTCCATGGAATTTTTCGTGATCTTGACCATTATGCAACAAAATATAAAACTTTCAATTTTTAGGGCATTTAGGGAGACAAATTAATTTTCTAATTTTACAATCCCGTGCAGTTTTCGGTGATCTTGGCAATTATGCTACAAAATATAAAACTTTCAATTTTTAGGGCATTTAGGGAGACAAATTAATTTTCTAATTTTACAATCCCGTGCAGTTTTTGGTGATCTTGGCAATTATGCAACAAAATATAAAACTTTCAATTTTTAGGGCACTTTAGAAAGACAAATTAAATATTCTAATTTCACTATCCCATGCAATTTTTCGTGAACTTCACAATTATGCAACAAAATATAAAACTTTCAATTTTTAGGGCACTTAGGAAGACAAATTAAATATTCTAATTTTACTATCCCATGGAATTTTTCGTGATCTTGACCATTATGCAACAAAATATAAAACTTTCAATTTTTAGGGCCCTTAGGAAGACAAATTAAATATTCTAATTTCACTATTCCATGGAATTTTTCGTGATCTTGACCATTATGCAACAAAATATAAAACTTTCAATTTTTAGCGCACTTAGGAAGACAAATTAATTTTCTAATTTTACAATCCCGTGCAGTTTTTCGTGATCTTGGCAATTATGCAACAAAATATAAAACTTTCAATTTTTAGGGCACTTTAGAAAGACTAATTAAATATTCTAATTTCACTATCCCATGCAGTTTTTCGTGAACTTGACAATTATGCAACAAAATATAAAACTTTCAATTTTTAGGGCACTTAGGAAGACAAATTAAATATTCTAATTTCACTATTCCATGGAATTTTTCGTGATCTTGACCATTATGCAACAAAATATAAAACTTTCAATTTTTAGCGCACTTAGGAAGACAAATTAATTTTCTAATTTTACAATCCCGTGCAGTTTTTCGTGATCTTGGCAATTATGCAACACAATATAAAACTTTCAATTTTTAGGGCACTTAGGAAGACTAATTAATTTTCTAATTTTACAATCCCGTGCAGTTTTTCGTGATCTTGGCAATTATGCAACACAATATAAAACTTTCAATTTTTATGGCACTTTAGAAAGACAAATTAAATATTCTAATTTCACTATTCCATGGAATTTTTCGTGATCTTGACCATTATGCAACAAAATATAAAACTTTCAATTTTTAGGGCATTTAGGGAGACAAATTAATTTTCTAATTTTACAATCCCGTGCAGTTTTCGGTGATCTTGGCAATTATGCTACAAAATATAAAACTTTCAATTTTTAGGGCATTTAGGGAGACAAATTAATTTTCTAATTTTACAATCCCGTGCAGTTTTTGGTGATCTTGGCAATTATGCAACAATATATAAAACTTTCAATTTTTAGGGCACTTTAGAAAGACAAATTAAATATTCTAATTTCACTATCCCATGCAATTTTTCGTGAACTTCACAATTATGCAACAAAATATAAAACTTTCAATTTTTAGGGCACTTAGGAAGACAAATTAAATATTCTAATTTTACTATCCCATGGAATTTTTCGTGATCTTGACCATTATGCAACAAAATATAAAACTTTCAATTTTTAGGGCCCTTAGGAAGACAAATTAAATATTCTAATTTCACTATTCCATGGAATTTTTCGTGATCTTGACCATTATGCAACAAAATATAAAACTTTCAATTTTTAGCGCACTTAGGAAGACAAATTAATTTTCTAATTTTACAATCCCGTGCAGTTTTTCGTGATCTTGGCAATTATGCAACAAATTATAAAACTTTCAATTTTTAGGGCACTTTAGAAAGACTAATTAAATATTCTAATTTCACTATCCCATGCAGTTTTTCGTGAACTTGACAATTATGCAACAAAATATAAAACTTTCAATTTTTAGGGCACTTTAGAAAGACAAATTAAATATTCTAATTTCACTATCCCTTGCAGTTTTTCGTGAACTTGACAATTATGCAACAAAATATAAAACTTTCAATTTTTAGGGCACTTAGGAAGACAAATTAAATATTCTAATTTCACTATTCCATGGAATTTTTCGTGATCTTGACCATTATGCAACAAAATATAAAACTTTCAATTTTTAGCGCACTTAGGAAGACAAATTAATTTTCTAATTTTACAATCCCGTGCAGTTTTTCGTGATCTTGGCAATTATGCAACAAAATATAAAACTTTCAATTTTTAGGGCACTTTAGAAAGACTAATTAAATATTCTAATTTCACTATCCCTTGCAGTTTTTCGTGAACTTGACAATTATGCAACAAAATATAAAACTTTCAATTTTTAGGGCACTTAGGAAAACAAATTAAATATTCTAATTTCACTATTCCATGGAATTTTTCGTGATCTTGACCATTATGCAACAAAATATAAAACTTTCAATTTTTAGCGCACTTAGGAAGACAAATTAATTTTCTAATTTTACAATCCCGTGCAGTTTTTCGTGATCTTGGCAATTATGCAACAAAATATAAAACTTTCAATTTTTAGGGCACTTTAGAAAGACTAATTAAATATTCTAATTTCACTATCCCTTGCAGTTTTTCGTGAACTTGACAATTATGCAACAAAATATAAAACTTTCAATTTTTAGGGCACTTAGGAAGACAAATTAAATATTCTAATTTTACGATCCCATGGAATTTTTCGTGATCTTGGCCATTATGCAACAAAATATAAAACTTTCAATTTTTAGGGCACTTAGGAAGACTAATTAATTTTCTAATTTTACAATCCCGTGCAGTTTTTCGTGATCTTGGCAATTATGCAACACAATATAAAACTTTCAATTTTTAGGGCACTTAGGAAGATAAATTAAATATTTTAAATTTACTATCCCATGGAATTTTTCGTGATCTTGACAATTATGCAACAAAATATAAAACTTTCAATTTTTAGCGCACTTAGGAAGACAAATTAATTTTCTAATTTTACAATCCCGTGCAGTTTTTGGTGATCTTGGCAATTATGCTACAAAATATAAAACTTTCAATTTTTAGGGCATTTAGGGAGACAAATTAATTTTCTAATTTTACAATGCCGTGCAGTTTTTGGTGATCTTGGCAATTATGCAACAAAATATAAAACTTTCAATTTTTAGGGCACTTTAGAAAGACAAATTAAATATTCTAATTTCACTATCCCATGCAATTTTTCGTGAACTTGACAATTATGCAACAAAATATAAAACTTTCAATTTTTAGGGCACTTTAGAAAGACAAATTAAATATTCTAATTTCACTATCCCATGCAATTTTTCGTGAACTTGACAATTATGTAACAAAATATAAAACTTTCAATTTTTAGGGCACTTTAGAAAGACAAATTAAATATTCTAATTTTACTATCCCATGGAATTTTTCGTGATCTTGACCATTATGCAACAAAATATAAAACTTTCAATTTTTAGGGCACTTTAGAAAGACTAATTAAATATTCTAATTTCACTATCCCATGCAGTTTTTCGTGAACTTGACAATTATGCAACAAAATATAAAACTTTCAATTTTTAGGGCACTTAGGAAGACAAATTAAATATTCTAATTTTACTATCCCATGGAATTTTTCGTGATCTTGACCATTATGCAACAAAATATAAAACTTTCAATTTTTAGGGCACTTTAGAAAGACTAATTAAATATTCTAATTTCACTATCCCATGCAGTTTTTCGTGAACTTGACAATTATGCAACAAAATATAAAACTTTCAATTTTTAGGGCACTTAGGAAGACAAATTAAATATTCTAATTTTACTATCCCATGGAATTTTTCGTGATCTTGACCATTATGCAACAAAATATAAAACTTTCAATTTTTAGGGCACTTTAGAAAGACTAATTAAATATTCTAATTTCACTATCCCATGCAGTTTTTCGTGAACTTGACAATTATGCAACAAAATATAAAACTTTCAATTTTTAGGGCACTTAGGAAGACAAATTAAATATTCTAATTTCACTATTCCATGGAATTTTTCGTGATCTTGACCATTATGCAACAAAATATAAAACTTTCAATTTTTAGCGCACTTAGGAAGACAAATTAATTTTCTAATTTTACAATCCCGTGCAGTTTTTCGTGATCTTGGCAATTATGCAACAAAATATAAAACTTTCAATTTTTAGGGCACTTTAGAAAGACAAATTAAATATTCTAATTTCACTATCCCATGCAGTTTTTCGGGAACTTGACAATTATGCAACAAAATATAAAACTTTCAATTTTTAGGGCACTTAGGAAGACAAATTAAATATTCTAATTTCACTATTCCATGGAATTTTTCGTGATCTTGACCATTATGCAACAAAATATAAAACTTTCAATTTTTAGCGCACTTAGGAAGACAAATTAATTTTCTAATTTTACAATCCCATGGAATTTTTCGTGATCTTGACCATTATGCAACAAAATATAAAACTTTCAATTTTTAGGGCACTTTAGAAAGACTAATTAAATATTCTAATTTCACTATCCCATGCAGTTTTTCGTGAACTTGACAATTATGCAACAAAATATAAAACTTTCAATTTTTAGGGCACTTAGGAAGACAAATTAAATATTCTAATTTCACTATTCCATGGAATTTTTCGTGATCTTGACCATTATGCAACAAAATATAAAACTTTCAATTTTTAGCGCACTTAGGAAGACAAATTAATTTTCTAATTTTACAATCCCGTGCAGTTTTTCGTGATCTTGGCAATTATGCAACAAAATATAAAACTTTCAATTTTTAGGGCACTTTAGAAAGACAAATTAAATATTCTAATTTCACTATCCCATGCAGTTTTTCGTGAACTTGACAATTATGCAACAAAATATAAAACTTTCAATTTTTAGGGCACTTAGGAAGACAAATTAAATATTCTAATTTTACTATCCCATGGAATTTTTCGTGATCTTGGCCATTATGCAACAAAATATAAAACTTTCAATTTTTAGGGCACTTAGGAAGACTAATTAATTTTCTAATTTTACAATCCCGTGCAGTTTTTCGTGATCTTGGCAATTATGCAACAAAATATAAAACTTTCAATTTTTAGGGCACTTTAGAAAGACAAATTAAATATTCTAATTTCACTATCCCATGCAGTTTTTCGTAATCTTGACAATTATGCAACAAAATATAAAACTTTCAATTTTTAGGGCACTTAGGAAGACAAATTAAATATTCTAATTTTACTATCCCATGGAATTTTTCGTGATCTTGGCCATTATGCAACAAAATATAAAACTTTCAATTTTTAGGGCACTTAGGAAGACTAATTAATTTTCTAATTTTACAATCCCGTGCAGTTTTTCGTGATCTTGGCAATTATGCAACACAATATAAAACTTTCAATTTTTAGGGCACTTTAGAAAGACAAATTAAATATTCTAATTTCACTATTCCATGGAATTTTTCGTGATCTTGACCATTATGCAACAAAATATAAAACTTTCAATTTTTAGGGCATTTAGGGAGACAAATTAATTTTCTAATTTTACAATCCCGTGCAGTTTTCGGTGATCTTGGCAATTATGCTACAAAATATAAAACTTTCAATTTTTAGGGCATTTAGGGAGACAAATTAATTTTCTAATTTTACAATCCCGTGCAGTTTTTGGTGATCTTGGCAATTATGCAACAAAATATAAAACTTTCAATTTTTAGGGCACTTTAGAAAGACAAATTAAATATTCTAATTTCACTATCCCATGCAATTTTTCGTGAACTTCACAATTATGCAACAAAATATAAAACTTTCAATTTTTAGGGCACTTAGGAAGACAAATTAAATATTCTAATTTTACTATCCCATGGAATTTTTCGTGATCTTGACCATTATGCAACAAAATATAAAACTTTCAATTTTTAGGGCACTTTAGAAAGACTAATTAAATATTCTAATTTCACTATCCCATGCAGTTTTTCGTGAACTTGACAATTATGCAACAAAATATAAAACTTTCAATTTTTAGGGCACTTAGGAAGACAAATTAAATATTCTAATTTCACTATTCCATTGAATTTTTCGTGATCTTGACCATTATGCAACAAAATATAAAACTTTCAATTTTTAGCGCACTTAGGAAGACAAATTAATTTTCTAATTTTACAATCCCGTGCAGTTTTTCGTGATCTTGGCAATTATGCAACAAAATATAAAACTTTCAATTTTTAGGGCACTTTAGAAAGACAAATTAAATATTCTAATTTCACTATCCCATGCAGTTTTTCGTGAACTTGACAATTATGCAACAAAATATAAAACTTTCAATTTTTAGGGCACTTTAGAAAGACAAATTAAATATTCTAATTTCACTATTCCATGGAATTTTTCGTGATCTTGACCATTATGCAACAAAATATAAAACTTTCAATTTTTAGGGCATTTAGGGAGACAAATTAATTTTCTACTTTTACAATCCCGTGCAGTTTTCGGTGATCTTGGCAATTATGCTACAAAATATAAAACTTTCAATTTTTAGGGCATTTAGGGAGACAAATTAATTTTCTAATTTTACAATCCCGTGCAGTTTTTGGTGATCTTGGCAATTATGCAACAAAATATAAAACTTTCAATTTTTAGGGCACTTAGGAAGACTAATTAATTTTCTAATTTTACAATCCCGTGCAGTTTTTCGTGATCTTGGCAATTATGCAACAAAATATAAAACTTTCAATTTTTAGGGCACTTTAGAAAGACAAATTAAATATTCTAATTTCACTATCCCATGCAGTTTTTCGTGATCTTGACAATTATGCAACAAAATATAAAACTTTCAATTTTTAGGGCACTTAGGAAGACAAATTAAATATTCTAATTTTACTATCCCATGGAATTTTTCGTGATCTTGACCATTATGCAACAAAATATAAAACTTTCAATTTTTAGGGCACTTTAGAAAGACTAATTAAATATTCTAATTTCACTATCCCATGCAGTTTTTCGTGAACTTGACAATTATGCAACAAAATATAAAACTTTCAATTTTTAGGGCACTTAGGAAGACAAATTAAATATTCTAATTTCACTATTCCATGGAATTTTTCGTGATCTTGACCATTATGCAACAAAATATAAAACTTTCAATTTTTAGCGCACTTAGGAAGACAAATTAATTTTCTAATTTTACAATCCCGTGCAGTTTTTCGTGATCTTGGCAATTATGCAACAAAATATAAAACTTTCAATTTTTAGGGCACTTTAGAAAGACAAATTAAATATTCTAATTTCACTATCCCATGCAGTTTTTCGGGAACTTGACAATTATGCAACAAAATATAAAACTTTCAATTTTTAGGGCACTTAGGAAGACAAATTAAATATTCTAATTTCACTATTCCATGGAATTTTTCGTGATCTTGACCATTATGCAACAAAATATAAAACTTTCAATTTTTAGCGCACTTAGGAAGACAAATTAATTTTCTAATTTTACAATCCCATGGAATTTTTCGTGATCTTGACCATTATGCAACAAAATATAAAACTTTCAATTTTTAGGGCACTTTAGAAAGACTAATTAAATATTCTAATTTCACTATCCCATGCAGTTTTTCGTGAACTTGACAATTATGCAACAAAATATAAAACTTTCAATTTTTAGGGCACTTAGGAAGACAAATTAAATATTCTAATTTCACTATTCCATGGAATTTTTCGTGATCTTGACCATTATGCAACAAAATATAAAACTTTCAATTTTTAGCGCACTTAGGAAGACAAATTAATTTTCTAATTTTACAATCCCGTGCAGTTTTTCGTGATCTTGGCAATTATGCAACAAAATATAAAACTTTCAATTTTTAGGGCACTTTAGAAAGACAAATTAAATATTCTAATTTCACTATCCCATGCAGTTTTTCGTGAACTTGACAATTATGCAACAAAATATAAAACTTTCAATTTTTAGCGCACTTAGGAAGACAAATTAATTTTCTAATTTTACAATCCCGTGCAGTTTTTCGTGATCTTGGCAATTATGCAACAAATTATAAAACTTTCAATTTTTAGGGCACTTTAGAAAGACTAATTAAATATTCTAATTTCACTATCCCATGCAGTTTTTCGTGAACTTGACAATTATGCAACAAAATATAAAACTTTCAATTTTTAGGGCACTTTAGAAAGACAAATTAAATATTCTAATTTCACTATCCCTTGCAGTTTTTCGTGAACTTGACAATTATGCAACAAAATATAAAACTTTCAATTTTTAGGGCACTTAGGAAGACAAATTAAATATTCTAATTTCACTATTCCATGGAATTTTTCGTGATCTTGACCATTATGCAACAAAATATAAAACTTTCAATTTTTAGCGCACTTAGGAAGACAAATTAATTTTCTAATTTTACAATGCCGTGCAGTTTTTCGTGATCTTGGCAATTATGCAACAAAATATAAAACTTTCAATTTTTAGGGCACTTTAGAAAGACTAATTAAATATTCTAATTTCACTATCCCTTGCAGTTTTTCGTGAACTTGACAATTATGCAACAAAATATAAAACTTTCAATTTTTAGGGCACTTAGGAAAACAAATTAAATATTCTAATTTCACTATTCCATGGAATTTTTCGTGATCTTGACCATTATGCAACAAAATATAAAACTTTCAATTTTTAGCGCACTTAGGAAGACAAATTAATTTTCTAATTTTACAATCCCGTGCAGTTTTTCGTGATCTTGGCAATTATGCAACAAAATATAAAACTTTCAATTTTTAGGGCACTTTAGAAAGACTAATTAAATATTCTAATTTCACTATCCCTTGCAGTTTTTCGTGAACTTGACAATTATGCAACAAAATATAAAACTTTCAATTTTTAGGGCACTTAGGAAGACAAATTAAATATTCTAATTTTACGATCCCATGGAATTTTTCGTGATCTTGGCCATTATGCAACAAAATATAAAACTTTCAATTTTTAGGGCACTTAGGAAGACTAATTAATTTTCTAATTTTACAATCCCGTGCAGTTTTTCGTGATCTTGGCAATTATGCAACACAATATAAAACTTTCAATTTTTAGGGCACTTAGGAAGATAAATTAAATATTTTAAATTTACTATCCCATGGAATTTTTCGTGATCTTGACAATTATGCAACAAAATATAAAACTTTCAATTTTTAGCGCACTTAGGAAGACAAATTAATTTTCTAATTTTACAATCCCGTGCAGTTTTTGGTGATCTTGGCAATTATGCTACAAAATATAAAACTTTCAATTTTTAGGGCATTTAGGGAGACAAATTAATTTTCTAATTTTACAATGCCGTGCAGTTTTTGGTGATCTTGGCAATTATGCAACAAAATATAAAACTTTCAATTTTTAGGGCACTTTAGAAAGACAAATTAAATATTCTAATTTCACTATCCCATGCAATTTTTCGTGAACTTGACAATTATGCAACAAAATATAAAACTTTCAATTTTTAGGGCACTTTAGAAAGACAAATTAAATATTCTAATTTCACTATCCCATGCAATTTTTCGTGAACTTGACAATTATGTAACAAAATATAAAACTTTCAATTTTTAGGGCACTTTAGAAAGACAAATTAAATATTCTAATTTTACTATCCCATGGAATTTTTCGTGATCTTGACCATTATGCAACAAAATATAAAACTTTCAATTTTTAGGGCACTTTAGAAAGACTAATTAAATATTCTAATTTCACTATCCCATGCAGTTTTTCGTGATCTTGACAATTATGCAACAAAATATAAAACTTTCAATTTTTAGGGCACTTAGGAAGACAAATTAAATATTCTAATTTTACTATCCCATGGAATTTTTCGTGATCTTGACCATTATGCAACAAAATATAAAACTTTCAATTTTTAGGGCACTTTAGAAAGACTAATTAAATATTCTAATTTCACTATCCCATGCAGTTTTTCGTGAACTTGACAATTATGCAACAAAATATAAAACTTTCAATTTTTAGGGCACTTAGGAAGACAAATTAAATATTCTAATTTTACTATCCCATGGAATTTTTCGTGATCTTGACCATTATGCAACAAAATATAAAACTTTCAATTTTTAGGGCACTTTAGAAAGACTAATTAAATATTCTAATTTCACTATCCCATGCAGTTTTTCGTGAACTTGACAATTATGCAACAAAATATAAAACTTTCAATTTTTAGGGCACTTAGGAAGACAAATTAAATATTCTAATTTCACTATTCCATGGAATTTTTCGTGATCTTGACCATTATGCAACAAAATATAAAACTTTCAATTTTTAGCGCACTTAGGAAGACAAATTAATTTTCTAATTTTACAATCCCGTGCAGTTTTTCGTGATCTTGGCAATTATGCAACAAAATATAAAACTTTCAATTTTTAGGGCACTTTAGAAAGACAAATTAAATATTCTAATTTCACTATCCCATGCAGTTTTTCGGGAACTTGACAATTATGCAACAAAATATAAAACTTTCAATTTTTAGGGCACTTAGGAAGACAAATTAAATATTCTAATTTCACTATTCCATGGAATTTTTCGTGATCTTGACCATTATGCAACAAAATATAAAACTTTCAATTTTTAGCGCACTTAGGAAGACATATTAATTTTCTAATTTTACAATCCCATGGAATTTTTCGTGATCTTGACCATTATGCAACAAAATATAAAACTTTCAATTTTTAGGGCACTTTAGAAAGACTAATTAAATATTCTAATTTCACTATCCCATGCAGTTTTTCGTGAACTTGACAATTATGCAACAAAATATAAAACTTTCAATTTTTAGGGCACTTAGGAAGACAAATTAAATATTCTAATTTCACTATTCCATGGAATTTTTCGTGATCTTGACCATTATGCAACAAAATATAAAACTTTCAATTTTTAGCGCACTTAGGAAGACAAATTAATTTTCTAATTTTACAATCCCGTGCAGTTTTTCGTGATCTTGGCAATTATGCAACAAAATATAAAACTTTCAATTTTTAGGGCACTTTAGAAAGACAAATTAAATATTCTAATTTCACTATCCCATGCAGTTTTTCGTGAACTTGACAATTATGCAACAAAATATAAAACTTTCAATTTTTAGGGCACTTAGGAAGACAAACTAAATATTCTAATTTTACTATCCCATGGAATTTTTCGTGATCTTGGCCATTATGCAACAAAATATAAAACTTTCAATTTTTAGGGCACTTAGGAAGACTAATTAATTTTCTAATTTTACAATCCCGTGCAGTTTTTCGTGATCTTGGCAATTATGCAACAAAATATAAAACTTTCAATTTTTAGGGCACTTTAGAAAGACAAATTAAATATTCTAATTTCACTATCCCATGCAGTTTTTCGTAATCTTGACAATTATGCAACAAAATATAAAACTTTCAATTTTTAGGGCACTTAGGAAGACAAATTAAATATTCTAATTTTACTATCCCATGGAATTTTTCGTGATCTTGGCCATTATGCAACAAAATATAAAACTTTCAATTTTTAGGGCACTTAGGAAGACTAATTAATTTTCTAATTTTACAATCCCGTGCAGTTTTTCGTGATCTTGGCAATTATGCAACACAATATAAAACTTTCAATTTTTAGGGCACTTTAGAAAGACAAATTAAATATTCTAATTTCACTATTCCATGGAATTTTTCGTGATCTTGACCATTATGCAACAAAATATAAAACTTTCAATTTTTAGGGCATTTAGGGAGACAAATTAATTTTCTAATTTTACAATCCCGTGCAGTTTTCGGTGATCTTGGCAATTATGCTACAAAATATAAAACTTTCAATTTTTAGGGCATTTAGGGAGACAAATTAATTTTCTAATTTTACAATCCCGTGCAGTTTTTGGTGATCTTGGCAATTATGCAACAAAATATAAAACTTTCAATTTTTAGGGCACTTTAGAAAGACAAATTAAATATTCTAATTTCACTATCCCATGCAATTTTTCGTGAACTTGACAATTATGCAACAAAATATAAAACTTTCAATTTTTAGGGCACTTAGGAAGATAAATTAAATATTCTAAATTTACTATCCCATGGAATTTTTCGTGATCTTGACAATTATGCAACAAAATATAAAACTTTCAATTTTTAGCGCACTTAGGAAGACAAATTAATTTTCTAATTTTACAATCCCGTGCAGTTTTTCGTGATCTTGGCTATTATGCAACAAAATATAAAACTTTCAATTTTTAGGGCACTTTAGAAAGACAAATTAAATATTCTAATTTTACTATCCCATGGAATTTTTCGTGATCTTGACAATTATGCAACAAAATATAAAACTTTCAATTTTTAGGGCACTTAGGAAGACAAATTAAATATTCTAATTTTACAATCCCATGGAATTTTTCGTGATCTTGACCGTTATGCAACAAAATATAAAACTTTTAATTTTTAGAGCACTTAGTAGTATTACAATAAAAAAAAATTAGTAATTAACAAAAAACTATATTTAAAAGGACATCATCATCTGCTGTGTATTTGTTATGTGAAAAATTTTAAAATCTTTTATTGGTTTAAATGGTTTCTGATTTTCTGCTCGCCCAATCTTTCTTCCTGATTGTTATCCTGATGGTTTATATCTCAAAGCTTCATAAGTTTTATAAATTTTCATGGAATAATCATTAATCAAATTTCGACTTTTCTTTTTTTTCTACTTTTTTAATTACTTTTGATTTTTATTTTCATAACTTTGAAACTGAAAATACGTCAATTTTCAGGTTATTTGTCAAAACCTTTTTTTTTTCTTTTTTTTCTAATTTAACGCACTTCGTATCTCTTAAGATAACCGAAATCCCCATGGTAAAGATCGAAAATTAAACACCCTATACAAATTGGAAAATTATTCGCGAAGCATCACGGCAGCCTTGGAAAAATTTCGGACAGTTTTTGTTTTACGCACAAAGTGACAGATCTTGTTTGTCGGTAGCTGTTAACGAGTGTTTCAGTTAATTGTGTTTGTGAAAATTGTTGTTTCACCGTTTGGAAGAGAAATTTTAGTAAGGTTTTTCAATTTTACCTTACATCGAAGTCAATTCTAATAGAGTAATTATTAATATTGAATGATGATTTTCAAACAAACAAACAAACAAGCAAATTTATTTATTAGTTCTTGCCAAATTGTTTAAACCTATAGGGGTAACCGCATAATTCATATTTGAGTTCGTTATAATCATGTAAACTAGTAATTAAATCGATTTCCTGGTAACTCCTGAAGATTTCAATTTGATTGAATTGGTATCTTGTTGTTCAAGGGTTGCCTAAAACTTCCTCTTTGGCATAAAAGGGGAGCATCTTGTCGTTTTTCCCTATCCCGCCCAGCTGTTTTTATCGATAATAATAAAATTTGGTGGAAGGTTGAACCCATTTGAAACGAGGTGGAACCAATTTTTGATTTTACGCAGGCTCTAAAATTTAAATTGTTTTTGCCGACCAAATTTCGGTTTTTTAGTTTTAGTTTTGATGATTTTGTATGTGATTATGCGCTTCATCGATCTAAGATGAACGTTAGTTGTTTTTGCCTTCAAAGTGTAGTATGTGGTATCAAAAGTGGGGTACAAAAATACTTCACATAATATGTGAGGAGGTGGTCTACTTTTTTGCGACAAAATATGACGATGGAACGGGGAGATAAAAAAGTTTTTAAAATTGCGTGACGTAATTTATGAACTACCCCCAAACATTTTAGTTGGCTGTGGAAAATCTTGGTCAAATTAATTTCGATTGCTTTGTTTTATACAAAACAAAAAGTGTGACAGTTTTGTTGCATGTAACGTACATTTAAGGGTAAATATAACTATTTTATATGGTTTTATAATGGTTCTAAAAGTGAATTATTATCGAGAAATTATAATTAAGCTTTTTATAAATTGTCTAGTTCTGTCTCTTCTTGCTGTACATTCCGCAAATTCTGAAAATGTATTATTTTAGCCTTATTAAATTAAACCTTCCTACGGTTGGGAGTTTATATTTTCACAATATTTTGATGAAATTTTGAACATTTCTCTATCACCATGACGCTCTAGCTATTTATGCCTATTATGCTTATTTAAATTACAAGAAGACCACTGTCGAAAGCTTATGAGTAAAATTGAACTTTTTTTTATGATGTTATGTTTGTAAATTTTTAAATTAATAATTTTCACAAGGTAATAGTTTATTTAACTTGGATATTTTTACTATAGACTTTCAAAAATATACATATAATGGCTTCTTCAAGTGAAAGTTTTGGGTCAACGAGAAGAGCCATAGAATATATTGAAGACTATGACGCTTTAAATCTTCAAGATTTAAATAAATATGAAATATTAAAAATAATTGGACAAGGATCATTTGGGTTAGTATACTTTTTTAGTAGTGGTGCATTTAATTTTATTTTTTATATTTTATCAATAATCTATAGAGTGGTATCTAAGGCGTGCGAAAAGACCAATCGTCTAAACATTGTGGCAATAAAAGAATTAATGATAAGTGATATAAATAAAGGAGTAAGATTTATACGCCAAAAGAAAATTATTACAACAGATTTTATTAAATTTAAATTTTTAGTTTTCTAAAATAGTTCTAAGGGAGATCGATATTCTCCAACAGATGAATCACCAAAATATAATTCGATTGGTGGAATTGTGCAAGAGGACCACGGATACTCGTCCATCAATTTGTCTAATTCTGGAATACTGTAAATACGACCTATCTGGTCTGCTTAGAAATCTGCATTTCCAAATTCGTGTGCCCGAAGTAAAATACATAATGACCGAATTATTACAAGGCATTAGTTTTTTACATTCCAATCACGTTTTACACAGAGATTTGAAGCCATCCAATATTTTAGTGACAACGACTGGAGATGTGAAAATAGGCGACTTTGGGTTATCGAGATATGCTTCCTCTAATTCGTAAGTTATGGTGATTTTTACAATGAGGGACATCGCTTAAGCACAAATTCCTGAGATCAAAATAAGACTATTTATCCCATTTTACCTGCATATGTATATTTTATCCGAATGTGCTTCATGAAGTTAGTCTTTAGCTTCGAAGTTTAAAAAAATTAACAATTTTGCTTATAAGAAGGGAACGCTGAGATCGAGGGGATCCCCGAACGCTGGAAGAATGCCGCCGTAACGAAGCACATTTGGATAAAGGTAGATTAGCTAGGCGGTCATAGCTTGGCAGTTAAGTGCGTCTACTGCTAATGCGAAACGCTCGGATCGAATCCGGACAGGGTAAGAACTTTATTCTGACCGTCTCTCCTCGGCAGGCAATGGCAAACCACCGAGGTAAACTGTCAAGAAAATCCATCTCGAAATGAAGTGTAGTACACTTCCCGTGGTTCGGAGCCCACGTTAAACAAGTAGGTCCTCTATGTATGTGAAAACAATTTGAACGCACATCATATGCATGGAAAGAAATAGAACGAGATGGGTCACCAAACCTCCTTAGGGTAAAAAGACTGAGAAGGAAGGAGATTAGCTTAAATCGTATTATTTTAATCTCAGGAATCTGTGGTTAAGCGATGTCCTCACATTTGTGGGACACCTTGTACATATGTAATTATAAACTTTCTTCAGTAATTGCAGTATGTCCTACAAGGTGATCACCCTATGGTATAGGCCTCCTGAACTATTGTTTGGAAAACGTAACTACTCATTTGAAGTAGACATTTGGAGTATAGGATGTATATTCGCCGAGTTATATACTAGGATTCCTATACTTAGAGCAACTACAGTACACGATCAATTGGTTGAAATATATAAGTTATGCGGCTCAATCACCCCAAGGGTGTGGCCCGACGTTGAAACTTTACCCCTATACGGAATATTTAAATTGGCATCAGTCAATATGCCATGCCAGGTACTATACAAGCTGTATTTTAATAACAATACAGCATACTAATGCGACATTTTCCTACAAACAGCTTATGGCTACTTTTCCAATGATAGATATAACTGGTTTAGAATTGCTAAAACATTTACTAAAGCTCGATCCATCGAGAAGAATTGCAGCAGAAGACGCCCTGCACAAATTATATTTTCGGGCAGACCCAGTGGCGAGCAATATAAGAAATAGGTTGGAGAGATTAAATTAATGTAAATAGATTTATGAATGTATCTAACGTTTAATTTTAATATTAATTTTGTACATATTATTGTGTTAGTGTTTAATATAATAAATTTATTATCATTATATAACTTTCATTGATATATATAGGCCAGTCATATTAGAATTCTAAATGAAAAAAAATTTTGCCAGCGACAAGAGTTCAAAACGCTGCGACAACGGTAAGGAATAGCAAGATTTGTACAGGAACAATTAAATTTTCTACAAAAAGTTCCTTACAACATATTGTCGTATTTTGCTGGCCTCTCAGAAATTTCATATAAGTGAAAAGCTTCACACTTTTCTTTGGTCTCTAAAAGGGTTTCTCTCTCATGCGATAGAATTTGTATTCTATGCAAGCAAGCGTTTTGTTTTTGGGTGGCTGAGCTCAGTTATTCAACATAACCATGTTAACATGATTTAGTAGCAGGATGCGGGGATTTCTAGTAGGAATAACTTATCTATGGTAAATTTCACTTTCCCACGATTAGTGCTAGGAAACCAGATAAAGCTGTGGAACTCTGAAAAATGTATTTTAGGCTCACTACTTGATCTCATGAAGGAATCTGTCATATCAGATTCAAAGGAAACAATGTTGTTGCAATGAAAATTAAAATTTTGTAAGAAGGTTTTATTATCTTTAACCTAAAATTGTATGGGTTCTAAAAAGGTGAATTATTGTAAAAATAACAAACTTTGTATGTTGTGAGATATTGTATTCTTTCTGAAAATATTTACAGTCATTTTAATGTATTAAGAGTCTTGGTTTGTGTAATCTAGTGATAAAGACCATAATTCAGTGGGTTAAGCTATCAACATGGAAGTGACTCGGGTCTCGACAGAATATTTCAACAAAACCAGTGAATTCTGAAACATAAAACATTTTAAAATAGTTTAAAAACTCTAAAATTAAATAAAAACTTACCTTCGGACGTTTGATAAATTTAATAACTTGAAATTGGGAAAATTTGGATATAATTAAGATTTAGAAGTGGTACATTAGACACAAAATTTCGAAAATTTAACAGATAAAGGTGGGAAATTTAGTTTGCCTTGGGCGCTCGACCGATGAAGTTCAGTAACGGTTAAACTTTAACCAATATTGATTTTGGATCCTTATGTTTGGAGGTTATTGATTTTGGATCCTTAGGAAATTTAGTTTGCCTTGGGCGCTCGACCGATGAACTTTAGTAACGATAAAATTTTAACCAATATTGATTTTGGATCCTTATGTTTAGAGGTTATGAAACTTTTGACCGCACGTTTTGTTATGAAGCTTCGTAGATGAAATGCAAAGGCAACACTCACGTTTGAGATACCTTGCCACTTTAATTGATATCCTTTTTTGAATGCATTGTTTTGGTGAAGTAGATGTAATTAGCATCTTTAAAGACAAGTCGCTAGTAAATTTATCAGTTGGCTATTTTAAATAGTAGCACTTCGTTTAATTGGAGGTGATAACACCGAGGAATGTTGAGAATTTTGGTCGATGTGAGAAATTAAAGTATACACTACTCGAGACACTGAAGAAAGAAATTTTGAATGGATTGTCAATCCTTGATCTTGCGCAGATGCTGAGCATGAGTTATAGGGCCGGTTTCAGCAACCTTAACCTTAACCTGTGTTAGTTAACACAAATTAAAAATAATCCGTTGTTAAATTTTGAATGGGTTGTAGCAACCTTTTCTAATATGTAATTAGTTAATCTCGGATTATGTGTAGAATAGTTATGGTGGTACTCCTGAAACGACAACCACGCCTACTTCATACTATGCAAGTAGTTCAATTAGTTCGAAAATTATCAACAAGTGAGGTTTATAACCTATATTCTGTGAATACAGTTCATTGAAATATTTTATATTTTACATATATTTTACTGAAATGGCACAGAAAAGAACAAAAAATTATAAGAAGTAGAGAAGGAAGACAATTGCGGCTACTAAATGTAAAATTACGTGATATTGATAAATAAATTGTTAATTTGTTAATAACTGAATTTTTTTCTCAAAAAGTACTCGGGTGCTCATAAAAAAATATTAAACTTTTATTTTATTTTATTGTAAATTTAATAAAGCTTTAAAAATTAATCCGCACGTGTGTGCAGTCGATGGCACCTATCACGCCTGGAATTTGAAAAAAACATTTTAAACAAAATTGTAATAATTTTTTTCTCTGGTTTTCTCTGTATGAGACGGTCAAATTTATATTAATTGCGTATTTACACACTTTTCTATAATAAAAGGAGGTTAGGTTTTTGGTAATTTAACTTTAATCACTGGTCAACTAGTAATTAAATACTTTGGGTATTTAACCTGTGTTAAGCATAAATTAACGTTGCTACAACCCAAACTACAGATTTAATCTATGATTACGCTAATCATTGATTAAATTTAACCTGTGTTAAAAATTATATTGCTAAAACCCAAATCGGACTTAATCTATGATTAAATATTTAATCTATGATTAAATTCCTAAATTAAAGTTGCTGAAACTGGGCAATAGTAAAACATCAGGTGAACGAGTTTTAAAAGCGATAAGGTATTTTAAACATTATTATTTGACTTTTTTTAAAAACCATTTTTTTGAACTTTACGGCGTTGCATCTAACTTACGGGTACTGATAGCAACTACCATTAAAAATTTAAACAAAATTTCATTATTTTCATTTAATAATAAAGACATTTAGTCAAGAAAATTAACGCGAATTTAACAAGAACATTTCATATCTGTGTTGGTATTACATCAACACAGCCAAAGGAGTTAAAGAAGAGGAAGCTGCAACTAATTCAACAATTTTATTGTTTTGTAAGGGAATTTTCCCAGTAGAAAATTTTGTACAACATTTATTTTGTAATTTTGACTGGTACCAGGGTAATTTTGAAATTTGCTAAACTGAATATAAAAATTTTCAATGCAACTATATTTTATTTGTCACATAAAAGTGAGGAATTTAACAGAGATCCACAGCTATTGATAAGGAACCATTTGAGCAATTTGGTGAGTTATTTGTATGAACATTTTCTGAGTTTTGCACTTCTGTTGTTTTGCGGAGCTGAGCTAGGACCGGAGCAAATAGGTTGTTGGTATTATTCTATAAAAGTGCTTAGTCAATTTAGAGGCTCGAGATCACGACAATATATTTTGTTTAATAGTTTAGGAGTGGGAGGCATTCCAAGCCGCAGATCTTGAAAATCACTTTTATGCAATCCTTGCGTGTTTATCAAGGATTTATGACTACTTCTGCAGTTCGTAGTGACCTTTTTCAGTCCCACGTGGCGTTTATTATTAAGTTTACTCCCACGGGGTCATTAATTTGATCCCAAAGGATCATAGTATGACCTCATAATTATTGACTCAACAAAAGTCTACATGCTATATTTTATCTTATGTTAGAATTATTTATCGCTTTCTTCAAAGGAATGCGCTATCACATTGCAATGAGATATTCTTTTGACGTGTAGCCGTTGTATGCCGCTAAAGCTTCATATAATTATGCGCTCTTTCTTTTAATCGTGACAAAAGCGCCATTAAATCTCTGGTGCTAACTGGGATCCTTTGGTAGAGGGGATCTGGTGGATTTGGTGGAGGGGATACCGCAGGATCCCAATTCGTACGCGAGATTAAATGGCCTTCTTTTGCCACTTGGTGTGTAATATACTATTAACTACTTTACCCAGCATACTTCACAATTATAAAATTCAATATTGGTACTTTTGAGTTATTAAATGAAATTAGAAAGTGTGAAAAATTTTTATGGTGTAAAACAATTTTTTCACCGAAAATTGCTAATTTGACACTAACGTCAAAAAATATTCGTTATGGCTTAAGTTTAAATTTCTTGAAACACAAAATTATTTCATGGATAATTTCATGTTCTATTAAATAGATTTAGGGGTCGTCCATAAATTACGTCACGAAATTTTAAGCAATTTTTACCCCCCCCCCCCCCATTGTCACACAAACCTATAGTCTATCTGGTTTTGGATTGCAGTAGAGGTCGGCTTGAACGGCAGGTCAGATTTACACTGGGAAACGTCAAATAATTAAAGTGTATGAGCGACAAAAAACAAATGTCACTTATTTGATACTTAAATAAATCTAGTTAAATGTATTTTTTTATCAAATAGCAATTATCTTGTACAAATTTTTTAAATTTGCCAGAAACTTTTAGAAAAATATTCGTGAGTCATCAATCACAAACGAAATTTCGACACTGTAATTCACGTTCCGAGTTCACAATTTTAGTACAATCTAGTTCTGCATTCTTAAAACGGATGGACTATAGACCCCCTCCAAGTATTACGTCACATATTTTTGAACATTACAACCCCCCCCCCAATTTTTCAAATTTCTTTCTTTTTTTTTAGGGGTAGCACCCCAGAGGAAACATCTATGAAGGGCGATCCGCCCCCCCCCTAGCTACACCACTGGCTTCAGTGGCGTAGCCACTCAAAAAATAGTTTCTTGTAAATACTTATAATAACATATTTAATCTATTGTTGTGTCCATCAATATTTGGCTGTTGCGATATTAAATTGTTTGTCGTGCAGTCAGAGAAAATATGGCATGAGAAAAGTTTGTCAAAAACAATTTAAAAAAAGATGTATTATTGTAATTATAAAAATGTTAGTAGGCAAATTTAGAAATGATAAAAAAAAAGGTAACCATAGAAATAAGGTAGATAAACAACGGTGGATAAAAAGGCAAGACGTTATCAGACGCAGGACCGATAAAACGTTTTAAAATCCATCTATAAAAATCTTGAGAAACAAGGATTTAAGTCGCGGGCTAGTGAACGAGAAAGTGCGTCATTGGAATAAATAAAGGCGTTGATAAAACGGCAAACCGTTTACCAACCAAGATAACCAAGAATATATAGGCCTGAATTAAGTAATGCCGAGTGGAGTGGATATTTAAAATAGGGGAGGAAGACAAGAGCTGTTTATTGGTCAAGATAAGCGCTGTTTATCTGGATAAAGAAAGAAGGTGTAAGGCGAGGGGTGACTAAACCCTGCATCAAGACGTAAATAGGAAATTAGAATTGTGTGGTGCGTCCGCGAGAAAGTGCGTGTGCGTACAAGAAGAAAAGAAAAGGTAACTTTAAATCTTTGTTTATTGTTTATGTTTGTCTAGTTGCTATATTGTTTCTGTAAATTGTTTATGTTAATCATATGTTAGTTGTTCATTAAATGTTCTTAAAAATTCGATTTGCGTATTTTCTTTGACTGTGTGATTAAAGTAATTCCATCGTAAAAGTCCAAAGAACCTGCCATCCTGAGATAAAGAGTAAGTCGTGTTAACGGTTCACGGTGGACATAGCGAGTTGACAGCCCAACGCGAGGCAAAGGTCAAAACAAGTTGACAGCCCAACGCGAGGCGAAGGTCATAGCACTATATATTTTGTGACGTCACAATTTTTGAAACCCCCCGGCCCTCAACCTCGCACATCGTCACAAGGGCCGAACCCCCCCCCCCCTAGGAGCGTGACGTAATTTATGGACGACCCCTTATTGATATTTTGTCGAAAGTACTGTGTAAAATTCTTAGCACACCTAATTAATTTTTAATTGCTGTTTAATTTTAATTTTATTAAACACAAAATATTGAAATGCGTATATAATTTCGATAAAGTATTCCTGTTAGGCAATACGTGAGTGGGATTGTAGATTTACGTGTTAGTTTTGAATTTAAATCGGTGAGGATTGAAGATTTGGAGCTGATATTGAAATCAATGAACAATAAGAGAGACATGAATTTTGCCAGTGCTGGTATATTTAGAAATATCATTGACCTAATAGGTGAGAATTTTTTGTCTATTATTAATGAGTCGCTGGAGTCTGGAGTTTTTCCTGATTCGTGGAAAGAATCTATGGTAGTTCCTATCGAAAAAGTAAAGAATTCGATTAAATGTGAGGAGTTCCGGCCAGTTAATATGGTATCGGTTCAGTCAAAGATTCTGGAAAAGCTAGTTAACAATCAGTTGATTGATTACTTGGACAATCATGGTGTCATTTCTGAATACCAATCAGGCTTCAGGAAGGGTCACAACTGTGAGTCATTGGTTACGTTTGTGGTGGGAGATTGGAAGATGGCTCTTCATGATGATAAGAAGGTATTGGCGGTTTTCTTGGACCTCCGTAGAGCTTTCGAGACAGTGGATAGAGAAATTTTGTTGGAAAAACTTAAAAGTTATGAAATTCGGGGTAATGAATGGAATTGGTTTAAATCATATTTATTTAATAGAAAACAGAGAACTAGAGTTAATGGAGAGGTTTCGGAGGCTTTGGATGTTTCTTTGGGAGTTCCTCAGGGAACGGTTCTTGGTGTAGTATTATTTCTGTTGTACGTAAATGATATGCATAATGTAATTAATAGGGCAAAATTAGTTCTTTTTGCGGATGACGCGCTCTTGTATTTTTGTGGTGATGATGTGGATGACTGCGTTGGGGTTATTAATCAAGAGTTAGAGAAACTTAGTGTATGGTTTCAAATGAATGAACTAAAACTTAATTTGTGTAAGTCAATATGTATTACTGTAAATGACAGTAGCGGTAGAACTGGTGATGTTATGATGGAGGGTACTCGGATTGAGGTGGTTAGTCAGATGAAATACTTGGGTGTAGTTGTTGACGATAAATTGAACTTTAAGAGTCACTTTGATTATGTATGTAAAAAAGTAGCGAAGAAATTGCATTTTTTTTGAAAATTAAGAAGAATATATCGGTTTTGAGCGCAATTAGGATTTTTAATGTGATGATAAAGCCTCATTTTGAGTACTGTTCGTCTGTTCTGTTTATGGGCAATGGTGGCATGTTGGATAGGTTACAAAAGCTACAGAATAGGGGTATGAGAACAATTTTAAGAGTAGGTCGTTTTATATCCAAAAGTATGTTGCTAGACACATTACAATGGCAGAGTGTTTATCAAAGAATTGTGGTTAATGTTTTGATGTTTGTTTTCAAATTGAAGAATAAGATGCTTCCGTCGTATTTGTGCGACAATATTACTTATGTGGCAGATTTAAATAAGTACCAGTGCGTAATGCCCAGGATTTTCGTTTGAATCTGTTTAGGAATAATAGAACACAAAATATGTTGTTATATAGTGGTTTAAAATTATTTAATGACTTGCCGTTATCTCTTAAGATGGAGAAAAGAGTTGAAATTTTTAAGAGGAATGTTAAGAATTACGTTAGTTTGCATTTTACTTAGAAGGGGTTAATGATTTAATGTTTATTCTTTATTGTTTAGGATGGATTTTTTTTTGTAAACTGATTTTTTTATTTTTTGGGAGTTTGTATGGATTTGTTTGTGATGTAAATAGTGGTAGTAAATTACCAAATAAAGTATTATTATTATATTATATTATTATTATAAAGGGATACAATTTGGTTGAACCATTTGAATGTTGATAAGAAATTTAACGCAAACAAAATTTTTACCACGTTTAAAATTTTGGTAAAAATTTTGTTTGCGTTAAATTTCTTGTCAACATTCAAGTGGTTCAACCAAATTGTATCAATTAAGTAGTTTTATTATTGTTGCTTACACTTTAACCTCAATTAGTCTAGCCATGCATCTGGGATATTTAACCACTCGAACTGTCACAAAATATTACTTAAAAATTTTTCTCTTATTTCTTATCTTATTTAGAATCAATAAATTAACAAATAAAAATTAATAACCCATGTAATTGCATGAACTCATTTCATTGCAATGTAATTGCATAACCTCTCTAGGTTAAGCGAGGAAAATGGAATTAACTTGATAAACAAATCTGAGTTCTGAATACTGCGTCAGATTTGGTTCATTAGTCAGTCTTTTCTCGATTTTAACTCGGTTATGTAGTTACGGACAGTCAGATTTTTGAATTCAACATAAATTTTTCTAAGTGTAAAAATAAAAATTAATTTATTTCATAAACTATCAAAGTCGCGCCTTCGACAAGTAAAATATCTTGTGTACATAATATTAAACATTAGGTAAGAAAATTGATCTCATTTCAAATTTTATATTGTTTAATTAAATCTCTTTAACCATATAAAATCTTGTTTATAATCAATAAATTGTAGACGTCTGAAATTTTTATGCTTTTCTTAATTTGTGCTTCTTTTGTGATTATTTATTCAAATTTTAATGAATTCATTTTTATTATATTTTGTTATGAATCTGCAAGCCAATTTATTATAATTAGGCTATCTCTAACTTACACCACATAACGACTATAATATTCAGTTTTATTTAAAATTAATTTTAAAGATCAATACTATCAAAATGAAATTATATTTTAGTTTCTTATAATTTGATAAAATCGAATAATTTTAAGTTTGTTCAAAAAGCAACATAATATGTCCTTTATTAACTTTTGTTTAGAGTTCGTTAGTATCACACATAAATTGATCCGATTTATCGAAAATATACCAAAGAGCATTTTGTGCTTCTGTATTTAACTCTGCACATTTTCAGTAAATATTTTATTATCTTTTACCTATTCTTTCTTAAAGTGTAAATCACAATAATTATGTCATTTCCTAATGCAAATTTTTTAATAACCAACTTAAAAAAGTCACAGAGCGGTCTTTAGGCTGCGCAACCATGTCAAACACCCACTAGAAGCTTTTTAGAATTCCAGTTAATAAAATGAATTACCGGTTCTGTGTATCTATTTGTTAAAAGTTTTAGTGCGGCCTTCAGGCCGCACAATTACATTGAAATCATATTAAACATTTCAAAATTGTTTTAAAGTGGTTTAGGATGACACTATATGATTTAGCCTCCTCATATATAAAAAATCCACAAGCCGTCACTGCCTCTAGCTTTATTAATATAAAATTATTGTAATTGAAGCTCAAACAAAACTATCGATTAACATCGGTTTCATATAAAAATTCAAAAGAATGTAAATAGTAAAACCCTTTCACGAATAATTTAGCAACAGTCAAGACTGAAATGATGGAAGTTCATTGAGGCTCAAACGGTGCACTTTTCCTCGAAAACTTTGACATGGAGGGGGCATTGTACTCCAAAATTTTAAGTAAAAACTCTATGACCCATGCGGCTTAAATCATGAAAATTGGGCACTATTGAGGTTCAAACGTTTGAGGGTTATTTGACACCAATATTACCCAAAACTTGGTTTTTGGGGACTGCATAGCGACATGAGCCTAACTTTTTATACCTTCAAAGCATTAATACTGATATTACCATATTTTATTACAAAACAATATAAAGGGTGATTCAATTGGAGGTAACAAATTAAATTTGAAAGAAAACACAATCTGGAACGAAATGTGTATACCAATGACCTCGAAATGATTCCAAAGTTAAGGGACGAGATGTGATCAAATTTAGATTTAATGAAAAATGCAAAATTATCAAAAACCAATGTGTTTAATTTCAAATTTAAATTGGTACCTCCTATTGAATCACCCTTTATATGTAACGATTAATAACCATTATACTTAGAAACGGATTCTTCCCCTAATTTGAATCTCTTGGTTGATCTTCTACTACAACGTACTCTGCTCGTGTTTGCTTCAAAGAGCGAAAATTAAAGTTTCCATCTATGAAAAATTGAGTTTTGGATAGTTGTATAAAACCAGGAACTAGTAAGAATTTAAAAAATTAAGCGGCATGTTTTCAAACAAAATTCTGACGGTTTTAAAAAATTTATTTTTGATCTTTTAATATTCTCAAGGTATAATACTTTTAAGAATATGCCTTACATAATGTTAAAAATCTTAAAATTTACGAAGTAGTCCAGTCAGTATAGACTTTGACCCGTAAATAATTATTTAGTGAATTTTTTTTTCACAGCTGTCTCGGGGGGGTCACTGGGAGTGTAAATTCAAAATGGCGACCAAATCATGCTTATGCGTATATTCGAAAAATGGTTTTTTAGGTGAAAAACGGTTTTTCTTGAATAACTCGGCCGGTTTTGATTTTACAGAAAAACCGTGAGAACAAAAGTTGTATAAATTTTGATTCTCTACAAGTTTAGTCCTCACAGTTTTTCTTCTAGGATCAAGATTTTTTGAATTAAACCTGAAAAAAGCGACAAATTCGAAATATTTCCATTATCTCGTTTATTTTCAACTTTACGGCACAAATGAAGAGGACCAAACATGTAGAGAATCAAATTCTGAACAACTTTGGTTCCCATCTTTTTTTCCAAAAATCGACATTTAAGGTTGTACGCCAACCATGAAGAAACAGAGCGTAAACTCTTTTCCGCACCACCAAAGAGAGAAATAAAGGAGATAATGCGAATATTTCGAAATGGGTAGGTACATATTTTCGGGTTAAATTCCGAAATAATGTCTTGGTGACATGCAACAAATGTGCTATAGGTTTACTCAAGAAGTCCACGAGTAGAAGTACAAAACATAAAATGAATAAACATTGACATTGCTTAACGGTTGGTTAAATAATTTTTAATATTGTTTTCAATTTTTTATAAAATAAATTATTGATGACCTTAGGTCTTGGTTGCCCCGGACGTATTGTGCTTATCTTGGTTCTTTAAGACGGCACGCCCTAGTAAAATGCAGACTCAGTTTTAATATACAGCAATGTCAGCCTGTTCGGGGAATCACCGATTAACGAACGCAATCTTATTTCACTTATTAGACGGAGATGACATTTACCACTTTTACTTTTATAAAATTTTAATTTTTTTCATTGCCTATTAAAATAATACTGATTTAATTATTTTATATCAACAGTCCAGCCAAAGTTGGGAATTGCTATTCTTCACTTATAACTTAATTAAAATCAACTTATTGCAACTAATTGTCATTCTAGCTCTAACAAGTCCATCATTAGGCAAGGTTTTAAAAATGATAACTTTTGAAAATTTTCTGCCACTTTCACATTTTTGCAAATAGCTCAATTTCAATAGAAGTGCAAATTGAACATAAGCCTTATTACTGATATAAAGATTCTACTAATATAAGCATATACATAATGTCGTGATATTTTTTGAGGTCCGAATTGACCAAGACAAAATTCAAACTTATTCGGATTCATAAAAGAAAAGTTTAGTCATAAAATACAGAAAAATAAGAATAAATAGTTACTGTACGGCAATAATTTTTGATATGTGTAAATTTGCATAAAGAAAATATCTAGAAGCTTTAAAGATCTAAAGATTTGCAAGATATCAAAGAAATAGAATTAATAAATTTCTATAAGTAAAGCATTAGAAACCAAATGAAAGCAATAACATAAAATTTTCACTGTCATAATTGTAAAATGATATTTGTAAAGGGTAATAATTGAATAATGTATAATTTATTTGTAAAATTTGATTTATAATTTTGTTATACACTGTATATTTGTAATATAGAAGATAAAAAAATTTGATTTGTCTGTAAAGGTAATAATAATCCAAGTTTGCGGTTTTTGTGAACCTAAACCATAAAACAAGTGCATTTATAACTAAAAAGTGAATTTTAAAACTACACTTACCTATTGAAGAAGAGATTAAAATTCGTTGATAATAAAATCAATAGAAAATTGATTAAATTGGATCGACAATTGACTTTAGTTTCCGTAATTCTGAAGTTGCGCGAACTAACGAAAGTGTGGACATTGTTTTCTGATCATTCAAAGTAGAAAGACGTGTCAAGACAATCAAAACAGAAAAATGTGTTTAAGCGGGTTTTAGAGGTTAATTTTCCAACAATTTGGAAAATATGGAATCAGTCATAATTGATGAGAATTAATGGAAAAATAAATGTTTGAAGATGAAATGGAATTACCGATCTGGATCCTAAACTGGAAACTGAGTAATTTGGTAATATTTATCACATTGGATGATTTGGATATGTAAATCGAGTCGTAAGAACACAAAATTTGGAAAACTGATAATTAAGAACAAGAAGCTCAAATCAACTATATGGAAACAACTATCATTACAAAATAATAGTAAGAAACTGTTAAGATTTAAATTTATGTGCTACAAATTTTCGCGAATAACATTGCGTCGTCAAACTTGGGTTTTATTTTGATAAAATTAGTGTAAATTTTTGGTATATTTAAAATAAGAAAATGTATTCTTATTGAAATGATAATTTTTGTACATGAAAATGATTAATAGCTATTTGAAATTAAATGTATTTGCGATCATTTGGTTTCCTTTGATTTTTCACGACGCAAGAGAATTTTGAAAGTTTCAGGTAATAAGTAAAAATTTGATTATTAAACGGAAAAACACAATAAGTTTATTTTTCGTGTATCTTTATAACATTGGCGCCCGACAATATTTTTTATTTTTAATTAAAATCCACTCCTGTGATGAGTCTACATGAATCCGACAAGAGCGATGCTTGGACAGCTTGTGCCTAAATTGTAATTTTACATCCCTTTCTCAGGATCAAAAATTACATAGCAATAAATACAAAAATTAAAATTTAATTTAAATTTAAATAATCTATTTCTTGTAAAGAATTCTTCCTTCTTACGGGTTAATTGTTTCAATTATTGTGGTTTGATGTTTTTAAATTTGTAATGGGCAAGAAATGACAATATTCTATTAGGAAGTATTGGCAGTAAATGGCAGTAAATGGCAATAAGCGGCAGTATTGGGCAGTAAATTGCAGTATTTAGGCAGTAAGTGGCAGTATGAGGCAGTATTGGCAGTAATTTATTAAATACTGCCAAATGGCAGTATATAGTGTACATTTTAAAACTCATTGATTCACCCCCCGGTTTTGGAATATTTGTTCATGTAATAATCTTCGATGAGATCTTTCCACCCTAATACGAAACTAAATTTAGCTTCACGGAAGGGAACTAAATAAGTGGAAATGCTTCTCATCGTGTTTTAAGCAAACGTTTGCTTCTGGAATGTTCATTATGAATTTATACAACTGACTTTCATAACAACGTTTCAAAAATATTTTCGAGTTACGTCGCCAGGGACGTATGCATATTTTGATCTAATTCAGATAACCTAGTTTTTACAGATTTAAAATTATTGACATTACCTTCGTCCGATATTATCGTCCGATTCAAAACATTAGTGAAAAACACTACTTATTATAGTCCGTACGATAAGGAACAAATTTACTATAGAAGCTTGCACTTTGTGATAGAAACATGAAATTTGGCACAGGTGTAGATACAAATCTCCTTTACAAAACAAGATGTGACGCCGCCGTCAAAAGGGGCGAAATACGACATATTTGGGAAACATTGGCGAGTTCTGCAGTGCCCACAATATTTGACTTTCATTTACATGAAGATTCTATGAAAACTCTAACTCGTATGAAAAAAATCGTAAGAATCTTTTTTATTTAAAATCTAATTATGAATGTGTTCGCTCTGATGTATTTTTATCGTATTATGAACCGTTTAAGAAATAATCTGGATAAACTAATTTGAGGGTGTTTTTGCGTCTAGGGGTTGAAGGGGGCGGCGACCGGCGTGACGTCACATCTTGTTTTGTAAAGGAGGTTCGCATCTACACTTGTGCCAAATTTTATGCTTCTATTACAAAGTTCAAGGTTTCATACTAAATTTGTTCTTTATGGTCCGGCTTATTACTTTCCCATTTACGTAGTAAAGGAAAGTATTGTTATCGAGTTAAAAAAAATTTTGAGTTAGCATTTTTCCCATGGTCTATGAGCCCATACGAATTGTTTAAGATCAATTTTGGAATGATGTCCGGATGTGTGTGTGATGTGTGATGTGTGGTGATTCTATCGTCAACTTTTTCAGACAAACGCGTGCACTGATTGAGTTGAAATTTTATACACTAGTTTGAAGTAGCTGTCTAAAGAGCTGATTAGATTTTGGTTGAAAACCGTCCATTTTTAACCCCTTTTTTAGGGGAATGAAAATTATTAAAGAGCATTGCCGCTTCCCGGTGGAACATATGAGATTGAAAATCATATCAATCGAAAGAGATTATTTTTACGCATCTTTTGATACCCCACACTTGATATTTCCCTCTTAAATTATTGTTAAAATGCAAAAATAAAATAAGGGCTATTAAATGAATATGGTTTGCCTTGGATAATTTTGATCTGTCAAAGTGATTTGTATTGTTCATTACTATAATTTAATATTTTAACTAATTTACTTGTATAAACATATTATGTAGTCAATATCAAACGAATTTTTTAATTACTTATAAAAAATTAATTCTGACGTCATTACGCCCATAGTTAAAATTTGATTGCATATAGACGGCACGGCATTCCGCAAATTTCTAATTTTTTTTTGAAAATGTAAATTTAAAAAATTTTTCAATGCAAACATGTTATATAATTTTTAAAATGAAAATATAAAATAAGTGCTTTTAAAAAATATGAGTTACCATGTTAAATTACAAATTAAATTTCGTAACTTTGATATCTCAAAGTAATTTGTGTATTTTATCGAGTTAAACATTTTTTTGAGTTAACATCTGTTTTATTAATATTTAATATAAAATAAAGTGGAATCTACTAAATGGGAAAGTAATGTGTTGTCACATCAGATTTTTTATTATTCAATAGTGCTTAAAAACTTATGAAAACTACATTTTGACAAATAGCAATTAACACTACAGATAGATAATTGTCCGTTCTTAATTTTCTATTTCAGTAATTTTTGTGTACGAGTGGCGCTCGTAGAGTTAATTATAAATTTATTTGCTCTGATGTATTTTTATCATATTATGATGAACCTTTTACGAAATAAATAAGATAAACTAGAATTTGGAGGGTGTTTTTGCGTCTGGGGGTTGAAGGGGCGGGGGTCGGCGTGGCGTCACATCCTGTTTTGTAAAGGAGGTTTGTATCCACACGTGTGCCAAATTTCATGCTTCTATCACAAAGTGCAAGGTTGTGATGTTCCATAACGTCCGGACAATCTATTGAAGACTTCTTTAGATTGTCTTTAGATCTTTTTAGAAAAGATGAAAACAAAAATTTTAAAAGCAATGATTATATCAAATTTAATGCACAAAATAACAAATAAATCGCAAAAAAATTAAAAGAATGTTATTATTAACAATTAAATAATTTATTTGCATATTTTAAGACAATAAAACGGAGAGTACACTATAATTTTTTCGTACTTCGAATTTTATTTGCTATTGTTTTACATATAGTTATAAAACGACCACACAAAGACAATATTCAGATAAAAGGTTGTTAACCTTTTATCTTGTTAAATAACTTTATCATAAAGCAATTAAAATGTTGTAACAGTTCGATTAGCTTTTATCACATCCAGATGATAAACAATAACAATCTTGATATAAAACTTTTAAATACCCTTTGTTCTTTATACTACTTGTAGTTTGTAACATTGGCATAATTATAAATAAGGTATTTTTAAAACTTCGATTAAATTACTCGTAACTTGACTATAATGTGACCTGGTTTATGAAAAGGGGGCTTACGTGCGAAAGCAAGTTATCGAGAAAACAGCGGTTAAAGGTAAAAAACTCGGCGATGATGATGAACTACATTTGTCTCAGGCAGAAGATGATATTATGGAACAAAGTTTCGTTAGGATGGATGTATCTACTGTCGATGAAGCAGAAGAGGAGCTGGTAAGCAAATTTCTCTCAAAAAATTGTTGTAATAACAGATGCCAAACAATTATACCACGATAAATGATCGAGAATACGAGAAACAATATTGTATCTTTTCAAAAATAATTAAACAAATTACGACTTTCTGGTTTTCACTATGTGAAAGAGTGTCTAAAACTCTATCCGAATCGCCAAAAAAGTGGAAAATGATTTTTTTGACACCTAAGCCCCCTTTTCATAAACCAGGTCACATATATTTTAAAAATCGCTTATGTGCCATAGTTCAAACATCTTCATTGAGTGAGAAATTAACACTGTTTAATCCATAAAATATTCTACGTGCTTTTAATTTTTTTTAATAACACCTATAATGTTTAATTTATTATGTGTAATTTAATAACTACGATTTGAAGGATGAAGCAAAAAACATAACATGCATGCGGATGCTACCAAAAAAGTTTTCGGCAGGATCCTGATTAAAATTCATAAGGCAGAGAAAATTAAAATTATTTGCACCAAGTTTTGTCCAAATATATTTATGATTTTTCAGAGTAAAAATCCAATTACTTATTGTTGGAAGGCACAAGCTCTTTATAGGTTTTTTGACTACAGAATTTGATGCTCGCTAACACAGTGATAGCGATTTTACGCACCTTATGCGTTTTCCGTTTTTAATTTCTTTACTTGCGCTGTCAAACAGTTGATCGACAAAAAGCAGAAAATCAGCCGCATGGGTTTTGTTTTCTTTACAACCTAAAATAGAAAAAATTATAATAAACCATTATTACTTCTGAATATTATTGTACACACAATTTACAGTCAATATCTTCTTCTTCGACAAGTTCTATTATTATTGCACATAGTTACACAAAAATTAAATCCAACCCCGTTAAAAACTTGCATATCACAAAAATAAATTAGACAAAAATTAAGCATCTCGTCGGTTTTGACAATTTTTGAGCTTAAAAGACTAACCAAGTTAGATAAAAATATTTTATTTGAAAACATTCAAGCTAACTACTACAACGCCAAATTACGGTCGATGTCTCAACTCAAACGCGTTTAGAAATTTTGTATAGATGATAACGCACACTTGTTTGTTAAGTGTTCAAACGAGAACACGTAGTGCGTGCGAGTTGTAAATTTTGTAATGCACGAAGTTGTGAAGTGTGCATATGTTTCATTTGTCTACCAGCTTCCGCGAGTGTAGGAATAATAATATTTGTTTTACTGTGCTTATCTGGACTTCTCAACTTTTACCGTTTGGGCCAGAAGGCGTCAATTTTTGGGGAAGATTCCAGATTTATTCACTAATGGAAGATTAAAGTTTGCATTTACTGTATTCATCTACACGCACGCATTCATGGATTTCGGTGGAACAAAAATATTGTAACAAGGTAAGATTTGATCTTATTTTATTTGATATTATTTTTATTTAATTTTGTAATTACATTCATTTATTTCGAAATTTCATTTGATTTTATAAATTTTGGTTGTACATATTGCGATATCGAGATACCACGTCAATGGAAGTACGTTATTTAAGATTCGGGAAAATGTTGTTATTAATAAAGCATGTGACTTATCAACGTAATCAGAAAAACTTCGTCCGATACCAAGAAATTTAGTTCAAAGTCAAATGATTTGTAAAAAAAGGACATAAAGCAGGTTTGAATAAAATAAATTTAAAATGTAACATTTAATAATTGTCTTTGTTGAAAAATGTTTATTTATAGTAAATGAAAGATTGTTTAGTAATAAGAAAGGTATTTCAAAAGTTAGAATATTGTTAATTAATTGATTAATGTAAAAATTTATGTTAGCATTAAATTTAAATAAGTTCTTAAAATCATTACGTGAGTTCGACGTGTCACAAGTTAATGAACTGTGTATGGAAATTTCATGTCCAGCATCTTTATTTATTCAACCACGAAGCACTTAGGAAGAAGTCAATCCAATCTGAAAATATAAAAATTTTACTTATAAAATTTCAACGGGTCACATTTGGCTTAATACATACCTGTACTGAGAAACTTTCGATAATATTGATTTTTCCGATCAACCAATAAAATGCGTCTACGCAAACATCGAGATTGCTATGAATTTCGAGATAGAAAAATTAAAAACAATCGAAGAGGTCCTTGTGTTAGATTTCACACGTAATGGTGGCGAATTTTTGATCGTCCTAATAAAAATTAATTTTATAGTGAAAATAATTGGTGAAAGTATAAAATACCAGTGTAAAAATCAGCAAATTAATTACTTACCTACGTAAAACTAAAAATAAGTTGAAAAACGTAAAGGATTGAGAATATTTCTGAAGAATTAAAAATCGACACAAAACGAGGTCAACAAACTGCAACTGGGAACCTTTTCATGGTAATAAACCCATCGAGTGAACTTTGGTGCGCAATTGTACCATCTCCAGTTCAAGTAACGAAAAGATTCCTGTATTTTTCTAAGGTAACGTGCACATTCAAGTACAATTTTAAAATAACTAAGTGAAATTTTCGGACTCCATACGACACGTGTTTTCCTTTATTTACCGTTCAGAATTTTGATAATTAGATTTAATAATAGAACTTTTTAATATAACAAAACCTTTAATTACATTTTTGTGCTCAATAAAAACATTATTATTTTTGTAACGAAGGATATTTATTTTGACCTGTTCCGCGCCCATAAATTTATTTACAGTATTGGTCACGGAACGAACTCACCCTGTACAAGGTAAGACACATGCACTACGAACCAGCTAAGCCGAGGCATATTATTTCCATTTATTTGTATTTACTAAATTTCACATACATTTCCATTGACGGGGTGCATTTCTGTACACTCGTACAAGACATTAATATTAAAAACGTTTAGCAACGGTGAGGCGAAGGTATTCACAGCAATTTTGACAGCCCAACGTGTGGCTCTCTTAAAGGAATCCGTTCACTGCAATATGGTTGGACGAATCCAGTTCTCCAATCCATCTCGAATGCAACGTGAAGGTATCTACGTAAAATTTATTTAACGTTCAATTTGAAATTTGTATTAGGAAATTATTTCGGATTTTAATAAATTGTGAGTTAATCTTATTTTAATGTGTATTGAGGAACATTTGTGTGTTTAATTGAACGAAATCAAAAAATCAATTTTACAATAATTGATGCAAGGTAAATCCCTCGCACAATGCAGCTGTTTATCTACATTTAATATTTGTATTCAGTTTGGAGCCCCTCGTTCTTACACATAATATCTCCAGTTTCGATATTTTTAGCCTATTGGCTTATAAAAAATTCAGAATAATGAATTTATTTTATATTTTATAATTTTCGTTCAAATAGTGTAAGAAAATTGGGCACATTTTGATCAAAAAAATCCAAAATCGGTTTTCTGCGATCTTTCGACGGATTTCGTTAAGTAATTGTTCGTACTTTAACATACTAAAAAACGTCCTGTCGGAACCCTGAGCTTCTTACCAAATTCTTCGTCTGAAGTTGAAATTTTTTATAAAGGAGTGAAAATGATGTTTTTCGGCAAAATATTTTTAAACAAATTTCTATTTCAGTTATATTGTTGTCATGTAAGTTATTAAAAAAATTAAAAACACTTAAAATATTTTAACAACATCCTCGAAATCATTAAAAGAAGAGTTTTCTAAAATTGGTCAGGGGGTTCTGATTTTTGGATATGTTCTAAAGTTTGGGGTCCTAATAAAAACTCTGAGTTGACGACCTCGGCGACCGCCCGGAAGTGCCGCCATTTAAAAAAAATAGCGAAAACAAAATGTTTATTCGCAATATTTCCTTACCTCTTGACTTTAGGACGAAAATGACTGCTATAAATCTTATGAAGAACAAAATTTACTACAACTTTTATTTAACGTATTTTTCTCTAAGTCTAATAGTTGCTGAACGCCAGCAGTGTTAATAGAGCACATTTTAGAAAATTGTTACGAAAAATTTTCACTTTTCGCAACAACGTTGAATTTATTAAATTCAACTTTTAACATCTAGCAATATATTTCGTAGCACCCTGTATAGCGATCGTGATTGACGGAGAATAGACTCGCGCATGCTATGATAGGGAAGTAATTGGTGAGCTCTCGAACGCTAAAGGTCGTTTTTGATGGTACTGTGAAGTGATAATGTTTTTGATTCCGCATTTTACAAAAGAGGGTTGCGATTTTGTGAGGGTTGCCGTCCAACAATGCGAATTATTTTGGATTTTGCGCTCCAACCCTTTATTGGGGATGTTACATTCGTGGTTTGAAGGATGGTTAATTTTTCCCGTATCGTACTTTTTTTGGTCGGACCCCATGGTCAATACTTTCTGGGGAAGATTATTTTTTTACATTGGTAAGTTACTTAATGTTGTGTTAATTACTTCACAGTTACTAGTTAATCGATTTGGCCAATTTTGCCCAGAACATCTGGAGTTCGATGACGTATTAATTCACCCTTGGCTGCTTTATGTATTTTTTTATGTGTTACATTTTGGCTTCTCTTTTTGTCGTGCATTTTTGTTAGCAGAGTGGTTGTCGAGATTACGATTGCGTTGCAGGTTTTCGTATTGCTGCATTGAGGAGATATACTGCAATCTAATCTCATTTACATTCGCAAGTGTGAAATGGATCGAGTGTTTGGGTTTGATATTTGATAAACTAATTAATTAATTTATATTATTATGTTTTGTGTAATTAAACTTGAACTGCGTATTATTTCCACTAGTTAACATCAATCAACGTTGGTAAAATGCAACGGCGAGGAGATTCCAAAGCGTTTGACATGGGTTCGAATTTCGTATTTGAAATTCTATGTTAAATATTTTTTGTGTTTATTTTTGCTTTATATTATTTTTTTACGAAAGGCTGCGATGTCCGACCCATATACAGGGTGCGACATTTCATCGAGGTTGCTACCATTTGTTTTATCGTAGGGAGTTCGATATGGTTCCACCTTCTTGTGGGATTTTTATTTAACCATTCGAACGTGCCTTGGTTTATGTTTGGGAGTGATTTTTGGTGGCAATGTCGTTGCTACTGTGCCGGTTTTGGTCGGCTAACACCTTTTACATCCGACATCGCTTATATCTTTGCCTTCTGACAATTAACATCCTATTGTCCATTTTAATTGTGTTGTGTTAGCAAAGCTGTTTCCTTGATCTCTCCGGGGTGTTTCTTTCACACGATCCACGACTCTCGCTGCCGCAATAAACGAGCTAGTTTAAATCGACCACCAGGGTCCCACGCAAATTTAAAGTAGATGGTTCATCCTTCTGCGTGGACTTAATCTTTTCCGAACTGCTTCTCATTAGAGTAGTAAGGATAGATTAAGTATCAAAATTTCAAAAACGCTCGAATTTGCTCAGCCTTTTTTTTATAATTTTTAGTTGCTCTCGCTAAAAAGTCTATTATATGATCAAGTCTATTAATATTTACTCTATTATAGAAAAAAGTCAGGTCAAAATCGAACGTTTTTGAAATTTTCATAAATGTAACATCAGATATTATAACAAAAATAATGTAACAAATCCAAAAATTTAACAGTGCAACTCTGTTCGACTTAGAAAAAAATACCTTAGATAGAAGTTGTAGTAAATTTTATTCTCTATAAGATTTATAGAAGTCATTTTCGTCGTAAAGTCAACTGGTAAGGAAATATTGCGAGGAAATATTTTGTTTTCGCCATTTTTTCTAAATGGCGGTACTTCCGGTCGCCAACTCGGAGTTTTGATTAGGCAGCGCCGTAGCAAGCTCTTCTAGCGCCTGAGGCAAATTTCAATATATGTGCCCCCCTTTCCCAAAATATTCTTATCATTTTGAAAATTTTAAACTATTATTATTTATTGGGTTTTGTCGAGGTTCAGCGCCCCCATTGCAATCATCCTTGCTACGGAGTTGGCTTAGAGTAATTAAAACAAATGAATGCTTAGCAGGAACTCATATAGGCTGCCGGGACCGGGGGTCTGGGGGGTATGGAATACCCCCCAGGTACACTTAATTTATTACGAAAGAAAAACTTTCACTTTTACATCCCTTGGTATTAAGAAGAACGGTACTGGGATAGTTATTAAAAATATCATCAGCTGCCCCCCCCCCCCGGATTACAAACGGAAATTGCAAAAGATTAAACAAAAAATAATAAATTTTGATGCTTCTGAATAATGGCAAGTGTACCTGGGGGGTATTCCATACCCCCAGACCCCCCGGTCATGCAATATCGATTTTTAAGGTTGGGAACTTCTGAAGATCTTATATAAAATACGCATAGTATATCAGAATTACCGTTTCCATGGTAACGTAACGCAATACCCCCCTCCCTCCCTGAATATGGAGATAATTTTTATCGGTAAGAATTTTTCTTTTCAATTTAAATATATTTTAATAACTGTCGCGATGATAATGTCATATTTTTACCGGTTACCCAGTGAGTTAAAGGGAAATGAAGAAGAACGCGAAGGTTGCAATCAAACTTTCCTAAAATCCCCTGTCTTATCATTGGACCAAAATTGAAGAGGAGAAAATTCCCTACAAGACAAGGTTTCAGGATTTACTTCATATCTGAAGTAAATCCTGAAACCTTGTTTTGTTTTATTCACCATCGATGGTCAAGTTTAAATGCACGAAATTTTTATTCAGAATTAGAATTATTCAAAACCTGTTTCAATTGTTTTCTCTTGATTTTCTCTTTATTTCATAAATACTTAGTATGATGTAAGCAAATTTTTTTAATCTGTTTTATAGAGAATTTTGTATTCTTCAATTTTGATTTGATGATAATTTTCACTAAAAATGAAAGTAAGCGAGTTATAGACGAAAAACTACAGTAGGGGATTAAAATCCCCATTTGCGGAAAAGGCCGACAGGGAATTTTAGGTGATGTTGCAAATAAAATCGTGCTCAAATTTTCGAAATCAGTCAAATTTGAATATATGCCCCCCACCCCCAAAAGATTCTTTTCCTTTTTAAAATTTTAAACTACTATTTATTGGGTTTTGTACGGCTCTGATTAGGACCCCAAACCTTAAAACATATCTAAAAATCAGAACCCCGTGACCATTTTTAGGAAACTCTTCTTTTCATGATTTCGAGGATGTTGTTAAAATATTTTAAGTGTTTTTAAATTTTTTAATGAGTTATATGATAACAATATAGCTGAAATAAAAATTTGTTTAAAAATATTTTGCCGAAAAACATCATTTTCACTCCTTTATAAAAAATATCAACTTCAGACGAAGAATTTGGTAAGAAGCTCAGGGTTCCGACAGGACGTTTTTTAGTATGTTAAAGTACGAACAATTACTTAACGAAATCCGTCGAACAATCGCAGAAAACCGATTTTGGATTTTATTTTCGCAATTTTCTTACACTACAAATGGTAATTTAGCGATTTTACAATTATTGTTTTAAAAACATTTAACCCTCCAGCACACGGGTGGCCTAGAAATTACACGGGCGCACGGGTGAGGCCTATCAGACCCATAGTTAAAGGGCGTGTAAAAAATTTGTATCAAAATAAAATAAAAATTTTTTTTGGTAGAAATAAACTTTGATTAGTTCTTTTTAAGATCGTTGAAAAAATTTTAAGAAAAAACCAGATTTACCTACTTTTTTTATCAACAATAAAAACATTGTTATTTTACATGATTTATTAAAAACGCATTAGAAACATATAATATAAAGCATATATGATTGGAAATTTAATGTTTTGCTATACTATATATACTAATCTAAGGTAAAAACAAGAAGAAAATTTCTATAAAAAATGTCCGCACAAATTAAGAAGCTTCAAAGTGGGGCTTCATTTTCTTCAATACATTCACGACAGCATGCTATAATATGCTCCATGCACAACCAACACTTACAAAATTTGCAGAAATACCTGGATTTTCTTCCTGTACAATATTTGCAACGTCGTCGTTTAGTGCCGTGAGCTGGTTCGCGCTGTTCATTGGGGGTTGCTACCCCGGATAGCCGACTAGCTGCTTCTCGAATGTTGAAAGGAATATTTTTACAGGTTGCTCTTTTTTGCATGTGTCCATTTACTAAATGTTTTCCCAGATCTTTTAAAGAGTCTGCGACTTTTGCTAAATTGGCCATCAGGTTGATTTGTTCTATACATGATAAATGCATTTATGCCAGCGACGTTTAGCAACCCGTAGAAAATAACCATTGGCCAACGACGAGTGTTTCTAGCCACGTTAAAAGATGTAACCATACGATCAACCACATCTACCCCCCCTTTTGTAACATTATAGAATGTTACAATTTCCGGTTTAGCCTCATCTTCGGTGGTTTGGTCAATTTGGTCGTCGCTGTGCATTGAAGAAACCAATAGCAGATGTCTAGATTTCTTAGGTACATACGACACTGCCATCATATCAGTACCGAAAGCAAATACCGATGAACGTACCTCTCTGCGCTTTATTTGTGTCAGCTCCGGGGGTAATTGTCTTTTATTAAATCGAATGGTGCCTACAACTGTGAGTCTGTGTTCTCGTACTAATTTTCTTACAATTTCATGCCCCGTGAACCAGCGATCCATCGTGATGTTTCTACCAGTTCCAGATAAATGCATGCACATTCTCTCCGTTACTGCAGCTGTTGAGTTGTCAGTTTTAAAAGGGCCATCGGGTTGAGTTCCTGCATAAATCTCTACATGCTGAGTGTAACATGTTCTGGCATCCACCAGAGAGAAAAGCTTCAACCCATATTTATTTGGTTTATTAGGAATGTACATTTTAAATCTGCATTTTCCGCGAAATGCAAGTAGCATTTCATCCAGAGTTACATATTCTGCAACAGAATAGTGTTTTTTGCAGGCTTTGTTAAATGTGGTAGTCATTTCTCTTACTGGTGCAAGATTGTCTAACAATTTCCTTTCTTCTCTTGTGTCTGTATTATCGAAACGTAAACAGCGCAACAAAAACACCAATCTTCTTTGAGCCATCGTTGCTGGAAATATTTCACAACCTAAGCCATCATCATTATAAAATTCAGAGATATTCTTACGCCCTCCATGCTGGCTACCTGCTAAATACAATAGGCCAAGTAATGCCATTATCTCTTCAGTTGTTGTTTTTTTAACGTCATATTTATCCTTATAATATTTGGATATTTTCTCAATATATAAATTCGTATTGAACACAATTATGCCTACGATTTCCTCGAAGAAATAGGTCCAACACATAATTGACGATACTGCATTTCTTGCCTCTCCTAAAACACCCGAAAGATGGCTGATGATATTTCTACTTCGCGTCCTCACATTCAGGGGTGGAGATGTTTTGTTCCATTTAGTGCCATCTTTACCAAAGTAATATTTGGATCTATCCCCTCTCGTGGAACCGATGTCTTCATCTAAAAGTGATTCTTGCTCAGTATCTGTTTCATGTTCGCTATCGATACAAAAATTTTAGTCAGCAACAGAATCATCATCATCACTTTCAAAACATTTATCTAAATTTACTTCTTCCGCTTCTTCCATGTAAAGGGGTTGCCACGATGCCGAATCCATTTAAAATTTGTTTTTATTGTAAAATACTGCAAATTTTCTAAAAGTTATGAAATCGTGTTATATTGGCCTTCCTCTAATTACATACCTTTTGTACAATCAGAAACTATTTTTAAAAACTATTATAAAACAATGTCCTTTCTGAAACTATTTTGAAAACACAAACTTATAAACACGTTACATATTGCTGTGTAATTCCTTTTGTAAACTGCACCACCCTGGATTTTGTTAGGCGCCAGCTTTCAAAGTGAAAGCAAAATTTATAAAATAAAATGAAGTCTTCAGAGGGTGCAAATTTACTCAGAAATTCACTACACTTGTCCCATTTATCTAGCTCAATCGTTGAGATTCACTCAAGGTGTGGTGGATTCATGAACTCAATTAAGGGATGCTCATTAAGGTTGAATAAAGTTCTGTAGATTTGAATCGTTGTTGTTTTGATAATTGAGAAGAACAAATTTGCTTTCGATGATGATCTTTAAATCTTGTAATGCTTACTGTTACTTACTAGAGACGAAGAATAAAAGATTGTTTGAATCAAAATTTAGTTTTATATTTATGAAAATAAATTAATCAAATCGCTAGCGAACACAAAAGTTTTCAGATAAATTCTTATCTGAAAAATAATGACAATGTTAAATATCAAATAAATCAAATCAATACATCCAAATTTCCTTCCTTCTTCTTGGTGGTTTGAATAAATTCAAAACCTTCTGCTTTCCAGTAGCAGTTTTAAATTGTTTATAAATTAAATGTTGTATACAAAATTAAATAATCGTAAAATGTTTATTGAAAATCGTTGACGAGGATAGTGCTACTACTTAGTCACGTCCTATTTTTAAATGTTGAAGACAAAATACAAATTTTTAAATAATAAAGTTTTTCAAATACCTGGTGTTTAAAATATCCAACTGCATGAGAAAAAGACCTGCGCACTAACACAATTTAACTGCGCGTACACATCACTGCGTTTCACTACTTTGCTTCTTGTTGATGTTGTAGTTGACAAAAATTCGCTTCTGTTTTGTGATCGTGCGGAGTTGATTTAATGGTTGACTCCTGTTGATTGTTTTGATCGAATTCGTGATGTGCCAGTGAATTGTTGTTGTAATTCGTTTGCCAGTTATTTAAAAGGTGAGTCATACTTTTAACTCGTTGATAGTGGAAATGTTCAACAAGAGGTAGCCATTGTTGTAAAATTGTTATCTAATTTAGACAAACATCAAATTGGTCGAACATCTGGGTATTTTTGGATTGAATTTTCACCCTGGAGGTACACGTCTTGCTTATTCGAGAGCTAAAAATAGACTGTTTGTTTTTATGGAGATACCTGTCCATCCATTTCGATTATTTTTGGAAAACTTTCATTATTTTGAGCCGCACATCCGTCGTTTTGAAGAGTTCGTGGAAGACTGACTTTCTACTTGCGCCGTTCGTGAAAATTGGTCAAATTTCCTTATCAGTGAGTCGAGTTTCTCACCTTCATGAATTTTATGTTCAATAATTGTCTTTAAATTTACAGGAGCGCTTTCATCCATGATGAGTTGATTTAATTGTGTGGTTCCCCGACGACTCGTGAATACAGTAGCACTTTTGTAGGCAAGTTTTAGCGAAGTTCTTCACCTTTTTCTTATCACGAAGCTCGTTATCAATTTGAAGCGAAAATGACCTTTATATACACTTTTGGAGATTTATAGTTGCAAATTATGACCATTAGAAAGAGTAGATTATTTAACAAGTTTTCATATAATTGGTTTCACACAATAATTGTTATTCATGGAATAAATTCCATTTTTGTACAGTACAATTGAGGTTATGTTCATTTGTGATAACATTCACAGCAATTTTATCATTTTTTACCTAAACAATCCTTTATTACTAAATTTTTGAGGTGACAAAAACCTCTGTGAAATTATTTTACAGCTTTTAATGTCATTTACCAATGCTTAAAGATCTTTATCTGTTCATTATTTAGAGAAATTGCTAAATTTGTTTATCTTTCTTATCTTTTATATTTTAATGAGGTCAAATTCTATGTGCTATATGAGTACGAGTAAGAAATTCAATGTTTTGCATCGACCTGGTAGCTTAAAACACAGCAATATGTATTACCAGCCACTATTCACCGAAGAAAATGAGTAAATTAAATAAAAATGCATAAAATACTGTCTAAAACAGCTCATAAATAAAATGCAGATTTTGTAAAACGATACAAATGCATCGTATAAATGATATGTGATGACAAATTTACTTAAAAAATTACTAAGCAATTTAATTGTAATAATAGTAACTCAAGATTCAAGTAAATTTTTAGCATAAAATTCAATTTTTAGATTTCAACAGAAAGTTAAGCACACGGGTGGGGCCTATCAGGCCATTTTATTTTTTTGCGAAAAAATGGTAATTTTTACATTTTGCACAATTTGATTATATTATGTCGTTGAACATTTTTGAAAGGTATACAGAACTTCACAAACGTAAACTTATTTTTTTCAAAGTTACAGCGATGTTTGTGTATTTCGTGGCCTCACACACCCCACCCGTGTACTGGAGGGTTAAAAAAACCAACTTAAAATATTTAATGTAGAACATTCAGTCTAAAGGATTCAAAATAACCGAATTAATAAATAAACAAATTATTTATACAAAGAAAATAAATTATTTTTGCGCTTAATAAGAACGCTATGGCCGTTTGAAAAATTTTATAAATTACGACCTTAACCCTCCTTTCAACGGGTGGGGTCTATCAGTCTCTGAGAAAGTTCTAAACATTAATAACTTTTGCAAATAATTTTTTAAAAATTTAAAATTTTCAGTACCTTTCAAGAAGTATACGAGACACATTTCTATATTAGTAAAATTACCGTATTTCTTCTATTGTTTTCTTATCAGATAAAGATTTGTTCTAATAGACCCCACCCGTCTGTTTATGCAACTTTTAGTAGGAAATTGTAGACCGATAATTGTGCGTCATATGGAGTCATTAATTAAAAATAAATGTCGGTAGTACCCCTAATTATATGAAAAACAACTACCATATCATTTTATAATACTTTTATCATTCACAGGTAAGATTTTGAATGTTGAACACCTTAAATGTAGCTACTTGTTCGAATTTGTTATAAAAAAACTCTGGTTTTAATTTAATCTTACGTTTCAAAGAAATCAAAGAACGTCTTATTAGTTTCATCTTTTCACCGATATGAATGATCACATTTTATAATAACACTAAAAGTGGTGTAGACGTAGTACATAGTTGATAGAATGTCATCGTCTTATAATGTGGCAAGAGGAACCAGGAGTTGGCCGTTGGTCATATTCTATAGGTTGCTGAATATTGCAGCAATAAATTAATGTCCTTGCAATTATTCGATTTAACGATATTGATGGTCAACTGAGTAAATGTTGGCGACATTTTAAAAAAAATTAGGACTACACCTTTTCCACTTTTATTCGAGAAAGCGTTAATTGTAATTTAGATTAGTAAGTTGTATTTCAGAAACCGTCAATTGAAATTCAGATTAGACAGTTGTATTTGAGAAACCGTCAATTTACATTCAGATTAGTCAATTGTATTTGAGAAAGCGTCAATTTACATTCAGATTAGTCAATTGAAATTGAGATTAGTCAATTATAATTCAGATTAGTTGACTATAATGTCAGGAAGCGTAATGGTTATTCAAAATTGTGAATATTTTCTAGTTTGGAATAAATGAATGAACCAATCAGAGGTGAGTTACAGCGATCAGACGGACAATATTCGTTTATTATTTTCATCAGTATGCTTCTTATAACGTTTACTTACAATAACATGACTTCCTCTAGGAACAGTTTCAATTGAAATTCAGATTTGTCAATTCTATTTCAGAAAACGTCAATGTAATTCTGATCAGTCAATTGAATTTCAGAAAATGTTTATTCAACTTCAGATTGTCAATTGTATTTGAAAAAAGGTCAATTGTAATTCAGTTTAGTTAAATTTATTTCAGAATGCGTTAATAGTAATTCGGAAAGGGTTACTTGTATTTCAGAAAAATTATTTAAAAAATATGTCAAATATTTGGCTCATGGTCAAAGAGTGTACTACTGGCTTTACACAATATATGAGTTATTTAATGTAAAATGAATTTATTGAAAAAAATTAAACTTATAATAAAAATGTGTTTAACGTCCAACTGCCATATCGTCCATTGCGACCTCTCGTTTTACGGCAAAATAAATTAAAATTGGTTTCGTCTATCCACGATTTGTTTGCCCAGCTTTATATATTCGTTAAGAGTCCGAACATATTCTGCTCGTTTCCTTTTATTTTCTTCTGAATTCATTGTAACTGGTTCAGCATGAACCTGCTTTACAGTGAAAAGTTTGCTTTCAAGATAATTTCCAATAGTTGCCAAAGGTACCACTACTTGAAAAGTATCTGTCACTTTTTCTTTCAATTGTTTTAATGTATAACCACTATCTTCTTCAATCTATGTAATCATTATATTGACCTGTTCATCGGTAAGAATTTTCGGTTTGAGGCCCCCTTTTGGTAACATTTTCTCACGCCCGGATCGCACCCAATGAAATGCAGTCTTATAGTTAATATTCAATGTCCGACACAAAGCTACCCAATCGTTACCTATGTTGGCGCACGCTACTATTCTTTCACGATCTTGATTGGTATGTTTATCATAGCGTTTTATTTCAACAACATCACTTCCCATGAGAGAAATTTCGCAAATGGGACAAAACGTCTCTTCTGGTCCATCAATTATAATTTGAGCAATTTCAGCGCATCTTCTATGAAGAAGGTGACTGCATGGTAGTAATCGTATTATTTCCGTTCTTGCCATAGAAACTTGACAAATTGCACAATTGTCTTTCATATCCATTTAAACTGTTAATTAACTTTTATCTTATGTATAGAATTACAGTAATTATATGTAGTATAACAAAATTTAAATCCGATTATCTGATAATAACTCCAGGACAAAGAAATTAACTTATAATCCAACCGCTTTAACAACCTAATGCGTGGTTGTTCGATGAATCTGTACTCAGGTAAAACTAAGAAGCAATACAATTTGTGGATCTGAATTATAATTGATGCATTCTCAAATTTGACAAATCTGAATTACAATTGATACTTTCTCAAATACAATTGACAAATCTGAATTTCAATTATCGCTTTCTCAAATACATGTGACCGTTTCTGAAATAAAACTGGAAAAGGTGTAGATTTAGCCAAAGAAAATATTACAAGAAGAGCAGAGAGACCGTTGCAAATATTGTCCACTGCATTATCCAGATTGTCATCATTAATAGCCAGAAGCGTATCATCAGCAAACAAGTTAATGAAATCACAATTCAAACATTCAGGAAAGTCATTTATATACAAAATGAAAAGCAACGGACCCAATATGGTTCCTTGAGGAACACCAAACGTGGAAGATAACTCTGTTGAGAAAGAGTCATTAACCTTAGTCAAATAATCACCAAACCAGTTCAGAACCGTTCCCTCCAGACCATAATATTTTAATTTACATAGAAGAACATCCCTATTTATGGTCTCGAAAGCCCTTTGAAAATCGATAAATATCGCAACTACATACTTGTTATCATCAACACATTTACTCCAATTATTAATAGTCAGTTGCAAAGATGTTTCACAAGAGTGAATTGTTCTAAAACTTAACTGATTCTCCACCAAAATTCCATTTATCAACCACATGAGCTAAAATTTGTTTATATACTACACGCTCAAGTATTTTTTCCATAGTTGGTAAGGTATTAATTGGTCTAAAGTTACATGCTTCATTAGAATTTTTAACCTTAGGAATAGGTATTATGGTGCTTACTTGTAAAATATCAGGGAAAAACCCTTTAACTATTGAAAGATTAATAAGTTCAAGTAAACTAAATTTTATCCCGTTAAAAATATTTCTAATCATTTTACCATTCAAAGTATCAAACAAGACATTTTTATTTTTAAGGTGATCAACTATTTTTTTTAGTTCATTTAATGTTATTGGACGAAACTCCTTGAATTTAGTTGTATGAGGGGTTGTATTCTCGGGTATGACCATTTCTGAGAATCATCGATATTTGATACAATTTCACTTACACTATCAGTGAAATAATAATTGAACTGGTCAGCTATCTCTTCAGAACCCTTGTATACCACTTTTTGGTTATTAACACTAAAAACAATACCACCAGAAAAAGCATTCATTTCGCAGTCACCCGTTAAAGTTTTAATAGTTTTCCACATTCTTTTAAGTGCACATTACACGCGGCCTTTTTCTCATGCGATCGGTTGCAGCAGCCGATCGCTGCATCCGAAAGCCTCGTGTAAACAGGTAATCGCATAGGCAACCCATTTAGCAATTGATTGCTATGCCTTCTTAGATCGCATGGCTTTAAATAGAACTCGTTCTATTTTGTATGCGCTTTCTCATGCAATCTAGTGATTTCTATTAACATTTGATGTTATTGAAGTTATAAAAATAGATAAAATTGACGTAAAAATATTGTACTTTTATGTTGTGTGGTTAAATTTGTTAATTTTTTTTTGTGAGTTAAAATTTGTGATAAATTGTTAAAATACGAAAATCGCACCACGGCTATGCATCGCATAGCCATATGCATTCGGTTGCACGTGCATTTGGCTGCTGCGATCGGCTGCTGCAACCGATCGCATGAGAAAAAGGCCGCGTGTAATGTGCACTTTAGGATCATTTTTATTCTTTTCAATTTTATTAATGAAATAGTTTTGTTTTTCACGACACGGTGATGCGCATTTCAGATTTTTCCAAATAATGTCAACTTTGAGGTGAATTTTTTGGGTCGCGGAAGAATATTTTTACTAAATTATTTTCGTCAAAAATTCTTAGAATTACTCGGCAAATGAGATTTCGTCGTTAAAAATTCGATTTTCGAAAAAAAAATTCCATTTTGGTTTTGAAGACCTCCACCTTCAAAAAAAATTTCAAAATTTTGTTTGCCATTTAATAGCTTTGCGGTGCGAGATACGAAAAAAAGCTATAGAGGTAAAATTGTTTAGCCCCAGGATCTACTTCGGATGCCGGTGGAAAATTAAAAATCCATTCGTAAATAAGGACGCTACGGCCGTTTCAAAAATTTTCAAAATTTCGACCTTAAAGCCGTTGTAGCGCGACGACAATGAAAAATTTTCTAATTTTAAAAACGTTCACGGATGGCATTTATCGAGCGCTAATTTTTCGAAATGTACACTTTTTTTGTGTGACATCAATTAAAGTGGCAAATTGCGAAAACGAAAATTTTGAAAAATTTCGATTTGAAATCTCACCCATATTTTGCATATAAATATTTGCGCGCAATTTTAAACGAAACGAGATGGGTTTTGGAAAAATTTTATTAAACACTTTTCGTTTTATGTAACGTCAAATAACTCTCTTGATGGCAAGTGATTATCTTTCATTGTTGCAGATAATGTTAGAATCCCAATGAGGGCTCTAATTTCACTAGCATCTATCGGTCTCCAAGTACCTTTCACATTTTTGTATTTTTTTTTATTTTATTCTATCTCTGCATTGGTGTGGATTACAATTACTTAATTCAATCATGTCATCAGTAATAAAAAACGAAAAGCAATGGAGAAGATCTAATTCGTCTTTGCAAGCCCGTGTAGGTCCTGGACTAATTTGAACTATATTCCTTGCAGCTGTTCGGCTTTGTGACCTTGATTTTAGGGATGACCATTTGTGTTTAATTTTTCCATGGAGGATTTTACGTGATGGTCTTATAATCAATTCGTTAGGCAGTTTTAAAGTGCCAAGTATCGGGTCTTCAATGGATCGTAATGGAGATGTACTATTACTTGCCTGAACATCTTGATCTGGAAGTGGTTGTTGGGTCAAAGAAGAAACTTCTTCCTCCCAATCCGTTTCATAAGCCTCCGGATCAGCCTCAATTTGGTCTTCCCTCTCACTCCCAGATGATTTTGCCTCGTCGAGCTACAGTTCCAGTGCGTGTGCTTGGCATTCAAGTCACCAGCAACCAGAACCTTACCGTCCAATCCAAAAAGTACGTCAAAATCGTGTTGATTAAATCTGTTGGATGGTCTATTTTATGCAAATATTATTGTGGTATTGTCAAGTAATTGAATCCCCAAAGCTTCAATACTAGTAGCTTGTACGTCAATTCGTCTATGTGGAATATCGTTTTTAATGATAGCTGCAACGCCTCCTGCTCCGTGACCACCTCTATTTTGCCTGTGGACAGAGTATCCTGAGAACTTAAGGTTCTTTGCTTCAGTTAGCTTTATTTCTGAAATTAATAAAATATCAATATTATTTTTATTTAAATAATTTTTAACTTTATAAATTTTATTTATTATAACCATTTGCGTTCCACAAATTTACTCTTAGATTAACAGCCATTCATTTGCTGTCTTTTTATTTAATAATTATAAATTAATTTTGTGTTTAATTTTGCAATTTTTAAATAAGATATTTGCTGTGTATTTTTTTTAGTTTATTAGTTAATTTTAATTAACTAATTTTTGGTTCTATTTGTGCAGATCTAAGATTTGTACACCTTTTTTTTACTATTTTATTTCGGTTAGAAGATATTTTTCATAAGTCCGGTTGATGAAATTTAGTTAAACAATGCAAAATTTAAATGATATCAGTTTTCTTACCTAGTAATGGAATTTTCGGACACAATTAATTTTTAATTGTCGAATTTGCGACGTTATTAATTAATTATGAAGTAAATTATTTTGAAGTTAACACTTAGTAAATATTAGGTTGTACCAAAAATATGACCGTCCGTAACAATATAGCTGAGTGAAAATTGAGAAAAGACTGACTTTTGGACCAAATCTGAGGTGGTATTTATGTGATTTCCACCCCGGAGTGTGGGATAATTTCGTGAGAAAAAGGTACTGGGGTCATAAATTTGACCCGACTTCAGATTTGTTTATCAAGTTAATTCCATTTTTAAGTAAGAAAACCTATTTGTGCACTAAAATTAACATCTTAAGACTAATATATCTGTCATCGCTCGTCCTAATGCATTCACTTGAAGACATAATCTTGTCTATTTTAATTGAATATTTTTGTGATTGACTTGTTTATTTTGCTTTAATTCATGCAATTACAATAATTATTAAATTTTGTTTGTTAAAATATTGATTCTAAATATATTAATTAATGATTTGCAAATGTTTTTATTTATTTGATTGTCTTTTGAGATTCATTAGGGCGAGAATCGCATGATTTCCATAAAGATAAGAAACATTTTTAAGTAATATTTTGAGACAGTTCAAGTGGTTAAAAGAAATATCCGGGAGGCGTATCTAGACTAATTAAGGTTAAAATATAAACAATAATAAAACTAATTGATTTTGTCTGAGATATACAGGGTGGTTGTTACACTACCAAGAATGTAAGATCTTAGGCGGTATTTAAATTGAAGTGCATCTGGGTGATCATGAAGCCCTCCTTTTGCCCGAATAGCGCCAAAAATATTTTCCAGAACGTCTTGATTTAACCTATACGTCAAGATGCATTTTGTGGAAAATCTGATCCAGAGTTCTTCGAATAATAATTGTAATGATTTATTAGTCATGATTCATGATTATACCTAAAACCATTAACAGCTTAATATTTACGAACATACTGCTGTGTCTCAAGCTACCAGGCCAGTGCAAATTATTGAATTTCTAACTCATATTAATATGTCACACAAAATTTGACCTCATTAAAACTTTACAGATAAGAAAGATAAACCAATTTCGCAATTTCTCTATATTATGAGCATACAAAGATCTTTAAGCATTGATAAATGATAAATAAAGCTGTAAAATAAATTCATGAAGATTATTGCCACTTCAAAATTTGGCTTGAAGGTTGCAAAGTAAGACGTGCGATGTTGACACGCAAGCAACACTAGTTCGGGAAAGCACTCGGATGGGTGACCGACAATAATATAAAGCGAACACAAAGTTCAGATGAATGTTCGCATGCGATTTAATTATATTGGTAAATATAAAACCATTTTCGATTTAATACAATCTTTTATTCATCGATTCAATTCAACAACAGTAAGCATATCAATTTTTAAAAGATCATCACAACAAAAGCGAATTAGTTTATCTTCGAATATCATTTCATCAACAAATTTTCAATCTACAAATATTTATTCAACTTCAATCTGCATCCCTTAATTAAGTTTAACCTGAATCCACCACACCTTGAGTGAATCTCCACGACTGAGCTATAAGAGGGACAAGGATCGTGAATTTCTTGAGAAATTGCACCCCTGGAAATTTCACTTTTTCAATTTTATAAATTTGCTTTTATTCAAAAAGCTGGCGCTCAACACAAACCCGGGGTGTGCAAATTTTGATAGAGATTACACAGCAATACGTTTTCCTTTATATAACTTATGTACCTTTCTGAAATGGAAGTAAACTCGTTCTGCCTTTTACTCTTAAGTTTTCTATAGCACTAGTCATTTTATCGATTATGCTTTTTTGAAGTTGTAGTGTTAATCCATAAGTTTTTGTCCTATCTCTGCTATCCATTGAGTATATCAAACCAGTCATTTACCTAAAGATCAAAGGCATTGATTTTATTATAATTAAATAAAAATATGTGAAATAAACATACCAATTTAAAAAATTCTGCATATTCCAACCAATGTGCTTGCTTTAAGAGACCCATAGTTCCACACGAGTGATAGCCATGGAGATTGTATGCGAAAATAATTTGGTGGCTAGTTTTAACAGAACTATATCGCTTTCAACCAAAGTAAACCCTATAGGAATAACAGGCAAATGACAGTGTGGGATCTTCGTTAATAAAAATCACACACAACGAATAACAAATATATTTAAACAATGTAAATATTATAACCCGATTATAATGTCAATTCAGCAAAAAACAGATAAAAAACTAATCGTTAAAAAACACTTAAAAAATACAAAACAAAGATGATACACGTGAACTGCTGTGTGCTTCGGACTACCGCTCCGTCTGAACTAAAAAAACTTTTTTTACCCGCAGTCATTTCCTGCGTGGCTGGTTGCCAACCTAAAGGAGTTGGCGCCGACAACTTTTGAATTTAAATTAAAAATAATAAAATTAACAATCGAAATTCAAGGTCGCCACACTACTCCCCCTCCAGTGACGAAGTCGCGATGAACCTGGACGGCGTTTTGATGTGTCGTCCTGTTCTTGATGTGGTTACTTGGTGGGGTGGATCTGAAAAAGACACCTTGTTGGTTTTTATTTGTGGAGGTGGGACGGTAGGAACAGGTTGTTGAGTGGGTTCGCTAGTTTCATCCTCCGTTTCGTCGGTAAAAGCTGCTTTCAGTCGGTTGACTGAAACTTCCTGATTTTTACCTTTTACTTTCACTATAAACGTGACCTTTTTTCGTTCGATCACTTGGTAGGGGCCGTCGTAAGGTGGTGTTAATGGTGGAGAGACAGCGTCATTTCGAATAAAAACGTACTTGCAACTTTTCAGTTCTTTTTGAACAAATATGGGACGTTTAGTTGCATGGTTTGCAGTAGGTGTCGGGTGTATATTTTGCATCGTTTCCTTCAGCTGGTTTACGAATTCGCTCGGTGATGTTGCCTGTGAATGCTCGAAAAATTCGCCAGGTAATCGAATTGTCGTGCCATAAACCAATTCAGCTGGAGTTGCGCGGATATCTTCTTTAAATGCCGCACGATACCCGAGCAAGATGGTTGAAAGTAGATCGACCCAATTTTTTGACCCATAGCATTTTATGGACGTTTTTAGCGATCGATGTAGCCGTTCGATCAAACCATTGGCTTGCGGATGATATGAAGTTGTCCGTAAATGCTTGATGCCGAGCATTTTAGTTAACTCGTTGAATAACCCTGACTCGAATTGTCTTCCCCTATCCGTTGTGATATTGCGTGGGATGCCAAATCTTGAGATCCAACCACTAACGAGGGCTTTTGCGACAGTTTCGGCGGTCATATCTTGAATCGGGATCGCTTCAGGCCAACGAGTGAACCTATCGATGCACGTTAGGATATAGGTGAATCCGTTACTAGGTGGAAGTGGTCCGACTAAGTCGATATTGATGTGGCTAAATCTCTCGCCTGGAACTAGAAAGGTGGTTAGTGCTGGTTTATTATGGCGTTGTATTTTGGATCTTTGGCAGGCGAGGCAATTTTGAGACATTTTTCTGCACTCTTCACGGATTGATGGCCAGACAAATCTATCGGTTACTAATTTAATTGTAGATTTGACGCCAGGGTGTGACAAGTTGTGGATCGTGTCAAAGACTGCTCTTCGAAATGTCTTCGTAATAAAGGGCCTGATTTTTCCTGTTGACGTATCACAGTAGATTTGAGAATTCAAATTTGGAAAGGTGCACAATTTTAATTGTAAAGATATTTTCGCGTTGTCGCCTTTCAATATTGTTTGAAGTTCTTCGTCCTCTTTTTGCTGTGCAGCTAACGATTCGTAGTCGATGATTTGGTGAGACACGGCCTCAACCCTTGATAGCATGTCAGCTATCACATTTTCTTGGCCTGGAACGTGCCGGATGTCCGTTGTGAATTGGCTAATAAAGTCAATTTGGCGCAATTGACGAGGTGAAGCCTGCTCTGGCTTTTTGTCGAACATAAAAATTAAAGGTTTATGGTCGCTGTAGATTGTGAAGTGTCTTCCTTCAAGAGATGATCGAAAATGCTTTACGGATTGATAAACGGCCAGTAGCTCCCTGTCATAGGTACTATATCGCTTTTGGGTTTCGGTTAATCGTTTCGAGTAGAAACCTAGTGGCTGCAAGTTATCGTTTATTAATTGTTGGAGTACAGCGCCGATGGAATTGTTTGAAGCGTCGACATGCAGGCATAACTCGGCGTTGGGAGACGGATGTGCTAATAGCGCGGCATTAGCTAGCTCTTCCTTGCACTTTCCAAACGCAGCTACGGCTTCGTTATTCCAAATGATCACAGTATTGTCGTTTTTTTTATTTCCGATTAGCAATTTTTGTAGAATCCCTTGCGATATTACTGCATGTGGGATACAACGTTTATAAAAGTTGATTGAGGCCAGGAATCTTCGTAATTCCTTTGCTAATTTGGGCTGCGGAAAGTTTTTTATTGATTCAATTTTTTCGGGTAATGGGCGTATCCCTTCTTTGTTGATCACGTGACCCAGGAAGTTGATTTCGGTTTTAAAAAATTCACATTTCGAGATGTTGATTTTTATGTTGTACTCACGGAATCTTTCAAAAACCATTCGGATGTGTTTTGTGTGCTCTTCTGGAGTTCTTGACGCTATCACTACGTCGTCGATATATCTGAACACGAAACTAAAACCTTTTAGTACCTGGTCGATGAATCGTTGGAACGTTTGAGCAGCGTTGCGTAACCCAAATGTCATTACTTTAAATTCAAAAAGTCCGAATGGTGTTATGATTGCGGTCTTCGGTATGTCATCCTTGTGCACTGCAATTTGGTGGTAAGCTTTCGTCAAATCGATTTTTGTAAAAACCTGTGAGTCGGCTAAGTTGATGGTAGCGTCCTGAATATGTGGGACTGGGTATCGATCCGGGGTGGTTATGGCGTTTAATCTTCTGTAATCACCGCATGGTCGCCAGTCTCCATTTTTCTTCGGGGCCATATGCAGCGGGCTAGCCCAAGCTGAATTGGAAGGCCGGCAGATGCCTTGTTGGACCATGTAATAAAATTCTTTTTTAGCGATTTCATATTTGTTGGGCGGTAACCTGCGTGCTTTGGCGAACACGGGTGGGCCCTGCGTTTCGATGTGATGAAAAATGCTTGATTTTACTTGGGATTCGGTGGCAATGTTGGGTTGGGTTAGGTCACTAAATTCTTGCAGGAGTTGGTAGTAGTGATCGGAACCCAGAGGGATAGAGGTGATGTTCACATCGAGGTCGGTGACTAATTCAATTCTTCCTGCGACTTTCAAATTTGTTTTTCCGTCTATCAATTTTTTGTTACGTAGGTCTACTAGCAATTCAAACTTATCTAAAAAATCTGCGCCTATTATTGGTTTGGTGACGTCGGCGATGATGAAAGGCCATGCAAACTCTCTGCGTAAACCGAATTTTAAGGTCAATAACTTCCGTCCGTATGTGCTGATGGTTGAACCGTTTGCAGCGAAAAGTTTGAAATCGTCAAGTCTGCATTTTTTGTCTTGATGTGTTGGTGGTATTATGGAAAGGTCCGATCCTGTGTCAACTAAAAATTTTTGGTTCTGAGTTTTATCGTATACGAACAAACGACTGGATTGAATGCCTCGTACCTCATCCGTCGCCATGGATGAGGACTGCATAGCTAGTTTTTTTGGTTTTGGGTGTTGAATTTGCACCATTCCGTACATTTCCTAGCGTTTTGGTTGAACTTGTAGTGGTACTAGCATATATCATACTTCCCTTGGGATGGACTTTGATTTCTAAACTGACTGCGGTCTCTTGAAAGTGATCTGCTACGTTCAACTCTTGATGCCAGGATTTCAATTTTTTCGGTTAACTCGTGTACTTGTTTCTGTAACGAATTATCACTGCCTTCTATTTTTGTTGTTGTTGCTGAAGTTTCGAACTTTGTTATTTCTTGGATTTTATTGGCCGCTTCAGCTTTCTTTTTTAAGTTGGTTTCTAAAGAACTTACTATTGAACGAGTTGTCTCGGGAAGTTTGGAAAGCCATAGGGATTCTATCACTTCTTCTTGCATTGATGTTCCAGCCAAATCTCTCATTTTCCGTAGCAATGTGGAGGGTTTGTCGTCGCCTAATTCTATGCCTTGTATTAATTTTTTTATTTTTTTTTCTTGAGAATCCGAGTGTTCGTTGATTAATTGATTTTTTAGTGCCTCGTATTTCCCGGTTAACGGTGGATTCAGGATTATGTCCGCTACGGTGTCTAAAAATTGCGGTTGCAAAGATGCTAAAACAATGTCGTACATGCTTTGGTCTGTTTTGATGCCACTGGTGCGGAATTGTGCCTCCACCTGATAGAACCAAAGATCTGGTCTGGATGGATGGAATGGTGGGACCTTTGTTGATACTTTGCACGTTTCGACATTTGGGGAACTTTCTTGTCTGGACGACTGTTGCTGTGACCTTAACTGACTGACCTGACTGAACAGTTCGTTAATTTTGGTCTCCAAATCTGCTTGGCTTGATTGATTTGCAGTTCCCTCGTTTTCTGCTTGTGTGTTAGACATGTTTTTTAAAATGATTACACGTGTTCGAACTGGGTTTTTCTTGCTCCGAAAATCGAATAACACGTGGCTGCCGATTGACCAGTACCTTAAATGAAATAAGTTGCAATAATGTAAATTTGATAGTTACTATTATTTTGTTTCTGATTTCCTTCAACTTGAGCACAACGTGGATGTTCTTCTGTCGAGGTCACCAGTGTGGGATCTTCGTTAATAAAAATCACACACAACGAATAACAAATATATTTAAACAATGTAAATATTATAACCCGATTATAATGTCAATTCTGCAAAAAACAGATAAAAAACTAATCGTTAAAAAACACTTAAAAAATACAAAACAAAGATGATACACGTGAACTGCTGTGTGCTTCGGACTACCGCTCCGTCTGAACTAAAAAAACTTTTTTGCCATTCCGGGGGTAAAGTACTCACTTTTTACCCCGGTTTGCGGGTGTAAAGGGCACTTTTTTACCCTGCGGTAAAAAAATAGCCAACTGCTATTTCTTAGTAATTTTTAGTAGTATAGTTGGTAATATTACTAGTGCTATTTTGCGATTTATCGACCACGTGTAGGTATTATAAAAAAAAGCGTTAAATTTTTGCTTTAAGTTTCTAAATAGGCGAAGTTCCTACTTTACCTCCCGGAATGGCAAAAAACAGTATATGCACGACGGTAGTAAAGTGACTTTTGGCCCATGGGTAATTGTTTCACTCGGCTGGCGCCTCGTGTAAACAATCCTTTACCCTCGGGCCAAAAAAGTGTCACTTTGCTACCTTGGTGCATAATGTACTATTTTTACCCGCAGTCATTTCCTGCGTGGCTGGTTGCCAACCTAAAGGAGTTGGCGCCGACAACTTTTGAATTTAAATTAAAAATAATAAAATTAACAATCGAAATTCAAGGTCGCCACAACAGTTACAAGCTCACTACCTGACGTCACAAAATCACGTGATGCTGAGGGGTATCATATCTTCGAAAACTTTATAGTACTATCATGGATTTTCGTTATCAATATGGTTTTCCTTATCTGAGAAACTTTCACAATTATCAATTTCGTTAGATTTTTTTTTATTTTTCTGTAGTAAGCCGCCACTGACTCTATTGAAAAAACCCCGCGGTAGTTTAACGGGGTTGATTTAGCTGCCACCAGATTATTTATTTATTCTGAGAAAACAATCAAAAACTCGGTAGACGTGGTTCGAAGTTGGGGGCGTGGGGTAATAAACTCGATTGCCAAATTAAAACGCAAAAATAAATTTAATGGGGTTTATTTGTTACTGAACAGACACACACAAAATTAAAGGAAAATACATAAACAAAAAAAATAAGATTTAAGTTAATTTAGAAAAAATAATATATGGTTAATGAATCTTAGTTAAACAATGCAAAATTTAAATGATATCAATTTTCTTACCTAGTAATGGAATTTTCGGACACAAGTAATTTTTAATTGTCGAATTCGCGACGTTATTAATTAATTATGAAGTAAATTATTTTGAAGTTAACACTTAGTAAATATTAGGTTGCACCAAAAATATGACCGTCCTTAACAATATATTAGCTGAGTGAAAATTGAGAAAAGACTGACTTTTGGACCAAATCTGAGGTGGTATTTATGTGATTTCCATAACGTTCCCATAACTTGAGTAGGAGCCCTCGTTTCTACTGTAGTAAGCCGCCACTGGCTCTATTGAAGAAACCCGACGCTGGCTCTACTGTGGAATCCCGCGGTTGTTTATCGGGGTTAATTTAGCTGCCACCAGATTATTTATTTATTCTGAGAAAACAATCAGAAACTCGGTAGACATAGATCGAATAGTCGAGGACACAGGGGCATAAACTCGATTGCCAAATTAAAACGCAAAAATAAATTTAATGGGGTTTATTTATACTGATTAAACACACAAAAAAAAAGAAATACATATAAAAAAAGAAGATAAGATTTAATTTAATTAAAAAAATATATATGGTTGATGAAATTTAGTTAAACAATGCAAAATTTAAATGATATCAATTTTCTTACCTAGTAATGGAATTTTCGGACACAAGTAATTTTTAATTGTCGAATTCGCGACGTTATTAATTAATTATGAAGTAATTTATTTTGAATTTAACACTTAGTAAATAATAATAATTTATTGTTAGTAATATTTACAGAATAGAAATATATACATAAGCAATGGGTCAAATACATAGAAATAATTTCATGATACAAATTTAACCTAATTAAAATTTTGAGTAATCAATGAGTGGGTCTAAGGTTCCACTCAAGACATCCTCCTTGAATTTCTTCTTCAATGCCAATGTTGATAGATTCCAATAATTAGATGGAATGTTATTTAGCAGATAGGCCGATAGATATGAGAATGAACTTTCATATTTGGCAGTCCTATGCTGTTGAATATTGTACGTTTCCTTCACAAAACGAAGATCTTTGCCATGAACTTTATTCCTTGGTAGTAATTTATTGTAAAGATAGCTGGGTTGTAAGGTTTTCTTAACTTTACGTAATGCAGAACTAAAATGCAAACTAAATATTAGGTTGTACCAAAAATATGACCGTCCGTAACAATATAGCTGAGTGAAAATTGAGAAAAGACTGACTTTTGGACCAAATCTGAGGTGGTATTTATGTGATTTCCACCCCGGAGTGTGGGATAATTTCGTGAGAAAAAGGTACTGGGGTCATAAATTTGGCCCGACTTCAGATTTGTTTATCAAGTTAATTCCATTTTTAAGTAAGAAAACCAATTTGTACACTAAAATTAACATCTTAAGACTAATATATCTGTCATCGCTCGTCCTAATGCATTCACTTGAAGACATAATCTTGTCTATTTTAATTGAATATTTTTATGATTGACTTGTTGATTTTGCTTTAATTCATGCAATTACAATAATTATTAATTTTTGTTTGTTAAAATATTGATTCTAAATAATATATTAATTAATGATTTGCAAATGTTTTTATTTATTTGATTGTCTTTTGAGATTCATTAGGGCGAGAGTCGCATGATTTCTATAAAGATAAGAAAATATTTTTAAGTAATATTTTGAGACAGTTCAAGTGGTTAAAAGAAATATCCGGGAGGCGTATCTAGACTAATTAAAAATAATGATAAAACTAATTGATTTTGTCTGAGATATACAGGGTGGTTGTTACATTTCTTGTTGTGGAAACGTTTCCTCAATTTCACATGTTTACCAGTCGGAAAATTTTCTGTAATCTGTTCGTTTTCTGCGTGAAAATTTGTATTTTCTACAAGAAGTTTGCTAGAAATGTTACTTTCATTGTTGTTTCATCATTGAACATCAGGATCATCCGTTATATTATTTGTCTTCTTCACTGCAAGAGTCTTTTGCAATTTGGACATCAGAATTACATTTTTCCAAGTCATGAAATTTTATTTTTAACTTGGGAGTCGCCCTCTTATCGGTGTAAACATTGTCATCATTGCTGGGTTTGGAAAAAATACAATCTTTTGTTTGAGATATTTCAGAATCTTCTGAATCGTTTCGCGAACTTTCGTTTTCATCTGATGACTCGCCTTTCAAATTGGAATCGCTATTCTTTCGTTTTCTTCACTGCTTTTTATCGCTAGGAGGGGAACTAAAGAAGTGAAAATGCTTCTCATCATATGTTTTAAGCAAACGATTGCTTCTAGAATGTTCATTTTGAATTTATACAACTGAATATCATAACAACGCTTCAAAAATATTTTCGAGTTTTCGAGCCAGGGACGTATCGTACATATATTTTAATCAAATTCAGGTAACTCAGTTTTTACAGATTTAAAATTATTGACATTACCTTCGAGAATATTATCGTCCGATCCAAGATATAAGTGAAAAACACTACTTATCAGTTTCCTTAAATCCATTGAAGACTTACTCATCCTTTTAGAATGTTTTTTCAGCTTTTCTAGAAAAAATTCTTTCCGAAATATCTTCCTCAAGTCGTTTCGAAAGCAATTATCGATTACAGTTTCGTCGATAACTCCGCCTGCGGAGACTGTTGGGTGGATTGAGTAGCTCAGTGGTCGACGTTGCCGGTCCCAAGCCCGGATAAAGGAGGAGGGTTCGTAGGCGAGGTTAGCAACCTGCCAATGATAAAAAATAATATTGCTCAAAGAACCAGCAAACAAGCCTCGGATGATAATGGACGGTATTTAAGGTTGACGACTAATGCACGAAAACGGAAAGTGATTATGTGGAAGAAAGATATACTACGCGTTGCATGTTGGAATGTAACTTCATTCACAAGAAGAGAAACGAGGTAATCCGAGACACATGCCAGGTAATGGACGTAGTAAGATGGGTCAGACAGAGAAGAAGAGGATGGAATGAGCACGTCAACCGCATGGACAACAATAGGCTTGCCCGAATTGCTAGAGATGGGAAGGTTGTCAATGGAAAGCGACTGCCTGGAAGACCACCAAAGAGATGGAGAGAAAGCTGGCAGTCTATATCACAAAAAGCTGGAAATTACAGGCCTTAAGGCCTACACTCAGTCAGTGAAAGAAGAAGAAGAAGTTTCGTCGGTATCTTCTGGTTCGCTTTCCGAATCCGATGATCTTGATATGATTTCAAATTGTTTATTTTTATCATTATCTGTACGCAAATCGTGTTCATCATCCGAACTATCGTCGAATGAATCTAGAGAATAACAACCCACAATGGTTTGGGGGAGTACTTTGGTTGTAGGTGTGTTTACTATTATACTTCAACAACGTTTAAAGACAAAAGGTCCTCTGTAAAGACGCAATTTTGTTCCGAAAGAATATTTTCGTTTATGTCATCATCGTAAATTTCGATAAACGGATTAGGCTGTACTGAAAATAATGTTTCTGAATTTTCTACTTTTGCTACATTTGAAATCACATTTTCTTCAACTAGTATATCATTTCTTCTAAGTTAGTTTCTGGATACGATTTATCCGTTTCTTCATTTTCCAATTCTTTACTTGATTTATCTTCTTCCATTTCCACAACCGTCACTACTACTTCAATATCTTCTGGCAGTGAATTTTTCTCGTCGTTTGCTATCGGATTGGAAATTTGAGAAATTTGAGTTATCATCAGTTGAGGTTATATTGGTAGGAAGAATATCCACTTCTGGAACCTTGTTATGCGTTGCTTCATTGTTTTTCTGTTGTGGGATTGAAAGATCAACAACACAATTCTCGTCAATAATAAGTAAGTTTTCTGTGTCGATATTTTTCGAAGCCATTTCAATATCGCCGCTTTCTCTTTTCGACGTGATAATTTTTATAGGCTCGTTCTTTTGGGCTTCCTCCATTATACCATTGTTATTGATTACAATGCATCCACTGGAGGCTATATCATTTTTCACAATAATTTGATGATTATCAAATCTTGGTCACTTTGAGGTCTCATCCTTAATTCCCATAACTTTTCGTTTATTATCGTTTGATATCGACGTTACCATGAGCTCGATGTATTCAGCAATGTATTCTTTGCACTTAATCTGGTGCAATTTTCGAGGATCACATATTAATGGCGAAATTTTACTTTTCATGTCTTCCGGACTTGAACGACTCACTGTGGTAACATCAGCTTTACTTAATTAAGACTTATTTGAAGATAAAGCAGCATGTAACATATTGCGTTCGCATACTGATGCAGAAGTGCTACGTTTATTGCAATTTTGAGCGTTGTAGATGGATGCACTGGATAAAGGTGGTGGATTTGAATTTCCACAATTTTCATTTGCCTTCAATTTTCTAATCGTTACTTCGGAGTTATTTAAGAAAATATTCTTCAAATTCGTTGGCTTTATTTCTAGCGTCGCGTGAAGTAACAAATTTGTGAACATTCTCTTCGTGCGAGTTCGGTAATTTTTGCTGAGTCATATTTTCAAACAATTCTCGATTCCTACCTGTACATTGAGAATTTTTATTTCCATAATGGACAGCCTTTGAACTCTCAGCGTTTGATGCGGGAATGTTCTTTGAGCAAGATAATGAAATTGTAGCCGGGTTGTTTACCTGATGCTTGTTATAAGTATCAACACCATTGCTTGGAGTTGCTTTATCTGTAAATATAACCAAAATTAACTACCTGCGGTAAGAAAACAATAATAAAACTTACAGTTAGCATTACTTATAGCGAAATCTTGAGCAAAATCAGCGAGAACGTTTGAGCGTTTTACTTTTGCAGATGGTTCTTCAAATACTGGTTTAGTAGCTACTTTTGCTGTTTTCGCATTCCGTTTCATGGCATTCGTTATATTCGGAATTAAATCGTTTCAAATATATATCTGGAACGTCTGATACGTTTTTATTTTGTAAATTTGCTGAATACATATTGTTTATATTTGGCAAGTTATACCAAAACTCTTGCAAGTTATCGATGCTGTATTGAGTTCCGGACAAAATAATTGGCCCCTTCCTTAATTGATGAGAATATGAAGTACACGGAACGAAAGGGTAGCCCCTTAAGATATCTAAGAATTAAAAAAATGTTTTAATACCTTTACACATTTTTATGTAGGTAAATTTTACCTGGTGGTCGATTTGTAATAATAATGTTATTTTCGTTTTGTCGTTTCAGTGCTTGTTGTTGAGCCAACAATTGTTGTTGTTGCTGGAGTGAAAATTGTGATTGTTGCAGTTCTGCAATTTGTTGTTGTTGCACCATTTTTTGGATTATCGGAAGCTGGTGTGGTTGAAGTAACGGTTGCACCATACGCTGTTCATTCAGTAACTGCATTGCAGAATGTTGTTGTTCCATCAAAATTTGCATCACATATTGTTGGTGTTGTAGCATGGTTGGGGGGTTGTTGACGCATTATTGGATTACTCAGAGGCCCTTGACATCCCATCAAATTTGCTGCTGCTGCATCATATACTGTATTCTCTGTTGATGTGCTGAAGCATTCACAACCTGATTTTGTATTTGCTGTAATGGGGAATGCTGTAATTTGTGAAACCTTCCACTGGTTTGGGAAATGATTTAATCTCAAAATTGCGTTGTAGATAAATGTAAGCAACTTTAAACATCAAGTCGTAACCGGGTGTCTTTTTATGTTAAAATCATTTAAGATTATCCGTTTTACTTCTTTAATTTTAAAATGATTAATTAGTAGATCCATTTGCAATGGTAAATTTAAGAATCTGTTTTCATCCATTGGCGATGTCGAAGGGAATGGTTTAAATACATCAGTAAGGTGTTCAGCAAATAAGATAGCGTTTTCGATATCGCTTCTAGCCCAGTTACATTATTACTTCTGATAGGTGGTAAAGTTGCTTGTGAACGCTTAAGTCTTCTTGTTGAGTAAACCTTCAACTACGGCGGGCGGGAATATTTCGAACAACCTTCGCCTCGCAATAATTCGTATAACTCCAAAACAAATATACGGCTGTTACGCTACTTATTATTCATTTATTAGTCAGCAATTATTACACGAAAATATGTTGAAAATTTCTGAAGCAAATTATACAAATCAATAAATAACTAAGTAAATAATCAAACAAGTAAATAAACAAGTAGTACTTACAATTTCTGCCCTTACGGAGTTCACATGACTACTGATCTTAACGTCACTCTTCCTTGCTTATATATAGGCCAGTTAAGATTTTTTGTGTGGCAGATGGTAAGGGCAGAAATTCAAATAATCATAAATTTACAAATATCGTACGCAGGGGCGTACTATCTTTGGCGGGTGAACAGGTCCGTACCGACGACAAATCTAACGACCAGCCAGGGCTGGAGTTTCTGCGACACTTCTTGTCGCTCTCCAGAGCAAATAATCACTTGCCTCAGAAGTAGATATTTTATTAAGGTGGTCTTTAAAAAACTGATTTTTAAGATCTGTTAAGATTATCTTCAGTTCTCTGGTTGCTTTATTAAGTTTCGTTTTATTATCTGGTGTTTTTTTAACAATTTTTTGTTTAACAGTAATTGGGCAAAATTCTTTAATGTACATCAGATTTTGCTCCGGAGTGGATTACACCATGCATCAACCTGAAATGCAGTAGTTAGATCCTCAACAGCGTTTTCCAGCTCGACTTTTGATTTTAATGGCAAGTTTAAATTAATTTGCTCATCTATAGTTTTGTTTTAAACGACACCCAATCTGATTTACTATTATAGAATGTTGGTTGCTTTTGTTTGAGCAGTAATTGTAAGCATATCGTTAATAAGACAGGTGTATGGTCTGAAGAAAGATCTAATGATGATTCAATTTTGCACCGTTTGCTGTTTATACCTTTTGTAACATAAAAGTTGATTACATCTGGAATTTTTAGCCTGATCACTAGGCCAATATGTAGATTGTCCAAACGATAAACTAATCATACTATTATTTTTTATTACCGTTGATAATTCTCTTCCCTTGGTTTTTTATAGGTGCGTTGGGAGTGGGGAAATCTTCAAAAAGACACCTCCCAGTTCTTTTGGGAGGTAGTCCTTCCGGCATTCCTTCTGCATAGCACCCGCTTCTTTACTCTTAGATGATTATGTAGGTTCCATCTACCGTTCTCTTTGCTCTTTCGCCTTCACCACAATCACTCCCGCGGCGAATACTGCAAGCGCTACCCAGTTTTCCGCAGAAGCCAGCATCTTCGCCACCAGATTCTCCGGTGTGAGGGAGACTCCCGTTGCCTGAAAAGGTCAACAATAATATATAAAAATTTAAACAAATAAAAACTTATGTTAGTTGTATAGTTTCTCTAGCTCCTTGGAAAATAAAATTATGATATACACCTATAGTGTAGGTATATCTAGGAACTGCCGCTAAAGCAAGTTCCACCTCGTTTATCCCGTACATTCATTTCTTTACTGCTAATGTCTGCACTATCATTAGTAATACTAATTAGATCAATTATTATTGCATTGTCCCTTCATAACGTTAGATAATCTGCAAGTCTATGCCTCATTTTGTGACATAAAATGTAAGCGCATTATCATATCTCACTCTATAATTAGTAATGTATAATAGAAGATAAGAGATCATTTTTTCGAATTATAATACATCAAAGTCAACAGAATATGATTATGAAAAATTGAATTAAAAATTCACATATTTCCTTGAAACATAATGCAATTATTCCATGATTAGGGGTTGAAGGCTCACTTTTGTGAGCTACTGTATATCTTCAGATACTATTATATGTTATTTAGTTTTAACTTGTAGAGAACTATTACAATTTTATAACAAATTTCTCTTGAATTTGATAAACAAATATCAACAAAGAATGAAACACTTCGCTAACACTTCGTTTGTTTTGGAAACGGTCTTGTATTCAGCTAATAAGCTGTTTCAAACCAACCAGATACGCCTTGCGGCAGTCTGAAGTAATGCACTGCGTTCCAGCTGCCGCCAGAGGAGGAGTTTTTAGTGGGTAACATCTCGTACCATCCTGAGCTGAGTCCCACACTCCCGGTCTTAGGAAAGCCCGGGGTTAGTACATAAAGTATTTTCCCCTCCTCCAACGCACACAAAAAAAAAAAAAAAAAAACCACATACGCCTTAAAAACATTTTTATGTTTTAATTTATTTCCATTTTGTTCCTTCATTCATCAGCGTCCACTAAGATGTAGATCACTTACTAAAATGTGGTCAACGTTAAAAATATATCACATTCAATGAAGCATAGTTTCATCCAACAAATTCCGATGGCCAACGAAAACTTCAATACCCGAGTCACAAGCAGCCGGCAAAATAATTGTAGGTATTCACAAATCAGTTCCATATGAAGGGGATTCATGAGAATATCATGAAAATTTTGGAACCACGATGCCAATTTTTTGTCGAGTCTGGGACTAAAATTAATTTGGAATATTATATAGACAATTGCTTAAGCGACTTTTAAATTTGTGAAGCGATTATGTCCAAATGCTGATTGGATAAACCAAGAACACCTTAAAATTCCACGAACATATCAGCGTATCTTTTATCCATCCTGATATGTGGACACCATCATTACCCTGTGGTAAATTCTTGTGGCTTATTTAAAATTGGAGTTAAATGAATCCACAATAAATTGAAAAAGTCAAATAGCGTAAACAGCTTATAAGGGGAGATCAAACAAATTCTTCTGGAAATGAAGCAAGGAACCCTAAAATCTTGGTAAGAAATTGTCTTCAATTGTAAAAGCATACAGGAAAATATCGTAAATAAAGCTATTTTAGAAAAAATAGAATTATTTTCAGTTCAGTTATCCCCTTAAATGTTGCCATCAACCAAAATAATAACTGCGTACGCACAATTCTTACCGATTGTTCTATCTTCGAAGAATCTGTTTTTGTCGCACCACACTCGAGTAGCCTGGGTAGAAGTCAATCACCTCCAAATTTCTTCCTTTAAAATTACCATTTCATTATAAAATAATTGCCAACCATTAATCGCTCTCAACGAAATATTTTTCATTTAAAATTACTAATACCACAGATAACTTACTACAGATAGCTCACGCTTATGGAGAAATGGGTGTCCCTATTCAGTTATATTTGGAAGCGAATGAAAATTAGTTTGGAAGCCAATGGTTAAAAGTAAGAGAGGCGCTGCATGTATTTGCTTCCAGCCCTCAGGCAAAAATAACCCCAGGCGGCTCAGGTACTACCTACCTAACTCAGGTAGTAAAAACTGTTGGGTTTTTACAAACATTTTGTGTTTCTGTTTATTGATTTGAATTTTGGAATGAACATATAAAAAATTATTTTTATTTTTGTCTTCTAAGGGATAAAAATGAAAAGGTATCATTTAAAAGACTTTTTTTTGGATTTTAAAGATACCCAACACTGGATATTTTGTTCTTTAATTATTGTTTTTTAAATTAATTTTTAATTCACATAAACTTCAGGGCCGTATCAGCGTTACATGAAACACTAGTCAATAAAAATAAGAATTTTCTGTAAACGTCTTGTATATGAATATAAAAATACCTCAAGTCAAATGGAAACAAGGTGGAACTCGCTTTAGCGGCAGTTCTTAGGCTTCTATACAGCTACCTTTCTGGTGTGGAAAGTTGTTATTATCTGGTTATTTTTGGTCGCCATATAATGTAACATCACATAATCAGATAATCTGCACTAATTATTTATTATTTTATTTTAACCACAGCAGTGGCTTGATGTGGATAGTGAAGTTAAGTTGTAAATAAAAGAGAAGGAAGAGGATGGATCCACCTCAAACAAGGTTGTCGAGAGACAATTGTAAAACCGACCTTAAGGTGACTTAACATCGCAATAAGAAATTATCACATCATCTGTTAATCGATAACTAAAACATTCTATATTATAACCGTTCTTAATTTGACACTATATATTTATATGGAATATTATACGCAATAATATATATATTTTTACTTGATTTTCAATGTTTAATTAACATTTAACGGTTGTAGAAAACCATAGAATCATAATTGGTTGTACGCGTATCATCGGATTATCGGATAATCGTACCATCGGATCATCGGATCATCGTATCATCGTATCATCGTATCATCGTATCATGGTATCATCGTATCATCGTATCATCGGATCATTGTATCATCGAATTAATAGATTAATCATCTGTATATAGGTTGATCTAAATCTAACAAGAAGTTAACTAATTATTTCAAGTAGAACTCCACATATTAAAATTCAACATACCTGAAGAAGAAACTGTAAACCATCACGAGCTTCACTTGAAATAATCAGATAATCTGCACCAATTAAATTTTTTGCGATTGGTAATTATCATTTACTATATAAGTAATAACAATCAAACTTTTCCATTCTATTAGAAATTTTACTTCTCTGTAATGTATGGTCCTTTTTTTGAGGTGGACCAATCCTCTCCTTTCTCTTTTATTTATAACTTAACTTCACTAACCACATCAATAAAAAATTATTTTTTCACATCAAAGTAAAACAAGTAGTTTATATAGGGAGACCTCTTCGAAAATATCTTTAACTTAGTAAATTTCCTTCGAACATTTGCGTATTTATAAATTGCATTAGCGAATCGAAGCAACGGATTAACAGATTAACGCAATACTATATAGACGATGTATTTAAAATATAACAACGTATCAGTTGATCAACGTTATGATTGGCTCTGAAACATGCGGACGGACACGAAGCCAGACCATAAGGCTTCTTTCTATACCTTGTATAGAAGCCTAAAAGTAGCGCACTGGCTACCCAGTTCTTAGACCTCTATACACACAGAGTATTTCCAACACGATTTGAAACGCTCTGTATGATTTTGAATTATGCGGACGGACAGACGGACAGACGGACAGACAGACGGACACGGAGCCAGATCATAAGGCTTCTTGCTATACTTTGTATAGAAGCCTAAAAGGGAAATAAATTTGGAATATCTAAAAGTTCGAAATGTTTTTAACAACAAAGTAATAATAGTAGAATAATTTTATCACTTTTATAGTTGAGAAATCACAGTACCTTAATGAGACCCCCCTATGTCAAGGGGGGGGGGAGTTTCGAATACAAGTCAAGTCAAATAAGCTATCTTTTTAAACATTGAAAAAAATTGCATTAGCAGCCGACTGCTGTTGTATGATTCCGGTGTATGTCTGTAAAAATAGAGGTTTTTTTTTCATTGGCAAAATTTAGTTGTTGTTCATGTTTAACTTTAAAATTGCGTGGAACATAAATAGAATTATTATTGCCCCCCCCCTGTGATGCGTCCTTGATTCCATTTGGAAACTTAGCGACTTTTCTATCCTTATTAGAAAAAGTTAAAATGTAGCATGAAATACCGCCCCTGTAAAAATAGAGGTTTTCTTTCATTGGCGAAATTTCATAAAGTTTTTGATGTAGATAAGTCCAGCATAACAATTAAATTAAACATGAAAGAACTCTTTGAAAGAAAAAATATGAAAAATGTAATTTGTTCTATAGACGAACATGAAAACTATTTTATAGACTTATTATTAAATGTTAAATTATTTAAGCACTAGATGATACCCCGTCCGAGGACGGGCAGCTACCCAAGGTCATATGGCTTTTGGATTGCACTGAGAGCTTTCCTTAATCTTCATTCAACTTAAGTTACCTTGGGTAGCTGCCCGTCCTTCTAGCTGCCCGTCCTCGGACGGGGTATCATCTAGTTTAAAATAAGTAAAAAAATTTTAAATATTGATTAAGTTTAATTTAATTTAAAAAAATATATGTAAGTTTTTTGTTTATTTATTTAATGTTGTTCTCATCTCTTATTATAAAAGGCCAAGTCCTTCCTTCCTTCTGTCTGTCGCACGGAAATACCCGAAGCAAACCGAACCGAACGCATAACGGATAATTTCATAACCAATCGGATAAACGTATCATCGGATCAACGTATCATCGGATCAACGTATCAACGTATTTAAATTTCCTATATAGGTGAAAAATCTCTTATTATAAAAGGCCAAGTCCTTCCTTCCTTCCTTCTGTCTGTCCCACGGAAATACCCGAAGCAAACCGAACCGAACGCATAACGGATAATTTCATAACCAATCGGATGAACGTATCATCGTATCAACGTATCAACGTATCATCGGATCAACGTATCATCGGATCAACGTATCGCATGGGACCGAGCGTCAGCAGCTTGCCGCGCTTGAGTTTCTTCTAAAGTTTCACGTTGTTGACGTATCGCATGGGACCGAGCGTCAGCAGCTTGCCGCGCTTGAGTTTGTTCCAAAGTTTCACGTTGTCGACGTATCGCATGAGACCGAGCGTTAGCTTGTCGCTGTGATCGAAGCTGTTCTTCTGTGTTATTAGCTCTTGTACGTGCTTTTCTCTCACGATTCAATCGTCGTCGCTTTGCAGCAGGATTTTCAAAATTTTCATTATCCATTATGGAAGTTCACATAATGCTTTTTTGGAAATAGACTTACCTATATAAACAAAATGATACGATGATACGTTGATACGTTGATACGATGATACGATGATACGTTGATCCGATGATACGATGATACGTTGATACGATGATACGATGATACGTTGATACGATGATACGTTGATCCGATGATACGTTGATCCGATGATACGTTGTGCGTTCGGTTCGGTTCGGTTTGCTTCGGGTATTTCCGTGGGACGGACAGAAAGAAAGAAAGACTTGGCCTTTTATAATAAGAGATTGTAAGTGGGCAATAAGCACAGCCAATAGTAAATCAAATTGCTCAAATAATCAAAAATTAAAAATTTTTAAAAATGTATAAATATCTTTCCTTCATTTTTTGTTTTTTTTGGTTTGTAATAATGACCTTGTATAATAAACTTATAATGTACAATAAAATTTATGTTGATACAGATAAAATGTTAAAAAATTTATTTATTTTTGGAAACCTTAAATCTACAAATAAATGTTTGATAATTAATACCGTAATAACTGTACATGCAAAACTAACCCTTGACAGGTACAAATATTAATCTTGATAAGTACCTTTTACCGGGCTTTTACCTGTCTTGTTACTGTGGGTTACCTTTTTTATTTAAAGATAACTAAAAATCCCTGCTGCATAGGCAACCTGCACAATTTGAGGAAATTGTATAGCGTGAGCTATCTGTAGTAAGTTATCTGTGCTAATACTCTTGCGAAATTTTGACCATCTCCAAAATTATCTGCCCATAAGTTTTAGCTGACACCATCCAAATTTTTCTTAACAAAATCAGCAATTCAATTCCGCAATTCTCAACGGATACCATGCAAATTCAAACAAATCAAAAATACGTCTTTCTTCCTTGACGGATACTAAGCAAATCTTCAAATCAAAAATACGTCCTTATACTGTGGTGGACACTATGTGAATCCAAAAATAATTAAATCATGTAACTACGTCCGTACTTTTCCATAGACGACCAGCAAATCAAAAATTAATTAACCATGTCACTACGTCCGTACTGCTCAATGGACGGCAAGTCAATCCTCTCTCTACCCAATCTCTTCATTAATCCCACCAAAAAATCTTCTATGAGCCGGCGAATTCGTACACTTTTCATTCTTTTCCAATTTAATCTGTCCTTGTCCGTATTTCACTTTCTCATCACATACCGTTATCACTCGTCTTTACAAATTTCATCACTTAATTTGTTTCGTTATAATTTTATTAACAATGATCAAATACTTATAATTTGTTTCTCACATCTTTATGAACCCACATTTGATGGCAAGACTTCATTTGAGTTTTCTTTTGGATATTTGAACAAACAGCCCTTCATAATTGAAGGGCCTAGTGGAAAAAGTCACTAAGTCATGTTTTAGAGTTTCTCTAGAAATTGGATTTAAAGTTTTGGAATTGCGTTTATAATACTTTTTATTCGGAATTTTTTAAATTCAATGCAGGGCATGGATAGATATGAGCTTAAAGAATGTAATTCAAGAGTAAAAAATACATTTGGTAAAAAATAATGTAGATCAGCGGAAAAAATTATAAGTGACTTACCTACTTTTTCCACTACACCTCGGTAAAGTAGGTAAATTGAAGGACTTAAGGGAAGAAGTCATATAATGGAATTTTTTAAAAAATTGGTTTTAAAGTTTTGGAATTGCGTTAATTTATTTTAATAAAAATAATAATACTAAAATCAAATATAAAATCAAAAAAATTAATACTATTCGTACTCTTCTTCATCTTCATCCACGGCATTTATTGTACTATTCAGAGTTGAGAAGAACGTTGTGCCTTCGTTCAGGGTTACATATTTAAGTAGTTCCTTGACATCTATAAATTTTGCTGGTTTTATTGGTACAAAATCTGACTTGCCTACTTTTGTACTCCGAACGCGATGATAGCAGGGCCGGCTGGTGCGCGATATGACCGACTTACCAACACTTTTAAGATGTGATTTTTATACTAATTTGTAGAGAATAAATGCCGCAATGTGAAAATGTGCTCAACTACAAATTGAAAAAAAAGTGACTTAACTACTTTTTCCACTAGGCCCTTCAATTATTGGTACTTGTAAGATCCAGGTACAGATCGAACAACCCACTCAAGTGGTCTCTTAATTTAAATCTTAGCAACTAATGTGTCTTTTCTAAATTAATCGACTGCCCTATTTTGGATCAGCGCAACACCCTCCAAACGATTATAAATTGTGAGGTTTGAATCATGGCAATATGTTACGGTCAATGATGTGAATTGGGCATTGACGTCAATGGCCGGACAATGACGTCAATGACCATTTTTGCTGGACATTGACGTCATTGTCCGGTCTTTGACGTCAATGCCCGTTCACGGTGGACAATGATGTAAATATTTTTATCTGATTGTAATATTTACGTCCTTGGCCGGTCAATAACGTTATTGACCAAAAGTGAACGGACAATGATGACATCAAAATTTAATGGATAGGAGGCAAAACCAAACATGTCGAATTTTGCTTATTTTGCGATATTTATTTTTACAGATCGTTCATCAGTGAAGTAGTATAATTTTTAATAATTTATTAGTAACAATTTTTAAAAATAATATTTTTATTATCAATTTTATTATCATCGCGTTTTGTTTGAATCGTTAAGTTAATGCTCTCATTAAATCGCCTACGCATGTCATTGAGATCCATGGTATGTATCCATTTATCTTCTGTTCGTTAGGGGTCGTCCATAAATTACGTCACGCAATTTTAACCCCCCCCCGATCGTCGCACAAACCTAGACCCCCCTCAAAGTATTACGTCACATATTCTTGAACCCCCCACAAATTTTTCAAATTTAAAATTTATATAATAAAAAGAAACCCGGGGCGGATTTCATGGGTGTCATCTCCACCTCGGCTGATGACCATTTTTTTTAGGGGTAGCACCCCAGAAAATAGTTTTTTTTAAATACTTATAATAAAATATTTAATCTATATATTTTATGACGTCACAATTTTTGAAACCCCCCGCCCCCATTGTCACAAGGGTCGGACCCCCCCCCCAGGAGCGTGACGTAATTTATGGACGACCCCTTATGTCTTTATCTTTGTAATCATTAGAAATTACTTAATCTTATATAACTAGATGATACCCCGTCCGAGGACGGGCAGCTAGAAGGACGGGCAGGCAGCCAAGGTCATATGGCTTTTGGATTGCACTGAGAGCTTTCCTTAATCTTCATTCATCTTAAGTTACCTTGGGTAGCTGCCCGTCCTTCTAGCTGCCCGTCCTCGGACGGGGTATCATCTAGTTAATATTACAACTCGTTTTTAACTTTTTTATTCGAATTTAGAAAGTTTTTTTTATTTAATGAAACATTTATGTATTTAGAAGTTTTTTTTTATTTAATAAAACATTTATATAATAATTTAATAACTAATAATAAAACTAAGTTTTACTACTACTTCCTACTTCCTCCTCCCCTTCCTCTTCGAGTAAGGAATTTTCAAAATCACGCAGCGATATTGAAAATTCCTCAGCTTCTTCCTTTTAGGCTTCTATACAAAGTATAACAAGAAGCCTTATGATCTAGCTCCGTGTCCGTCTGTCCGTCCGTCCGTCTGTCTGTCCGCATAATTCAAAATCATACAGAGCGTTTCAAATCGTGTTGGAAATACTCTGTGTGTATAGAGGTCTAAGAACTGGGTAGCCGGTGCGCTACTTTTAGGCTTCTATACAAAGTACGATATAACAAGAAGCCTTATTTAGGCTTCTATACAAGGTATAGAAAGAAGCCTTATGGTCTGGCTTCGTGTCCGTCCGCATGTTTCAGAGCCAATCATAACGTTGATCAACTGATACGTTGTTATATTGTAAATACTTCGTCTATATAGTATTGCGTTAATCTGTTAATCCGCTGTTTCGATTCGCTAATGCAATTTACAAATACGCAAATGCTCGAAAGAAATTTACTAAGTTAAAGATATTTTCAAAGAGGTCTCCCTATATAAACTACTTGTTAGGCTTCTATACAAAGTATAGCAAGAACCCTTATGATCTGGCTCCGCGTCTGTCCGTCTGTCTGTCCGCATAATTCAAATCTAATCAGAACTTTCGAAATTGTGATTGTGACCGTAAAAATTTAATTAGTGCAGATTATCTGATATTACATTATAATAATATGGCGACCAAAAATAACAACTTTTTTTTCAATGCAGACCAAATATAAGTTATATTTTATTTACATAATTTTTCACCTATATAGGAAATTTAAATACGTTGATACGTTGATACGATGATACGTTGATACGATGATACGTTGATACGTTGATACGTTGATACGATGATACGTTGATACGTTGATACGTTGCTACGTTGATACGTTGATACGTTGATACGTTGATACGTTGATACGTTGATCCGTTGATACGTTGATCCGGTTTTATTGTAACCACAGCAGTGGCTTGATGTGATTGGTGAAGTTAAGTTGTAAATAAAAGAGAAAGATTAGGATTGATCGACCTTAAGAAATGGATCGTACATTACAGAGAAGTAAAGTTCCGGATGGAATGGAAAAGTTTGCTTATTATTGATTATATAGTAAATGATAAATACCAACCGCAAAAATATATTTAGTGCAGATTATCTATTTTCAATGCACACCAAATATAAGTTATATTTTATTTTCATAATTTTTCACCTATATAGGAAATTTAAATACGTTGATACGTTGATCTGTTGATAAGTTGATCTGTTGATAAGTTGATCTGTTGATACTGCTGTGTACTTTTTATCATAAATTGTACACCTCGGGTTTTGTCTTGGGCGCCACTTTCAAATGAAAGATAATTTTATAAATTAGTAAATAATTAAGTTTCCGAGGGTCCAACTTTACAAAAAAAATTCCCCACCTCGTCCCATTCGTACTAGCTCAGTCACGAGTCTCCTCACAGTATGGTAGGTTCAGACTCAATTAGGGGATGAAACTTCTTTGGTTGAAACAAACTCGTTGTAAATGCTTAAAATTGCTGATAGAATAATAAATGAAATATTCTGTTTTGATCGAAGAGATAAACGTGATTCACCTTTGTTATGATTGATTTCAAAAATTAGAATGCCTCACTTTTAGGCTTCTATACAAAGGATACCAAGCAGCCTTATGTTCTGGCTCGGTGTCTGTCCGTCTGGCTGTCTGTCTGTCCGTCCGTCCGCATAATTCCAAATCATACAGAGCGTTTCAAATCGTGTTGGAAATACTCTGTGTGTATAGAGGTCTAAGAACTGGGTAGCCAGTGCGCTACTTTTAGGCTTCTATACAAGGTATATTTATGATTAGGGCCAATTTAATTGTCAAATCGTCTTGACGTTTCTTCGGCGAATCGCCCATGAAAGCTGCGGGTCTCGCGGAAGGAGGAACAACCGGTAAAACCGTCACGATCATCCACTCGGGTCGTGAGTATTTCGGATCCATTCCCAGGGCGCTGCAATCTGCGTCGCTAATTTGTCTAAAGATATGCAGCACTTCTTCCGCCAACAAATACTTTTTTTCTTGTGGAACCTTTCCGTCGGATTCCTTCCAATCGGCCGTCAAATCGAGACCCGATTTTCTAATTACAGGTTGATGATTTCCACATCCACCATCCGCGTGACATATTGTTTGTTCTTTGCACAAACCGTACACTAGTTCTAGGTGTTTCTTGGAATCGTCTGCAGTTATCTTCTGAGCGTGTTCGAAGTGGTTTTGTTTTTTTGGGTTCACCAACAATTTACTGCAATTAAAGCAGACGCAGCGTAAAACTTTCATGACATCTTTAATCATGCCAACGTGAAAGATCGGTTTGGCCAATTCGATGTGACCAAAGTGACCGGGGCAAGTGTCCCGGTCGCCTTCGCATGTTTGACATGGTAAAGTGCTGACAAACGCTCCCATCCTCGGATCCATCAGGCCGCCCACTTTTGGAAGACTTCCTTCAATAATTTCTACATGATTTATACCTTCTGGGACGACAGACATGCTACGAATATCTTCCAGACTAAAAATGCCAAAATTGCACATTCTTTACAGTTTTGAAAGCAGATTTGTTTTCGATTAATGCCATTGTTAATAATTTACTTTTACTTAACGCGCGAAAAATTAGCCAAACTGTTACATCTACTATACTCATAGGGCGATGTCCTATATAAGCAAATTGATCTGATGATACGTTGATCCGTTGATACGATGATACGATGATACGATGGTTCGTTGATACGATGATCCGTTGATACGATGATACGATGATCCGTTGATATGATGATCGGTTGATACGATGATCCGTTGATACGATGATACGATGATACGATGATACGATGATCCGTTGATACGATGATACGATGATACGATGATACGATGATACGATGATCCGTTGATACGATGATCCGTTGATACGATTATACCATGATACAATTTGTTAAGCTCAAAACTCATAAACGAAGACAAAAAGTGATGACCCGGCAAATGGTCATCTAAAAAAAGAGTTTCAGCATTCACCTTGCCCTTTTTATGTTCGCCGATGGAGGATGCGTAACGGCTTAGCTCTGTATTTATCATACCAAGTACTTGAGAGCGGGGTTTCTCAAAGAGATTCGTGGATCCTTAAAAAAGCTTTCTTTGCACAACAAACTACTACCTATGGGCGCCAGTCTCAACCGAAACTTTCACCTGGTTAGTCACTTCTCTTGAGACAAAAATGGAAATTAAAAATAAAATAAAACTGGTTACGTGGAATGCACACATTTAATAAAAATAAAAGATGAAATGGCTATCTTTAGCAAAATATAACAGACTCTTAATCACACATATAATATTTACATAAGATTGAAATAAAATATTTTTACAAAAAATAAAACTATCGGAAGTTGGTTATCGTGCGAAATATTTAGATCGTTGGTCGGGTTGGATTTTAATTTATTTATAAAATTGTTAGCGTGCGGAAAACGCTTTTCTCTGAGGCAAACTCAGCAGAAAATTTATGCTACTTATCCTACTGAAGGTAGACAAACCCAAGTAGGTTAATGAAAAAATTGGTTGATCGTTATTTTTAAAAAACATTGGTTAATTAACAATTTGTACATAAAGTGAAATTTTTGGATTACTTACGGTTGAACTGGTTTAATAAAAAGTTGGAGTGTATGGCTAGCCTTCATCTCGCAAAAGAATTAGCAACATTTCTGCTAATAAGATTGATCTTCCTAAAAATATTCAAAAAAACACAATAGTACGTTATGTTATTAACCAGAAAAATTAGCTAAAAGCTCTTTGAATTGAAAATTATTAAAATCGACAATATCACCAGGTGCTTGAAATGGTTGTAGAAAAATTTTGAAACTTATGGCACGCCATGGAAAGATTGAAAATTTGTGGTCGGCTTGACATCTGGACTCGCCCCATCTTGAGTTTAAAAGCTGGCGTCAATTTTCGTTAGGAACTTTATTGAAAATTCTCTGGGTTGCCCATGGTTGAAGTTTAAAGGTTCGCTAGGAAATGCTTCGACCTTATGGTAGGCACTGTTGGGCCTCACTCCAGATAATTGAAATTTAAACCTTCGATATCCGATCAAGATGGCGCGGTGGCATTGAAAATGTGTTGGAATCGGCAAATCCATTAAATCGATCGTAAATCGTTAATTAAGCACTGGGTGTAAGAGAAAAATATGGTAAACCCTGCACGATAACTATCTTCACCACTTAATGACATTCTTAAGCATAATTGCTTTAAAAAACTCGAATTGAAATTAAAAATTCGACAGAACATAAATTTTACGTCATGGTGCCTTGACATGGCTTGTTAACCTCCTTACGGCAACCTTTGCGCACTTCATCTCTGACCGAGCGATACAAAAATCGATCCCATTGGTCAATCGGAAAATTGTTATTCGAAAAATAAATTATTAATATTGGATGTCGTTTGGGTTGCCTAGTGCTAACGTTGAAATTTAATTTATTGACTTAGGATCGAATAAATTAGTAAAATTAAATGGTGTTAAGGTTATGCTCTGTTGGGAACTAAATTTGTACTAAAAAAGGAATTAAAACTTGCTGCAAAATAAAATTTGCCAGCGCAAACCAGGATGTAACAAAAGTTTGTTACAAATTGTCCGTTGATCCAATTATTCTTTGATACGTGGCTTACTGGTCTAACTGCCGCAGGGATTAACGGCCAGAATAAAGTGAAGATAAGCTATTGTTCCAAGGATATGATTTACTAGGATATTGGATATCAGGGGACGTGTTAAAGAAAGACTACGTTTTGAATCGACTAGTTGCGACCCTCTATCGGGGTCATTTTCAAGACTGTAATAAAGAAAAATGTACATAAACAAGCGAAAACAAGGTGGAACTCGCTTTAGCGGCAGTTCTTAGGCTTCTATACAGCTACGTTTCTGGTGTGGAAAGTTGTTATTATCTGGTTATTTTTGGTCGCCATATAATGTAACATCACATAATCAGATAATCTGCACTAATTATTTATTATTTTATTTTAACCACAGCAGTGGCTTGATGTGGATAGTGAAGTTAAGTTGTAAATAAAAGAGAAGGAAGAGGATGGATCCACCTCAAACAAGTTGGAACTCGCTTTAGCGGCAGTTCTTAGGCTTCTATACAGCTACCTTTCTGGTGTGGAAAGTTGTTATTATCTGGTTATTTTTGGTCGCCATATAATGTAACATCACATAATCAGATAATCTGCACTAATTATTTATTATTTTATTTTAACAACAGCAGTGGCTTGATGTGGATAGTGAAGTTAAGTTGTAAATAAAAGAGAAGGAAGAGGATGGATCCACCTCAAACAAGTTGGAACTCGCTTTAGCGGCAGTTCTTAGGCTTCTATACAGCTACCTTTCTGGTGTGGAAAGTTGTTATTATCTGGTTATTTTTGGTCGCCATATAATGTAACATCACATAATCAGATAATCTGCACTAATTATTTATTATTTTATTTTAACAACAGCAGTGGCTTGATGTGGATAGTGAAGTTAAGTTGTAAATAAAAGAGAAGGAAGAGGATGGATCCACCTCAAAAAATGGACCGGAAATTACGCGAATTTCGAAAGCGAAAGCAAATTGCCAACATGACCCCTTCGCAAATATTACATCGTTCACGTAGTCATGCAATTCGCCGACAAAATCCACGAAGTAAAAACGCAGCTGTTCTTGAAGTAGGTAACGTTGTAGAACCAAATGTCGACGTTCATAACGGTAGTTTTACACTACCAGAAAAGTACACTACCACAACTACCAGAAAAGTAGTTGTATTTTATTTTACTTTGATGTGAAAAAATAATTTTTTAATGATGTGGTTAGTGAAGTTAAGTTGTAAATAAAAGAGAAAGGAGAGGATTGGTCCACCTCAAAAAAGGACCAAACATTACAGAGAAGTAAAGTTTCGAATAGAATGGAAAAGTTTGATTGTTATTACTTATATAGTAAATGATAATTACCAACCGCAAAAAATTTTATTGGTGCAGATTATCTGATTATGTGATGTTACATTATATGGCGATCAAAACTAACCAGATAATAACAACTTTCCACACCAGAAAGGTAGCTGTATAGAAGCCTAAGAACTGCCGCTAAAGCGAGTTCCACCTTGTTTCTTTTTCTGTTCGGCAGCAATCAGTTTCTCCACTCTTTTTCTGTTTCTTATACGTTTTGCCGCCACTTTTTTTTTCGCAATATTTAAATCAATTTTACGCATTTCATTGCTGCTAAACTCACCAAGTGCCTCCTTTAACGAATTAATAGTAGCTCGTTTGAATTCTTCTCCGACTTCAAAATCTTCGTATTTTCCGAACGATAAGGCCCTCTTTAGCGCCTGTTCCACATCCTTTATTAATTCACCTGAAAACATTTTTCGTTGACGTTCAACACTTATTATTTCGTTATAATGTAATTCTGCTTATATAGTAATTTTGAGTAGGATAATCGGATTAACTGATCCGATGATACGTTGATCCGATGATACGTTGATCCGATGATACGTTGATACGATGATACGTTGATACGATGATACGTTCATCCGATTGGTTATGAAATTATCCGTTATGCGTTCGGTTCGGTTTGCTTCGGGTATTTGCATTGTCGACGGGATTTCGAGGATAGATACGGATATCACGTTCAAATGGAGGTTCGCCGTCATCATTTACGAACACCATTGCAATTTCATTGGACGTTGGAGCATTGTAACGTCTTTGATCAGACTGCCGATCGCGCCGCATCACCATATTGACGACCGGAACTGGGTGTCCTTCTTCTTCGGCTCGTACACGCTCTTGTTGCTCAATTTCTTTCATCAGGCAATATGAAGCTGCGATACGATAAAGCCACTTTCGAAAGCATAGACGCCTCCCTCAGGGATCACGATGTGCCCTGCACCATCGTAAGATGGATCAACTCCATGTTGGAAGGCAGGGCTGTTGAGATCAGCGTGGGAGACGCAAACATTAAAGGCATTGCCACCAAGGGCTGCCCCCAGGGGAGCGTGCTATCCCCACTATTATGGGATTTGGTAGTAGACGGCCTCTTACAATGTCTCAACAACAACGGTTTTTATACCGTTGCATACGCAGATGACATTACCATACTGCTTACGGGTAAGTACGAAAGTGTCCTGTGTGATCTCATGCAGGCAGCCTTTCGTACCTTGCAAACATGGTGCAATGAGCAGGCTCTTTCGGTTAACCCAACCAAGACTGAGCTTGTCTTATTCACCAAGAAGAAGAAGCTACAGAGCATGCGAATGCCGAAGCTGAACAGAACCCCACTCAAACTAGCATCGGACAAATTTTGACAAAAAGCTGAACTGGGGCAAACATGTCAGTTATAAAACTGGAAGAGCGAGCATGGCCTTCTGGCAATGTCGTGGGGCAATGGGGCGATCCTGGGGCTTTTCCCCTAGGGTTGCCCTCTGGCTCTACACTGCCATAATAAGGCCCATGCTAAGTTATGGTGCTTTGGTTTGGTGGCCTAGAACCAAGCTGGCAACAGTGGTGTCCTCTCTTCACCGGATGCAGAAAATGGTCTGCCTGGCGGTGACAGGAGTGATGCGAACGGCTCCCACAGCGGTCTTAGAGGCTCTTCTCTGTCTCCCTCCACTGGATCTCCACGTGGAGGAGCAGGCGGTCAAGGCTGCCCTCAGGCTGCGAGCGTGGGGGCTTTGGACCAATAGGCAAGGAGTCGGGAGACATTCGCGGGTCCTGGGGGGGCACTATTTCGATAGGCTCCCCATCCTGGCCCTGGATGCTGACAGGATTCCCCCTATTCACCTATTTGATAGGAAATTTAGCATTTTGCTAGATACAACAAGAACCGTAGAGACAGACATATCTCTGTACACTGACGGTTCCAAAACTGGTGATGGCTCAGGTGTGGGGATTTTCTCCCGGGAACTGCAGCTAAACACATCAATATCGCTGGGTAAGTATGCCTCAGTGTTCCAGGCGGAACTTGTAGGCATACTACACGGCGCAAAAACAGTCAAGGATAGAGGCATCCGAGGCAAAAGAATTCAGATATTTACAGACAGTAGAGCGGCTCTTGTAAGATTACCTCGGGGCTGATACTTAATTGCTATCGGACACTGAATGAGATATCAACCCACAACAACCTTACACTCAGCTGGGTGAAAGGTCATCAAGACAATGAAGGGAATGTGAGGGCGGATGTGCTGGCGAGAACGGGCTCGGGTAACACACCGTGCGGTCCTGAGCCATTTGTCACGCCGGCCATCAGCACAATCAACACCCTCATAAGAGAACAAACTCATAAACTACATGGTAGAAGATGGGAGAATCTACAGGCATGCCGTCAAGCGAGAGCAGCTATATGCGGGCCCTCCAGCAGAAATGCCAAATACTACACACAGTTGTCTCGGGATAGTCTCCGTATTATTGCGGGGATTTTGACGGGACACTGCAAGTTAAATAAACACCTACACACGATGGGTCTTGTAGAGAGTCCCATCTGTCGTGGTTGTGAAGAAGCAGACGAAACGGCGGAGCATCTGCTTTGCAGATGCCCTGCCCTTGCGTCCATCAGAGGATCCATGTTGGGGGAGCTCTGGCCTAACATGGCCAGTATTAGGGATATGCCGCCCTCTAAGATTCTCGAGTACATTCTAAGGTTGGGATGGCTTTAGGAGTAGAGGGACGGCTTCCCTAATGAAGGCAGCATAATGGGCCAATTGGCCTGAGTGCGTACGACCTCGTAAGAGGCTGTCCTTCACTTACAATCCAGAATCCAGAAACGATCGATTTTCTCAATCACTTCAGGTAGACAACCTCTATTCTTAGGCAGATTTACTCGTTCATTGACCGCTTCTGTCGTGTCCATTACATACAGTTGTGCAAACTTTCTTGTTTGTCCTTCAGGTGGATACAGGTTTGTGGTTCTGTGGTACGTCTGTCCATGAATTTTGAAAACGTATGGTGCGTTACCCGGCATTGAAACAATCTCTGCTCCCATTGAAGCGAAAGAAACCGAGGAATTGTAAGAGCGGATGTGCTGACGAAAGTTCTTGTAGTAAGGATTTTCTGAATTTGAAAGCATAGAGCGAAGAAATTCGGGATATAACAATAGATTCCCATGTTGATCGAGCGGTTGCGGAATCTTCACTTTTCCTTTATGACAGCAGTTGTTAAATTGTTTATCAACTGGACGCTCCTTGGCGAAATTCTTGGAGCCGCAGAACTGACAGATGGAATTCATTTCTCCACAATCGTTTCGAGTAACGTGAGATTCATCAAATCTCAATGCTCTTATTTGGAGTTGAATTGCTTGACTTTGGTATCGATTTTCTTTCTGTCGATGTATCGCATGGGACCGAGCGTCAGCAGCTTGCCGCGCTTGAGTTTCTTCTAAAGTTTCACGTTGTTGACGTATCGCATGGGACCGAGCGTCAGCAGCTTGCCGCGCTTGAGTTTGTTCCAAAGTTTCACGTTGTCGACGTATCGCATGAGACCGAGCGTCAGCTTGTCGCTGTGATCGAAGCTGTTCTTCTGTGTTATTAGCTCTTGTACGTGCTTTTCTCTCACGATTCAATCGCCGTCGCTTTGCAGCAGGATTTTCAAAATTTTCATTATCCATTATGGAAGTTCACATAATGCTTTTTTGGAAATAGCTGTCCTATATAGACAAAATGATACGATGATACGTTGATACGTTGATCCGATGATACGTTGATCTGATGATACGTTGTGCGTTCGGTTCGGTTTGCTTCGGGTATTTCCGTGGGACAGACAGAAAGAAAGAAAGAAAGACTTGGCCTTTTATAATAAGAGACTAGAACCCACCCAACCAACATAACCTGTTTAATTTCTAAATTAAACACCATTTAAGGATCGATAAAATAAAATAAGTTTGAATATTTGAATAGAATGTTCATTTACCTTTGCAGAACTTTTTTTTTTAAATTTAGACCACCGTGGATGAAGTTACAGTCGTTTTCCTTCAAGTCTGCACACAAATTTTTTTACTTTTTGAAGGACTAAAACAAAAAATCTAATGTGGCCATCAAGATAACTTTCCGAACAGAAGTAAATTATATTTTTTAATAAGATTGCTACATAATTTCAACAGTAAATCGATTAAAAATTTTATATTTTTCAATTTTAATATTTTGTCAAAATAGACAGAAAACACATTTGAATGCCCATATCTTACAAACGAAGAATTTCCGGACACATGTTGTTAGAAGCTTTTCATCTTCTTTTTATTAGTAGAATGCGTTAAAAAAATTTGGCAATAAAATTTTAAACACTGTATATTTTTGAATTTTATAGAAAATCTCATTGGACAAACAATTTAGAAAATTCTATAGCGGTAATATTTGGTTCTTAATATTTTTACATATTTAATTTCGTTTCGAAGTTATGATGCATAATAATGTCATAATAGCTTCAAGTAACACCCCCCCCCTTCCCTTCAGGGGATTTAATTTATTTTCATCTGGCTTCCTGCTATGGCAGGAAAAATCTTACATTCAAAATTTGGAATGATTTGGTTGGTTCGTTTAGTCGCTATCGTGTTCACAAACGTACGCACAGGCATCCTTCCAAAAATGATCATAATGGATTCAGGGAACGTCAAAGCATGAAAATCTATCAACAAAATCTGATGTGAAGGCCAAATTTTGCCTGATAACAATACTTTCCTTACCTAAGGGATTCGGAAAGTAAAAAACAAATGCCCTTTGGGACAAATCCTTAAATTTGTATATATTTTTTATTTATTAGTGATCTTTAGTATGAACCAAATTTCGTCAAAAATTTGGTGTGGGTCAAGTGCAAATAAATGAAAGAAGATTAAATTTCCTGCAAACTATGAGTAGAACAACTTTCTATCCCTAATAGAGATAAAATTGAATACTTTTTACTGTTTCTTAAAGGTTTTTTCTGGGGATCATTTTTTCATCATTTATTTGTATTTGGTGCAGCCCACGTAAAAAAATAAGATAACGTTTTAAGTAAGGGGCCGTCCATTAATTACGTAAGGATGATTTTTGTAATTTTGGACCCCCTCCCTCCCCCACGTAAGGGTACGTAAGATTGTGGCAACCCCCCCCCCCACATCTTACGTAAGGATTATTTAAAAGATATTTACAGATACATTTTTAAGTTGGTAATAATTCCTTAATAGCTAGCTTAATAGCCCGATGGAATAATATCATCATCGCCCGCTCTGTATTGGGAAATGACGTCATTGCCCGGACAATGATGCAAAAGTCATAGATAGATTCTTAAATGTCAACAGTGCCCAATTTGCATGAGCATTGACGTCAATGGCCGGTCATTGACGTCAATGCCCAACCGTGAAGGACATTGACGTCAATGCCCGAATTGTCATCATTGACCGTAACATAATATATTTATAGCCAACCATAACTTTTCTTGGCCCTAATAAATATTTTTCTTGAGGTTTTTTAGTTGCCCAAAAAAAAATTTATTTGATTCAAGCATATTGAGTTGTTTACCTCAAAGAATATTATTTTAATACAACCAAATATCTTATTTGATTTAAATAAATTTTCTTCGTACCGTCTAAAATTGAATCGATTTGAGTTTTTTTTTTCAAATTTGTTTGCTCAAAACTGCGTACACTTTGTTTTAATTTGCATTTGAGAATATGTTTTACCGAACGACAATATAGTTTTGTCCCTTACCGATTTAAATAGCGTCGTTTCAACAAAATTACATACTAGATTTCCTGATGATAAACTTTATATAAATATTTCTAAATTGCTTTGAACAATAAACTTTTATTAGAATAATAAGTTTTTTACTTTCCCATTTACGTAGTCAAGGAAAGTATTGTTATCGCGTTAAAAAAAATTTTTGAGTTAGCATTTTTCCCATGGTCTGTGAGCCCATACGAATTGTTTAAGACCAATTTTGGAATGATGTCCAGATGTGTGTGTGGTCATTCTATCGTCAACGTTTTCAGACAAACGCGTGCACCGATTGAGTTGAAATTTTATACACTAGTTTGAAGTAGCTGTCTAAAGAGCTGATTAGATTTTGGTTGAAAACCGTCTATTTTTAACCCCTTTTTTAGGAGAATGAATCTTGTTAAAGAGCATTGTCGCTTTCCGGTGGAACATATGAGATTGAAAATCATATCAATCGAAAGAGATTATTTTTCTGCATCTTATGATACCCCACACTTGATATTTCCCTCTAAAATTAATTGTTAAAATGCAAAAATAAAATAAGGGCTATTAAAAAAATAAGGTTTGCCTTGGATAATTTTGATCTGTCAAAGTGATTTGTATTGTTCATTACTATAATTTAATATTTTAACTAATTTACTTGTGATGTAATTATGTAATTAATATCAAACGAATTTTTTAATTACTTATAAAAAATTAATTCTGACGTCATTACGCCCATAGTTAAAATTTGATTGCATATAGACGGCACGGCATTCCGCAAATTTCTAAGTTTTTTTGGAAAATGACAATTTTAAAAATTTTCAATGCAAACATGTTATTTTATTTTTAAAATGAAAATATAAAATAAGTGCTTTTAAAAAATATGAGTTACCATGTTAAATTACAAATTAAATTTCGTAACTTTGATATCTCAAAGTAATTTGTGTATTTTATCGAGTTAAAAATTTTTTTCAGTTAACATCTTTTTTATTAATATTTAATATAAAATAAAGTGGAATTTACTAAATGGGCAAGTAATGTGTTGTCACATCAGATTTTGTTATTATATATTAATTGATGTCCTAAAAATTATTTGAATAAACAGAATTTATAACTAACACAATTTTCAAGCGAAATAAAATATTTGTTCATTTAAAATATTGTTTTCTTCTTTTAAGATTTTATTTATTTAAATCACACAGAATTTATTGCTATCACAATTATCAAGCACAATAAAATATTTGGTCATTTCAGACATAAGTTTTCTTAATTAACAAAATTTTTATTTTAAATTGTACTAAATAATTTTTTCAAATTAAATCAAGTATTCAGTCATTTTATACATAATATTCTTCTTTCAAGAAAACATATTTTTGATTCGAGTTCAATTTATTGTTGTTTTAAATAAATAATTATTCACATCAAATAAAATATTTCATCATTTCAAACATGAAGTTCTTATTTTAAGATTTTTTATTTTTAAATGAAAGAAAGTAATTGTTTGATGAAAACAAAGTATTTGGTCATTTAGAACATAATATTCTTCGTTTAAGCTTTTTTGTTTTTAATCAAACACAAAATTTTATTTCGATTTAAACTCAATCTTTTATTTGAAGTAATGAACAATTATTATTTAAAATTAAAAAAAATTTGTTTAAAGCAAACAAATTTAATTAAATCAAAACAAATTTTGTTATAATTTTTCAAACAAAATTGTTTATTTCAAACAAAACGTTTTTACTGTGTGCCAAATTTCAGCTTGCCCGGATTTTTTGCAAACTAAAATGTTTCTTACCTGGACTAAAAGGTAAAAGGGCAAAATTAGCATCTCCATTTATTTTCTTTCTGCATTATTAGTAGCTCAGTTCTCGACTCGATCAACGCATTATTTTCCTATCATTTCTTTATTTTCCTAAACATTTCTTTTCCTTGAATAACAAGAAAACAAAACAAGTTTTAAACTCATTTTTAAACCCCTTATTTTATTTAAAGTGATAACAAAAACCATAAACTGCCTCAAATTTACAAACAAATTATTTATGAAAACTGCTTTTTTAACTTTACTATTAATAATTCGCCATAAATGGGCCACCCTGTATAAACCAATAGTTTTCGACACAAAGGTTTCAATGAATTTGTTTTTCAATTCCAATTCCCAGACTTGTTGAAACTTTATAAATTTCAAACATCATAATGTGAAAAATTTCAATACAAATTTTAAAAATGTGGTTAAAGGATTTTCCCTGTTAAGACAATTATTTCAACAATAAAAAGATAATTCTCTTTATTGTATTCAACAATTTTGTTGCATCGTTTCTCGATAAGAAAAAATTCGCACCCATCAAACATTTACTTTTTTCATTTCTTGCAAGGAGATACCTTCACCAGAAATTTCCTAATTTACCTTTTTGATGTAATTATTTTGGAGGATAGTGTTTTCTTTTTATTATTAAAAAATATGATTTATTAATTTCAATAAATCAAAAACACAACTTTCACAATGATTTTTTACTTTTTAAAGTTTCAAAGAAATTTTCCTGACCCAAATTTTAATTTCTCCGAGTTTGACTTAAAAATTCCAAGAGTAAATTTGTACATTTTATATAAACTCCCCGACTTTTCCAGAAAAGTGAAACCCCTAGTAGAAGTTATAGTTCACTTGTCTGTGCAAATAGCAAATCTGAGTGGTCCCGCAATTTGAATAAATCTGTCAAGGATGTTAAAAAGATAAAATTGCACTCACCTTTTATCTACATCATCTTCAGGAATTGATTGCATTAAAATAGGTAAAAATTGATCGACCCACACTTTTCCATCAACATATTTAACCAGCGATTTTAAAACGTTATTGGCAGCTTTGCTTACATTTCTGTCGTGCAGCATCATACAAAGACATTTCATAATTTCACACAAAGTAAGAACACTTTTTTCATTTGTTGTTGGTCCCATTAAATAAATAATAATGTAACTATCAAAACTGTCCCATGTGTAGTTCATACATAAAGCATTAAATATCCGACACTTCTTATTTTCTGTCCAACTATCCATAAAAATTTCTGACATTTTGTGTAAATGTTCTATAGCTTTATTAAATGGACAAATAGTCATGAACGAACCCATTAAAGAGATCATTGGAAAATGCATGCCTTCCAATTCCATACTCGAGAGATGGTTTTTAGGCTTCTATACAAAGTATAGCAAGAAGCCTTATGATCTGGCTCCGTGTCTGTCCGTCCGTCTGTCCGTCCGTCCGTCTGTCTGTCCGTCCGTCCGCATAATTCAAAATCATACAGAGCGTTTCAAATCGTGTTGAATATACTCAGTGTGTATAGAGGTCTAAGAACTGGGTACCCAGTGCGCTATTATTTTAGAAACTAGATGATACCCCGTCCGAGGACGGGCAGCTAGAAGGACGGGCAGCTACCCAAGGTCATATGGCTTTTGGATTGCACTGAGAGCTTTCGTTAATCTTCATTCAACTTAAGTTACCTTGGGTAGCTGCCCGTCCTTCTAGCTGCCCGTCCTCGGACGGGGTATCATCTAGTTTAAAATAAGTAAAAAAATTTTAAATATTGATTAAGTTTAATTTAATTTAAAAAAATATATGTAAGTTTTTTGTTTATTTATTTAATGTTGTTCTCATTTCTTATTATAAAAGGCCAAGTCCTTCCTTCCTTCTGTCTGTCCCACGGAAATACCCGAAGCAAACCGAACCGAACGCATAACGGATAATTTCATAACCAATCGGATGAACGTATCATCGTATCAACGTATCATCGTATCATCGGATCAACGTATCATCGGATCAACGTATCAACGTATTTAAATTTCCTATATAGGTGAAAAATCTCTTATTATAAAAGGCCAAGTCCTTCCTTCCTTCCTTCGGTCTGTCCCACGGAAATACCCGAAGCAAACCGAACCGAACGCATAACGGATAATTTCATAACCAATCGGATGAACGTATCATCGTATCAACTTATCATCGGATCAACGTATCATCGGATCAACGTATCGCATGGGACCGAGCGTCAGCAGCTTGCCGCGCTTGAGTTTCTTCTAAAGTTTCACGTTGTTGACGTATCGCATGGGACCGAGCGTCAGCAGCTTGCCGCGCTTGAGTTTGTTCCAAAGTTTCACGTTGTCGACGTATCGCATGAGACCGAGCGTCAGCTTGTCGCTGTGATCGAAGCTGTTTTTCTGTGTTATTAGCTCTTGTACGTGCTTTTCTCTCACGATTCAATCGCTGTCGCTTTGCAGCAGGATTTTCAAAATTTTCATTATCCATTATGGAAGTTCACATAATGCTTTTTTGGAAATAGCTGTCCTATATAGACAAAATGATACGATGATACGTTGATACGATGATACGTTGATACGATGATCCGATGATACGTTGATCCGATGATACGTTGTGCGTTCGGTTCGGTTCGGTTTGCTTCGGGTATTTCCGTGGGACGGACAGAAAGAAAGAAAGACTTGGCCTTTTATAATAAGAGATAGCTGTCTTATATATACTATTATCTGTTTTTTCAATGCAGACCAAATATAAGTTATATTTTATTTACATAATTTTTCACCTATATAGGAAATTTAAATACGTTGATCCCTTGATACGTTGATCCGATGATACGTTGATGTTCGGTTTGCTTCGGGTAATGTAATTGTATTTTGATCAGCCCTATTAATATTACAACTCGTTTTAGGCTTCTATACAAAGTATAGCAAGAAGCCCTATGATCTGGCTCCGTGTCCGTCTGTCTGTCCGTCCGCATAATTCAAAATCATACAGAGCGTTTCAAATCGTGTTGGAAATACTCTGTGTGTATAGAGGTCTAAGAACTGGGTAGCCAGTGCGCTACTTTTAGGCTTCTATACAAGGTATATTTATGATTAGGGCCAATTTATTTGTCAAATCGTCTTGACGTTTCTTCGGCGAATCGCCCATGAAAGCTGCGGGTCTCGCGGAAGGAGGAACAACCGGTAAAACCGTCACGATCATCCACTCGGGTCGTGAGTATTTCGGATCCATTCCCAGGGCGCTGCAATCTGCGTCGCTAATTTGTCTAAAGATATGCAGCAGTTCTTCCGCCAACAAATACTTTTTAGGCTTCTATACAAAGTATAGCAAGAAGCCTTTTAGGCTTCTATACAAAGTATAGCAAGAAGCCTTATGATCTGGCTCGGTGTCTGTCCGTCCGTCCGTCTGTCCGTCTGTCCGCATAATTCAAAATCATACAGAGCGTTTCAAATCGTGCTGGAAATACTGTGTGTATAGAGGTCTAAGAACTGGATAGCCAGTGCGCTACTTTTAGGCTTCTGTACAAAGTATAACAAGAAGCCATATTTAGGCTTCTATGCAAGGTATAGAAAGAAGCGTTATGGTCTGGCTTCGTGTCGGTCCGCATGTTTCAGAGCCAATCATAACGTTGATCAACTGAAACGTTGTTATATTGTAAATACTTCGTGTATATAGTATTGCGTTAATCTGTTAATCCGTTGATTCGATTCGCTAATGCAATTTATTATTATTACAGGTTAGATGATGTTTTGTATTGCTTTCATCAGAATCAAAATCGGAATCGGAAAAGTCGCTGCTAGAATAATTGCTTGAGTTGTTCATGTTTATAAATTAGTGGTACTTGCTATATCGATTCCTTTTCAAAAGTATTACCTAAATTTTAAATACAAAGTGTAACCTATATAGTAAATTGTTGATCCTTTGATACGTTGATACATTGATACGTTGATACATTGATACGTTGATACGTTGATACATTGATACGTTGATACATTGATACGTTGATACATTGATACGTTGATACGTTGATATATTGATACGTTGATACATTGATCCGCTGATCTGTTGATCTGTTGATCCGTTAATCTGTTTATCCATTTATTGCATTATCTGCTTATCCGTTATTTGTATTTTTATCTTTTGAACAATATATCCACACCGTTAAGAAATTGTATGTAAAATTACAATCATTAGCAACTTTGTGACCAATTTTTCTTCAGCATAGCGCGAAATCATATCTTTCTTCAGTATTTATCACATCGAAAGTCAGCAATTATGGTACAATCTATATTACGAACGTAACTTATATACCATGCTTTAAAAATAATATTTTCGAAGCATGTTATATCACGTTACTGGTTCGGACGATGCTATTTTAGGGTTTTGATATCATAGATATCAAAAAACTAATATTTTTTAATCAAAATCAAATTAATTAAAAAAAAATCTTGTAGCTGGTGTGTTATGGTAGTGTTATATCTACGAGGGCTGGGAAATCGAGTATTCGAATACTCGATTCTAGGTAATTTGTTCGACAGCGTTATGTGCGACAGAAATTTGTTTGAAAATGCCCTGTCGATTAAATGTTCAGTCGTACAAATGCTGAGTTGGACGAATTTCTCTCTAACAAATTACCAACTACGGCATATTCAAACATTCGAATATCCCACTAATATTTAAGTGTTTTACTAGGTTTAAGATGATAATTTCATTATTAATAATTAATTTTAATATTATTAATAATAATTATTAATTTAACACAAGCGGCCTGCCGGTGTCACGAGTAAACAGTCGACTAGTCCAGACGTGTTTTTGTTTTTCCAAGCAAAAATGTAATCAGTGACATTTACAGCCGTATTCACCAAGCTCTGTTAAGTTGCTAACAGAGAGTCAAGTCAATAACAGTCTGTTAATGTGATATATTTGTATTCACCAATGACTTTTAGCAGTTACCAGTCTGTCAAGTCGTCTGATAAGTTAACAGAGCAATATTGGGCTGTCAACATAGGTAACAGACTGATAAGTAATATTTTTATGTGTCAATATTGTAGGTTATAATTATTATTGACATTTGTTTTTGGTATGTATTTAAGGTTAACTTTTTTCCGCGAAATCAGTTAAAGCTAGTTTTACACGGTTTTACCAACAAAAATTCTAGTTACTTTTAGGCTTCTATACAAAGTATAACAAGAAGCATTATGATCTGGCTCCGTGTCCGTCTGTCCGTCCGCATAATTCAAAATCATACAGAGCGTTTCAAATATTGTTGGAAATACTCTGTGTGTATAGAGGTCTAAGAACTGGGTAGCCAGTGCGCTACTTTTAGGCTTCTATACAAGGTATAGAAAGAAGCCTTATGGTCTGGCTTCGTGTCCGTCCGCATGTTTCAGAGCCAATCATAACGTTGATCAACTGATACGTTGTTATATTTTAAATACTTCGTCTATATAGTATTGCGTTAATCTGTTAATCCGTTGCTTCGATTCGCTAATGCAATTTATAAATACGCAAATGTTCGAAAGAAATTTACTAAGTTAAAGATATTTTCGAAGAGGTCTCCCTATATAAACTACTTGTTTTACTTTGATGTGAAAAAATAATTTTTTATTGATGTGGTTAGTGAAGTTAAGTTATAAATAAAAGAGAAAGGAGAGGATTGGTCCACCTCAAAAAAAGGACCATACATTACAGAGAAGTGTAATTTCTAATAGAATGGAAAAGTTTGATTGTTATTAGTTATATAGTAAATGATAATTACCAATCGCAAAAAATTTTATTGGTGCAGATTATCTGATTATGTGGTGTTACATTATATGGCGATCAAAAATAACCAGATAATAACAACTTTCCACACCAGAAAGGTAGCTGTATAGAAGCCTAAGAACTGCCGCTAAAGCGAGTTCCACCTTGTTTAATAATAAGTTCATCGTTTTAGCAACGACAATCGAATATGGACATCTAATATCTACAAATCTAAACGTCTCGCAAAATATCGAAATCAGTAACGTCTTCAAATCGTGAGCATTTCTTTTCACAAGAGACGAAATATTGTTCACAGATGAAACCGCAATCATATTAAAATATTTCACATCGCATATGGCTACATCAAGCTGACAATCGTCCATGTCTAACTTTAACAAATGCCGACCTTCTTCTGTAACTTCCAGAATTGTCTTTATTGCATTCAACAATTTTGTTGCATCGTTTTTCAATGAGAAAAAAATCGCGCTCATCAAACATTTGCCCTATTGATGTAAAACATTTTAATTTGTAGTATTTTCAAATGGTAACTTAGCCAAAAATTCTATAACGCTAATGGCAGAAGAAATCAATTCTTGTTCCTCTTCTTCGGTTAATGCATTACTCCATGGAGTAATTACCTGAAAATTACATCAATTAAATCGACAATTTTTAATTTCTAAATTAAAAAACAAACCATGTCTTCCCAATATCCTTGTCCGGATTTCTTTATTAAATTTATATTGCATAAAAATTAGATTGAACACAAAAACCACGATTCAGAAGATTTGGAAAAACTTAGGTTAAGTAGAATTTTATAGTTCGTCCAGTTGTGGTCCATTAAAGAGGCGCCTCGAACGGCAAGTAAGATTTACACAGAGCAGGAATAAGTTCAATTTTTACAATTTACAATAAAATATTTTTTTATATTTCCATAACTAGCAACCCCTAGACCATAAAAGATATCAAAAATATGAAACACGTAAATAATTGTTCGCCGTTTTATGGCCAACATTTTGGGTCATACTCGAGCTCTCGGGGTTTACCGGTAGCTTTTTTTACAATAAATTGATTTTTAAGCATTTGAACAGCATAATTAAGAATGGATGAATGAATATGACTTTTTTGTTTAATGTTCCTAGGACTCCTTTTCATAAAATCGCTTCCAATTTTTTAACTCCATGCTATTGTGTAATGATATTTTACTTTTTTTTCCCCGTCTAATTACGTTTTTCCCGCGATAATTTTTGAATTCTTAAGTCCGCCATCTAGCGTTGACAGAAATAGTTGGTTGTTGAGTGTCGTGCGGCGCGCGCACAACCACAGGGGCTGGACGAAAATGGCGTAGTAGGAAGGACGCTTGTGATTTGTGTGTGGTTGAAAACTTAGTAAAAATTACCGAATTGGCGTAATTCCTTTGTTCGTTCATCTGGGTGTTAATGAAAAAGGCCGTCCTTGTGACAATTATTACGATCGCCAATAATTGGTTATATTAGATGCATATTTGGTTTTATGCAATCAACAGCTTTATGCAAATTTATGTTACTGGAGTTTTAACGACAAAACCAATCACCACGCAATTCAATCAATCCGTGAAGTTTTTGCTACAAAATTAGGTTCGATCTCTTCCTTAAATATTGTGGTATTCGAAGCTGATGTATTTTGATGACGCCATTCCTTTGTTCGCACATTCCTGAATGCAGGACCGTATTTCGCCCCATCGTCAATGTGTATTTATTGTTTATGTTAAATTTTGCGTAAGTACTTTTTATCAGTTTATTTTAATTAACCCCGCTACCGATTCTAAATATTACAAACATTAAATTACGTCAAATTAAATATAAATTAATCATCACTTATTCTACCGGTTTTAAACAATTGAACTCCGAATGAAGTGTTTCGCCCATCCCTTTAGTTTTTGTGTTTCGGAGTTGCTATTCAAACAATTTTGCGTTCACCTTCAGCATAAATCTCGTGAACACTTGTGGTCCGTACCCAGGTGTAGTGCATTGTGTAATTCGATATTTTAAACATTTTAGTTATCTTCACGTCAAACTTTTCAACATTATTTAGTTTATCAAATGTTCATATATTTAATTATAATCTTAAGTACTAACCCTTTTTTTTGGTTCTCGAACGTGGAATCGAGGTGTTGTTTTAGTGGGATACTACCCGAGTCAATTTTCATCTCGATTCGACTGACCGAAACCTTGTTTATATTACATTTATGTTCTTTTATGTGTTTAGGTTATATATACAGTGTGTTGAACATTTTATGTTCACCTTTAGCATAAGTATTATTATTCTTTATATCATTATTTTATTATTGTGTATTATTAGTATTTAAATCCGACAACCATTTACCGTATTCATATTTCATTATTTTACAATCTTATCAACGTTTATTATTATTAATCTACAAAAATTGTCAAAATCTCTGTCATTATTATTCACATATTGAGTTTATTAGCTTCACCAAAATTAAGTCTTTTAATTAAAATATTGTTACTCGTTATTGGATATATTTTATTTCACTCTCGACTCCCCCCCCCCCTATTTCTATATAGGTAAGTTCTGAATTACTTTTGGGGTAAGTTTATGACAAATTCAGTGGCGCCCTAATACCCGATTGTGACTTCCCTTGATTTTGCCGTCCCGGATTGTTATTGGAGTGATTTAAGCACCACGACCCACGCGATTGAGCTAGCGGCATCCAATACAAATCCAGGTAGGTGCCACACATTCACCTGTGTGATCACAGCTTGTTGACGGAACCAATTTGGCCCGTTACAATTGCAACAGGCCCAACCAAAGGACCCAGCAGTAACCGTTACACTGGATCCAGCAATCACAGAAGCGGAAGAAGTTCTACTATTATATCCCCCACCTCTCCCATATTGTAAGAGGCGGCCATAGAGGAGCCCTCGCCCACCCAAAAGGGGCTAAACAGAAGGACGACAAGCCCCTGTGAAGATCCGAAGCATTCGCTAGGCTACATAAGGCACCCAAAACGCCGTCGTAGAGATGGGCCCCAATGCTCTCTTTCAAAAAGGAAAAATTGAAATCGGATGGATTTCTTGCAAGATCCAGAAGGTCCCAGAGCAACCCCAAATCTGTTATAGGTTCTGTGGACGCGGCCACCAGCTGTGCGACTGCGAGGGACCAGATAGAAGCGGTGACTGCTTCAACTGCGGTTCCCCGAGCCACCAAGCCGCAACCTGAAGCAGATCCAGGCCGTATTACGAGAAATTCCAGAGGGAGGGACACAATTGAAGTTATTTATTTATATAGAATAAAAACGGATTAGCTATTGCCAATCAAAAACTTAATCTGCATATTGGCAGAAAATTCATGTTGTCATAAGTAAAAATGAATGATATCAAAATTAATTTGCTGGTTCAAGGTAGTCTTTTTGGTATGAATTTTGGTGGGATTTCAAACCGTATTTCGTTGGTTGTTATTGTAACGTACATTTTAATCTGCATGGTTTTATGGAATGTTTCTAATTTTTTGTTTTAGGTTTCCACATCTGGTTTGCATGGGCGTTATTCAATCTTCACCATTGGTAAGTATCAGTGTAAGTGTCAGTTTTTTCCTTTTCGGTTAAATTTATGTCATTATTGGTTCGCACCCAGACCTTATTTCATGTCGGGTTATTGGATTGTATGATTAGATCTCAGTCTCGGTAATGTTAACGGTCTTGTTCTCGAGGAATTTACACATCAGGTCGGGTGGTGTTTCTTCGTACAGCTCGTCCAGTTGTGCAGGGAGATGGATGCCATGATAGGCCGCCAACTCCAACTGTTCTTGCATGTACAAATCGCACTCCCGTATCCGATGTGTAGGTTCATCGAGAACGTCGCAAGCCGGACACAGTCCGTCCTCCGATTTCCCCAATCTCTTGAGGTGTCGGCCGAACTCGCCATGCCCGGTAAGCATTTGAGTCATCTGGAAGGAATTATTCATTATTTTATTGCTTACCTTGGGGATGAATTGGTAGGTAATTCTACCTACCACTCCATCGTCCCATCTTTTTTGCCATTCATGTTGGATTATGTCTTCCATTTTTCGTTTAATGTCCACTCTGTATTTATAATCTTTCGGGTCGCTTCTTACCCCCATAAAGGTGGTTACTTTCTTGTTTCTGGCTTCACGCCATGACAGTAATCGTAAGAGTTCTAAATCGATTGGGTGGATACCTGCCAAAACACCCGCGGCTATGGACGACACAGTCCTATAGCATTTTGCTATCACGCGACAGCAAAATCCATAGCACGATATCAGCCGGGCCAACGTGTGCTTATCCCCTATTCTATGTATCCAGATCTCGCTTCCGTAAGCCAAGATGGGGACTACCGCCCCCTGGTAGATCCTTCGCATAGAGTTCGAGGTGTCCAAGTTCCAACCGCTTTTTGCCATTCGATGCAGCGCATGGACCAGTTTACTGGCTTTGCCGCAAACGTAGTTTACATGCGGTTGCATCGATAGGTTTTCGTCAATAAGGACCCCAAGGTACTTATATTCCCTTGCCACCTTTATTTTCTTCCCGTTGAGTCTAACATCTAAATCATAGTTGTGGACTCGCTTCGGGTACAAGCACATGATCTTCGTCTTCGTTTCCGAGAGAGCGAGTTTCATGTCCTTGCACCATCCGCTAAGTTCATTGACGCATGTTTGTAGTTTTTCTTGTAATAGAATTCTGGAAGACGCCGTGACGACGGTCGCGATGTCATCCGCGTACGCGAAGGTATGAGTACCCTCCTGTTTGTCCTGTTTTAGATAATGATCCAGAAGTGAGTTCCAGAGGATCGGGCCGAGGACCGAGCCCTGAGGACATCCCTTCGTGGATCTTTTCCCTACCCTTGAGACCCCGGAAGTGAGAGTCACCTCCCGGGCTGAGAGGTAGCTTTTGATCATGACCTTTAACCTGTGAGGGAGCCCTTTTTCGCTCAGCGAGCGGAATATGCGGAGATGGTCGTCAGCTAAAGCAGTTAAGTGCGTTGCTGCTAAAGCGGAATGCCTGGTTCGATTCCGGGCTTAGTAAAAACTTTATTCTGACCGTCTCCCCTCGGAAGGCAATGGCAAACCACCGAGGTGTAATCTGCCTGGAACAGCCTCGCTGGAGATGAAGTGTATACACTTCCCGCGGTTCGGAGCCCGCGTTAAGCAGTAGGTCCCCTATGTGTGTGATAATACTTCAAACGCACAACACATATATAGGAGAGAGGTCGCCAACGTCCGGGAGACCGGATATGGCACTTGAAGAAGAAGAGCGGAATAGAGCCGGCCACCACATGTTATCAAAAGCTCCGGAGATGTCGTAGAAGATTACCGCGAGAAAACCCTTGGCTTTCTTCCGCTTCATCTCCGTAGTATCTATTTTTTCATAAAATGCCTTGAGGGCTGTTGTGGTGCTCATACCTTCCACGAAGCCGTATTGGCACCGATCGTGGTAAGGGGTATTACTTTCGAGTATTCGTTTCTTCATAATTTTTTCTAAAATTTTGCCGAACACCGGCAAGAGGGTGATCGGCCTGTAGTTCTTAATGTTGCTTGTTTCCCCATCTGGGTTCTTGAGTAGGATCTTGAGGACCCCCTTCTGCCACAGTTTGGGGAAATAAGCAACTTTAATGCACGCATTGTATATACCCATTAACACGTTTTTGATGACAACATAGAGTTTTTTAAGAAAAGATCCCTGAATGTTGTCAAAACCCGGTGCCTTTCTGGCTTGCGTCGTCCTGATTAGGTCATCCAGCTCGTCGCTTTCGACCTCCCTAACCTGCGCCATGTCCGGCACACCCCTCAGATTTTCGAAATCCGACCGCATGGTTTGGTGATCCACCGTTGCATCGGAGTTTCGATCGTCGTCGGGGAGTAGACCGTTCATGAGGTAGGTTAGGGTTTTTTCCGGCGTTTCCGTTACCTTCCCGTCCCCGCCACTGAAGGTGGTGAGGATGTTTTTGCCCTTATATTTTCTTGTTGCTAGTTTGTAGGTAACCCCCCAGGGGTTGGGTACAAGGTCGTCCTCGACGAACTTTTGCCAGCTAGCCTGTTTGGCTTTTTTCAGTGTTTCCAGGAATTTTTCCTTGGATTCCATCATTGCAATGTACAGCCCGTTCTGTTCGTTCTCAATGCGGTTCCTATACAAAGCCGTCTTCCGCGAGAGATACTTCTTTCGCGCTCTTTCAAGATTGTCGGTCCACCAGCCAGGACGGCCAACGTAGATCTTCTTCATTTGGGCTTTCCTATTTATTAGATCCTGGATCCTTCCGTGTAAATCGGAGACTATGTCCTCGATTTCGTTTCCGGTGGTTAGATTGTCCGACCTGGGGCTGTTTTCCTCTACCCACCGAGTTAACTCTGTCTCGATGGTTTCCGCTTGGATGGTATCCGGGTTTCTATTCCTACTAATCCTGATGGGATTATTAGGTGCACCTATTTCAAATGTGATGGCTTTATGATCAGTGATAATGACATGTTCCGCAATGTCCCATGAGTGGGTTGCATTGACGGTGTCGCAAGTGCCCAACGTTAGATCTATGTTGCTCTTCCTGCCGAGGGAGTCCTCGAACGAAGGCGGTTTGTTAGGTCGATTGAACACGAAGAGCTCGTGCTGCACAATGAATTCCTCCAGTGCCTGTGCCCTGGAGTTGGAATCTACGGTGTCATACCACACCCTTGATCGACAATTAAAGTCTCCGCAAATATAGGTCTTCCCCTTTCCGCAAACACCCAGTGCTTTCCGGAGGTCTTCGAGTGGAATTTGTATATCCTCTGAGGGAGGAAAATACGTGCCTATAAAATAGTAGGTCACTTTATTACTGAAGGTAATTGACACGACCGTTACGAACTTGCTGGAAACTTGCGGGAGGAAGGAGAACGTGAATTCATTTCCTACCGCATCGTTAACCATGATGCAAGTTCGGAAGTGGTCGCCGAAGATTGCTGCCGTCCGAGTGTTCGGGGAGAAGGGAAGACGAAACCCTCCTGCTGCCGCGGGGTAGCAGTAGGGTTCCGAAAGAATGGCCAAGAGAATTTCTTCCTGGGCAACAAAGCGTTGCGCGTCGGCCGTGGCGGCCTCCGAGTTCCTCAGGTTTACCTGCAAGACTTTAAAGGGCTTACTCATTACTGATGTCTGTAAGCGTTAAAACTGAATGTGCGTAATCCATAAGTCTTGCTTTATAGACCCTACACGTGTTCGATCCTGTAGTGTGCCTGGCATCGCTGTGTTTAGCTCTGACGCAGTTGATACACACATGTTTCGCACAATCATTCTGCACCCCACAGGCACGTGAAGCGTGTTCCGTGGAGGAGCAGAATGCACATGCTTCACTCCCTTTACAGTATTTGGCTGTATGTCCAAAGCGCTGGCACTTATAGCAGCGCGTGATCGTAATGTGGTCATGGATGCGGTAGCTTTTCCAGGAAGCGCGGAACTTCCCGTCCTTGATAGCCGCTTCCCTGACCACGGGGTGAACCTCCAGGATCCACTTGTTGTGGGTCTTACCCTTAGAGTGCACCGGGTTGATGCTCCTGAGCCAGGAGCTCAGTGAGAGGAAGATCACTAGCCCTCCCCTAAAGGCTTTCTCAAAACATTCCACAACACAAAAGCCCCCCCCCGCGGAGAGAACGTAACCCAAGTCCAATTCCATCTCTAGCGGAGCGAATGCTATTATCGTTCCCCCCTCTCAAAACAAGACCATCAGAACGGCCCCCGGCTCTAAAGATCCCGTGCTTCCACCTATAGCCGAGATCACCCAAAAATCGGAAATGGACATCAAATACGCCCTCTCAGAACTGAGAGACCCAACAGACTGTACATTGCGTACCTCCATGATCAGAGTGACCTTGTCACATATAGAGAGGCAGCCTGTGAAGCAAAATGGCGGCGGAAGGTTACTGCGCGATAGAGTTGAGAGCGAGACTCCAAACAGTGAGGGAAGAAAACTGGACGTCCCCAGTTTGGAGTGCATTTTTGCCCTCCTCCTCCATGATATTTTTAAACATCAAGACGTGCAGGATAGGGCAGGCTTCTCCCCATGGTGAACCGGTCAGATTCCTACAAATGAACCTCCACACGGCGAGAGCGGCACATGACCTTTTCGTCGCCATGGCTCATTACCTAAAGAACGACGTCGCCTTATTATCGGAACCCAACATCAACAGGGCAGTCGAGCTCATTAAAGATCACACCAGCAGAGCGGCTATACACTTGCCCACAAGCGCAAAGGTCAAAGAGATCGGTGACAGCGAAGGCTTTGCGTGGGTTAAGGTCTACGGAATAAAGATCATCTTATGTTACTGCTCCCACAACGACGTCCTACATGAGTTTATTCGCCAACTGGAATACCTGGTCGACGAAGTAGGAAGAACGACGGGGATGGTGCTAGTGAATGGCAACTTTAACACCAAGTCACCGGAGTGGATATCCCTGACGGAGAGCAGAAGAGGCGAGGCGTTGGCGGAAGCCCTTAGCTCAATGGTGCTGGGGGTATGCAACGATGGGGGAATGCCCATCTACGTAGAGAGAGGTTCACCGTCCAACCTGGACATCACCCTCGCCTCCGCGGGATCCCTTCACAGGGTCGTCGATTGGAGGGTTCTAAGAGAAGAGACCCTCAACAACCATCACCACATCTCTTTCCAATTGAAGACCGCCGACAATCCCAGGCGAAAAACGGAAAAATTTTGCGATCTCTAAATAACAAAGTAAATTTTAGCAGTGTAAACTCATATATATCGTCGTTGCGCCTTCAAAACTCGACACGTGCATTGTAATAAATTGTTCAGGAGAAGGAAAACAACTCGTTTGTTTCGGTTTGAAGAACAGACACCACGTATTTAATTTTACGATTTATACAGTCTAATTGACAAATTTAATAACATTGCTTGTAGGGAAATGTGTGGCTTGAAGTCTTTAGTCGAAAACTGTACTTAACGCTTTTTGCTTCAAATGTGCGCATGTCGCATTTTTGAAGGCGCAATGACGATATTCTTTAACCAATCCAAATCGTCAGTTTAGTTGTTTTAGTTCCGTTCGGTTGTATATTCTCAGGAAAAACGTACTGTAGGTACCTGATGAGTCAACATTAAACGAAACGACGGCGACGTAAATATTTAAACAAAATTGTTTTGTTGTTGTTGTTAGACCAACAATCCACAAGTATCTGTGTGCAATAAATAATGTGATATTGCTTTTTAACATGGAAATTTTTAATAACAAGATTAGTCATGACTATGTGCTTTCTTTATGGTCACCATACAAGAAAGTGGTTAAAAATATGTAAGTAACTTCAATTCTAATTTAAAATCACTGTAATCTATCAGACATTGGAAACATGAATACACCGATGGGATACACCGTTGTTGAATCGGATACACTAATCCATCGGTCACTACTAATTTGATTTTGAACATTTGATTTTTTTTTCTTGCAATTTACTTTGATATTATACAGTGTCATCTGTAAGAATTTTATTAAACTATTTCTTCTGTTGCTTATTATACTATAGGGATAAAATATTACCGATGGTGCGCTGTAAGCAACAACAAACGTGACGTCACGCTAATGATATAACCTCGCTTGACCTCGCTCAGAAATACTTTGATTTGGTTTTGAACGATAATAATACATTACAACTAAGTAATAAATAAATAATTTAATAAAAAATAATAAATTTAACGTATTTTAATTAATTTAACCTCGAATTCATTTTTATTTTAGCATCATCGTGACGTCAAATATTTAGTTGATATTACAGCCACCAGGGTGCGTACAATTAATATTTTTCCCCTATAGTAGACCTCAAAAATGAACAAAACCCATATTTTTTTAATGTGTGGCTTGTCATTGTTTCACACTAAGCCCTTCAATTACAACTTAATAATTTCAAATTTATTGTTACAGATCAGACAAAGTTGAATATGACGAATATCCCCCTTGCACATTAATATTGTATCCTAAATATTTAGAATCAGTATATCGTTTGACATTTGGAACTATTTTGGATGTCTTATGTGGTGTGTCAAAACTTGAGAATTTGTTCAACTTGGTTCAATTTAAATTAAATGTTACCTCGGTCTGTGCTTACATGTCTCTTTGTGATGATGACTTTTATATTATGTATTGGATTGATGATTACAATCATAGTCGATTAACCGGAAATCCTGATTGGGAACTAATGCAAAGCAAAGATGGACAAATTGTAGTATTTAATAAGTTAGATATCACAGAGTCTAAAGTGATTACTCGCCAATGTATGATTCAGATTGAGCAATAAATTTTTATTCCAATTTTGTTCCAAGTTTATTAATTTAATAAAAGTCAAGTAGTATATTTTAATGTCAAAATAATTCAATTGTTAAAAATTTTGTTGAACGAAAGTTATGGTCTTCCAAGTGAACATTGATTAATTTGTTTACAATGGACTAATTAACAATTTTCAACTGCTTAAGGCTTAATTACAACATTAGCAACACAACAAATCTTATAATAAATTTTAAATCTTGTAATTTAAGAAAAAATGGGGGGGGGGCGAGCAACTGGTTAGTAAGCTCACAATCGCCCTCCTTTTTTAAATTAACAAAAAAGTTACTTCCGATTATCAACAGCTTCAATCATAATATAGAAACTTACTCCCCCCCCTCCCGGAAGTTGAAAGAAAATTTGAAAGTAAGTTTGCGTGATGTAAACTCGTGGATTTCATTGTTACGCCACTGATGCGGTTTGTACATTCACTTGACAATAATATAAATAATCAGTGGCGGCTGGCACTTTATTGAAATATTATTGATTGAAGTAAAATGTAGCTTGAGGATACGAAATATTATAGTATGTATCCTATTTAATTGCTCTTCTGCACATAGAAATTACAAGTACACTAGACCCTCCATGTACGCGAGGGTTCCGTTCGCCAAAAACCTCGCGTACATGGAATTCGCGTAAATGGAACCAAAGAAGCAATAGAAGAAAGGTGGTTAGGTTCCAAAAATTATTTAAGACTAAAAACAAAAGTTTAAAATCAAGGTTTATTTACGAAATAGGTAAAATATAATGCATACAAAAACTAAAATATACCTAATTGATAAAAAAATTAAATATAATGCATAAAAAAACTATAAATCGTTGACACCGTATTTGTATCATTCAAGTGCTACGTTTCAGTGCCTGTGAACGGAGTAGAAATTACTTTGTATATAGTACATACATCTCTATTTATTATGTAAACAACTGTCAATGAATATCTTTAGCTTCTACGTAAGATTTATATCAGGCCCGTAGCCAGGATTTCATTTGGGGGGGGGGGCATTTGTAAAGGGGGTTCCCCTTTTTATTACAATTTTTTTTAAGTTTTATTTATTTATATATTAAACTACTTTATTACAAATATTTTAAAAGTATAATTTTCGGGGGTTCCCCTTCCGGGAATTTTTATTACAAACAAATTTTTTCAATATTTTATTTTTATTAAAAACAATCGTTATAGTCCAGGCAGGGAAGGTTTTTAGTTTGCAAAAAATCCGGGTAAGCTGAATTTTGGCAGAGATGTACATTGGAGTGTTCTAATGAACCCCCCAAAAGTCCCATAAAATCCCACGCCGGCGTCCCCCACAATCGGGGGTTTTAGCTCCCCCAACGCGATTTTTTGCCGATAATTCGCTTATTTATGCTTGTATTAAAAATTATGATCAGACCATAATTGAGGAGCATAAAATTCTCTATCAAATAGTTTTTTTTCATATTTTTCCATGGCACACTAATACTTAAATTATTGACCGAAAACACAACCCACCCTTAAAATGGCACAATATTGATTCGTTGCAGGGGGAGAAATGTTTTAGGGCACGGGAAATGCTTTTAATAATAAATTGTGGCCAAGGTTGGAATATGAAGAGAAAAATAAATTTTTCAAAATTTGCCGAAGTTATAGTATCTTCCAAGTAACGAAACCGAAATTTTGGTTTGAGCTTACAGAAGATCCGGGCAAGCTGAAATTTGGCAAAGATGTATATTGAAGTGTTCTAATAAACCCCCAAAATGTTTCATAAAAATCCCAAGCCGGCGTTCCCCCAAATGAGGATTTTAGCCCACTAAGTGCGGTGTTTCGCCTATAGTAGCTCACGTATTTTTACTTTTACGAAAAATTACCAAAATAATGTAATACGCTGTAATAAAATTATATTCCTATATAAAATTTTATTACAGCGCAAGCAATTATTTGCCGAAAATTTTATAATTAATAATTTTACAATGCTTCGCATACAATGTGTCACGAAAAACTTCGTTGATTTTGTGGGAAATTCCATAAATAAAGTTTATACTTTATTCATAACAGCTATTATATGTTTACCGTTGCATGGTTTTTGTATTAAATTAATGAATTACGCCAAATAAATTTGGAAAAAGCTTTTTCCAAAATATACCTATTTTATTTTCGAAATTCAAATGTTTTACTTTCAAAATTTTTGTTCCTATAGAACATTTCGGGGGGGGGGGCACGTGCCCCAGGTGCCCCCTCCTGGCTACGGGCCTGATTTATATACACCTATACCTCCAAATTTGTTTATGCTATTTGGATAACACATAATCTATATAAAAATGGATGTATGTATGTATGTTTCCTATAGACTCTTAAACCGCTTGACCGATCGGAACCAAATTTGGCATTGATTTTGAGTAGCCTGCCTTCCTTTAAGGAATCTCGATAATCCATTCATGCGCGTCCTTATGGGACGCGCATGAATGGATTATAGAGATTCCTTAAAGGACGGCAGGCTACTCAAAATCAACTTAAAAAACAATAATGAATGCTGTCAAGCTGTCAACCGATCGACAATCTATATATTGAAATGTGTTTTCAAAATATTAATTATGAAATAAAATCAAATTTTAAACTATGAAAATAAATATAAAATAATGTAGATCATAAGTGTGTGAAAATCGTTGTCAAAAATAACCAAGGAAACGAAAAAAATAGGAGAGCTCTCTGAAGCTTGCGTTTGAGTAGGAATGAAAAATATTCGGCTCCACAAAGAGTGTGATATTTGATGAGAAATCAATTTAAAAAGAGCGTGAATCTAAAAAGTAGATTCATAATAATAATTGTGACAAAGAAGAAGTGAGTTTGGAGGTAATAAAAGTAACTGGATATTACTTACCTTAATTAAGAAAAATAACGAAATGCTAATTGGAAATAACGATTTAATAATAACAAAGAATTGGAGAATCGATTCACAAGTATTTATAAAAAGGCAGACCAAGTTTTGGATAGCGGCTGACCGGTAGGTCGACCAAGTAAAAAGTGAAGCTTAGAACAAAAAAGTGAGAGAAAGAGACGTGGTAAGCGAAACTTAAACTATTAAAAAAAGGTGCGAGTGAAAGTACTTCGACTAACATTGAAACGGGTTGTGCGTTAAGTAATAAACTTAAAAGGGAACGCGTAGTTATAAAGATTTGTTAATTTAATTGTAAAAAAAAACGTAGTTGTAAGATTTGTTTATTTAATTTTTTATAAAAAAGTTCTTATTTATTTAATTAAAAGTTACATTGTTGAAAGAGGATTTTATTTCATGTTCAAGTCAGAGGGAGAGGGAGATTTACTGGTTGTCCTGGGACATTCTCGAATAGAACACGACAGCATAGTAAAGAAATTGGCGCACAACGAGTGGGCTGTCAAATACCACGACTCTGAGATTAAAGAATCAATTGCTCTAAACTAATAAAATTCAATTCTTAGAAGTTAAAAACATTTTCAATAAAAGTTAAAAATTCACTCAAATATTAAAATTAAGTTAGGCAAAGTTACAGTAAAATTCAACATAAAAACAAACTATTATGAGTGTATTTAAATATTTGCAAATTGCAAATAAACATTATATAACTAACCAGAACTAATTATTCCTATTTTGAAAATAATTATTATTCAGAACGACAAAATGAACACCAAACGTGTAACTAGAAGTATAGTTGAGGATAAACTGACTGTTGAAAATAATGAAGAAGAAGTGGTGGAAGAAAGAAGAATAAAATCAGATCAAACTACAACAATGCAACAGATGTTAGCAATAATGATGGAGATAAAAGAAAACACGCAAAGGTCAGAAGATAGAATAATAATGGCCACGAAACAAATGGCAGAAAGTTTAAAAAAGGAAATAAAAGAGTTGAAAAATTTCACGATAGACATCGGAGGAAGGTCTTCGGAAAAAGTGGTGGTGGAAGAAGTTGAGAAACCACAAAACGAAAAGAATACAATAGCCAAAATGATGGAATCCGTAAGATTCCGGCCGGTTGAAAAGATCGAAGATAAATTGGTAGAAGAAGATAAAGCAAAATTGGTGAACGAAGTTAACACCAGTACATAAAATGGTAAGAAACGACGAAACTGTAAAGTTGGACGAAGAAATTACAACAAAAGAAAGTTCGACACCATCAACATTTAAAGATAGATACTACAAGACATCGAGTAGAAAATAGGTCCGAAGAAAGTACGTGAAAATTAAAAACTTACGGGCGAAGTTAAAATCAAAATCGTGGGTGATGCAAACCAACGTTAAACTCAATGTGCGATCAAATAATAAAATAAATTTTGTAAAACGGAAAAACTTTTATTACAAAACCAATTTATTTAAAAATAATATTTTAAATGTTATTACCGAGAAAAAAAATTAACAATAAACTAAAAATTATTCCCTTTGTAATAAGTTGCAAAGCAATGGTCTAATATGTTTTGTTAATTACAAAAAAAGTCCTTTACTTGCATTCAACACAATGCTAAGGCAATGTTCAGCGTAAACATGTTTAGAGCAATGCTCACACTTATTTTATGGTTTTGTGTTTTTCTTTCTTGGATAGAAATGACATCGGCCCAGGGAACCTTCAGCTGTTCTTAAAACTTCTTCACATTTTAACATTTGGCGAATGCTGCCTGCTCCTCCTTACCCGAGGAAGTCGACCATTAAACTATAAATACACGATGCAATGATTGTACCGACATTGTAACAACTTTGAGATTGTATGCGAAAATTGCATAGCGTGTGCTCGCTACTGGTGGTCTCACCGATATCGCATGGTTGTATGGACCTCTCATCCAATTTGATATCGCAGACAACAGATTGTATGGAAATTGCATCGTGGGTGTTGTGCTGACCAATATTGTACCGATTTTAGTTTAGTGGTTGTTAAAGCAATGCAGTTCACTACGAGTATTATAATCATCAAAATCGTTAATTTTTAATATTTTTACAAGACGAAGATCAGAATACAAGGATTTTTCTACAATCCATTGTTAGACCTACTTTGGTTTCTCATTTTTGGGTTTTGGTTTTTGACTGCTCAATAATACACCAGCACTTACTTATTACCAAAAACATTTTTGTACTCAAAGTTACATCGGCCATCGATACAGACATTTTGCTACACAAATGAAACCGTGTCTTCAATGTGGTATTTGTTTTTAAATTGTGAATCATATACGACCATCACCGTAATATCTTTGGATACGAATAATTAAAAATAACGCACAACTCCTAAAAATTGATAAGGTACTGAGACACTTGATAAATTTGCCAATCAGCGTCTACGTAAATAGGGTATAGTATTTCACTCGGTTACCGGCGACGCTGTGTTGTGGTTCTAGGGTTAAAAAGCGGAACATTATTTACAAAAAATATAATTTAGAGGTGTTTGTCTTGCAGGAAAATGGATCCTGGAGGTGATTGTATGGATAATTTCGCCCCAGAATTAGAATTATTCAATACTCGCTTAGATTTACATAATGTGCTAACAAATCTAATTGTATCTTTATGGATGCAGCTTTCTGAAATATGCAGGAGGAGAACCAGTGGCAGCATGCAGGAAGAAGTGGCAGCATCCGTAAGTTATTAATCTCAATTCTTTTTTTAAACAAATGGCCCAGTCAATCTGTATTGATAGCATAATAAAGTCAGGGAAAGCTGATGCAATACAGTTTTTGTGTGGACTAGCAGCGCCGTAGCAAGCTGTTCTGGTGCCTGAGGCAAATTTAAATATATATGCGCCCCCCTCCCAAAAGATTCATAACGGTTTGAAAATTTTAAACTATTATTTATTGGGTTTTGTTAAGGTTTAGCGCCCCCGTTGTGATAGCGACTGAGGCATTTACCATTATTGCTTCAGCGTTGCCAAAGCGTATAGTGTGACAACCATCAATTTCGCTGCCATTTTTTAAAAAAATTTGGCTTGGTTCAAATTTGGACAAAGAAGATTCAAATCTATTTTCACAGTATTCTTGGTTTATAGCCACGGTCAACTTTAGTACCCCCCCCCCCCCCAAGCCCTACTAAGTTCTTTTATTCACAAACTTCAGAGGTAAACATGCACAAAACTTTTTTTGAATGTTTTCTTTGCACGAAAATATTTTTCCATAGGGAAATTAAACAAAATACTTTGGCAATAGCATCCAGATATATGAACAATCGGTAAAACGGAAGTCTTGATAACTCGGAGCACTTTTTGATCTTTGAACCACTAGTAGTTCCACTTTACTTTTATTTGTGGGAATTCTCTTAATATCGTTTCTTTGAAAAATTGTATACAAATTTTGATGTGATATTTTATATTTTGTACGTAATTACTTTGTTACCCACCAAGTTATCTTCACTATTTGAAACTGTACTTTATTACCCATAACCACGCCCATCCAGTAACAATCAATCTTGACTTTCGCTTAGTAACACAAAAAAACTTGACTCCTCGCCTGAAAATTAATTTGAAGTAATTTATGCCTTCTCAAAGCTTGCACATGAAATTTATTAGATTTTTTGTTTTTTCCAACTCGTAATAAATTGGCCTGTCAAGGAATTAATCTAAAATTATTTTTTCTGAAAATAAATTTGCATCAGAACAATAATTATTATAAGTTGATTCAGCATAACAAACCAAATTTTATTAAAACTGCTTACAACAAATTGATCTCTAATTTTAGTTACTTCAATGTAAGTAATTATTCTTCTTAAAGTGCCGCATTCGTTCAGCGAACGTTCGCTATCAACTTGACCGAAGTCAAGTTGACTGACTAGGCAAAGATATTTGATGGGGGTGTTTCCCGTTGCCTTCCCCATAGCCACAGCTTTATATTGGGCTTGAGAGCACAACAGTATATTCGATTAAGTATACAACCACCGTTTCCCTTACACCTGACGGTCACGGTGTAAGTTTAACGCCACACTGATGGTTTGTAATTTATAAAGTAATTAAATCTAATCTTCTACAGGTGCTCGACCCACTGGAGAAACCACCGACCAACCAACAAATCAGAAAGACAATAAGAAATAGCCATAAGCATGTCATATTATGCTATGCTTTGGTTTGTTTATTGTTTATATTAGTATTTAGTTTTAGGTTTATAATACAAAATAGCAAATAAGGGCTAAAGGACACAATTAACAAAATCATTTAGGACTGTAAGATTACAATTTTGAAATTAATATAATTTCAAATTTGCCGCTGTTTTAAGTTAGAATATTTTATGTCGCCATGTATATTTGTAGTTTCAAAAGTTTAGTTCGGTAACGATCGTAGGAGAACGCGACAAGATCTCAACAACGAGCGGTAAATAGCATCACTTGTGGCTTGACTTTTTAACAGTTCGTGTGTTCAATTTAGATAAATTCTATTTTGTTAATTTACAGTGGTGTTTTAATAATCAGGTATAAAACTTTATTTAAATAATTATTTGATCTATATTTTGGCAATGAGATTGATTTGATTTTAATATTATTTTAAGGGTTTTTCAAATATTACAACAAAACTTTGTTGCAGGTTATTTTATGTTTTACTTTAAGATCAATTTAAAGAATACAAAAATCATCTTTATTAAATATTAGTTAAAGGTAAATCATTTCATTTCATTTATAAAAGCTATTTACAAATCCTAATATTATTATGGGTTATGATTTAATGAATTCTTTGAGACATTTCTTTGTTCAAATCTTTGTAGGTAGGTGGGTGGAATTCAAGGTTATTGCATCAGCAGAAACTTTTCTTAGAAATAAAACTTACATTGAATGTTATCAATGCAAGCTGTTATTCATACAAAGAAGGGTAATTTATATTTTATACCGGAAGAGTGTAAATTTCAACTAAGATTAATTTATAAATAAAAGGTTTCATTTTCTGTTGCTAAATTAATTTATGTCTCATATACAGGGTGTTGCTTCAAATTAATTAATCATTATTTACAATAATTATAAAGAAGGTGTAGGAAATAATGTACCGGGTGTTCACAAATTTTATATACATGGTAGATTTTGACTTAGGTAATACGATGGTTTGGTTTCGGTTTATAAAGTACAATTTAGCTTTCCGGTGACTTTTGTATGAATGTGCCCAAACCCTGGCAGGCTGGAAATAAACTACTCAGTACTGCATAGCCACGAAAGGCTAACAATAAAGCAAGTTTACATTAAACCGTTCCCAAAACTTGTATTCATTTAAGTTGTGGTAATAGTGACGCGCATGAATGGATTGTCGAGATTCCTTAAAGGAAGGCAAGCTACTCGTAGATCTGGGTTTTTAATATTGGTAAATTAGGTAGTAAATTGTATTTAAAGGGTGGTGGTGTAAAGGTAGATTTAAAAGGTATTTTTCCATTAACAGCTAGTGTTAAAACAAAACACATAATAGCTTCCCACAATCTTCTAAAATGTACCAAGTACATGAAGAAAAGTTTATAGCAATCCAAAGGATTGAATCCAAACAAGTAATTTAAAAGTTATCAAATAACATTAAAGCGATTTAAAACAAATCGACTTTCAGGGTAATTAAATCTACAGATTTATTAGGTCAAAATTTAGGTAAATCATTGCTTCAGGTTATATTCCTCAAACAAGAATATTAAAGATAATAAAAAGAATTGACATTGCCCAAAATATGGTTGTTTTATTTGTGTTGGAAGTTTAATGTTCGTCTCTCTTTCGGAGCGATCATTTGTTTTTGTTACAGTTGTTTTTGACACTATGTTTTGTACACCGGAAGAAAGAGTTTGGTTACGAGATGACGATCGTAGGTATTTCACAACGTGGTGGTCCAAGGTTATTTTCCGTGTCGTCGAAGAAGTGTGATTTTAGGTTTGAACTTTGTTGGTTCTCGAGAGATGGCGGTTTTCTGGAGAGGACGTTGGCGCGAAGTTCAAATTCAAAAGTTGCATCTTACAGGAGAGATCAAACGTCATTATTACGATCTCTCGTCCATTAGCTCTAATATTTTGTTATTTTGTATTATAAACACAATGTAATTTTTGTGATAGTCACATTTATTTTGTTTATTATAATGTAAAAGATTCATGTTTTGCTACCTACACTGTAAAAGAAGCACGTAAAAATACATTCAAATACGTGTAATTTTTACATTCAAAATTATAGTAAAAATACATATTGTGTAAAATTGCATTGATAATAATGTAATTTCACACTATTATCAATTGAGTAATACCTAATACACAATATGTATTTTTACTATAATTTTGAATGTAAAAATTACACGTATTTGAATGTTTTTTACAGTGAAACTAATATGTATTTCTTGTATGTAATATCAGTCGCTTAGATGCAAAACCCAACAAGTCCAGTGAAATAGAAAACTAGATAATGCAGAAAAACTCATAAAATCTTGATGTGACCGAATGAAGTAACCATTTTTTTTGGCATAGCTTGCTACTCATAGAGAAAAATATAGAAATCAATTGAAAAAATGAGGGGCAGTCAGAAGTCTTCAAAAATTAATTATTAGAATGGACATGTCGGGTTTTGCACTTGTACCCCAATTTCTAATACTTTTGGGGTCGTATGAGAAAAATGTTTTCCACTCTGTATAAGCCTTTAGAGTGTACATAAGCTGCTTCACCTCTTGCAAGTGGAGCTCCACCTTTCACTTTAATAATTATTAATCTTTTTGAAGGTTGAAATTTGAAATGCCAATAACTGGGTTGCTTCAAAACATTTTGAGTTTCGCTTCTCCAATCTTTAATTAATCACCACATCACTTTCAATTTTGTGAACTGTTGCAAACTTTTTAATTATATTTATTTAGTCATCAGGATGAACAACTACCGCATGTTTTTTATAAATCTTTTCAACATACTACACAACTTACAAAACCTTTGAAAATTCAATGGTCACGGGTTATCAAAATGTTGAGCTTTGGAAATGTCAGTTTTTGCATCTAAGATGATTCTGGATTCTGGATTATAGGTGGAGGGCAAGAAAACTCACAGGTACTTAGGCCACTAAATTGGGCCCATTGTGCTACCTCCAATTTCAGCGACCCCGCGCCCCGTCATTCCCCAAGCCATCCCAACTGGAGGATGAACTCCAGGATCCTGGCGGGTGGGGTGCCACTGATTCTGGCCATGTCGGGCCAGAAGTCTCCCAACATGGATCCTCTCATAGAAGTCAGAGCTGGGCAGTAACAAAGCACATGCTCAGCTGTCTCCTCCTCTTCGTTGCATCCACGACATAAAGGGTCATCTGCAAACCCCATATTGTGGAGATGTTTATTTAAATGATAAGATGATATTTTAGTTTCGTATAACTCGGTATTTGTCGGGATTTTCTCTTACAATTTTTGATGGGTATGTAGAATTTTGCATTTCTAATTTTTTGATGTATTAATTTTTGCATCTAAGTGACTGATATGTAAACTTGTATTTCTTAGGAATACTAAGAAAATAATTTTTGTAATTTGAGAACGTTTTCTATAGTTTGTTGAGGAGGTGATATAGAAAGAAACCATTTGTAGTTGGTGTTACCGAAACATTAATCGCCATTTGTGATATTTATTTATATTTAAGATTGTTAATAAAAGCTTCTGAAGCTTTGCAATAGCCAATTTGTTTTCAAATTGGAATGTTAATGTATTATATAGTTTTTCAAATAATCTCTCATCTATTACCTTTAATACCTTGTTATTTTATCATATAAATGCAAGCTAAATTTTGTGATAGTTATATTTATTTTCTCTTACCAAACTAAAAAGTTACCTTGCATTTCTTGAGAATATGAATGAAGGAAAACAAATTTTTGTAATTAGAGTAAGTTTTTTTGTAGCTGACGAGGTATTTACTTTTGGTTAGCGTTACTGAAATATTTTTGGCTCTTACCAAACTAATTTCATTTGTGATATTTATTTATATTTAATAATGTAGATTGTTAATAAAAGCTTCTAAAGCTTTGCAATAGCCAAGTTGTTAAACTGGAATGTTAATGTAGGTAATGCATAATTGGATATTGATCTTTATATAGAAAATGTTCTATTTACAAACGAGAGGCATTTGTGATACCCATAGTTGTGATATAAATGTAAATTGATAAAGACTAATTTTTTAAAAATAAAGCTTCTATATTATTTGTAATTTAAGTTTTTACATAAACCATTGTTAAGAATTTTGAAGAGATGCTCAAAGATGGTAAATTTAATATTGTAAATTAATCTAAAAATATATCAAAGCTTTATAATTTTGCTTCAAAAACCACTGAACACCATTCATATTTTGGAATAAATCGCAAAACATTTACCACATTGTTGCATATTTCTCAAATTTATAGTCCGAGGTCTAGGCTTCCCTGCACTTATATGACTTCTCACTCTTGTGAATATTTTGTGCGGTAGGTAAAGTACAAAATCAAAACTCGATTAGCTCACTGTTTACATATTCACATAATATTCAGCTCGAAACAAAAGCGCTTTGATGGATATTACAGTAAGAAATATTTGAATTTTTACGCCTTTAAGACCTTGGCGCTGGGTATGACCGCTTCAATGGACTTTTGAAATTTTTAAATAAGCTGCAGATATATCATCGAAATTTGAAAACATTGATTCATGTAGTTGTTTGAACTGCTCTAACTTTTTTATTTAAAACTTTAAACGAACCCCTACCTTATTAATGGAAAATAAAAAAAAAATTTTGTTTCCGTCGTCAGAAGAAGAATGGAAAAATATATCGAACGATTTTCATAAACGATGGAATTTCCCTCAATGCTTGGGCGCTATTGATGGGAAGGATGTTGTAATTCAGGCACCAGCACATGCTGGTAGTACCTATTATAATTATAAAAACTTCCACAGTATTATTCTTATGGGAGTCGGCGATGCAAATTATCGATTAATTTACGTTGATGTCGGTGCAAGAGGACGCGAATCTGATGGTGGAGTTTTTAATTGTTCTCTCTGTCATCATTTGAAGAACAGCTTATTGCCTATTCCGCAACCAAATTGTTTACCAAACAGCCATCTAAAGGTGAAAGATTTTTTCGTTTTGTTCTCTATAAGAATGCTTCAAAGCTTTTCTATTCTTCTCAGGTTCCATATTGTTACGTTTGCGATGACGCTTTTGCAATTGGTAAGCACATGATGAAGCCATTCAGTACTCGTCAATTGAATTATATGCAGCGCATATTTAACTATCGTTTAAGCCGAGCACGTCGAGTCATTGAGAATATTTTTGGTATCATTGCAAAAAGATTTCTTGTATTTGCGAAACCAATACTTTTGAGTCCAGCGAAAGCAAAAATGATTACACTAGCTGCATGAAATCACCAGATTACGATATCGATATTGAAGCAATGGAAGGCCTAGATGAAAATGAAGTGCCCCATGAACAAGCAGAATTTGATGAAGGCGCTGCCAATGATGCAAATGAGATTCGTAATCAATTCATGGAATGGTTTTTAACACCTGGTGCAGGGGAAGTCGAATTTCAATATCGAGCTATTGTGTAGAAAGCGAATAGATTTGATTGTATGTGGCGACGGAATAAGTAGAAATGGTTTCGCCTCCCATTCTAAGAAATCGCCTCCCATTCACCAAATTCACCTCACATTCCGTAGATTCGCATTGAACGCATAGATATAATTTTCGACATTAAACAAATTTATTAAAAATTAAATCAAAGTATTATAAAAAAAATAAATTTATTGAGTAGTGTTTTCTTCATTCGAAATAAACGCAATTTGGAGTCCTGCACGTCGGGTAAGAAAATATCCTCATGTATTTATTTGAAAAATGAAAAATTTTATTCTGTTTATTTCAATAAAAATTTGAAATTCATTGCTGATTTTGATTTAGCACTAATGAATATTTTTCACATAGGACAATAATTTTAGGCGTATATTTATATGTTAGAGTTAAGAGAGGACATTTAACTTAGTATAACGATGGAAAACATGTCAAGTATTACATATATGCCATAAAGTGAAAAATACAAAATTTGCAGATAGGACCTCTTGTCTTAGCAGGGCAGTATACTCTAATAATGATTTTAGAGCAATTTGTTTACTCATTTTTAAATTTTTCTTTGATAACTCGAACAAACAAACAAATTTTCAAGGTAAACGGTAATACGGTAAACAAGACTACTCGCATATGACGGCCATTTTGAAAATTTAACAGCGCCACCTTTTGTTAATTTTAATCGCGAATACCCTATTCAGTTACATTTTTCAGATTCTTATTAGTCATTTGACTAGTTAATTTTTTATCGACATTAAAACTAAGTTTCATTTTTATCTAAGAATTCTTTGGTATACAATAATTCAGCTATTGTTTCTGTCTTTAATTTGTTTCGTTGTTTGGTTTTCATTACATTTATTTCTGAAAATATTTTTCAACATTTGCTGAGGAGTGTGGTAGTGACAGTAAATTATTAACAAATGTTGATAAAGTTGGTAAAGCATTCGATCCATCTCCAATGGTCAACGATTTTGCGTTTGACCAAAATTCGGGGACGATTTCACAATCGAAACCAACCGAAAAAAATTTTCGTGTGCTACACACTAAAGAACATGCTTATATTAGTCTATAGAAAAAATATTTTGTGAGGTAATGTTAAAAACAACCCCAAAATCGACTTTTGAAAAGTACGGGAAATTAGCATCGAATATGCGGTAGACCCCTGGCAGACGCTATACAATTCAAAGACGGTCCCTTGAAATGGCGTAAAATTTTTTCGCTCCGATTTGAATTTTTCTTTGAAATTCGGATAGATGGAAGTGTGATTAGTGGATATCAGTAATAAATATAATCAAAAAAATTGAAAATAACCCGTGTATTGCCGAAAAAGTGAAAACATTAAATTTTTGTTTCTTCGAATTTTGGGGTGTGCATTCGATAAGGAGGGTTATCCATCGTCAAAACCTACCCTTCCGGGGCGCCGCTTCGCTCCGCTACGCTCTGAACCCCTCCAGGGCGGTTTTGACTCTGGTTACTATTAGGCTAAACATACGAGAAGGCGCCACCCATCTAGAAAACCGGGATAAATGAAACCGGGAGCTTAGAGACCCTTGAAATAGCATTAAAAAGTATAGTTGCGGTATGGCGGGGCAGTAAACTATTACGTTTCACCCCCAAAAAAATCGCGTAAAAACAAAAATTAATCGATGTTACATGTACGAGAGACGAGCTGCATCTGCCGCTGCGAGATTTTTTTTCGATTTTCGATTTTCTGGAATGACCATAACGGAGCATCACGGCGTAGCTGTCCTTCTCCTTCATCTGACAATGGCATCTGACGTTGGGAAGTTGTGGAGGCCGGTGGGCCTCTCGAAATGTAGCGCTGGGCTAGAATGGCTGGTAATTACCAGGGCTGTGACTGTGGAAAATAAATAGTGAAAAGTGGCCGGTGCGAGATACTCTAAGTGTTAGGGTCATTAAAACTGCACGGACTGTCAACAGAATGAGCGACGCGCGGGAATCTCGTTAATTTTACCACTGAATCTCGTTAACTTTGCTAAGTTCAAATTCGATTTATTCAAAAGTTTGGCCCTTTCCTCCCAAAATATTTTTACAATTTGCTCTATTAACTATGCTCTTCAGTGTGTAGCAGAAGAAATTTTGATTTAGGTGGTTTCGGAAGTGGGACTGTAGCCCAAAATTCTTCAACATTGTTACTGAATTTTTGGAGGTCGCTGTGATTACGCAACAACCTCCACTCGGAATCTAGATTTTGCAAATCTGATTCCAAAATCAGATTTGGAAAAAACCTGGCCACATCAATCAAAGAAGTTATATATAGTCTCACTTTTGACTATAACTGGATCCATGAAAGAAAAGTATTTCACAGGATTATTTTTTAAAGGAAACCGTGAAATAATTTGCTTACAGCTTTCTATATAAAAATCCAAGCAACGGATTCTTAAACTATGCAACTGATCAAAATTAATATTTATTTATTTATTTATTTAAAGATTTAGACACACTCCTAACAGTTAAAACTAATTACAAGGAGTGTGTATACAAATGTATATACATATATATACCAACTAATATAAGGAAGTACATAGCACAAACAAAATAATCCATATTTATGTAAGTCAATGCTGGATCGTTTGGACGGGGCGATTACCCAACTCGCCTGTAACAGCATGCAACTAACTCCTTGAGGCCCGTGTGGTAGGGGTCGGCAATGTCAGCAATAACATTAAAGTTGCGGCTGCAGATGGAGATGGGGGACGTGGCTAAGAAGTTGGTACGGCTAAACCTGCAGTCTAGAGTTACCTCTAGGTACTAGAAAATTTATCTCTGCCAATAATGGTGGACAGTCTATGTTGTATCTCAGAAGTTTGTATATAAATACGACGGACGATACAAAGCGCCTGCTCTCAAGTGTTTCGACATCGAATTGAGCCAAGAGTCTGCGATGATCATAGCCCTGTATCGGGTAAAGACCATCATGAAGGAATGCCAAGAATTTCAAAAATCGACGTTGTACAGACTCAAGTCGCCTAATGTGGTACGCATGTGTTGGGTACCATATCAGCGCAGCGTATTCCAGCCTTGACCGAACAAAGCTATAATAGTAAAGAAGCTTCAAACATGGAATGCTTTGAAGGTCACGTGCGTTTCTGTAGATGGATCCATACATGCGGGACGCACAACGTAGGGTTTCGCTGATATGTTCGGTGAAGGTTAGTCGTGTGTCAAAGATAACTCCCAAAGAACTTAAAAGATCTACGGATATTGCAACATTGACGCCTAAATACAAATCTTCTATTGGTAAAAAGTGTCGTGGATTAGTGCAATCAATATTTTCTAAAGGAGTTGTTACAATATAATTACGTTTCAGGAAGCAATCATGCAATGTCCTTAACACAGTAGGTACTAACATTTGTATATAAAACTTGTAATTTTGGTGATTCTGCCTGCATTTCGCGATTAAGATTATTAAAGAATGGTAAAACATAATCTAAAAATTGAAGAAAAAGTTTTGTCAAAGGGTTATTTAATTTCTCTAGTATATTACTTGCAGCTAAAATATCGTTTTCATTCACAGCAGTCGTAAAATACAGTTGTAAAGGACCATATTGTTCCAAAATACGTTTTACTGCACTGTGAACGGATAGCCAGCGAGTTTGTGAAGGATGAAGTATCTTGTGTATTTTCACATTACAAAACGACTGATAGTCTTTAAATTCGCAAACTCGTTTCGGGCTTGAATTGAAATAATTGTATATATCTCGCGTCAAATCCTCAACAAATGTTGGTAATTTATGACATGCATATGAGGCACATAAATGGAATGAGTGGCATATGCATTTCATGACGTATAAATTCGGCAGATCTTTTTTCAGTAAAGTTAAATAATGTTCCGCGGGCATGAAATGTTTCGCAGTCTGTTGAATAGCGCTGGCCACCAAGCGTTGTCGAACGCCGCTTTGATATCCAAGGATACACCAAGTGCCAGACAATTACGACTTTTCTCACGGCGGATAATCGATATAGCATCATGCAGGACGTTGATTGTAGAGGTCTGTTCCCTGAATCCATACTGTTTAGGACTCCATGCCTGACGTTGAACACCAAAATACGTTAAACGCTTGGTGAACAGCTTTTCCAGCAGCTTTCCGAAGACGGGCAATAGTCCTATGGGCCTAAAGGCCGGTTGTCAGGCACGAGTTCATTAGTTTAGTAATGAATTCAGGGTAGACCTCCGCGACCACGCCGCATATATCCGACGTGAGGTTGTCAATGCCCAGCGCCCTGTTTGGACTCATGGAATTTAATGCGTCCAATACCTCTCCCTCTGTGAACTCCTCTTCATCCGGTGTATCACACACGTAGGGCGAATTAAACATATGTCGCAGTTCTCTGTGTCTGAGTCTCGTATTGACGTCGTCGTCGGGGTAGAAATGACGAAGCAGTCTAGTGGCCGTTTCGTCGCTGGTATCAGTAAATCTGGTTTCGCACGTTAACGTAAACGGAGGGCGCCTAACGGGTGCGTCCTTAACCAGTCTGTTTGTCAGTGACCACACACTTTCTTGGTGCTGCCCATTACAAAATATTCGAAAATTCGCGGTAGAAGTGGAGCGTATCAGATCACCATATTCTTGCCTTAGCTCCTTTTGGTCTTCTAAGAGCCATGAAATGTCAAGGCCCTGTCGAAGACCGGAGTGAATAAGGTGATGTACTCTGATACACTTCTTTTTTAATACTTCCAACTCCTCGAACCACCACGGGTTATACGGTTTAGCGTTACCACGTATTTTCATCGAGGAGAAGCATGATTTGCGTATGTCCTCGGTAAGAGTCTCAACCGTGTGGTCTAAGTCGTTGGAAGTAATATCCGCGAAATTGGTGTTTAGAATTTTGGATTTTTTAAAGTTTTGATCAAGGTTTGTTCTAAAAGTTTTTTTTTTCTAAAAATATAAGTCGAGTTATTGATGACCGGATTTACGCGGTCATCAACTAAAATTTGGTATGTGAGGGCATTGTGGTCAGATGACTGGCAGACTGATTTATCTACACACCAAAGTGACAAGCAGGTGGTGATGCGCTCGGAAGCCATCGTGACATCTATGATTGATGCTATGAGGTTGCCATTTCTGACAACCTCGAATGTCGAAGTACTCCCTTCGTTGCATATGTTTAATTCATGTGAATATGCAACGCTCAGCACATCATCACCGCGCTTATCACTTCTGATCGAACCCCATGCGGGATTCGAACCGTTAACGTCCCCGCCAACAATAACGTATGATCCTTTGATCTTATCTAGGAAGTGGTTCAGATTTACCAGAGTACTGTTGTCGTCATGGTCTGGCTCGATGTACACGCTTCCAACATACAAGAACCGTTGTCCAAAGCCGATCCTGATCACGCACAGGTTAGTGTCACAGTACTGAGACATGCCCAGTACTGCCCCCAACCCCTGCTTGACCAGAATACAGCTCTTGACTCTGGGTTTATTAAGGCGGTTCTTGTTGCTTTGGAAGATATGTACACCGTCCACACCTTGCATCTGGTTAATTCGGCCTACGTATGGCTCTGTGATAAGAGCGACATCTCTGTCGCTCTTCATGAAGTAAGAGAGGAATTCACGGTGAGAGGCATAGGAGCGCCTTAAATTGTATTGCACAAAATGTATTGCCTTACCAGCCGTACTCAGTTTTTTCCCTTAGTCTGCCTTCCATTGTCTTGTAAATATTACAACTAGTGGACGTTGCCGAATGGCAGGTGTTAAACTTTGAGTTATATTTTTTATTGTTCATTGAACAGTTGGAGCAATTTGGAATGTCTTTAATTTTGTTGCATTCTTTATAGCAGTGGTCCCCACCGCAGTGGGAACAAGATAGCGCCTTCTCGGTACAAAATTTGCGGAGATGCCCATACTTGAGGCAGCCGAAACACTGCCTCACGTTTACATACTCCGCAAAATGTACCCTGCTGTAGTCTACATTAATTTGTCCAATTTCATTATAGTACAAAAAATTTTAGGTGAAGTTTCTAGAATGACATTGTATAATGATTTATTTTTATTATTTTTTAAAAATTTAATTTTTAGATCTTCTGATATAAAGTTAGGTTTTATTGTATGGTTTTGAATGACGATTAAATCAATAAGTTCACCCGGGTCAACCTCCCGGGGAACGCTTTTTAATATTATGTTTGGTTTAAAATTTATAGGCTCTTCTATTTTTAATTTTGTATTCTTAGAGAGTATATTTTTAATTTCTTCCTTTTGGGTCGAATTTTCTACTGTAATTTTAATTTTATTATTATTTAATTTCGTGATGGAATTTGGCGCGAAATTTTTTGTTCTAAAACTGACCGACTCTTTGAACATTTTCACAATCTGCTCGTGCGAACTGGAGGATGTCGTTGACGAGATTATGATCGCTGGTAGTTTCCTATTAATTTTCGGTTTGACCGCATCGCTATAGGTGGTTTTAGCTGCGGCGGTCTCGCATGGTTTGTTTGCGGCACTCTCCAGTTCGCAACGAACAATTGATCTAATTTCTTCCGCCGTAACAGGACTAATATTTTCGTCTTGGCTCGGAGCTGCTGCTGATGCCAGCAGACAGATCTTCGTAGCCGCGTCGAAAATATTAGCCCTGAGAGTGGTTTTTAAATTCTTACTTAAAACTAGACTATCGAGAAATATCTTTCCTAGTTGTTTTATTTCGGCCAAAGACGCCATCTTACTGGTAGGTGGGCACCTGACACTCGACTGAAATACTGTGGATCTATGCTCACCCTGTTTCCGAAATACTTTAATTTTTCTAATTCTAATTTTTCTAATACTCTAATTTTTAAGAACAATTGGTCTCAAAGTTTTGATACCGGAGTTTTCCAAAATATATACCTTGTATAGTTGAATTCAATTGAATGTTGGCCGGTTTCGTTCCAAAGAGTTTTTCCAATATATTTACTCTAGTTGTAATTTTAAATTTTTTGGTCTTGCCTAAATCCTCTTTGTTCCAGTAGTCCACTTCGACCTCTTATTTTATTAGTACTGTCCAGGTACTTGACGGTTAGTGGATTTCCAGTTTTAGTCCAATACTTCCAAAATTTCCAAGATTTATAATTTTATGTAATAATACAAGCATTTTATTCCTTTAGGAATATTGCTATCTCATACAGAGATTTAACATATCCTTTTTTTGTTAGGGTGGATAAGTCCCTTTATTCTTTACATTTTATTCAATATTTTCATTCAACAATTCCCAAATTCACAATCTTCTGTCAGTTTTCGCCTCTGTTGTTATTCTTCTCCATTCAAGTCTATTGTTCACTTTCACTTTCCAGTTTTCTACTCCTGACCTCTTTAAGTCCTCCGCCACCTGATCCCACCATCTGGCTCTGGGTATTCCTCTCATACGGCTCTCCATAGGCTTCCATTTCGTGATGTGTTTTATGGCTGAATTCTCATCTTTTCTCATTACATGGCCCATCCATCTTATCCTGAGAGACTTTATCACTCTAATGATGTCTTCGTTACCCATTTCCTGCATTATTTCATAGTTCATCATAGGTCTTTGTTCATGTTCATTTATGCGTTTCTTCCCTAGTATTTGTCTCATCACCTTTCTTTCAAAAACTCTCATTTCCTCCTCTTCATTTTTGGTGAGACACATGGTTTCTGCGGCATATGTAAGAATTGATCTTATTAGTGTCCTGTAAATTTTAATTTTCGTTGCCTTGGATAAATTTTTGTCGGTCAGCAGGTGTTTGTTGGCATAGTACGCTTTATTGCCCAATTGTACTCTTCTTTTTATATCCTGTTGTCTTTCGTTAGTGTTGTTAACCTGCACTCCCAGATAATTGAAAACATTCACTTCTTCATATTATATGAAGTTATTGATTTGTAATCCATTCATGCCTCTTGTTGGATTTTTCTGCACTTTCATATATTTAGTTTTACTTCGATTCACTATTAATCCCATTACGCCTGCTGTTATTTCAATTTTCTCAAATATTTCGATTAATCTTCCTAATCTTCTTGCTATTATTATTACATCATCAGCGTATGCAACTATTTGGACCTCTTTGTTCACTATTGTGCCCGTGACTTCCAATTTTCTTATTATTACCTCTAAGCAAACATTAAACAATGTCGAAGACATCGAATCTCCCTGTCTAACTCCGCTATTTATTGTAAAGTCCTTTGTTTCTCCATTTAATGTTTTAACACACGCCGTTGTTTCTTCTAGAGTCATGTTTGTTAACCTTATAAGTTTGTTTGGAATGTTTAGTTCTTGCATTGCTCTTATTAATTCGCTTCGTCTTATCTTATCAAATGCTTGCTTGAAATCAATAAACATCATATGCATATTTATGTTGTATTCCTGGCTTTTCTCAATTATTTGTTTCACCATGTGTATGGCATCCACGGTCGATTTGCCTTCCGTGAAACCGTATTGATATTCTCCGATTATTTTATTCGTGTGTTTTTTTCAATCTATTGTTTATTACGGTGGACAATACCTTATATGCGACACTCAGCAGTGTGATTCCCCTATAGTTTTCACATTTCTCTGCGTCGCCTTTTTTCTTTATTGTTATTATGATACCTTGTTTCCATTCTTTTGGTAATTTTTCTTCTCTCCATATTTGTTTTATAAGTTCGTACATTCTGTTATACAGTGCTTCACCTCCGTATTTTAATAATTCTGCGTTAATGCCATCTTTTCCAGGTGTTTTCTTATTTTTGAGTTTTTTAACTATTTCCACTATTTCGTCATACGTCGGTTCTTCACTTTCTTGTTCTTCGTCCATTACTAATGTGGTCTTGTTCATTTTCTGTTCATTTAATAATTCTTTGAAATATTCTTCCCAGATGTGCTTTATCTTTTCTGTATCATCTTCTAGTCTTCCCTATTTGTTTCTCATTCCTCTTGTTTTTATTTTATGTCCCATTTTCCGTTTTTTCAACTTCGCATAAAACTGTCGATTGTTGTTTCGATTATTATTGCTTGTTTCAATCTCTTCCATTAATTCTTTTATCCATGCGTTTTTCTTCTTTTTATATATTTTGTTTGTTTTCTTCCTGTTTTCCCTATACTGTTCTAAGTCTTCGATTGCGTTTGTCATTATCCATCTTTCTCTTGCCTTGTTTTTCAAATTACTTAGTTCTTTGCATTCTTCGTCGAACCATTCTTTGTCTCTTTCTGATTTTTCATATCCTATCACTTGTTCAGCACTTATTCTCAAACTCTTTGCAATATTTTCATATTCCTGTTCTATGTTATTACTTCTCTCTTCACATATTAACATTTTTTTCACCTCTTCTTCATAAATTTTATGTGACTGCCTTAATATTTCCAAAATTTTACAATTTTAGGCCAACACTTCCAAAATTTTCCAAAATTTATAATTTAATTTGATGTCCTTAATGTTTCCAAAAAATTTTAGCACCTGACGAAATGTACTCTTTTTTAGATGATGTGTAATCTATGATGATGTATTTTCGTTTGTTCGTCGAAAAATTGTAATTTATTTAAACAAAAAAATAATTTATTTTTAATGACAAATAATGTCAGATCCAATTTCCAAATTTTTACACAAAAATACCAGTTTTTCGGTAATTTTCATCCAAATAGCTCTTCAATATGCTATTAGGAGTATCTCTGACTACTTTAATAATTTTTAGGTATATAATAATAGCCAAATTTTAGAAATAGCGGGAGCGACTTTGACATTCGTTGCAATTTGGTTGTTTAGTTCAGGCCACAGCTGGCGCATCATGGTAAACAATCTTACGTATTGCTATGATTCAAAATGCTTAATAAAGGCTCCCAATTCAAAAATGAATATTAAATTCATAAAAAGCACAAAATTCTAAGTCGGAAGACACTTTAAAAATTTGCATTACGAGAAATTTAAAATTTTCTCAAATTTCAATTTCTTAACTAAATTTGAATCTCCCTGGATAAGTAAGATATAATAAAAATTGCTAAACATAATTAAATTGATGATTGTTACATCAAAAATAAAACAAAAGGTTTAATTAGCTGAAAATTGATTAAAAATTATTATTTGTTTTGTACATGTATCATAACCTTAAAGATGCGAAACTTTGTAATCGAATTACTTTAAAACCAACATGTTATACAAAAATTTGTTCACATCGAAAATTATGTAGTGATTCCATCTATGTAGAGACGGTCATTGGCCGAGTAGTTAGAGCAATCGACTACTGATGCTAAAGGCATTGGTTCGAGTCCAGTAGGAGTCAATTTTCTTTCGGACTTCTTTTCCTTCAATGACCGTCTCCGTGCTTCGGAGGGCACGTTAAGCCGGCGGTCCCCCTGATTTGACCTGATCTAATATGTCAAACAGGGTAATAAAAATCACCCCTACTCCCCATCGACTACGCAATGATTGACTTTGTTGAGGCTTCGGGCTGGGTGGCCTGGTCCAGGGGCCACCCATCGACTGCACCTAGCATTGGTGGGGTGCGAATCGCGGGACTTCTCAGAGCTCGGTCATCGAGCGGACGTCCCTGGTTCGTAGTGCCGGCCATTGTTGGGGAGTTCTGGTCGGTGGTGAGGCTGAGAGACCGCCTAACGGCTGCGGTCATACTTAGCAGTGTCGACATTGTGGGTCAGGCTGGGGGTGAGCAACAAAGTGGAGGCAGTACAATGGGCCCGGTAGAGTGGCCTAAGTGCGTGCAAGTTAATACTTGCCCCTCCCCCGAATCCAAAATCCAAAAAATCCATCTATGTAAAGTGAGTGTTCTTAAAACGTGAATCAACGAAGTTGTTAATAAGGGTCATTTTTGTGAAAAACCAAAATTTGTATAAAATGGCGCGACCTAGTCAAAAAAGGATTCAGAAAACATCACAAAAAAGCCATATACCAATGAAATTGTATGGAAAACGCCTCATGGAAAATCAATTTCAATATGGAACGTTAATCTGGAACAAAAACAATTTTTTAGCAAAGTCAAAAATTCAAAATGTTTGAATTTGACTCATATTTGCACTACAGGCTTACCAATTTCATTGATTTTGGATCGATTTTTAGTTGACTTCGAGTATTACAATGGTGCAGACGTGTTAATTTAACGTCCCATATTTATATCAACTCTGGGAAGGTCCAATGACAACAATGGCCGCTCATAAAAACAAATCTGCAATGTTATGATTTTCGAGATTAACTCAACGTTTCACTGGAACCTGATGATATTGCTAACAAATGCAACTTACCTTAATCAATTCGAAAACATCAACAATTTAGGCGAACAACTGCTACAACCACGAAATTGATTCGAAAAGCACAACATCGACAACAGGTTATGTGAGGTCATCTAACCAACTACGGAAGCTATTCAACAAGAGCGCAGGTGCTTATGACTCATTCAAAGTCGTTCTTACTAAAGCTGGCCATACACTTATATCCTTTTAATTTAAAATTCCAACTTAACAATTCGAAAGGTACAGTGAACAATTTTTATTTTACTATTACAAACTTTGCCATCAGCATTTTAAACACAGGATTTGAGATCAAGACTTTCAAGGAAGTGCATTTTTCATTACCCTCATTGAAAGGTTCTTTTTTAAATAAAATTATTATTTTATTGGTCAACGTTAAGCTTTGCCAAAAGCAAAATATTATTTACAAACATTTCACACCGCTACAGTACAGCGAGAGACTTAATTAGTTTATAACTAACTAGCTGACCCGGCAGACGTTGTCCTGCCCAAATTTCAATATTTGCCTACATGTATTTTTTAGATCCAATCCGCATAATGACCTTGCGACTTATTTGGTCATCGCAAATACCAAACGTATTAAAAAGGATTAAATAAATAAATTAATAAAAAATACAAATCAAGGTTTAATAAAAAAAAGTTTAACAAAACTGTTAAGTATTCACAAAAACCACAATAATTTCTAATTTTACTTTATTTTATTTTTGCCAATTACTCTTGTTCTTTGTGTTCTTCCTTTTCCTCCTCCCCTTCGTTTTCTAATAAGGAATTTTCGAAAGCACGCAGCGATATTGCCAATTCCTGTTCTTCTTACATACATAGGGGAGATCGGGGGAATTCCACGCACCTAAGGGAAAATGCATGAAAAATGCTTCGTTCGTAAATATAACCCTTCACAATTTAACTACGTAATCTTGAATCTATTAGGCATCTTATTACCCAAGAAAAAGTTCCTTTGATAAACCGATTTAAAAGATAGAATACAAAATTCGAAATGATGTCATTGCGCGGTATTCCCCACGTGCTGGGTAATATCGCGCATGTGATGGGGTAATTCTGCGCAAGTATTAAATAAAGCTGAAAAGCTCGGAATCATGGTTTGAAAAAGGTATTGTTGCTTTTAATGAACAAATAAATTTTAAACAAAACAAATTGTCGTACGCACTTTATAAAAAAACTCATTATGAAAAGTATTTCATTTTCTGCCTGTCTTTTTTTGCCCCGTGGAACACATATCGCAGGTATAGTTAACTGCTGAATCCCAACCACTACATTCTGCATGTGCCCAGTTTGAACACAGTACACAGCGGTACCAAATTTCCTTGTTCCGTCCGAATTCACCGCATACCAAGCACTCCTCATTCACTTCAGTAGGATCTAGATCATCTAATTCATCATCGTCGCATAACTGACTCTCGTCATAACTTTCAGAGTCAGAATCATCAAAATGTAAGTTTCTCAACCCAGCTTTCTTGGTTATAGGTCGTTTCTTTGATTTAGTCACCAGTTTTCCTACTTTTTCCGCCTTTCTCTTCTTGGTTTCCAATTTTTTTAACTCTTCATTTTTTTTCTTTAAATTTCTCTTTTCCTGTTTCATTTCTAATTGAACTTTTAGTGGCGTGGATGTGAAAATTTCTGAGTGTTGTTTTGCACGTGATTTAAAACTTTTGTTTGCAATTGGGCCAGGAAGCGGTGCTAGCTGTCCAATAAGGACTTTTGATGAAAACTGTTCTTCGGCAGTTCTTGACGTGCTAGGTTGTGATTCAGCTTTCTCGTTTGACTGACATTCGGTATTCTTGGGCGGAGTCCTGTGCATTGTTTCACTACATCTCGATGGACCCGGTTGTGGCTCAGCCCCTTGTCCGTCTTCAACAGTTACAGTCGACTGTTCCAAAATGTTATCTCCCTTATTGAGGTCGGTTTCATTTAAGTTCATTTCGATTTGTATTTCTGGAACTGTTGTATCATCTGTCACGCTGAAATCGTCTTCAGAGAATTTATCAGGGTTTGTGGGCCATATTCCAGCAGCGCGGAACCCGGATATGCCTTTGTCCATCGTGGCAACCCTTAGGTAGGCTTTGTTGAAAATGGAAGCGAGTTCATAATGTGTGATCTTCTCATGAGCATGATTCCTAAGATACAAGTCGCACTCACGATTAAAAGCATTTTTTAGTGGTCCAAAAAAAGTTAAGTCAAGAGGTTGGAGCTTGTGTGAGGTGTGAGGGGGAAGCGACACCATAATAATTCCGTGTGATCTGCAGTATGTATAAATCTCCAAAGAAATGTGACTTCCATGGTTATCTAATATGAGAAGCACTGGATCTTCCTCCGAAGACTTAACATGCTGATAAAAATGTTTTATCCAGTCAAAAAACAATTCTTCATTTATCTAACCGTTCTTTGAACATCTGTATATCGCTCCAATTGGTCCATCTCTCATCAATTGTGGATTCATACGTGCTCTCGGAAATATAAACATAGGAGAAATGTACTATCCTGAAGCACTTACAGCGCATACCGCGGTCACATTTTTCCCCCTTTCCCACGATATTACGGACCCCACTTGCTTTTGACCTTTTGGCGCCAAAATTTTTGCAGGCTTTTGGACCGTGGAGATACCTGTTTCATCCACATTATAAATTCGACTCTCAGAAAATTTATACTTCTCGATAACTGTTCGCAGATTTTTGAAAAATCGCTCAACCTCAGTCTTATTAAATGCTGATATACGGTTTTGGCTGGTCCCTTCCGGTTTTCGGAGACTAATTTCGGTATGTCGCCTTGTAAATAGTTCTAGCCAATCATGACCGGCCATTTTTTTTTCGTGATCGAAACGATGTTTAATTTTATTAGCTTCAGCAAACTGGTACGCTAAACGCCGCAGTTCTGTTGGTGTGATTCCGAAAAACATATTCGCCAATTTTATTACATGATTGGCCATATCGGCTTCCTGTTCATCATTGAAAACTGGTTTCCTTCCTAATTTTCCTTTTGTATTTATGTTGACCTTTAGTTTATCACGTAAAGTGGATTCTGGAATATTGAATGATCGACCAACTTCCCGTATTTTTCGCCCAGATTGTATGGCAGAGATAGCAGCTTTCAGCTCATTTTCCGTCCATTTTGACTTTTCGGTTTTCCGAACATAAGTACGTGGCATTTTGAATTCTAAAAAGAAAAACAATTGCCATCATTAAATCAACAGCAAAGTTTCACACGGGGTAATAACGCGCAGCGCGAAATTGCCCCTCCACTGGTGCGCGTTATTACCCCGATGTTATACATCTAACCTAACTCATCGCTGCTACTTAATGACGAAATATAATTAATTGTACTCGTGTGCGATATTATGTGTACATATAAAGCCAAATAGTCCTGGTATAATTTTACTGAAAATTGATAACGAAAAGAACTTACCACTTTTTGAAATTCGCTAGAAATTAGATCAGCGTGCCGAAAAACAAACAAACGACCACCATGTTAGAACCAACTTTACGAATACAGTTGAATTATGAGAGGATGTTCGCTAAGCTAATGCTAGATGGCGTGCTATGTTGAAATCGAGAAATAATAAACTGCGATGGAAAAATCACTATGCGCAGAATTACCCCGTGCGCGGAATTCCCCCGTTCTCCCCTACATACTGCCGTGTTCAGCTACTGTAATTTGAAATTTATATAGCGAAAAAAAATAAAAAACAACGGCTCTTTTTTTTTAAATTGCCTCGGCCAGCCTGCATGAGAAACTCTGTGAATTTGGGTCGTAACTTGAGTTCATAGAATGTCGAATGCTTATGTAAACTATTTAATTTAATAGCCTTAAATAATTAAAGAAAATTATACTTATTGAATCTTACACCTAATAATTATTTTCTTCACTGCTGTAAATTAAACGAAATCAAACGTATTTACTTGTAACCAAATACTGTAATTTATTAACAAAATAAAATTGTTTTTAAAACAAAAGATGGATTTTTCAATAATTCGAATTAAATAAAATTTACAAAAACAATCAATAATAAAAAAGTTTTATAACCCCCAATATTTTATAACTCACGCGCGCTTGACCTTTACGATAAATGTTACTAAAAAAGGTGTCTACACAAATTGCTTACCGAGGTAATCGTGCACGATTCGATGTGGAGAACAAGTGACGAAGAATGAAGTGGAGATGACTGCAGCCTTGGTCCAATTCCCATACCATGAGGATTCCCAGGTGGATTGACGATCAATTGGATTTTCTTTTGTCCGGATAACACGCAGGTACGTTCAAATTTTGATAATCTTCTATAGCTTCCGATAATTCTTAACATAACCATAAAAAATTTTAACCATATCAAACTTTCCAGTGGTCGCCAAATTTTCTCAAATATTACTCATAAATCGTTGATCTTCTTAACCATTCACAATTTATAATTCATCAAACAATAATTAATTATCCTCAACTTATAATCAAATAATTTCATAACGACTTTAAACTCAACTTCTTAACTATGTTATCTATTCTTTACACGGACGTACAAAAGTCCCCAAATTACCAAAATTCATTCAAATCACGTCTTGATGTCTTCACTGGCGATCCAAGACCCTTCTCAAAATACGTCCTTCCACTTTCATCGACGGAACCGGACTGTTTTCTCACTCCACTAAATTTGTTTATCTGACTGCGCACTTATTTTAAAACGCACTTATTTTTTAATTCCATTTCCTATACTTTTACAAATAATATTTTTATTTTTATTTAATCCCAAAATTATTCATTAAACAAAACAATCAAACCCCCTTTTGCCTTTTACACATTTTGAAATATTTGCGTGTACAAAATAATTACGTTTGGTATTGTTAGATTAGGTGATGCAAGCAGTTCCTTCTGAAGTTAAGAAGATGTAGGTGTAAGTCTTTATTTTATCTTAATGGTCCTAAAATTGAGTGTTCCGTCATAAGCATTCCACTAGAATTGACCCATTTACATCAGACCTACCCCCTTATGATAAGCAGAACATCGCAATACATACATTGAATTTAATATAATATATAGATATCGTTCGTTAATACGTTGATCCGTTGAAACGTTGATCCGTTGATCCGCACTAACGTTGGTCAAGCTAATACAGCGCTTGACCAAAGTTCGCGGCAAGATTCTAAAGTAGCCTATGTTTTTCGTAGCATTGTAAATAGCTTCTACACCAAATTTGGTAGAGATTGGTCAAACGGTGTAGTATTGTATAGAAAACATACATACATACATACATTGAATTTTATATATATAGATATCGTTCGTTAATACGTTGATCCGTTGAAACGTTCATCCGTTGATCCGCACTAACGTTGGTCAAGCTAATACAGCGCTTGACCAAAGTTCGCGGCAAGATTCTAAAGTAGCCTATGTTTTTCGTAGCATTGTAAATAGCTTCTACACCAAATTTGGTAGAGATTGGTCAAACGGTGTAGAATTGTATAGAAAACATACATACATACATCATACATTGAATTTTATATATATACTAGCTGGCACGGGCGGCATTCGCCGCCCTTAGCCATCTAGACCCAGAATAGATCCGAGAAGGCCATAGTTGTTCGGCCTTCGGCCTCACAGGGGGAGGACCATAATAGATCCGCGAAGGCCATAGTTGTTCGGCCTTCGGCCTCACAGGGCGGACCATCTTAGATCTGTGAAGGCCATAGTTGTTCGGCCGTCGGCCTCACAAGGCGGACCATAATAGATGCGTGAAGGCCATAGTTGTTCGGCATTCGGCCTCACAGGGCGGACCATAATAGATCCGTGAAGGCCATAGTTGTTCGGCCTTCGGCCTCACAGAGCGGACCATAATAGATCCGTGAAGGCCATAGTTGTTCGGCATTCGGCCTCACAGGGCGGACCATAATAGATCCGTGAAGGCCATGGTTGTTCGGCCTTCGGCCTCACAGGAGGAGGACAATAATAGATCCGTGAAGGCCATAGTTGTTCGGCTTTCGGCCTCACAGGGCGGACCATAATAGATGCGTGAAGGCCATAGTTGTTCGGCATTCGGCCTCACAGGGCGGACCATAATAGATCCGTGAAGGCCATAGTTGTTCGGCCTTCGGCCTCACAGAGCGGACCATAATAGATCCGTGAAGGCCATAGTTGTTCGGCATTCGGCCTCACAGGGCGGACCATAATAGATCCGTGAAGGCCATGGTTGTTCGGCCTTCGGCCTCACAGGAGGAGGACAATAATAGATCCGTGAAGGCCATAGTTGTTCGGCTTTCGGCCTCACAGGGCGGACCATAATAGATCCGCGAAGGCCATAATTGTTCGGCCTTCGGCCTCACAGGGCGGACCATAATAGATCCGTGAAGGCCATAGGTGTTCGGCCTTCGGCCTCACAGGGCGGACCATAATAGATCCGTGAAGGCCATTGTACTGTACTGTACTGTACTGTACTGTATGATTACAAAAGTACCTACAACTGAATGCATTCGACAGAAATGCAAATGAACATCGTATAATGCATGTAAATGACTTGCGCATTAATGACAAAATAAATACATAGAATTTGACGTTATATATAAGGTGTTACAACATAATTGTATACATTATTATTCAACAGGTACATTTTGGGTAGCGGTGATTCTTATTTGAGCAGGGGTTTCATGAGTAGTTTCTGCTAGACGTCTTACGGTTGTTTTCACTTGTTATACTACAACATGTGCTGCATTTCCTACTGTGCTACAAGTGTGTTCTCTTCGTATGCAATTAAAAGATTTGTCTTCTATATTCGTCCATATTCGAGCATTACATCCAATATTTTTGTTTTCACAACGCCAGAATTGAATTGAACCGTCCTTACTGACTTTGTCTTTGATATAAAGAAATCCGCCCCGAGTGTACTTTTCCTTCCCTTTTTGAGTCGTTATTTCTATTCTTCCTTCCATTGCAAATGATTTTGTTTTAACTTCAATTTGTAATATTCATACTTATATAGAAATTAATATTTACCAATCACAAATATTTATCATAAATATTTACCAACCACAAATTGTAATTAAACAATAACGCAGTGTAACAAAACGGGATTTTAAGTCATAAAAATTAATTTTAATATTTTAAATTGAGATATAGTATTTATAAATTATTATTGCGATAATAACTGATGATTGTTAATCAACCATATTTATCACCAGCGGAAGAGATAAGTTTTATAACGCGAACGAGAATTGATTATGTATTTTATCAATATTCGTCTGCATGCGAACTTCCTGCGTCTGAGGTTGACTTTTACACTGTTCTTTGTTCAGGTGAACTGTTTAATTTCAGACAACAGTGGAGCATCGATAATTTGACCGGATATTTCGATGCAGTTTACGCGATTTCATTGATGAAGCAATCAGTATTTGATTTCATTGAAGCAATCAGTAGACATTTGCTTCTTGTTAAAAAAGCGATGTATAATGTATCTGTCTATAGGTGTAATTTGTCAGTGGGGCAAATTCTCACTCTATGGAAGGTGAAAGGTATAAATATGGTTGAATTAATTAGTCGAGTCAGAAGTCGGGGGTGCGCCCGTTGAGCTGCGGCCGGGGGCCATGGGCTCTCGGGATTAATGTTAATAAGAGAGTCTTTTTCAGTGAGTCCTACGGAGACTGTTGTAGATTCTCGCGTGCGGAACGGTTTGACGGATTGTCAGTTTTGATTTTGTTTTTGGGCAAATAAGACAAGGGAGTGTCTTGCCGAGTTATCTTGCTTGTGTATTTTAAGTGTTTTAAAAGGTCAAATAGTTTGTTTATTGAATCCGTAATAGATTGTGAATTCTCTGGTGTGAAACATTTGTGACGAATTTATCGTTGTTTTGGGCGATAGACAAGGCATTGTTTTGGCCGCATTGGATTGTCTGTAGATCCAAGGTAGAAGGAAAAATATATCACCTATGTAAGTACAATTTTGAATTATTTACTAACAGAAGGATGGTATTTTTTTTCTGATAGTTATTTTAGATTGTATACTTATGTGTGTAAAAGGGCCACCCTAAATTGTAAGGGAGATTTAAAGTGTATATGTATTTGTTTAAATTTATCCGTAGTAATAAATGTTGTTTGTTAAAATCCGGTGTTTTCGTTTTTCCTGTTGAGGAAAAGAACTTTTTTTTTAGTGTCTAGCTTAGTGTCGTTTTGCCCGCACCGAAGTTTCAACTTCAACATTTAGCCGGGGGACGTACCGTCAAAACGGGGAGTGTCTGGGGCTCATTACCAGAAAGTCGCTTACCAAATTGATAGGGTGGTTTTTTTTTGGGAACAAAATTCTACGGTGGGCATAATCGGTCGAACGGTGGTGGCAACATAATCTATAAATATTCTCAGTAGATCGATAAGTGCCTAAGTGGGATTTTGTGTTCGATCAGCAAATTTGCTTAGTTTTAATAACTCCAGACGTTCCTGGGAAAAGTAGTTCCAAAGGACGGTCCGCGGTTACAGCAGCCTAATTTACCATCGCCTATTTGGCCGGTCGTCTATCTATATGACCGGTCGCCTAATTCGGGTCGCCTAATAAGTCGTCGTTCAAAAAACCGGTGTCCAATTGACCGTCGCCTAATTGACGTCGCCCAATTGTCGTCGCCTAATTGAACGTTGCCCTAAAATGTCGTGTACCGAAAATAAATTACATCTTAAAACCCGATTAGCGCACGACGCAAACATAAATTTGTAATTAATTGTAAAAATAAGCTTAGCTTTTTCATTAAAAATTATTACAAACGAACCCTCGGTGTTTAGTTACCGAACACACGCAATTAAAATCGTTACCTATTTTTTATTAGTCATTTTAATTATTTTATATTTAAAATTTTCGTTGTTGACTTATTATCGTCAATGCAATATTAAAATATATAATATAGGGTACCGGTAGTAACGTCGAGTCATTGCCTTTAAATTATATATAAAAATTAATCTGAGTAATTGAAAATTTATTAAATTTTGTATTTCAAGAACTTGTCTAATTTATATTAATTTAAATTAATGATGTAACTAAAACTAACAGCGCCATCTACTGTGATGTTTTATAACGTCGTAATAAAACAAAATTCACCAGAAACCACAGCAACGCCACCATTTTTAATAAACGTTTAGTTTTATTTTGTCGTTTTGTGACGTGGGTGTGTTTTTTCGTTTATCCACAATAATATTGAGTTTATATACTTATTATTTATACACATTTATTATACATATCAATTTATATAGAATGGAAGCTTATCTGCAGAATAATATTTCAAGTAAGATAAAAAAAACGGTGCAAAAATTAAAGAAAAAGCCGATATTAGTACAAGAAGCCAGTGCTAATGTGCAAAAGAAAAATATAAAAATATTATATAAAAGAAATACAAACGCGAAAAGTTGCCACTTGTCATCACCAACCATATTAAAAAAGTTTGCTCCGTACGAGTCAAACAAGAAAATTACCAAAGGTTCGAAAATCGAATATGGTCAACTTCCTCCTTACACCGAAATTCCAAATTTAAAGGCGGCACGTAAAAGAACACCTAAAACCAAAACGATCTCTCTAACTACCAAGAGAGCCCAAGGGAGAAGTGCAAGCAATAATAAAGATTCGGAACGGGTATCCGATGACCACGATGTAGCCGCGTTGTTGGCACTTATTGCCACACCTGAAGAACCTGTTCGAGAACGTAAAAATGAACATAAAAGAAAATTTAAAACTAAAAAGAAGAAATTGAAATATATAAAGACAGTCAAAGAAAATACTCACAATCAAAATGAGCCAGAAGAAAAGACTTGCAACGAAATTGATGTGGTCGACAGTCTTGACGCGTTGTTAGCTCTGATTGGTACGCCCGAAGAATCTTTTGAAGATGATACAAACTCCAACCAAAACGGTACTACCGGAAAAGTAGAATCCGATCATCAGGAAATTTCCTTTCCTATCGAGACAATCCATTCTGTCTCTGATGCCACAAAAGAAATCATAAATCAGTTCCACAATTCGAGAAGAAAATCTAGAGGTATAGCTATCAGAATTTTTTTTATTAATTGTTAATAATTTTTGTTGTAGAACCAAACGTCCAAGATACTTATAAGATCAATGTAACCGAACCACGTAACATCTTGGAAAAAGTGTGCACAAGATGTAGATTCTTAAGTTTGAATGCACCCCGAAAAAATAAACCATTAGTAGTAATTGATTTGGATGTTATAATTTATTACTTCCCCCCAGACCAAAAAAGTTACGACAGGCCAATGGAACGACCATTTTTGCATTGCTTCTTGTCTTCATTGTACAATCACTATGATCTGGCAATTTGGGTAGAGACTCCCATGAATAAGTTGCTGGATAAATTAAATTCTCTTGGAATGATTACAACAAGGCATGCTTACAAATTATGCTTCTGCTTGGACGACTCTTCCATTGTCAATTCTTACATCCCAAAATTGGGAAACCCCGCTGTAAGTCACAATGATTATTAAAATATATCAAAACCGAAATTAATTCAAATTGTTTTTTTAGGTTAAACCTTTGGAAGTCATATGGAATTTCTTTGAACAATACAATAAAAAAAATACGATATTGATTGATGATCATCATAATAATTTTTATTTTAATAGAAAGTTTGCCTTACACGTAAGAAATTCCAATCGCATTAGTTTTATTAAAGATCCGGAATTATGTACTCTCACACGGTATCTGAAAAACATTGCGAGATCTTGCAAAGATTTTTCAAAAGTTGGTGTTCGTATTACGAATGCTACTTTTATGACTCCAATAAATTACAGGGCTCCCACTCTTCCTAAAATTTTAAAATCTTTTTTCTAAATTCCTAAAATTATTTAAATATTTCAATGTTTTTTCAAAATTTAAATGAAAGAAAATTAATTTAAAACATTAAAATTGTTTTTTTAAGTTTGGTAAAGGAATTTTTACACTAAAATTTTAGGAATTAGAGTGGGAGCCATGAAACTAACTATAATATTTAAAGTACTTTGTATCTAAATTTACAATAAACACAAGTCCAAACGTCTAATTATTCAAATTTTCCTTTACAAAATGGTTTTCATAGTAATGGAAATACCTGATATAGTTGGGAAGACCACACCGGGTATTTCAAAAACTCTCATAAGGTGTGATGATCTATCGATTCACTATTAATGTATCTAACTATGAAATCAGAACCGATGATAACTAAACAGTAAATAAGGTTTGAAGAGGGCTTCTAGTTATAATTTTAAAGTAAGTACATTTTTTATATTATATTTCCAAACTTTTTGAGGATAATAAACAGGACCACCCTCTCGAGTTCAATTGTTCAGACAATCTACCAATAACAATAAACGAAGCCAAAAAGGCATTAGTGCAGCTTAAAGATTACAAATCATCTGAACCAGACAGCATTCATAGAGAACTTCTTAAGTTGCTTGAGGAAGAGGGCATGTCGTGGTTGATCAGGGCCGTGCCATGCTATGATGCAAAGAGGCGGTCCCATCAGGCGGCAAAAGCAGAGAAATCAAAATATGAGATTTTGAATCGGTCAGTAATTACGCAACGAAATATTGGTCTCTGTTTCCTTTGTTGATTTATACGATTTAGAATTTATCGCGCGCCTCTCTGAGTAAGCGCTTTCGATACACTTGATTTCGGTTTCAAGTTTCAATAAAATTCGCTGAAATACTTTTGATATGACAGGCCAAACCACTTCATTTTTCGAGAAAAAGTATATCTACAAATTTTGTCGGGCATACAGTCGGCTCGACGACGGTGTATTATTTTTCGCGATCCGTTCGACGCCGCCCGGCGTAGCGCAAAAAACGGCAAAGATATGTAATTAAAATCGTCGTCTCGCTTAGCGCTCGAAAGCGATCTGCGACCTACGCATTTTTTTTGCAAAAATGCAAATCTAAATTCGAGAGGATCCAAATGAGACCAAAAAATCGAAACTTTAATCTGAAAATAAGCGAGCCAGGCGCAAAATACTATTCAATTTTTACCCCCCCCCCTTAAACGGTAACGGGACAAAAATTGGAAAATTTGGCCATACCGATTGTCCGTTTTCGCCGCCCCCACCCCTCTAGCAAATTTCAGGTCGATCGGACGAAAACTATGGAAGTAGATACAAAAATACGAAAAACCGCGAGGAGCCCTCTTGCCAAGCGCTGGAAAAAAAATTCGAAAAAGAAAAAATTGTTTCGCCCCACCGCCCGGAGCTTCCTGAAAAATTTCAACTCTCCAAAGTGAATGCCGAAATTTTGTGACCACTTTGAAGCGCCATTTCACCCCCTCCGTTACGTCCCATGAAAAACGGGAAAATTTTCCCGTTCAATCCTCGTAAATCCACACGGGTATGCAAAATTTCAACTCTCCACGACCCTCGTAGCTATACGCACTAAATTATGAATGAGTGAGTGAGCGATTTGCTCAAATTTATGTGTTTAATACAAAATTTGGATAATAACTTGGATCAAAATTATCCAAGGCAAACCATATTTTTTTAACAGCGCTTATTTTATTTTTGCATTTTAACAATAATTTAATAGGGAAATATCAAGTGTGGGGTATCATAAGATGCGGAAAAATAATCTCTTTCGATTGATATGAGTTTCAATCTCATACTAGCCAATTGAAAATCGGCCTTTCGGCCGATTTTCGTGGCTAGCTCTGCGAGGCGCGCGGCCTGTGGCCTCGCTGTCGGCCTATCGGCCTCCCGATTGTTTATGGGCTTACCGACCGGTTTTTGGAACTTTTAAGGATTCCATGGTCGAGTGTTGGTTTGCATGTGAGATCCCGGGTTTCTTTGGTCCGGATTTGGCGTCTCAATGGTGAAGCGAACCCGAGTCGGCCTTCGGCCTCCCGATTACTTTTAATAATGAGGGTCGGCCTTCGGCCTCCCGCTTGTTATTCCTGTTACGGGTCGGCCTTCGGCCTCCTATTTACTTTCGAATATTGCAGATCCGACATCCCATTGCATATTCGCGGTACAAATTCAAAATTCGATTTGGCGACAAATTTCGGCTTTAAAAATAATTTTCAAGGTCACGTGTCTTGGAACAATTTAAAGCCAACGACGGTGTCTATCGAGAACCTTAATTTGGGCGATTTTGTAAAATTTCAAAAATTCGCCTTAAGGGCCGTAACTGGGCCCTCGAAAGAGATTTCAAGGTCAAAATGATGGTGCTTTTAATATCTGCGCGAGGGCAATAAGATGTCGTCCATTTCAAGGTCTCCCAGATCCGGGGTAACCGTCGGAAGGACACGTAAGCGTCACCGCGCTGTCGCACGAAAAATATCCAAAGACCTAATCGGGGTCGCCCAACAAATCTGCACACGATTACTCAATATCGTCATTTGACCTTGTGGACAAAAAAAAAGCTACAACTTACTTAGTTATCTATCGAATACTTTGTCTACGCCCTACGTATTGCTTTATGGAACCGCGAATCCAAATTTGAGGCCGTCGCGATGCGGCCCAAAAATCGAAATTTTAATCTCCACCAAAAAGGTCGAGGTTTGTAATCGAAATTTTTCAAAATTTGCATTTCCGCAATTTGCCGGCTTATCGGACGTCCGACGAAAAAAAGTGTTGATTTCGAAATGGCGTAATTTTCCAAAATAATTTCTATGGGAGAGTGCCTTCAAAACCGAATAGCAAATTTTTTTTTTTTTATATACAATTTTAACGTCGGAATCGGATTTGGCGAGCAATTTTAATAATAATTTTTGATGCAAAACTTGTTGGGACATTATCCTTCCTCGATCAAAAAAAATCACTTCAAAGTTGTCGGGTACATGCGTGACTTTGGTTTGTTTGGTCCGGCCTTGGCTTCTCGACAACGATGAAACGAACACGAGTCGGCCTTCGGCCTCCCCCAGTTTTTCAAGAGTACGGGTCGGCCTTCGGCCTCCCGCTTACACGGGTCGGCCTACGGCCTCCCACTTGCTATTAGGAATACGGGTCGGCCTTCGGCCTCCACATTTTTGCTCCGTCAAAATTTCATTAGCACGGACCCATCGATTTTACCGAAATTATGTGAGACGTCAAAATGTAATTTCAATGAATTTTTAAAATTTGCCGTTTTTTAATTTGTATATCACGATTACTCGAAACCGGTCCATTTTTCGAGAAAAAGTATTTGCACAAATTTTGTCGGGCATACGGTCGGCTCGACGACGGCGTTTTTTTTTCGCGATCCGTTCGACGCCACCCGGCGTAGCGCAAAAAACGGCAAAAAAAATGTAATTTAAATCGTCGTCTCGCTTAGCGGTCTAAATCTATCTACGACCTACGGTTTTTTTTGCAGAAATGCAAATCTAAATTCGGACGGATCCAAATGAGACCAAAAAAACGAAACTTTAATCTAAAAATAATCGAGCCAGGCGCTAAAGAAGAAAACAACGCGTCCCCCCCCCTAAAACGGAAACGGGACAAAATTTCGAAAATTTGGCCCCAGACGGGTGTCCGTTCTCGCCGCCCCACCCCTCTCGAAAATTTGAAGTCGATCGGACGAAAACTCCGGAAAAAGTGTCAATAATACAAAAAACCGCGCTGAGCCGTTTTGCCGAGCGCTCGGAAAAAAATTTCGAAGAAAAAAATTGTTTCGCCCTCTCGACCGTCGCCCGGGGCTGCCTGCAAAATTTCAACTCTTCAAAATGAATTCTCAAATTTTGGGACCACTTTGAACCGCCATTTCACCCCCTCCCTTATGTCCCATCTAAAAACGGACAATTTTCCCGTTCAATCCTCGTAAAACCACACGGGTATGCAAAATTTCAACTCTCCACGACATCCGTAGATATGCCCTGTAAATGGTAAGTCAGTGAGTGAGTGTCACGCTCAGCTTTATATTTATTAATGTTCCACCGGGAAGCGGCAATGCTCTTTAACAATTTTCATTCCCCTAAAAAAGGGGTTAAAAATGGACGGTTTTCAACCAAAATCTAATCAGCTCTTTAGACAGTTACTTCAAACTAGTGTATAAAATTTCAACTTAATTGGTGCACGCGTTTGTCTGAAAACGTTGACGATAGAATAACCACACATCACACTTCATACATCACACACACATCCGGACATCATTCCAAAATTGGTCTTAAACAATTCGTATGAGCTCATAGACCATGGGAAAAATGCTAACCCAAAATTTTTTTTTAACTCGATAACAATACTTTCCTTTACTACGTAAATGGGAAAGTAAAACATTTATGGGGCGGCATTTCTAAGACTTGCATCATATTGAAAAAATCTACCGCACGGCCCTGTGGTTGATGGCAACATTTAAGGTGATAACTGAACTGAAAATAATTCTATTTTTTCTAAAATAGCTTTATTTATGATATTTTCCTGTATGCTTTTACAATTGAAGACAATTTCTTACCAAGATTTTAGGGTTCCTTGCTTCATTTTCAGAAGAATTTGTTTGATCTCCCCTTTATAAACTGTTTACGCTATTTGACTGTTTCAATTGTGGGGACATTTAACTCCAATTTTAAATAAGCCACAAAAATTTACCACAGGGTAATGATGGTGTCCACATATCAGGATGGATAAAGGATACGCTGATATGTTCGTGGAATTTTAAGGTGTTCTTAAAATTGTGCGCTCTTGATGGTTTATCCAATCAGCAGTTGGACATAATCGCTTCACATTTTTTAAAAGTCGCTTAAGCAATTGTCTATATAATATTCCAAATTAATTTTAGTCCCAGACTCAACAAAAATTGGTATCTTGGTTCCAAAATTTTCATTGATATTCTCATGAATCCCCTTCATATGGAACTGATTTGTGAATACCTACAATTATTTTGCCGGCTGCTTGTGACTCGCGGTATTGAAGGTTTCGTTGGCCATTGGAATTTGTTGGATGAAACTATGCTTCTTTGAATGTGATATATTTTTAACGTTGATCACATTTTAGTAGTGATCTACACCTATTGGACGCTGATGAATGAAGGAACAAAATTGTAATAGTTCTCTACAAGTTAAAACTACATAACATATAATAGTATCTGAAGATATGCAGTAGCTCACAAAAGTGAGCCTTCAACCCTTAATCACGTAATAATTGCATTATTTTTTAAGGAAATATATGAATTTTTAATTCCATTTTTCATAATTATATTCTGTTGACTTTGAAATAATACATTACTAATTAATTATATAGTGAAATATGATAATGCGCTTACATTTTATGTCACAAAATGGAGCATACACGATTATCTAATGTTATGAAGGGACAATGCAATAATAATTGATCTAATTAGTATTACCTTTGTATGACCGACAATTGGGCGCGATCGATTGGGCGCAACGACAACTGGGCGCAAATACAATTGGGCGCGAGAGAGATTTATCTATTACGTATTAATTATTATAACTGATTGTAAGAATTTTTTTATAAAAAACGAATAGGTATTTACGTATAAAAATGTTTTAAATCTAGAAATGTTTATTTAGACAATAAAAAAAATTATAATTAAAAATTTAAACTAAATGTTTTTAAAATGTTTAGTCCTAACAATTACAAATAATAAAAATGCCTATTAATAAAGTACCTAACTAATCATGGATTCATTTCGTAATTATGGGAAATTCCCCGCAAAAAGTCTATAATATTTCTATGGGGTCGTCCATAAATTACGTTACGCTCCTAGGGGGGGAGGGGGTTCCGACCCTTGTGACGATGGGGGGGCGGGGGGGTTTCAAAAATTGTGACGTCACAAAAATTATTATTGCTTTTATTTCTCTCTCTCTCTCTCTAAAATCGTAAAAGCTTCTTGAAATGTCGAGTTAGTAACAGGTTGCCAACTTGACAACTTAAGATAAAAGTATGTTTTACACATGCAATAATTGGTTTCTAACGTCCTGACATTGGTCAGGACCGGCCCTCGTATAATTTGGCCACTCATGTTCTCCTTCTTCTAACAAGTATTTCAAAAATACTATTTTTTGAACTTTCAAAATGATTTTTAAAATTTTTAAAAAACGTAAAAAGATTAAAAAACTTAATTTTAGTTGGTAATCTGTACGTGTATATTTATGTATAAATATACAGAGCCGTCATAAATCTATTATAATAAATTGTTATAAAAATCAAAATGAAACCGATTGTAAAATTTACTAAGAAGTCAATAAAACTACATTGGGGGGGGTCAAGAATATGTGACGTAATATTTGGAGGGGGGGTCTAGGTTTGTGTGACGAAGTGTGGCGATGGGGGGGGGTTAAAAATTGCTTAAAATTGCGTGACGTAATTTATGGACGACCCCTATGTGGCGTAATCCTCTACTAGATTTCTGATGCGCGCATCAGCCTCCGACTTATTTCTTTTATTAATAGGTGGATTGTTGCCGGCAACTAATTTTTCATAAAACAGATCTCGCCCACGTTGAATAACTTTTAAACTAGAAATTAATTTCCAAATGTTTCCATACTTAGCTCCATACTTAGCTTAGATCCATACTTAGCTCTGTCTCTAATCGTCTATGTGCCGCTTCAGTAGAGGATTACGCGAATAGAAGTGTTATAGACTTTTTACGAGGCATTTCCCATAATTATGAAATGAATTCCTGATCAGTTGGGTACTATATTAATATGCATTGTTATTATTTGTAAAAGTTAGAAGGAATAAACATTTTAAAAACATTTACTTTAAATTTTTAATTATAATTTTTTTTATTGGCTAAATAAACATTATTTCTAAATTTTAGTGGAAGTTAGAAGGAATAAACATTTTAGAAACATTTAGTTTAAATTTTTAATTATAATTTTTTTTATTGGCTAAATAAACATTTCTAGATTTAGTTACGTAAATAATAGTTTTTTAGAAAAAAAATTCTTACAATCAGTTATAATAATTAATACGTAATAGATAAATCTCCCTCGCGCCCAATTATATTTGCGCCCAATTGTATTTGCGCCCAGTTGTCGCTGCGCCCAGTTGTCGTTGCGCCCAATCGATCGCGCCCAATCGATCGCGCCCAATTGTACTAGACCGGTATTACTAATGATAGTACAGACATTAGCAGTAAATTTGATCGAATTTTAACAAAACGAATTCAACAAGCGGTACGGACTTATCTAAAATCCCATATTATTGTACAAAAAATGATAAATAATTATAAAAATACTGGAACCTTGTAAAATAAACCTCGTTGTGGCCGAAAATGAAACTTAATAGTTGCGGATGAAAATTTTATTATATGGAAAATGAAACGAAAACCCAATAAAAAGTATACCAACATTGACGACGAAAGTATCTGTTATGATTAATAAATCAATTTCAACAGAAACTATTCGAAAAACCGTTGGTTCAAGAGGGTGTAATGGTCGTACAGCCAGGAAGAAACCATTCGTTTCTAAATAAATCGACTAAAACGTGTACAATTTGCTAAAACTTACTTAAATAAAAGTATAGAATTTTGGGACACTGTAAATTTTAATGATGAAAGTAAGTACAATTGTTTTGGTTAGGATGGCAAGCAAATTTTGTGGCGAAAAAGAATTTTGAGCGAAATAAAGAAAAAATGTGTGGAACAGTGAAACACAATGGCACTTCAGTTTTAATTTGGTCGAATGGGTTTGGAAATCTAGAATTTATAGATGGTATTATTATAGACAAGTATAAAGTATTTACCAATTTTGCATAATAATTTACAACCATCTGTTGAAAAATTAAAATTGATTTATTATTTCCAGCAGAACAACAACCCCAAGCATTGGTCGTATTTAGCTCAGGAATGGTTTTTGTACCATGTACCCAAGCAATTGAAAACCCTTCCCCAATCACCTGACCTTAACCCTATTAAACATTTGTGGTTTGTATTAGCCTAAAAAGTGAAAAATAGTCATTGCAGTATTAATTTTTAGAAAATTTCGCCTGAATTAATGAAAAAATTAGTGCTAAAATTAATTCATTTAAGACTGTCCGGAATCGAACCGAGGAGCCCTTACGTTAGGCCATGACTGTCGTCTCTTAATACTCTATTTGTTATATTGTTATGTAATTCATCCTCTTTGTATAATGTACCATGCAGTGGCGGTTCTACCATAGGAGCTGCAGAGCTGCAGAACCACCAAAAATAACAATAAAAATACCAATACTTGCATAATTAATTATATAATTATAACCTTAATCAGATTTAAATTATTATAAAGAACGGTGCATTATCAGCTTAGCTTTGAAAGCGTGTTTCTTATTTTCGCTAGCATATCAGTAACTGATATATAATTTAACAGCTAGTCACATAAATAGTGTAATAATCTAATAATAAATACACGTCCAGTCCGCTATCAAAATGTTTGTTTAACTTGAACGCTATACACTTGTACGAAGCCGAGCTGTAATTAAACGCAGACTACTATGCTATAGCAATTGGTATATTTTACGTGGTATATATTTTATTATTTTGTTTCGAGGTAGTTTACAATTCGAATTTTGAAAAGAAAAACTAATTTTAATATTAGTTCATCAATTGTTAAACAAATTGCAGTGAAATTAGGGCATAAGCAATAAATTTTTTAAAAACTTTTAATTACACCAAGTTTCTTGCACATATTTATAGCAAAACAGTAGTTAAATTATTTTTTGACAGATTTTGCAACTTTAAATAAAATTATGAATGCATAAAATTAAAATTTATGTATTTTTATACAATAATAATTCTTAAAGCTCGTGATACGTACACGCATCGAATGTAGGTACAGTCGAATGTACTGTGGCTGCATTGAAATGCAGCTACCGGTGCTAGCATTTCATGCAATTATATTTTAAAGAAAGATCTTGTATTATAAACTTTAATTGAAATTATGGATATAATGTCCTTTATACCTACTAGATAAAATGAATGCTTATGAATTTACTAATATTCCTAATAAAATTTTATAATAATTTTGGACTTGAGATTTTTCTGCATTGTAAAACAATTCTCAAACTATAATTTTCTGTAATAAAATGTAGATCAAGAAATTTGGACTTTGGTTTTTTCTGCATTCACATTACGAAATGGAACATTATTCATATTATTTATTAACTCAGCTTCTCTCATAAAACCCGTAAAAATAGGATTTTTTCGAAAATTAGTTAACATTACAAAACTTTTTGTGCGCTTAAATAAAACTTATTGTTACAAAAATGTTTGCGTCGCTTGTTTTATTTCGAACCGAACTCAAAGGGCTGTTTAAAATACAAAGTAGTGAGTTCTATTTTTAAAATAACAAATATGCAAAATTATTATGACGTGATAAGCTAACCAACGCATTTTGTTTAGTCCAGTTTAGTCGTTTCTTAATCTCTTACGAAGAAGAGCGTTTCAATTCCAATTCGTGGAGTCAAATAGTGTTTTAAAAATGGATGTAATTTTTAAATTGAGTGAAACTAAATTTTCCAAACTTAGTTATAATGAACAATTAGAGATAAAAAAGCAAGGTCGGCCTACACCTGCAAATTTGAACATTGAAATTGAGGGTACAAGTCGAGGTAAAATATATAAAAGACAATTTAATTCGAATATATATTTACGTAACAAATGGATTTGTGGCTGTAATAGGAAGAACGCGTTGTTCTGTTTTCCTTGTGTGTTGTTTTGTAACGATAGTGGTGACAAACATTGGACGGAAACAGGGGTGAGAGATTTGGTGCATTTAAGTGAGAAAATTAAAAAACATGATAACTGCAAAAATCATATTAATAATGTAATTAAATTTTCTTTATTTGGCAAAATTAACGTGCAGGCCCAACTTGATTCCGCTTACCTGATAAACATACAGAAACATAATGATGAAGTGACAAAAAATAGATACATTTTATCTAAAATAATAAACTGTATCAAGTTCTGTGGGTCATTTGAATTTGCGCTTCGTGGACATGATGAATCCGAAACATCTGAAAATCCTGGTATTTTTCGTGGTTTAGTTAATTTTTCGTCAGAACTTGACAAAACCCTTAACGAACATTTAAAACATGCAACCGTTTTTAAAGGAACGTCAAAAGTTATTCAAAATGACATTTTAGATTGTATGCTAGAAGTCTGTCATGAAGAAATCCTTAGGGAAATAAATGAAACGCCATTTTTAGCAGTAATGGCCGACGAAACCACAGACGTTTCCGCGAAATTTCAAATGGTAACTATTCTTCGATATGTAACAAAAGATGGCGATCCAGTTGAACGGTTCTGGAATTTTTTGCTTCCGATGAAACATGATGCCGAAACGTTGTCTGAAACTATTTTAAGTGTTATAGATCCGATAGTAAAAAATGACAGTAATAAACTTATTGCGCAAAGTTACGACGGTGCCGCGGTAATGAGCGGAGAACGTGGTGGAGTTCAAGCGCGAATTAAACAAAAATATAAAAATGCTCATTTTGTGCATTGCTATGCACATCAACTAAATTTGGTAATGGCGAGAGCATGTTCTATAAACTCTCAGGTGCGAATTTTTTTTGGAGATTTACACGAAATTCCCGGATTTTTTAGCCATTCCCCCCAACGGGTAGCAGTGTTGGACAAATTTGTGGGACGAAATGTGCCTCGGTCTGTTCCTACGCGCTGGAATTTCAATATTCGTACAGTTAACGTTGTATACGAACATAGGCTCTCCATTATTGAATGCATGGAACAGTTAGAAGAAGAGTCTAACTCATTGACTTGCAGGCAAGCTGCAGGTATTCGGCGCATTCTAGAGGATCCGAATTTTATTTTTTGGTTGACATTTTTCCATTATGTTATGCCGCATGTCGACATTTTATATAGTCAATTACAAAAAAAGAATATGGATCCGACAGAAGCACAGAGGGTTACAAGTGTATTTGAAAAAAACATTAATGGCGTTAGAAATAAAATAGACTTAATCGTTAAGGAAGCCTCAAATTTGTACAGTGCTACCAGCGATACAAGGAGGAAACCTAATAGCAATAAACTAGATCATCGTGTTGCTTGCATAGAGGTATGCGATATAATTATAAATAATGCAAAAGAACGTTTTGAATTCACAAACCATTTAGTAGCCGCATCACTTTTATTTTCTGAAAAATTCGTGGAATACGATACTACATTTCCTGACGATAAATTAAATTTGACTTGCCTAGCTTATAATGTTTTGAATAAGGAACGTCTGAAAACGGAGCTCTCTGTATTATATTCTAACCAAGAATTAAGGCAATTACATGGGGCAATACCTCTTCTTAAATTTATAATTTCTAATACTTTGGATGACACCATGGGAGAAACCAAGAAATTGCTACAAATTCTTGTGACAACCCCGATGACTACCGCCGAAGCAGAGCGCAGTTTTTCCACTTTAAAGCGGATCAAAACCTTTTTAAGGAACTCGATGGGTGAAGATCGATTGACAGCTCTCTCGATGTTGTCAATAGAAAAGAAATTTATTTCTGGAATATCTAACTTCAACAAAAAAGTTATTGATAAGTTTGCCACAAGCAAGGACCGGCGCACGCCATTAATGCTTAAAAACGTGCAATAAGTAAGTTTATTTTTTGAGATTATCATTTTACTGATACCTTCCCTTTTTTATAATGCAGAACACCCAAACAAATTTCTCACGAGCCGCCACTGGTACCATGTGATTTCGCATCTTCCACTACTTTCCTCCATCGATAGTCCATCTCTCTTAAGTCGTTCACCACCTCGTCCCTCCATCTTGCTCTTGGTCTTCATCTCGACCTTCTTATTGTACAAAAGCTGATTACTTTATTTTACTTGAACTTGTGAAAGTATTATTTTACTTGATTGTTTGATATAATTGCTGCCACCAGGAATCGTAATTAGATGAATTGGCGAGTCCGATTCCTAACTCTTGAATATTATTTTAAATACTTACTTTAACTTCTCATTAATTTATTTAATTGATAGCGTGATGAGCCTTAGAGCAGAAACGTGGGAAAAATATTTAAGACGAACGATAGATTACTTATAGGAGATTTCAATAATTGAGACACCTTTAGCTAAATTAAAACAATTTATTTAAATAACAAAAAAAAACAGACAGAATTTAACAGCTAGGCAAACTTAAAAGTTTTATGATATTACTATACTAGGGTTTGTGACTCAAAATTATTTAGTTATGCTAATCCGGCCAGAGTAATGCTTGTAAAAGATTCTTTTATAATTAAAAATGTTTGATACCTGAAGTTGTAATCCTCATTACTGCACATGAACGTAATCCTCCCTTTTTGCGCTTGGATACTTTTGAAATTACGCGTAACTCGTATGATTGATTTAAATAGTTTTATTAGTTTAAAATTTAATGACGCTGTCGAAATTTTAATGAATTACACCTTGAAATTCGAACTGTACTAATTTACTTGAAACTTTAGCGTATCTACTTTAACTGACACGCGTATTTTATATTTAACTTAGGTTGGACTTAGTTAATTAGATTGACTAGAAAACTTCCGTGTGGAAAATAGCGTCTGATTGATTTACACGTATGTGCTTGAAAAACCGGCAACTAACTTAATTGAATCGCGAGATGTTGTTTACGACTGCATGTGGCAGGACGCGACTGCCTAATTTTGGCTTAAGGCCCTTCTTTTATTGAATCACCTCCTTCCGTGGAGGTGGTAGAAAAGACGTATATGATTTCTTAATTTGAGCTCCCGCGTAGAGACTAAGTGAAATCGCGCTAGGGGTGTTTAACACCCGATTTCTTTTCTGAAGATTTAATGGTTTTCAAGTGATTTGTAAAAACTAGGATTTGTTAACTTCCTTTCATAAAAATAGAAAGCTGGATTTTTCAAAGGGACGGTACACGTGCGGGTCATAAACTGTATGGATCTTCGCTCGATATTCTATGACTTTATGACTTCTTTACAATTACTAGCTTTGAAATTCTCGTTACCAAAAATATTAACGTTTCCGATTTCATTGTTACAAACATTCCAGGAAACGTGTTGTGAAAGTTTACAACTTCACTCGAGAATTTCCAGCGTTTCTCAAACAAATTGTACCCTGGTTTAGCAATTATTATAAACAAAATAATTATTATAAACTAAATAAGTTTCAATAATTATAACCTAAATGGTTTACACATAATATGGTTTAATACTTATAATCTATTTTATAACATGGTTTAATGTTTATTTTCATTTATTTATCATTGATAAATTCATCTTTACGTGTTAAAATTACGTGGTCGATATATATAAATAATAATGAATAAAACGCGGGTTGTTACATTATATCCGGTGTCCATTTCATTATTCTGTGGATTGCTTTTGTCTCTTGGACTCTAAAGACATGTCTTAACCATTCGATTCTACGCGACTTGATGTGTATTACTATGTTTTTACCTACCAATTAATTTGCTATTTAAATGTTAGTTCTTCTAATAATTCTCCATCAATTTTTATAGTATCCTGTATTTTCCCCCAGTATTTATGGATGCAATAGACGTGGAAAGACTGAAGAAGAGATAGAAGCCGTAACCAAGCCGTAACAATCGAAACTTTCTGGTCTTGTGGAATTGACGTGGGACGTAGGACATATGAGACCGCGTTCTTTACTAAAATGAACCCGCCACTGGTTAAAATTTTCTTATTTCAAATTATAAGCTATAAACATCAGTTTATAAGGCGAAAAACAAGTAAACCAGTTAAGTTAACCTGTACTATCAAATTTAAATATAATTTTTTTTTAATTTTAAGGTTAATTAATAAAAATAGTCCCCATTGTTAGGGATTTTAGTAGTTGTTGATTTGACGTATGTATCATTCATGACTAATAAATGACTGTAAACAAACAGTTGATAGTGTTATGAAAGGCGTGTAACGTAAATTTTAAACCGAATTTAAATTTTTAGCATTTTATTAGATCATTAAATGTATGAAGAATTGTATCATTTATTTTTACTATTTTGGTAAGTTCATTTAAATAAAAATAATCATTTAAAATTGTAAATGCACGATATTGCCACTCCCACTATCCAACTTCTGCATTTTAACATTTGACCCTCATTTAATTCGATATTCTTTTGGATTTTTAGAAGAATAAATGATTATACAATTATGGAACTGAAAGAAATAATTGCTATATGGTTGTTATTTCAAGTGGTGTTAGTGAAAGGACAATACAATTCAAATTTCGACAACGATATTTATTACGACCAACTAAAGTGTCCAGAATATTGGGTACAATTTCAACAGTCATGTTATCGGTTTATAAAGTCGCCTTTACGTCCATTTGGAGAAGCTAGGAGAATATGCGAAGTAAGTCCTATAACTAGTAAATTTTTTTAAAATAAAAACTTGTTATTTTAGTCTTATGTACCTGACACTCCAGGATCAGATCTGATTTCTATTAACAGTTTTGAAGAACACGGTTTTATAATTTACCAGCTAACGTGGCAAGATCCGCAGCATCGGCGGTGGTACACGGGAGCTCATCAATTAGGCATCAATGACTGGCAAAATGGCGATGGTACACATTTAATAAACATGGAAAATGCATTTTTACCTGATTTATATCCATATGGAAAAGATTATTTGGTTTATAATTTTTCAACCGATCTGATGAAATGGGGTTTTCAAGCAGTAAGAGGAGACGAACCCCTTTTGTACATATGTGAAGCTAATGTTCACAATTTACAACGACTAGTTAGTGATGAAAGAACTTACGAATACGGTATTGATGTTGAGAATCCTGACTTTGTTCCTAGAGGTCCGTACTTCATTAAAGAGCCTACCGATGTAACGTTTGATTTATCAAAACGAAAAATTTACAACGATGCTTCTTTAAGTTGCTTAGCGGGTGGTTATCCAACACCTATATATCAATGGTTTAGAGAAGATTATCAAAATGATCGCCTAGTTGCACATGAAATTAATCCTCTGGAAGATGTTCGATTTACAATTAGTGGAGGCACTCTTATCATCAATAATCCCGAACAGGTACTTTCTTTTTTAATTTTAACTCTTATTTATTTTATAACTCCAGCATTATCTACACTGTATTTAATAAACGTGCACTAAGTAAATGCTCTGATATAATACTGTGATAGATGCTCTCCACATTTGCATCGAAATGCAGGTTTTTGATTTTTACAGTCGTTTTTTTCAACTAATTTAGTTTATATAATATCACCTGGTTGCTACTGAGACCTCTTATCTTTTGGGTTATCGAGGGGTGGCTCACCTGGGTATTATGGTGTACACTTATTATACTGCAAGTATTATTATTTGTGTCCATGAAGTTGGCTCCCATTTTTTTAAATTTAAATAATTGTGCCGGTTTTAAAACAAATTTTCCATTTTTAATTTCCGCAGAAAACAATAATTTTTTTTTTATTATAAACATTAGAAATAATACATAATATAAGGGTCATTCCATCTCAAATCGACCAAAAAATAGGTAAAATTGACTCGACCCTGACCAAACTTAACGAAACTTGGTACACACCAACATAGTAAGAAATAAAAAAACACAAATTTAAGGATTTATCCAAAAAGGCATTCGTTTCCTTGTTTTGGTCTTTCAAAAAGTTGATGTGTAGACTTGTAGAAAAACGACTGTAACTTCATCCCCAGTGGTCTAAATTTAAAAATAAAAAATGTTCTGTAAAGGCAAAAGAACATTTTATTAAAATATTCAACCCTTAACTGGATCAATTTTTTAATTTTAACCCTATTTCAACCCCTATTTCTAAAGGGGTCTTTTTTTAACCGACTTCAAAAAAGGAGGAGGTTATCAATTCGGCTGTATTTTTTTTTTTTTTTAATGTTTGTTACCTCATAACTCCGTCATTTATTAACCGATTTTCAAAATTTTTTCACAGTTCGAAAGGATATAGTTTCAGATTGGTCCCATATAAATTTCATCAAAATCGGTTGAGTACTTTGGTTTTAGGCTTCTATACAAAGTATAACAAGAAGCCTTATGATCTAGCTCCGTGTCTGTCTGTCCGTCCGTCTGTCTGTCTGTCCGCATAATTCAAAATCATGCAGAGCGTTTCAAATCGTGTTGGAAATACTCTGTGTGTATAGAGGTCTAAGAACTGGGTAGCCAGTGCGCTACTTTTAGGCTTCTATACAAGGTATATTTATGATTAGGGCCAATTTATTTGTCAAATCGTCTTGACGTTTCTTCGGCGAATCGCCCATGAAAGCTGCGGGTCTCGCGGAAGGAGGAACAACCGGTAAAACCGTCACGATCATCCACTCGGGTCGTGAGTATTTCGGATCCATTCCCAGAGCGCTGCAATCTGCGTCGCTAATTTGTCTAAAGATATGCAGCACTTCTTCCGCCAACAAATACTTTTTTTCTTGTGGAACCTTTCCGTCGGATTCCTTCCATTCGCCCGTCAAATCGAGACCCGATTTTTAGGCTTCTATACAAAGTATAGCAAGAAGCCTTATGATCTGGCTCCGTGTCCGTCTGTCCGCATAATTCAAAATCATACAGAGCGTTTCAAATCGTGTTGGAAATACTCTGTGTGTATAGAGGTCTAAGAACTGCGTAGCCAGTGCGCTACTTTTAGGCTTCTATACAAGGTATAGAAATAAGCCTTATGGTCTGGCTTCGTGTCCGTCCGCATGTTTCAGAGCCAATCATAACGTTGATCAACTGATACGTTGTTATATTTTAAATACTTCGTCTATATAGTACTGCGTTAATCTGTTAATCCGTTGCTTCGATTCGCTAATGCAATTTATAAATACGCAAATGTTCGAAAGAAATTTACTAATTTAAAGATATTTTCGAAGAGGTCTCCCTATATAAACTACTTGTTTTACTTTGATGTGAAAAAATAATTTTTTATTGATGTGGTTAGTGAAGTTAAGTTGTAAATAAAAGAGAAAGGAGATGATTGGTCCACCTCAAAAAAAGGACCATACATTGCAGAGAAGTAAAGTTTCGAATAGAATAGAAAAGTTTGATTTTTATTACTTATATAGTAAATGATAATTACCAACCGCAAAAAATTTTATTGGTGCAGATTATCTGATTATGTGATGTTACATTATATGGCGATCAAAACTAACCAGATAATAACAACTTTCCACACCAGAAAGGTAGCTGTATAGAAGCCTAAGAACTGCCGCTAAAGCGAGTTCCACCTTGTTTATTGATTGTAAGCCCGCATTTTCTACTTTGAGATAGGGTTTCGCCCTTTCTTCGCTTGTCTCATTTGAACGGCGCTGTCGCATATGGGCAGCGCGTTTAGTAGGTCTACCCATATTCGCTTTCGATAAATCAGTTAAGTAACGCAAGATTCACTAAAAAGCAAGAAATTAAAAAAAAAAAATTTTTAAATAAAAACCGACTTCAAAAAAATGCACTAAAAAGTAAAAAATAATTAGAAGTTATTAGAAGAAGATTTAACTGAAATTAGAAGTATATTTTTACAGGAGCATAAAAATTAATGTATTACGTCAATAATATACAATTATTGTTATTTTTGGAGTCGGTGCCAGCCAAGCTGTTAAGTAATTGGTACTCCGCTACTTCGTTAATACACGTTTGTTAACCTTGGCTGGCACCGACTCCAAAAATAACAATAATTGTATATTATTGACGTAATACATTAATTTTTATGCTCAGCACTGTAAAAATATACTTCTAATTTCAGTTAAATCTTCTTCTAATAACTTCTAATTATTTTTTACTTTTTAGTGCATTTTTTTGAAGTCTGTTTTTATTTTTTTTTTTATTTTTTTGGTTAATTTTTTTACAGTTTTTTGGTACAAATGTGCTGAGCATGCGTACCAAATTTTATCCTGGGATGAACATGGGTTCGGTTATTAATAGAGATGAGATTTTTAGGTCGTATAAATGTTATACCAGAGAGCGTTAAAGGGTTAATTGATACACGGCCCCTTTCGAAAGTTATGCTGTATGAAAAAGAAAGAAGAAACGGAGCCGTGTATCAATTAACCCTTTAACGCTCTCTGGTATAACATTTATACGACCTAAAAATCTCATCTCTAGTTATTAAAAATTAATTAAGTATAGGCAGAAACGGACAAAAATCAGTTTTTCGCCGATTTTTCAAGTTTCTTTGAACTTTATGACAAAATAGTTTAATATAAAATTAAAGATAATTAAATTATCTACAAAAAAATGTTTACACATATTTTTCGTCAGATTCGTATTCACATAGCAATAACAGATCAAAGTATAGCTAAGTTTCACGACCACCGTTATATTTATTTAAAAAGATCGGAATCGATTTTCAATTAATGGTATAGCATCCCTAATTTTGATAAAAAGTTTAGCATAATATGACAATGTAGTTAAACCAAAAATACATTATTTGATTTTTTTTGTAAACTTAATTTGTTTCCATGATAAGGCCAGCTAAAGCGACACTTTTCAGTTTACCCCTCTGTCTATAACTTTGGAACTAATGAACATAGAGGGCGGATTTTTCTTCAACAGACTTATTAGTTTAGATTGCCAGAACAAACTTTTTTAATTAAGACTTTTGCACCCCCCCCCCTCAAAGGGGTCTCATTTTTCCCCTAAAAATTAATATATATTATTAAGACTAACATAGTTAACCTATGCACCAAATTTCATTTTGGGCGGACTATTGCAGATTGAGAAAAAAATATATATAACTTGCCATTTGATAAGTTATATAATACTTGTTTGCTCAATCTGCAATTCTCGGCCCAAAGTGAAATTTGGTGCACAGGTTGACTATGTTAGTCTTAATAATATATATTAATTTTTAGGGGGAAAAAGGGACCCCTTTGGGAGGGGGTGCAAAACTCACAATTAAAAAAATTGTTCCAGCAACCTAAACTTATGTTTATTGAAAAAAATCATTAGTTCAAAAAAAATCAAAAAAACATTAGTTCCGAAGTTACACACCCTGATGATGTTCGATGGTGTAAACCAGTGGTGGGGAAACTTTTTTTAAGACGGGCCATTTGTAATAACTAGACAATCGTAGCGGGCCATAGGGACGCGCATGAATGGATTTTCGAGATTCCTTAAAGGAAGGCAGGCTACTCAAAATCAACTTTCCTTTCCTTTGATGTACGTCAAACGCTAGTAAGCACACAGTAAGTACACAGGTTTTTCTTTAAATAAAGTAAAGAAATATTTCCACGTCCATTCTTCTTTAAAAACTCGACATTCTGAATCCACTTTTCTTTTTTTAACATCCATTTTAGACGTTACCTACTACGGAGAACAACACACAGAAACGCAATTGACGAAAGCTTACTGCTAACTAATGCTCTTGCGCGGGTGTTTGTTGAGGCAGTGGGAGTTACGGGGATTACACAAACAATTACGTGGTCATTATCTCAAACGTGTTGGCGCCATGACGTGTTCTTTCGAGAAAACAGAAGAATGAATCGAAAATGCGAGAGTGTCTGGAAGTTTCGAGCGAAGATGAGTCATCTGTTTAGGTCGGATGGATTTGTCCAGAATGCTATTGTGTTTTGGATATCGCCGCAGGTAGTTTTTATGCGGGTCGTCACATTACGAAGTAAGAACGCGTTCAAACATTCTCACGACGGCACTCTTAAACGGGCCGGATTAAACCTTTCCGCGGGCCGGACTTGGCCCGCGGGCCGTAGTTTCCCCACCACTGGTGTAAACCAAAGATCTAATATAAGTTAATGTGGATAGAGCGTGATTCAACCTTGCCGAAGCGACTATTGAAGCCACCGTAAGAATAGGATAGGACGATCACGGTATCATGAAGTGCATAAAGGAACGACGAGTTATACCACGTGATTTTAGGCAAGAGATTCAACGCGTCACATAATTATTAATGTAAGATCAGGGATAGTAAATCTATTTTACAATTAAAACTTTTATTAATGTACCTACAAAAATAGTTACAAATATTGTTGGAAAAAATTATTGATATTTAAATGTATTAATTTAGTCATTTTGAATCGTATTCTCTCTATTGGTTGATTTAAAATTTGATTTTTATGGTGAATTCTTATATTGAAATATTCCTTCAATGTTAAATAAATCAAAAGATTACGGTGATTATTAATTGGATCCTGATCTAATATATGCTCATTGAGACTGAAAAATAAATTTTCATCACTAAGCGATCTGGTACAAAATAAAATATATTTTGCTAACATTTTATCGCTGTAATTATGAAACTGTCTGAATGTTTTTTCTGCAGTCTTACATATTTTAACAACATCTTGGGATGGTTTTACGAGACCTCCTTTATTTTTTCTATTTAATAGAGCAGATTGTGAAGTGGAAGAAATTAAAGATGAAATACAAATTTTGCAATCCAAAACTTGCTTAAGTTTTCAACTGATAAGTCAGGCTTTTGTGACTCACATTTTTTAACAGTACTTTTTAATCTACTTGAACGTAGTTTAGAAACAGATTTTACAAGATGATGAGGAAATTTAAACACCGATGGTATTGCACCCACTTTTAGTTTTTTTTGACCAAATTGAATTATGAAATCAGAAGCCTGAAAATGTTCGGCACATAACTTTGCACAAGTAGATGGTTTATAATTATCTCTTCTCATTGCAATTACCCACGCCTTTTTCGTAGCTTCATTTTTTGGAAAACTATACATAACATAAACAACAGCGATTACAATAAAAAAATACTGCACCAATCATTAATTTTACCTATGAAAGGAAATATTTGTTCCTTTCCTATAGCGATTTGTGCAATTATATGCGGCACATGACGTAATAATGATTATCTTAGTTTAAATATATTTGTTTAAAATATATTTAATTATTAAAAATATATTTGTTTAAAATATATTTAATTATTAGTGTATTAGTTTAAAAACAATAAATGTTATTTGAAAAATTACGCACTGGACTACATAAAATGCAAGACAAAACATAAGTGCATATGCATTTCCTACGGTAACAACAGATATTATGCCTCTAGTCACATGACACCAAGCATCTATCCTTTTCTTACGTTGGAGTCATTAGCAAACATTCACGCGCTATCCACATTACCTTATATTAGATCTTTGGTGTAAACTGAAAAGTATCACATTTAGCTGGCCTTAACATGGAAACAAATTAAATTTACAAAAAAAATCAAATAATGTATTTTTGGTTCAACTGCATTGTCATATTATGATAAACTGTTTATCAAAATTAGGGATGGTGTGGTCAACTTATATTCAAATAATAAATATTTATGATGAAAATCTATAGGTACAATTAATTGAAAATCGATTCCGACCTTTTTAAATAAATATAACGGTGGTCGCGCAACTTAGTAGCTATACTTTGAGCTGTTATTGCTATGTGAATACGAATCTGACGAAAAATATGTGTAAATATTTTTTGTAGAGAATTTAATTAGCTTTAATTTTATATTAAACTATTTTGCCATAAAGTACAAAGAAACTTGAGAAATCGGCAAAAAACTAATTTTTGTCCGTTTCTCGCTATAATTAATTTATTTTTACTAACCGAACCCATGCTCATCCCATGATCAAATTTTGTAGGCATGTTCAGCACAATTGTCAAAACAACAGTGAAAAAATGAACAAAATAAAAATACCCTTTTAGAAATAGGGGTTGAAATAGGGTTAATATTAACAAATTAATCCAGTTAGGGGTTGAAAAAATAAAATACGGTTGAATATTTGAATAGAGCGTTCATTTACCTTTCCAGAACATTTTTTATTTTTGAATTTAGATTACTTTGGATGAAGTTACAGTCGTTTTTCTACAAGTCTACACACTAACTTTTCGACTTTTTGAAAAACCAAAACATGGAAACAAATGCCTTTTTGGACAAATCCTTAAATTTGTATTTTTTATTTCTTTAAATTTCTTTAAATTTGGTGGGGGTTGAGTAAATTCTTCAGTTGATTTGATATGAGATGGAATGACCCATAAGGGACATTTGTATCGTAGTACTTATGTACCTGCACAATTTTTGGTATTTCATGCATCGTGAAATTTCTCTCTTGACAAGTTAATTTTAATAAAATTTTTGTAGAAAACGGACCGAGCTACATACCATTGCAAAGCTACCAACAAGTTTGGAACCATCATTTCTGAAAGTGCTGAATTAAATTTTGGTTTTATTTTGGAATTCGTGTTGCGAAGGTCGCCAGAAATCGGCGATCAGAATTGGGGCAAAGCTATATATTGCGACCCTCCAACTCACTTCCCAGGTGTTAAATATTATTGGTCACGTGACTATTTCCCCAATTTTGTGGAAGAAGATAAACGAGTGTTTGTATCTTATGACGGAACCTTATACTTCTCTGCATTGGAAACAATCGATAGGGGAAATTACAGTTGTAGTGTCCAATCTGAAGTATCCGATACTGGTAAAAATGGACCCCTCTTTCCACTTCGAGTAAATCCACACTGTAAGTTTTTAAAATTTATATTGGTAACAAAATTGTATTTAATGCTTTCCAGCCAATTATCAACAACTTAAATTTCCCAACAATTTTCCTAAAGCTTTTCCTGATGCTCCGGTAGCAGGAAGAGATGTCAGATTGGAATGTATGGCTTTCGGATAGTAAGTTAAAATTTTGTCATCATGACATTTGCTGAAACTTTGAAATTTTAGTCCAATTCCCAGTTATAACTGGACAAGAGTAGGAAGCAATCTTCCAAAAACTGCGTTTTTTACAAGCTACAATCGAGTTTTAAATATTCCAAACGTACAAGTGGAAGATCAAGGAGAATACAGTTGCCGAGTTTACAATGACAGGTCATCACTTTCAAACAATGTAATCCTAAATATTCAAGGTAAACTACACCAAACTCCCAAGACTCTTGACTAACAAGTTTTGTTTATTTAGCTGAACCTAACTTCACAATTCCACTGACCGATAAACATATTGACAACAGAGGTGAATTGGTATGGACATGCGAGGCTTTTGGAATTCCAGATGTAAACTACACGTGGTGGAGAAACGGTCGCCAATTAGGTAAGATTTATTTATTAAATCATAGCAAAACGGAGACTTCCTCTTGATTAGGTTAAAAGACTATTTTGATTTCTGTTAATAAATAACTTAATAAACAATTTTAGTTATGGGTTATCTGGATATCGAAGACAGAGGAAGAATAAAAATTCAGGATAACATTATGACAATTAGTAACGTTCACGATGAACGTGATCCTGGAATGTATCAGTGTAGAGCAACTAACGCCTTGAAAACTCGATACTCTTCGGCACAACTTCGAGTGCTTGGTGAGTTTTTGCTTAAATTTTTGTGATGTTGTGTTATTTCCTATTTTGTAGCATTCAAACCATCGTTTAAAAAGCATCCTTTGGAGTCTGAAACTTATGCTGCTGAACATGGGAATGTGACTATAAAGTGTAATCCAGAAGCGGCTCCAAAACCGCAGTTTGTGTGGAAAAAAGATTTTAATGTTATAGGTAACTAAGTGCTATAGAACTTAAATTTTGGTTTTTAATAATTTTATTTTAGGCTCTGGTGGCCACAGAAGAATTTTGGAGAATGGTAATTTGATTATAAGTCCTGTTTCCAGGGATGATGAAGGAATTTATACCTGTACTGCCAGTAATGAGCTTGGAATGGATGAATCTGTTGGACGTTTGATAGTTTTGCGTAAGATTTAAAAATTACTTGGATTTATTGTTTTAATCCATCAATTGTAGATAATCCCAGGTTAGTTGAACCATTACGGCCCAGAATTATTACTTCCATGAGTCGAGATATTTTTTTGCAATGCCGTGCTGAAACTGAAGAAATGTTGGATGTTGCTTACGTTTGGACCCATAATGGTTTGAGAATTCGGGACATTGATGTCAAAAATTCTAATTACCGATTAGTGAGTAATTCATGTACTTTGTAAGTTGATCATTAAACAATTTTGACTTCTTTGTTTTAGAACGTAAATGGTGGTCAGCTGTACATCTACAACGCAACATTTTCTGATGCTGGTGATTATGAATGTATAGTAAATTCTGCAGTAGGAGAAATTTCATCTCGATCTACCATCATAGTTGAGGGTCCACCCGGCCCACCTGGTATGCAAGCAAAGTGAATTCCGGTTGTTTGTACTAAATGATTGTTTATTAGGTGGTTTACAAGTAATAGGAATCCAAAGAACATCGGTAACTCTACAATGGACTGACGGAGCTTCACATGGTCGACCAATTCTTGCCTACACCATTAGTGGGCGCACAAATTGGAACAGTACATGGATTAACATAACTCATGGTGTACAAGCAACTGAAATTGATCGTTACACCGGAAGAAAGGAAGCCATCATTGATAATATTTTAGTTCCTTGGTCGGTTTACGAATTTACAGTTAATGCTTGGAATGAGTTAGGTATTGGATTACCCAGTGCACCCAGCCCTAGACATTCAACCCCTCCTGATAAGCCATACCTTGCACCCAGTAATGTTGGTGGTGGTGGGGGAAAAAGTGGTGATTTAACCATAACATGGATTCCACTTAAAGAAGAAGAACAAAATGGTCCTGGAATTCATTACAAAATATTTTGGAGACACAAAAACCAAGAAATTGAATTTCAGACTTTATTATTGAAGGAATTTGGTAATATTGGTAGAGCTGTTGTGTATATATCGAAGGATAATGATTACATGCAATATGTTGTTAAAGTTCAGGTTTGTTTTCTTACTTTTGATTTGTATTAAAAATTACGGGCTAAATTTTTGTAGGCTTTCAATGATCTTGGTGCAGGACCCGAGAGTGGAGAAGTTGTTATTTTTTCGGCTGAAAAAATGCCTAAAGTTGCTCCACAATTGGTCGTCGCTGTATCTTACAATTCAACTGCACTTAACGTCAGTTGGATTCCTTACCATGAATCTAGTAACTTGTCGATTAGGCATCATGGTAAACTTATCGGCTACAGGGTAAGTTCATCCAAATAATAATATTTGAAGGTTTGACTAATCAAGAAATTTAGGTTAAGTATTGGAAAACTGAAGGTTTTGAAGAAGAGAGTGTTTACTATTTGTCCAGAACGCTTCGTCCATGGTCTCTTATCGTGGGATTGCAACCAGATACTTATTATTATGTGAAAGTGATGGCGTTTAATTCGGCTGGTGAAGGACCCGAGAGTGAACGTTATTTAGGTTCGTTTTTTGTTATTTTTTTTTGGAAAGGAAATTTTATTTTTAATTTCAGAACGTACATATCGGAAGGCACCTCAAAAACCACCGACTTCGGTCCACATTTACGGAGTTAACCCTTCAACTGTAAAAGTTGTCTGGCGATATATTCAACCGTCCCTTGATGAAGAACCTGTTCAGGGATACAAGGTAGGTTTTTTCGTTGAGTTTTTATAGGTTTTAACTGTGGTTTTATTTAGATTCGAGTTTGGGAAATTGATCAAGATATAAGTGAGGCTAATGATACTGTTGTTGTGGTGGGTGGTAAATTGGAAGCATACGTCTATACTTTATCACCCGGAAAAGCTTACAAAATGAGAGTTCTCGCGTTTTCAAAAGGAGGTGATGGTAGAATGAGTTCACCACCTCTTACGTTCCAAATGGGTAAGTTTGGAGACCAACATCATTAATTCTTGTGTTAGTTTTTGTGTAACATCCTGTACTGTTAATGGAAATATAAAATTTTCGTCTTTTATTTCTTACTTTTTATGTCCTCAGGTGCTCCTGCATTTTTTAGAAGTGGTTCGCCAGTTGTTTACGAAAAAGTGTTCACAGTTTCTTTGATAACTGCAACGTGGGTAGCAACGTTTTGTTTTAATAAATTCCATATTTACTTCTGAGAATAAAAAATAATTTAATAAATAAATGGTGCCTTAGACCTCATTAGATTTAGACTAAAAATTTTATTAAAGAAGCTACGTACAAATTAATTAATTTTACTCAAACTTGTATAGCACAATTTTGGCAATGACAGCTATTGACAATTTTTTTTGTAATATAAATTGATTAACTTTAGTCTTTGACCCCTCAATAAGATAATTTAGATGGCTTAGGGTGATTAGTATTTTTGTATTGTGAAAATGTCAGTAAGTTTTTGTTGTGTTTGCCATCATTAAAATTTTGTTGTGATTTAAAATTTTTGTTGAAATATTGCAAAATTATACCCAATGTATTATTTTAATAATTACTAGCCAGTAAGTACTGACAAAACGAATCCGTCCATTTTTAAGATTGTTTTATTATATATTTTTTTATTTATGTACCATTCTTCTGTTTTAAACAAATTATAAATGTAAAATAGTATACATTTTTTACAAATAAACATTTTTTATTGAAATTGACTACCAAGTGATTCTTTTCGTTAGATAAAAACCGCCCTTTTCATGATTATTTTATATAATTTTGTTGTTGAAAAAATTCATTACATTTCATAATGTAATGATTTTTGACATAACACAAAATGTACAAGATTTATTGATTTTTAGGAAAAATGACTACTTGAAATTTTCAAGAAATCAGTTTCCTAGTTTTTTTTACATTTTCCAATTGAATTTTTATTAATAATCATAATGACAAATTTTAAATGCAAAAATTAACCAGTATGTTGGAAGAATCCGTCCATTATCGCTACTCTGGGAACCAATGCAGCATTCCCTTGTTCGATACACAAAGTGATTATCTGTATCAGAAAACTCTGTGTGGCTATCCCCCGACAGTAATTATCAAACAACCAATCCTATAAATTGAAATCTGACGTGGCCATCGGCATAACTTTCCAAACAAAAGTAAATTTTATTAATTATATTTTTTAATAAGATTGTTACATAATTTCAACAGTAAATTGATAACAAAATTTATATTTTGCTAAAATAGGCAGAAAAAGCTTTTGAATGCCCATATCTTGCAAATGAAGCATTTTCGGATATTATATGTTATTAGGAACTTTTCATCTACTTTTTATTAGCGGAATACGTCAAGGAAATTTGGCGAAAAATTTTGAAACACCCTGTAAGTATATTTTAGAGAAAAACTCGTAGAACAAAAAATGTAGGAAATTCTATGCAGTAATTTTTGTTTCCTAATAATTTTACATGTTTAATTTTATTTCGAAGTTATGATGCATAATAGCTTCAAGTAAACCCCCCCCTTCCTTTCAGGCGATTTAATTAATTTATTTTCATTTGGCTTCCTGCCACGCCAGAAAAAGGCTTATATTCAAAATTTTGAATGATTTGGTTGCTTTGTTTAGACGCTATCGTGTTCATAGACGTACACACATACAGACATCCTTCCAAAAATTATCAAAATGGATTCAGGGAACCTCAAAACATGCAAACCTATCAAAAAATTAGGGGTAAAATTTTTGCCTGATAACAATATCAGACAAATATGTCAAGGGAAGGAAACCCTGAAATTTAACTACCTTTGTCCTCCAGGTTGGGGGGTTGTGCAATGGGGTAGCACCTTCCCAGACAACACTCAATAACTAATTTCTATATCCAGAAGCTATAGCTAATAGCTTCTGGATATCCACTAAATTTCAGTGTTGTCTGGGTTATTCGTGGAAAAAATTTGAAACACTAAAAATCTTAAGAGCAAGTCTCGGAAAAAGCTAGACGTCAAACCGGACAATCGAAAATTCCAATGATATGGATGGATATGTGCGGCGAATGTTGCCCATAGGTGGCCACAAAAGTATGAACCTGGAGAAATTGATGCTGCCCTCCAATAAGATGGGATGAAGAGCTACGTGAAGCCATGGAAAAGAGGCAGCTAGAAAAAGAGCTATGGCAAGACAGAGGCTCAGAATGCGAAATGCGGCCATAATATACAAATTGGAATGTGTACAGCTGTAATATATTCATAAATAGATATTGATAGAATACAATTTTTTATAATTAATTAAAATTAATTTTTTAATACCCTTTATAAATTGTAACCGAGGAATTCTCTGCGAATTCCAACAATTTTAATGTGCTTAAATTTCGAAAACGTTTAATTTAACTACCACAATCGGTATTTAAAATATATCTGCATAAATTTATTCGGAGTCTTGCGACCCGTAAGGTACTGCGCCCGTGTACAGGCTCACCCACATGTTGCTCTCCGCCACTGCATAACAAACTATAAGTTACGCCACTGCGTCTTGTTTGAAATAAAGTGAGGTTATGACATTAATACGGTATTCAAAAATTTGAACTTCAAAACAAGTAACCGACTTTTACATCAGATTAAAAATGAGCACAAATATAAAGGTAATTTAATTCTTATAGTTACTATTCGTTTCAATATAAATTCTCAAATTTTAGAAGTGGGTGCCACCGGATTTTGGACCAGATGAACCTACCAGTTCTACGAAAAAACCTAGAAAGAAAACAACACTAAAATGGGGTAACGATAACTTCGTAAGAGATCCTAATCATAAATTTGTCAACTTCATCGACATACTCAAACCTCAAAAGGTGGAAGACTTGGCTGTCCATGCGAAAAAGATCACCGAGGTGGAACTGTGGTTACAACAATATGTGATTACTTCAAACAGAACGGTACTGAATCAAGTTATCTATTAATGGTGACGATTAACACATAACTTTTAGGAATTTCTACCAATTTTACTTTTGACCGGGCCTACGGGATCGGGTAAAACTGCCACAATTAACGTTCTGTGTAACAAACTGAACATAGAATTAGTTGAATGGATAAATCCGTTAGATCACGAGACCGAATGGCATTACTCCGGCAGTCAAATGAATACATTTTTAGATTTTTTTGTGCAATCTAAGTACAACTCGCTTTTGTCACAACTTGGCGGAAAAACTTTAGCATTAGTTGAAGATTTTCCCAACTTTGCTATTCACAACTCCAAACAATTTGTGAAGGTTCTCGAGTAAGTTAAAAGTACACTTGATTGATTTTGCTTAAAATTTGTTCTATTGCAATAGGAAGTGTCAAAACGGAAACACACCTGTTGTGTTCATATGCAGCGATGCCGCTAACAGTAAATTAGATTTGTCTCAATCTTTGTTTCCTCAAGCAATTCGGGATCAATTTCAAATTTCCACTATACAGTAAGTAGAATTTTTCATACATAAAGTTTTGAGGCCTCGATAATAATGATCCCTAGTAAACTAAATAAAAAGCGCATAGATTTTTTTTAATACCTTTTCAGTTTTGGAAAGGTTTTGTTATATCATGAGAGTCATTCCACCTCAAATCAACTGAAAAATTGACTTGACTCACCCCAAATTTGCTGAAACTTGGTACACACCATCGTAGTGATAAAAAATACAAATTTAAGAATTTGTCCCAAAGGGCCTTTGTTTTCTTGTTTTGATCCTGTAAAATGTCAAAAAGTTTATTTATATTATATAAAAGTTGTATCCGTTCTGATTTTTGCAACCAATCTATGGATTTGCTTTACAGTTAAGTTTATTTCTCTAAATTTAAAGCGACAGTCGGGTATAAGATTTTTGTTTGCAGAATTGTCTTCAATTGTTTCGTTAATAATTTTTCAATCACATCTGATATTACCGGAAGCAGGCTTACATATTGGTCTGGCTTATAGGATGTTGTTTCTTCTGCATTCTTTTACTTTCCCATTTACGTAGTAAAGGAAAGTATTTTATTGAGTTAAAAAAAAATTTTGAGTTAGCATTTTTCCCGTGGTCTATGAGCCCATACGAATTGTTTAAGACCAATTTTGGAATGATGTCCGGATGTGTGTGTGATGTATGAAGTGTGGTTATTCTATCGTCAACGTTTTCAGACAAACGCGTGCACCAATTGAGTTGAAATTTTATACACTAGTTTGAAGTAACTGTCTAAAGAGCTGATTAGATTTTGGTTGAAAACCGTCCATTTTTAACCCCTTTTTTAGGGCAATGAAAATTGTTAAAGAGCATTGCCGCTTCCCGGTGGAACATATGAGATTGAAACTCATATCAATCGAAAGAGATTATTTTTCCGCATCTTATGATACCCCACACTTGATATTTCCCTCTTAAATTATTGTTAAAATGCAAAAATACAATAAGCGCTGTTAAAAAAATATAGTTTGCCTTGGATAATTTTGATCCAAGTTTTTATCCAAATTTTGTATTAAACACATAAATTTGAGCAAATCACTCACTCCCGCATTCATAATTTAGTGCGTATAGCTACGAGGGTCGTGGAGAGTTGAAATTTTGCATACCCGTGTGGTTTTACGAGGATTGAACGGGAAAATTTTCCCGTTTTTCATGGGACGTAACAGAGGGGGTGAAATGGCGCTTCAAAGTGGTCACAAAATTTCGGCATTCACTTTGGAGAGTTGAAATTTTTCAGGAAGCTACGGGCGGTGGGCGAAACAATTTTTTCTTTTTCGAAATTTTTTTCCAGCGCTTGGCAAGAGGGCTCCTCGCGGTTTTTCGTTTTTTTGTATCTACTTCCAGAGTTTTCGTCTGATCGACCTGAAATTTGCTCGAGGGGTGGGGCGGCGAAAACGGACAATCGGTATGGCCAAATTTTCCAATTTTTATCCCGCTACCGTTTAAGGGGAGGGGGGTAAAAATTGAATAGTTTTTTGCGCCTGGCTCGCTTATTTTCAGATTAAAGTTTCGATTTTTTGGTCTCATTTGGATCCTCTCGAATTTAGATTTGCATTTTTGCAAAAAAATGCCTAGGTCACAGATCGCTTTCGAGCGCTAAGCGAGACGACGATTTTAATTACATATTTTTGCCGTTTTTTTCGTTACGCCGGGCGGCGTCGAATGGCTCGCGATATATAACACACCGTCGACGAGCCGACTGTATGCCCGACAAAATTTGTAGATATACTTTTTCTCGAAAAATGAACTGGTTTCGAGTAATCGTGATATACAAATTAAAAACAGAAAATTTAAAAAATTATGGTTTGCCTTAGTTTAATTTCGATCTGTCCAAGTGATTTGTATTGTTTATTACTATAATTTAATATTTTAACTAATTTACTTGTATAAACATGTTGTGTAATTAATATTAAACGAATTTTTTAATTACGGCACGGCATTCCGCAAATTTCTAAATTTTTTTTGGAAAATGACAATTTTAAAAATTTTTCAATGCAAACATGTTATATTATTGTTAAAATGAAAATATAAAATAAGTGCTTTTAAAAAATATGAGTTACCATGTTAAATTACAAATTAAATTTCGTAACTTTGATATCTCAAAGTAATTTATGTATTTAATCGAGTTAAAAATTTTTTTGAGTTAACATCTGTTTTATTAATATTTAATATAAAATGAAGTGGAATCTACTAAATGGGAAAGTAATGTGTTGTCACATCAGATTTTCCTAGTTTTAGAATCATAATTATTTGTGCTACCTTCTATATAGAAGTTCTAGCGCAGAACTTTTGCAGTTGAATATATATTTAGAGGGAATTCTGTCAGGCTCTGTATGCAGGAGAACCACTCTTGCCAATCATACATTTATTTTTATTGTTTTACTTGTGATTTTCTTTTTAACTTTTTATCAAAATTGGACATGATGTGGTAAATTCTTCAGTTGGGAGTTGCATTGACCCATGGGCGTTCATGTAATGTTTTCAGGAAGGGCAAAGCTAGGTTGAGGCGATGTTTTGGAAATGTGTACATTACCATTCCCCTTTCTTTTATACTAACAGATTTTAATTTGTATTTTTTTTTCGTAGCTTTAATCCTTGTTCTGCTACTTTGTTAAAAACGTTATTAATCAGATGTCAAAAAATTGCTCAAAAGTATCCAGAGAAATTTAAAATACCTTCCAGTGACGTCATTGATGCAATAGTCTCGTGCACAATGGGTGATATTCGTTGCACCATAAACCAGTATCAGTTTTCCAGTCTAAGAGGCACTAGGGAAATATCTATGGTTTCAAATTTGAATACCAGCTTTGGTGCAAAACGAAAGCGGAACGATAAAAAGTCGTCTTCCATTTTAGCAATGTGTAGGAACGAATCCTTGGGAATTTTCCATGGATTAGGAAGGGTTTTGAATCCAAAACGCATCGAGGTTAATAATTCCTGGCGTTTGCAATGCGATTTTAACGCTTTAATTGATCAGTTTGGTGGTCAACCATCAACTTTTAATGCGTTTTTGCAAGAAAACTATTTGAAATACTTTGGAGACTTCTATGATGTCCAAAATGCAGCAGATACCTTAAGCTTTGCTCAACTATTTTTTACTGATTGGGTTGAACGTCAGGATGTTTTAATGTATGGGATATGGATCGCTGTTTTAGGTTTGATGGTCCATAATAATCACAAAGTTTCGAAATGGAACCAAATTAAAGGTCCAACTAAAGTCGACAGGTGAGATTCACTTAATGAATTTTTTTTACCACTTAAGTTGTTTTTTTTAAGGTCTAACACCAAATCAGAAATACGAAACTTGGATAGAACTGATTATATGTATTATAATTTGATTACAAAGACTGATAGATTTCATACATTCAAAGTGAAACCGCGTTTTTAATCAAAGTTGTTATTTTCTATAAATATTTATTCTTTCAAAATGTGATTACGAAAATGTTTTTAAAAAAATCTGTGATGTTAAAATCCGTTGTTTTGTACTTCCCCGCTTGGTTTAGAACAAAAAAGCCTCTGTATATTAAAAAATCAGTTTGTATTATTTGTATAAATTCACATAATTTTCACAAAACTTAAAATTATAGAATAATGCATTATAAATAATTGAGTCAACAAAAAAATACTTACAATATACTGGAATGTGAAGCCACAGCAAAATACTTTCAATATACCAATACCTATGAGTTTGTTAGATGTTTGTTAATGATGTTAATAAATTATTAATAAAATTTAGTAGTTCAGGTGGTTTATTATTCACAATTAAAATAGAACAAAAATTGAAAACTATTTGGTCCCTCATTAAATGAGTTACAACGATAAAATCACAAAACATTTTTAAAAGTCTAGAACTTCTACTGCCAATAATTTTTCTACTTTTCCTAGGACGTCTTTCTAAATTTAAACATTAATTTTTAACCAGAACCGGACTAAAGAAACTTTTTGGAAAAAATTTTTAAGTGAGCAAGTTATGTTTTTGTTAGTCCAGCACTGAGTTAAACGCCCTGTATACATCATAATTTTACTAAATTTTTAGGTACTATAGAACGTCTAAAATTGTTTTTAAAAATTTACATTTAAAACTGATATGACTGTCGTACTGTCAGGTAATTTTGTGTGATCCATAAAGAAGGCCATTCTTAAGTTTTGAAAGCATTTTACAGAATACTTAATGCAAAATACTTAAATTCAACAAAAAAACTAAAACAGTTTCATAAATACTTTGTGTTGAATTCACTACATACTATAAAAGAACAAAAAACATTAAATAAGCATTAAATATCCTTGAATTCGTTTAAATGCAAAGTCATCAACAACATAATAATTAAAAAGTTTATAATAATTTTCAAAAAACATTATTTTTATTTGTTGGATCTATTATCACTTAAGGCACGATGAGAGCTTCGTAAGGGTAATGGAGATGAGGGTGTTTTAGGACTACCAGATGCTGATTTAGTTCGTTTTAGTTTGGGTCCCATAGCGCCATGAATATTTCGTTCGTGAGCATACAGTAGGACTCCAATATGTCTATGACCAGCTTCCATTGCAATTTTTAATGCGGTACTTCCATCCTAAACAAATAGAAAACTTTTTTAAGATAAACTCTTACAAAAATGATAAACTAAATCTTGATCAATAAGGTGGAACGAGAATTTTTTGTACACTAAAACTGAAATTGTCTTAAGCTGACTGGATTTTCTTTTAATGAACTGATATTTAAAAAAAATTCTGTAGTGGAAATTGAACCACGAGACTTTGGCACCACAAACCCACACAGTTAACTGTTTTTGCAATAAATGCTTAAGAATTATAAATGAAAAATAAAATTTAAAAAAAATTAAATTAAATTAAAAAACGGTCAAAAAATTCATTGAAAAATATTAGCATGGGAATCCAGCGACCATTTTTTGGTAAGTGCATTGTTTTTCAAAATATCTATTAGGAAATTTAAATTTTATTCTTACCACATCCAGAATTGTTGAATCACAGTCAGGTAAACTTAATAAATACTGTACAATATCAATATGTCCATGCTCGGATGCACACATCAAAGCAGTACTGCCGTCTTCATCTTGTATATTTATGTCTGCTCCAGCTTCTATTAACATTTGAACCATATCCACACGGCCATGGCTCACAGCAAGCATTAATGCAGTTTGTCCATGCTAAAATATAAAAGTTTTAAAGCATTGAAAGTCTCTTGTTGCTAAGTAATATTTTTTCGAACTTAGGAGTTAAGAGCGCGCTGCGGAAAGAGAGAGAGGGAATGATGTTCAAAGAAGCCTCTAATCTTTTGTACAAATTTAAAAAACTAAACGTCGTATCAATGTAATTCTTTTTTTATATTAATAAGAAAAGACTATTGAAGGCAATAACCAATTTTGAGCGCTTTAAATTAAAAGTAAATAGGTCAATTTAATTTATGAAAAAGGACAATTTTGAATTTTTATGACAACCGATCTTAATGAAACTTCGTTATTGCCTTCTGCAGATCATTATAAGGATAAAACCTGTTTTTGAAGCGATTTCATCATCAATTATAGAAAACTTGTACAAAACTTGTAAATCAAAAAGTGCCCTTAGTGGAGTTTTAAACTATATAAAATCAACTTAATGCACAAAGGGTTAAAGGGTTCCCTTAGATATGGCGCAAATAATTTTTAAAATTTTTTAAATCTCTACAAAAGATTAGAAGCTTCTTTCAACATCATATCTACTGCTTCCCTCTCTCTCTTTCCGCAGCGCGCTCTTAAGTAATAAAAGTGGAGGGCAGCATATGAAAAGTAAAAGACTTCTTATTTCAAAATTCGCGAAATTCCTAAATACACACCATAATTAGGAAATAGAACAAAATCAGACAGAAGACACACAAAAAACAGATGAACCAATAAGTGAGGAGATATGGGAAGCAATTAAAAAGTTAAAAAATCGAAAAATACCAGGTACAAACGAAATTACAGCGGAGATGATAAAAAATGGAGGAAAACAGTACATTCCGAGATATGCAACTTAATAAAACAGATATGGATGCAAGAAGAGGCAAGTTTCCACCAAAAAGCTTATTTACGTCCTTAATTTTCAAAGGGAAGTTCCAAACCCTCCCCCTACATTAATCTTCAAAAATAGTTGGGTCGATTGCTGTTTTCATAAACCACGAGAACCCCCCCCCCAAAAAAAACCTGGATATGTGGGGTTTTAGAAACACCACCTTGCTTCTTGAAACTTTTCACTTTCCGGGCGATTACAATGAAAGGTGATACCATAATCCGTTCATATGAATGTCATTTCAACTCATCTCATCATCTTTTATTGAAAACACCAGAAGTGAAAATTAAGTAATGAAAAGTGAGAGGATTCAAGAAACGGGCGCCTGATGCTGTTCAAAAGATTATCAACAGGTGGCGCTGTGAAATTGGAAGGCGTTAAACTTCATTTATTAATGTAAGTTTTTACGTTTATTAAATTTTTATTTAATTAACTACGCCTTTCAATTTTATGGTGTCATTTGTTTATATTCTTTTAAACTACATTAAATGTTTTAAACTGCCATAAGGTTTGCGTATCTGCTACTATATAATCAAAGCTATAACTAGGAATTAGAAAATATTTAGTTTTATTATTAAAGGCCCGCTTTTACAATAGTCGGTTAAGGCTCAGTTACTTTACACTGGTGTTTAATTTGAGGTTTGACGTCTTCTCATTGGACATCATGTTAGATTTATCACCAGTGTAAAGTAACTGAGACTTAACCGACTATTGTAAAAGCGGGCATTAAGCTCGTCTTACATCAGGACATTTCTGGCGTCATTTCTTGCGCCATTTCTTGAGCCAAATAAATTGCCTAGTTTAAAACAGCAAATGTCTTGGAAAATGTCCTGGCTCGGATTGTAGGCAATATATTTGGCGCGTGCTCTATTCTTGAACAATTTGCCTGTGAGCGTGCGCAGTACAGATTGAATGCGCTGGTAGTAATTGTCAAATGTAAATTGTCAAATAAACTAGCAAACAAATTTATATAATCAGTTAATTATTAAATACAATTCTATTAAATTTAAATTCTATGTAGCCACTTTTCCTGCCAATTCTTTCGCACCCTCGGTTTTAGTTTGTTTTCCAAACATCTTTTCAGTTATTTTTTTAATACTATTATGTTTGCTGCAATCACATTTTCTGCAATTAAATCGCTTTCTTTATCCATTTCAATTTTTATGTGTAGCACAGTTTCCACAATTTACATCAACACTAAATTATCGTTCGTTTAATCTTACTGCGCACGCTCGCAGGCAACTTGCGTTGAAAATTGCCTCAAAATAGAACACGTTCTATATATTTGGCCTACAAAATGTTTCACGTAAGTTGCTAAAATTACCTACTGCGCAAAATCAGCGCAAGAAATGGCCTGATATAATACAGGCTTTATTTTTGGAGCAAGAAATGGCGTCAGAAATGACGCCAGAAATGTCTCAGGAAATGGCGCAAGAAATGACGCCAGAAATGTCCTGATGTAAGACGAGCTTTAGAAGATTAAATTAAATTATCCTATGAGTTCAACTCCCTGGTGCGGCTTCATCACATAAAATTTGAAAAAACATCCCCCCAAATATTAAATATGTGCAATTTTTCGCAATTATCTCGTAAATGGTGCATCCCATAATAAATATTATTTTGGATAAAATTAATGGGAATAAAAGTCTGAACGAAAATGTAGGACTAGATTTATGGACTAGGTTTAATGTAAAAGCTCGAGTTCGCGCGGTACAGATGTTAGAAGTGGGGGGGGGGATAAATTGCGTAAATCGGTACGTGAATAACTGTTATCAAACGTCTTTTTGACAGGAAAACTCGACGAATGTTATTCGAAATTCCGTTGAATTTCCCGTTTAAAAAGACATTTCGTAGTTATTTACGCACCAAGGTGCCGACACGAAACGTTCAACCGCAAAATTAAAATTTTCCTATTGAGATTCGGAAAGATGAGGGTTTAAGTAGTATAACAAAATTATAAAATTAGCGGTAAAAGGCCTTACACGCACTTTTTTTTTTCGAAATTATGGTTCCTATAGAACCCATTGGCTAACCTCTAAAATTAAGGCCACACCCACCAAAAGGGTTATAAATACAACACATCGGCGGGAGGTGTGTCAGTACGCCACTCGCAGTCGATACAGTTACCCGTAGTAACCGTGCTCTTCAACATGTTGGAGCATATGGCCGAGCGTTATCCGGTATAACCGTACATGTTGTCGTCGCATTGATAAAAAAAATCGGTTCTTTTCAGAACCAAAAATTTTTACGAATTTGGTATCTATTTTTTTTTTTCGAGATTCGAACCTACCCTCCGGAGCCTCTGCTCCGCTCCCGACTCCTCCGGGCGGTTTTGACAATGGTGACTTGGGCTAAACATACTAGAGGAATATTAATCCACCCTAACCAGGATCCAAAAAATCGGGATCATAGAAAACCTGGATATAGCATTTAAAAGTATAGTTGTGGTGGGGTGGATTACCTAACCCTGGTCACTCCAAATAAATTGAAAATTTCCTATTGCAAAGAGGAAGGTTTATATAGTATAATGACATAATTTTCACAAGCGAAGATATAATCAAAATTTTGAGTAAATCGATTTTGAAGTTTGCCAATTTACATGTAAAATTAACGAGATTCCCGCGCGTCGCTCATTAACACTTAAAGAGTATTTTTGCCTTCATCCCGGTTTCCGATTTGAATTTTTCTTTGAAATTCGGATAGATTGGGGGTGTGATTAGTGGATATTAGTAATAAATATAATCTGGAACGGCCAGAATTGGGCGCAACAAAAAACCTACCCTACGGCCCTCCGGGCGGTTTTTCATTCGCGTACGCCGCTCCGCGGCAGAGCTAAACATACGAGAAGGCGCCACCCATCAAGCAAACCGGGATGAAGGCAAAAATACTCCCAAGTGTTAATGAGCGACGCGCGGGAATCTCGTTAATTTTACATGTAAATTTGCAAACTTCAAAATCGATTTACTCAAAATTTTGATTATATCTTCGCTTGTGAAAATTATGTCAGTATACTATATAAACCTTCCTCTTTGCAATAGGAAATTTTCAATTTATTTGGAGTGACTAGGGTTAGGTAATCCCCACCGTATATCTTTCTACACGGATCGTCAATAAAATGGGTGAGATTCCGCAAATTTTCCTCATGCGCGTCACTGAAAGTGTAAATTTTGCGAACTTCAAAGTCGATTTTTTCTAAATGGTTATCAATTTACCGCAAATTTTATATTTTAATTACACAATATAAACCTTCAACTTATCGAATCTGTATATGTAATATGTATAGAATCTTCCCCAAATACGTAATTTACCCCCCTCCCTCTTCTAGATTTTATACCGTACGAATTATAGCTTTTAGTCAAACTTTGTCATATAATTTTGTTCTCTTCAATTCCTGATATGAAATTTTTCAGGTAATTATTCGAGAGGTAGTCAGTCAAGTTACATTTTTAACATGCAAAAAATCCGGACAAGATGAAATTTAACAGACACGTGTATTTGAGTATCCAAATGAACCCCCAAAATTCCTTGTCAGGTTCTCCCCCAAATTGGGAATTTTAGTTCTTCCATCGCAGTTTTTCACCTATAACTCACTTAATGTCATTTTAACAAAAGTTATCATCAAACCAAAATGAGAGAGTAGAAAATTCTCTACATAATAGATGTCTCAGAATTCAATTCAAGTTACAAAATAAAACCATGAACTAAGAAAGATGCAAGTGGAATGTCAGAGCAAAACGCAGAAAAGAAAAAAGAGATCTGGAGGAACTACTTCCAAAAACTTTTAAACAGACTACAGAAGGAAGATGAAGAGAATATAGATGAGGAAATGGTCAAGGATGATCAAGAATACCAAGTCCATCAGGAGAGGAAAATGGACGTAATTCCTCAAATGAAAAATTGAAAAACTCCTGAAAAGGACGAACTAAACAACGAACTTATCAAATACGAAGGAGAAAAGATTTGTAAAAGACAATGCGAGTTAATACAAGTTTGGATAGAAGAGAAGATGCCCACAAAGAGGAATGAGGGAGTCAAGTCATCAGTAGATGCAATAGATATGGTAAAAGTGAACTGCATGAGTTTAAAGGAAAAGATATAGTAAAATTCATCAAATCACAGCGAATCAGCTGATTGGGGCACATAATCGAGTCAGGATGAGGACAGTGTGAAAAAGCTAATCTTATGGAGGCCAAGTGAAATTAAGATGCAGGGAAGACCGAGGATTAGATGGTGGGAGCAGGTGATAGATATGGGAGTGTATGGGTATAGGGGGACATTTGGGGACAGACGGCAATAGACAGAAATAGTTGCAGAGGTTGCTAAACATGGAAAATTGTGAACTTTTTGTGGATGTATAAAAATTTGTTTTTTTTATGGGGTCTGATCCTCCCCTTTAATCGTATTTCAATCAGGAATGTAAAGCAGTAAGATAGATTGCAGAAAAATAAAAACAAAGGAACGTATGAATAAAAATGGGGGAGGGGGAATAAAGAGACTCACTAACCTGTTTAGCTCTAATATTAACATCCGCCAGTTGAAACAACCGTCGAACAACATTGGCATGAGTTGAAGAACACACAGCTAAAGAAACCAACATAACACTGGTGTAGCCAGCCTTATTGGTTTGATTTATATCGCACACTTTGGAATCCAATAGGATGGATACAACGTCAAAATTGCCATGAGATACTGCGTAATGCATGGCCGTGTTACCCTGTTGAACAAAATTTTATTAAAACAGATAAATAAATTCACTTTCCTCCATAACTTACGCTAGAATCCACCATATTAACCACATACTGTAACAAATCACACGAAATATCTTCAAAGCAGTCTAAATAATCTTCAACATCTAATGGATTCGCATTTATTAAACTAGAAATTTTGAACCATTCTTGTTGAATAATATTTATTGCACTTTTAAGTTGATTTTTTATATTTTTAGCTTGGCCTTTTTGTAAAGAATCGTTTAATACTTTCATAGCTGCTTGCATTTCCTTACTAGGTTTAACTCTGTAATAAATAATTTAAAAAAAATTAAAAATAAAATTATTTTTGAAAAAAAAATAAAATTATTTTTGAAAAAAAAATAAAATTATTTTTGAAAAAAAATAAAAAATGTTATATTACTTTTTTCTGCACGATTGAGCAAATTCTGTTTCTGGTAAAGGCAATGCTGCTTCTTGTTGAGATTTTGAAGCAATTTCATTTTGTGAAGTGGATACTTCTGGTAAATTATAGTTTTGTTTTACTTTTTCAAAAGAACTGGGTAATTCGGTATCGTGTTTTCCGCTCAAGTCCAAACCGGAGAGTCTGTGGAATAAAATAATAAATTATTATATTATTATTCTCTATAATCGGAAAATACCTTGTTAATAAGATATGTTGATGCATATAAGAACTATGACCATTTTGATTTATCGTTTCTTTTAAGCTTAACATTCGTTTTTTAATTACTCGAATTTGCAACTCGTCATATTTCTAATAACCTACCACAACAATGGCTTACTTTTGTTATTTTTTCCCTTAGCAAACATCAATATTAAGTTACAAATTCGTGCGCGTGCGTCACTAATTGATTTATTACAGTCAAAGTTCTTTTGCCGCTTATAATTTAAACAAAAAAACTTCAAACGTTAATTATGTTGAGGAAATAAAAAAAAACACTTACCTAGACGCTTCATTAGGAGATGCAGGTATTTTTATGTATGTGTCTTGCCGTTTAAATTTTCTATTTTCTACAGGTGTTGTAGGTATTTGCAGCCGGGGAATTCTAGAGGGTGGTGCGTTTTCTTCTTTTTTGCCATCTTCTTTTTTTGAACATTTTAGACACGTATTTGTAATTTCCTCTGTATTACACGCTATTTCGGATAACTTTATTTTTGTATTTTTGGTGTTACAAGCCACATGTTTTTTACCAAGATTTAAATCTTTGGTGTCTGTATTTTTGGATAAAGTGGAACTTTCGTACTGGACTCCTTTGTGGGTTATTTTCAGGTCTTTTTGACAAGCCTTTGTTTGCGTTCTAAATTCAGACTGAACAGCCTTATGAGAACTACAAGGCTCGTACTGACAACCAACAGTTCGACTTTTTGGCTGAGTGAGATTCAGTTTTTCATCTCCTAAATTAAACGATTTACTACGCGAAACCGTCAAAGATGCTAAAGATATAGAATTAATTTGACTATTCAAAATAGAATTTTGATGAGACTCGAATTTTACGTTACATTTCGAACATGGAAGATCGTCAATTTTATCATCCGATACTCCCACAGTATTGCATTTAACATCCACTTGAGTACTCGCTTCCAAAGCAACAACTTTTGCTTCAACTCCAATATTGCAAACGCTTGGTTTATTTAGCAATGTTTGGGTTGCACTACTGCTTTTAATTATTGGTTTTTCTACTGTTTGGCTTGATGAACTAATTTTTGTAATTGGTAAAGGAGTTTGTGATTCTTTGGAAATTAAAATGGACTTTTTGGGCGCATGATAATTTTGTAGTGTATTGTCTAAAAATTTTAATTTTTCGTTGTACCATTTATCCGCATACTCTTTCAATTCCGCATTAGTCATGGTGGATACCGATTTTGTGTTTGGACATTGATGACCAACACCAACGCTTCTTGTCAGAACACCGCACGTAACTCCAATATCTTTCCGCGTTGTAAAACTTTCTTTTTTATTAAATTTAACATGCGAATCATTTTGTACTTGTTCAGCCTTCTCAGAATTATTAATATAGTTGCCATTAATTGTATTTAACTTTGAGTTTTCGTAATCCTTTACTTGAAGAAGTAATTGTTGTTTTTCTTTTTCCAAAGTCGATATCTGCGTCTGATGAGAAAAATACATATTAAAATAAAGATAACAAGACACACCAAAATTTATTTATTTAAATTTTGGAGCCTGTTTATGTTAATTAAAATTAAAATTAGGTGGGTTTATAAACATATAACCGATTCAAGTTCGCATTTATAAATAATTATTGCTTAAATTTCAAATAAACTTGCAATTATTAATTAAAAAGTTTTCAAGTGAAATAAATAGAAGACACATTCATATAAACAAGGTGAGTCATTTACACAAACTTCGAAGGGTCACAAATTTTATTGATTTCAGAATACATCAATTTTCTACTTTCAAGGGTATTTAATATCCAATTTTAACTTCGCTTCGACAACATCCATTCACCCAGTAATACTTGCTCTTATTTTTAAAATTTCATTATTCCTATTTTTGCACATTTAATTGTCTCACGCGGTCTACCACTACTTTTTCGCGAGGAATAAAAGTCACAAAAGAAAAACAAAATTGAGAAAAGAAAGCAATTTCAAATTTTCCAGAAATAAAATTAAAAAATTTTGAAATCACCCTGTAGTATATTGTTAATACTATAAAATGCATAATATAATTTATTTATGTATGTACATACATACTATAGTAAACGTGTTTGCGTTTATTCACATGTAGGTTTAACATTTTACTTGTTAAAAGTTATGTTAATTAATTAGCATGCCTTGCCCAACTTTGAAATGTTGAATCAAAAATTTCTAATGTTGATTGCGTCACCACAAAACGATATAAAGTACCATTATAATTAAAATTCTTCAAATTGAAAATAAAACCGATAATGAGGTAATTTTACAATTCTAAATTTGGTTCAATCGACATGGTTTTGTGCGATAAAATTAATGAAAGTGCTTTTAAAAATCGTAATAATAAAAGCTTAAAAACCGTATCGCAATATTTAAAAATTTATCGTTCCGAAAAAATAAAACCTCTAAATACCCAAAGGAAAATTTTTCCTTCAGCTGGTACTTTGAAAATACTTTTCATAGAACATTGGTCCTGCAATTTTTTATTTTTCGAGAAAAGCGGTTTTAGAAAATCGTAACTCGATTAAACTAATTTTTCCAAGTCGCTTAAGCATACGAAATTTTAATTTGAATTGTTTGCATTGACATCAATAAACTTAATATACCGAACAAATTCATCAGGAAATATGATTTTATTTAATATTTTATTACTCTTGCTTTGCCTTCTCTTCGTGACATTGTGAAGTACAGAGCATAGTTTTATATCTCCTGCATCGGGCAGGTTTTCAATCGAACCTACAGTTTAACGTGGTATCAGAACCACATCATCATCACGATTATTACTAGGCCGTCCTACCAATAATCAAGAATAGCCATACCAACTGACAGGGCTTGTTCTTTTCGCGAAGGGTGACGCGAATTGACGCTCAAGTTTTAATGAGGTACATTTTGAGGCGGCTCTCTATAATGTCGGTCCCTAGCAAATTAAACAATTTGATAAAAAAAAATCATTTTACTGAAGCATTGTATAGGATTTCATAATTTCAAACTGAAAACTTCATAAAAAATAAAAGGAAATTGTTTGTCTTCGTAACAATACTAGCGTACAATAAATTGTAGAACCTAGCAAGTCGAGTTACCAAACGTTAATATACTGAGTTGTCACTGACAAAAAATAATATTCATAATAATGAACCCAGTTTGCATCATTGGTTGAAAACCACTAATTTTATGAAGCTTTCTTAAATACAATGAACAAATTCATAAATCCAACGAACTTTTTCATAAATGCATTCATTTTCATGCAATGAGCATTTTTATTGGATTTATGCCCGTTTTTGGTTCAGTGTACTATAGATATAAAAAAATAAAAACATCTAAAACCCGCCAATATTAGCGGTTACAACTCGTTATATTAACTTTTAGTAATTGGACTTATTACTGAATTTTACAATTGCACGCTGGAGTAATTCAATTGTTTAGATTACCTTAATTGGGAAAATTATAATGAACTAAGCGCTTTATGGAAAAATATTTTGTAACTTCAGTAATTTACTATTTCGCCGAAAAACTCGGAAAAATTAAAATTGATTAACTTTTGTGGAAGAGAAATTGAAGTCCTTATTTTATAAATTGTGAGCCACTAATAAAAATTAACCGAAATAATGTGTATGAAACATATTTCAAGATACCGGACAAGAAAATTAGGCAATATCTCGAAAACTGTGCTCCGAAATTCAATTTGAAATAAATATAATTTTGGTAACTTCCACCAAGTTTTTGGAAACTAAGAGTTTTAAGAGGAAATGTACTAAGCACTTACAAATATTTTCAGCTTTAAGTATTATCGGCTTAAAAAGCTCAGAAAAATTGAAATCGGTTTGCTTTGGTAGAAATTCGAGTGGTTCTTTTTGTTTATAATAAGAAGTTTCATAAAAGTGCGGTAGGTTTTTACATCGAATAAAACTGTCTTTAATTTATACTAGGTAGTAGCTCTACTACCAGCTGAACCGCCTTAATTACCTCTATCAAAGTTATTCGTCGTGGTTGACAAAATTGCTGCCTTTCTCGGGCTAAAAGACGTCGTTACCACAAAGATTTTAGGTTGGTAATTAATTACAGATGTCAACTATCCAGTTGATTTAAGGGTGCTACCCGAACTGCACCACGGCTTATCAGGGGTCATTTCTTGTACCCAGGTAAATGTAATCCCTTGACCGAACTGCACCACGGTCAAATGTCGTTCCGTAATCGCTTTACCGAATTGCACCACGAGCAAACCGAGCAGGTATCACAAGCAAACAGATAATATAAAGAAAAAAATACACAAATATCTAAATTCTTTGCAATTTAAATTTCGAGTTTAATATATTAATTCATATTATATTATACAGGGTCGGAGCAGGTATTAATAAAATAATAACCCAAAACAGTGAAAAAATTAAATTTTTTTTGCCTTCTAATTTTGGGGTGTGCATTCGATAAGGAGGGTAATCCATCGTCAAAACCTGCTCTTCCGGGGCGCCCCTCCGCTCCGCTCCGGGTTGCACCCCTCCAGAGCGGTTTTGACTCTGGTTACTAGGCTAAACATACGAGAAGCGCCACCGATCAAGAAAACCGGGATAAATGCAACCGGGATGTGAGAGACCCTCGAAATAGCATTAAAAAGTATAGTCGCGGTATGCGGCAGTTATCTATTACGTTTAACCCCCAAAAAATCGCGTAAAAACAAAAAATAATCGATGTTACATGTAGGAGGCATCAGGTTAAACTCCAGCATTGTGCTTTAACTTTTAACAATAAAACCACCTTACCTAAAGTATTACAATAGAGGTGGTGCAATTCGGACGACCGACCCTTGGTGAGGTGTTTACCTGAAATTACGGTGGTGCAATTCGGGTAGGAGATTTGTGAACTAATCTTTTCGTGGTGCAATTCGGGTGCACCGGATTTAAGAAGTGTAATGTAAGTGTAAATTTTTAGTCCGATAGATGACTTTTTCACGCCACCTGGTGGACAAGGTTATCATTAAGTTATTGTTATGCTAAAATTATTTAAAATACCTGATAATCACATAACAATAACTTAGCGATAACCCTGTTCACCAGGTGGCGTGCAAAAGCCTTCTTTCGAAGTGAAAAGTGTGCAAAATATTTATTTCAATTTTTAACAGGTAGCTGCCCCTCTATATTTACATCCTCTTTGACCTTCGGCAACTTAGGTACAACGAAAACGCTCCATTTATGGTCTATCGACATGCGGGATCAGACCCAGCCCTAGTGCTGTTACCAACATGGTCAGATCTTTTAGCGGTTTTTTTACTCGGTCTAAGACCTCGCGCACACCCCATGCAAAAAAAGCTGTTCTTGGAAAATCTTTGATGATTTTCCCTGCCCTGTTACCCAGGTAACACAACTGGTGTAAATGACGTCATTTACACCAGTTGTGTTACCTGGGTACTGTTACATCCGATTACAATTGTTAAAGATACTTCAAGAGTTAAACTTGTAAACAAGGTTATGCTAATCGCAATTGATGCGTCCCATCTCGGACAATGCACGAGACCTACATCTTTACGTGAATTCTGAACCACGGCAAAAAAGAATTCACCTGTTTATCTGATACTTGAACCTCCATTCCACTAAAGGGTCATTCCATATGAAATCAATCAATTTTTTTTGGAATTTCCTAGCTTGGCCTCGGGTGAACATTGACACATTGTGGAATAGAACTAAGAATTGATTCTAGTATATTTACATAAATCTAGTAAATTGACATAACGCCAAGTCAAGAGAAAAATAACTTTGATAGTGCAGGTTGCAGAGTAGACTTTGTTGAAATAATAGCATCCAAAATTCATGGAAAACGAATAGTTCTTATTTACCTTCAGTAAATTCTTTTCGAAATATTCTGTATTAAGAATTACCTCAACAGTCAGTAACTTCTAAAAAACGGAATCGATTTTACTGTTCTGAGCTTTTTGAAATGTCAACTTTACTGACTAATAATGTGTCGGGGTGCTATTTTCGGTAAGACGTATAGTTTTTGATTTATCGCTTTAAAAATTTAAAAACAAAGTGTAAATACATAAAAATCTGAATTTTTCTTAAGAATGTTCACTTAATCCTTCAATTTTCTTCTACAGACCAAGGATTTGTAGTTCAGTCGAATGTTCGACGTTAAACTGTAGGTCCCCCATACTCAATCTTAGTGTTAATGTGAGTATTTAGAGGTTCTAACTAATTTTGATAACATAAATAAAATTACAATTTCCCGCATTCTCCACTGGCGTACATTGCCAGTCCACTCCTGCACCCTAACCAAGAAGTTTTTGTGAAAATACAATTTCAGAAGATTATTTAAAATTATGGAATCATTACATGAGTACTATACAGACCAGACCTGACGGAAGTTGAGCTTCAGCCCGCAGGTCGTAGGTGGAATCCCAGTGCTGCCGAATTATTTGTGCCGTGGTTTGGATTTCACGTCAAGCTGTAGGTCCTTATTTTTTCAATTGTAAAAACGATTTATCCGTAAATAAATTGAATTAAATTTTTGTAGAAAGTAAAATAAAACATTTATTCAAGAATCACGAGAAAAAAAATTGTGAGAGTTTGAGAGAGAAGACATAAAATCGCTCATTGATATTTTCTTAGTGTACGAACAAAGCTTTCTAAAAATTCGTATTACATTGTTACAAAAATAACGTTATATAATATTAACATATTTCTTCCTCATGAATACTCAAGCAAGCGAGCAAAACAATGTAAATTAACATTTAATACGATTTACATTTACAGTGTGGTTGTTTGAGAAAGTTGTGCAGTGTGGAGATTTTATTCAATAACACAATTTTCAAAGAGGGTAAGCAAGCAAAATCTGAATTTTGCAAATGTAGATAAGACAAATTTAAAAGATGCCGACAGAACTTCCAAATTATTTGAACTTGGATTTGACTTACCTTTAATAATGGAATAAGTTTGACACGTTCTTCCAGTTCTTTGGTTCGTTCCAAACTTAAAGCCATTTGTTCTCTTATATTTTGTAAAGCCATTGGACTCAATCCAAATGATTCGACGCTAACGGTATCAAAATCCTTACATACAATTCCGTCAGTCACAGAAGGTGGTAAAACTGTCATACTTGATCCCGATGTAGATGACATTGATGAAATTGATGGAGCTCTGCGAATAGATTCTACAAACAATAAACATTTTTGTATCACCATTCATCAATAATATTGCCAATAATAAAATTTTATCTTCCACTCAATGAATTGTTTACAAAAAAGATTAGATAAACTACCATAAAAGTATTCAAATATTTACCAAAACGGAGAGTAAAACTTCATTACAATTAGTAGGTACAACACGACAATTCAAAATGAATCAACAAGCGGAACTTTTTAAACAATAACAGTAAAATTATTCGCGCAAGCCTGATTTACGGAAACGTAATGGTGAACAAATTAAATTTACTATAAAAATTCATTTTTAAAAGTAAAAGGACGCTTTAAAACCCATCCACACATACCTAAAATATTTTCCCACATCCCCATTGTGCATACAACTGCTGAATAAATAAATACTAAATGATTACAAAAGTTAAATCTGACTCATAAAAAAATTGTACGCACAATTTAAGGGTTGATTGTCGCATCACCCTTATGATATGGTTAAACATCGTTAATCCCCGAGGAAAACAAACTAGTTTTAATCAACAGGTAAATCACTTGAAAAATTTTGTATGCGCCAGGACCGTAATGACAATTTTTTTTAATCAAAATTTTCGATATTACTGAAATAAAATTAATTGTCACTTCTCTATTGTTATATCAATTTTAGGGTTATTAAGTCTCGAGTGATGTGGGAACGTCTCAGGTCTCATCATGAATATCCGGTTTCTCATTGTGACATGATTTTTTAAATTCAAAAAATTAACTGTTCCAGAAGGTGATCAATTAGAAACATATGGTGTTGCATTATTTTTATACAAATTTATACAGAAAAAAAAACTTGATGTGATCCATCAAGGAATTAAATTACACGAGAATGAAATGTGATGGAAGTACTAGGATTTCGGAACAACACAGTGTGGTCACGATAAAAACGCACTACCTGGGGACCTCTTTTATTAATCATTTTTGTTTTCGAGTTTTATTAAATTTAAATACATATATGGTACGGCAAATAGTTGGCAATCCGGGTTTATGGCGGGGGGGGGGGGACCTGGATTAGTAAAGCATAAAATAACCCTAAAGGATCACCCACACAGTCAGTGCGCACCTGGTATGTGCAGGCAAGACAGAACGTGTGGCCAACAAGGCCACGGTTCGTTGAGATAGTTTCAAAGCTCAAGAACTCTAAAAATCGACTAAGGCTCAAATCGGTATATGTATGTATTTCGCCCTCTTGGCTCCTCCTTGCGCAGATTAGGTTTCTTGAGCTTTGAAACTATTTCTGCAATCGTAACTCGTCCTCCATCGTTATGCCTCTTAACAGAAGCGTTGTGATCCATCTCTTTCTATGCATGTGATATGCGTTAGTGTTAAGTGTTTACGTATACATGGAGGACCTACTTGTTTAACGTAAGCTCCGATGTAATGTAAGCTTTATTTCGAGAAGAACTTTCATGGCAGATTGGCTCGTTGGTTTGCTATTGCCTTCCGAGGAGAGACGGTCAGAATAAAGTTCTTACTATGACCATGATAAGTATGACCATCGTAACTATCTCAATCGTGACTACTGTATTTTAAGTTGATGATAAAGCCGAGACGGTCATCAGCTTATGCGTTGCTGATAATGCTGAATACTTGGTTTAACTCCGATTCTGACCGTCTCCCCTCGGAAAGCAATGTCAAACTACCGAGATGTAATCTGCCAAGAACAGATTCTCAGAAGATGAAGTACGTACACTTCCCGCGGTTCGGAGCCCGCGTTAAGCAGTAGGTCCCCTATGTCTGTGATAATACTTCAAACGCACAAAACATACATAGGATTGAAAAATATTAACTCTATGAGAGTTGAAAAGAATCAATGCTTAAAAAAATTATGACAGACAAAACAAGCTGTACAAAACTTCAATAATAAATCTTCATTACCGAGGTTATTTTAGTAACCATTTTAATTCCAGATAGTTCACAGTATTCTACCAAACTGAATAAAACGGCGTAGTCAAAAACAGTACCGTCTGAATGCGCCAATGTCGCGCGGTGACGCAACGCCACGAGACTTCACAAATTTTATTACCTCGTGGTTACATGTTTTAGTCACATACACCCATCACCAGACTTCGTAATAAAAAAAATCACACTCTAACAATCTAAATTATGATCTATCGTGTCAACAAAACGAACACAAAACAAGTTTAAAAACAATTAAAATTTGACATTAGAAATACAAAACGTGCAAATATTGATATCAGATTAAATGCCAAAATTAAATAGAAGTTCATATCTCATCGACTATTTCGAACAGCGGCGTAGTTCAAGGTTTAATTTTTGGGAGTATTTCATTTTCGTTGCCCATTCTGATTCTACTCAATCGATCAATCTTAAGGGCTCCTGATGCGGTAATATTTAAAGTTACTCCTGGTGAAACAACTAGGTACATTTCGACCCCCCCCCCCCTTCGCGATTTTTTAAATGAAATTAGTTTAAAACGTTTTGATCTTCGTTTGAGCTCGAATGGGTTTTCATAAAAATCGTTTGTACAACACGCATCGCGAAGTTATTTACGAAAACTGAGGGGGTTAGAAGCGGCAGCCTCCCCCCTCCCATCGCGAATTTTTGTATAAAATTAGTGTCAATCGATAGAGAATCGTTTGAGCTCCAATAAGTTTCTATAAAAATTGTTTGTACCCGCAAGGTTTTTAATAAAAATTCAATTCTTTAGAACAATTGGGGTGGAGGGGGGGGCTGCAGAATGCCTTTTTGTAAGATGCGACTTTTTTAATACAATAAATAACAATCGATAAGAAAATCGTTCGAGCTCTAATGAGCTTCAATTCCCATCGTTTGAACTCCAAAGGTAAACAAGTTAGAGCGTTTCAAAGATGGTGAAATTGCAAATTAACATCGCTCCAGGTGCAAGTAGCGCGCAGAATTTTAGTGTTGCTGATAACAAATAAAATAGATTATATTTTTTAATATTAAAAACGAAACCAAGCATTATAGTCGATAAAAATAGTTTAAAAAAACGCTCTAACTTTTTTACATTTTGGGTACAAACGATATTTATTGAAGCTCCTTAGAGCTCAATCAATTGACACAAATATAATTTAAAAGATTCGCGATTGGGGGGGGGGGCGAAGCTGCCGTTTCTACAGTCCACCTTATTTTTGCGACGAGTGTGGTACAAACGATTTTTATGGAAGTTCAAACGTTGGACACTAATTACTTTAAAATAATCGCGAACGAGGGGGGGCGGTGAAATGTCACTCAATTTCACACTCTTTCAAACACTGCAACTGTTTTACCTCGTGTACCGACAGCTGGCCCTGAGACACTTGGCCCTGCGACAACTCGCCTCGGACAACTGACCCTAGCGACAACTGGCCCTGGCGACAACTGGCCCTGGCGACAACTGGCCTTGGCGACAACTGGCCCTTGCGATAACTGGCCCTAGCGACAACTGGCCTTGTGACTTCTTGATTATTGCGTTTTGCGTTTTTTTTGCGACTTAACACCTTAAAATTTAAAGATGCAAATTATCTTCATATTATTTACCGGTAAGTCATAAAATTTGGTTTTAGTAAAAGTTCTCACAGAAATATAATATTTGGCTTCTGGTTAAATAAATAAAGGTGGATCTTCCGAGAAGAGCTGGATCTGCCGTTAGGTTAGTGTTAGTTTTTGATACTTCTTTAGAAAACCAATTAAAAACAAATTAATCTTCAGGTAAAGTTGAATCTTCCGCGAAGAGGTGGATCTGCCGTTAGGTTAGTATTAGTTTTTGATATTTCTATAGAAAACTAATTAAAAACAAATAAATCTTCACGTAAAGTTAAATCTTCACGTAAAGTTAAATCTTCCGCAAAGAGGTGGATCTTCCGCGAAGAGTTGGATCTGCCGTTAGGTTAGTGTTACTATTTGATATTTCATTAGAAAACTAATTAAAAACAAATAAATCTTCACGTAAAGTTAAATCTTCCGCAAAGAGGTGGATCTTCCGCGAAGAGTTGGATCTGCCGTTAGGTGTGTTACTATTTGATATTTCATTAGAAAACTAATTAAAAACAAATAAATCTTCACGTAAAGTTAAATCTTCCGCAAAGAGGTGGATCTTCCGCGAAGAGGTGGATCTGCCGTTAGGTTAGTGTTAGTTTTTGATATTTCTTTAGAAAACCAATTAAAAACAATTTAATATTCACGTAAAGTTAAATCTTCCGCAAAGAGGTGGATCTTCCACGAAGAGGTGGATCTTCCACGAAGAGGTGGATCTGCCGTTAGGTTAGTGTTAGTTTTTGATATTTCTTTAGAAAACCAATTAAAAACAAATAAATCTTCACGTAAAGTTAAATCTTCCGCAAAGAGGTGGATCTTCCGCGAAGAGGTGGATCTGCCGTTAGGTTAGTGTTAGTTTTTGATATATCTTTAGAAAACCAATTAAAAACAATTTAATATTCACGTAAAGTTAAATCTTCCGCAAAGAGGTGGATCTTCCACGAAGAGGTGGATCTGCCGTTAGGTTAGTGTTAGTTCTTGATATTTCTTTAGAAAACCAATTAAAAACAAATAAATCTTCACGTAAAGTTAAATCTTTCAGGTAAAGTTAAATCTTTCAGGTAAAGTTAAATCTTCCGCAAAGAGGTCGATCTTCCACGAAGAGGTGGATCTGCCGTTAGGTTAGTGTTAGTTCTTGATATTTCTTTAGAAAGCCAATTAAAAACAAATAAATCTTCAGGTAACGTTAAATCTTCCGCAAAGAGGTGGATCTTCCACGAAGAAGTGGATCTGCCGTTAGGTTAGTGTTAGTTTTTGATATTTCTTTAGAAAACCAATCAAAAACAATTAAATCATCACGTAATGTTAAATCTTCACGTAAAGTTAAATCTTCCGCAAAGAGGTGGATCTTCCGCGAAGAAGTGGATCTGCCGTTAGGTTAGTGTTAGTTTTTGATATTTCTTTAGAAAACTAATTAAAAACAAATAAATCTTCACGTAAAGTTAAATCTTCAGGTAATGTTAAATCTTCCGCAAAGAGGTGGATCTTCCGCGAAGAGGTGGATCTGCCGTTATGTTAGTGTTAGTTCTTGATATTTCTTTAGAAAACCAATTAAAAACAAATAAATCTTCACGTAAAGTTAAATCTTCAGGTAAAGTTAAATCTTCCGCAAAGAGGTGGATCTTCCACGAAGAGGTGTATCTGCCGTTAGGTTAGTGTTAGTTTTTGATATTTCTTTAGAAAACCAATTAAAAACAAATTAATCTTCAGGTAAAGTTAAATCTTCCGCAAAGAGGTGGATCTTCCACGAAGAGGTGGATCTGCCGTTAGGTTAGTGTTAGTTTTTGATATTTCTTTAGAAAACCAATTAAAAACAATTAAATCATCACGTAAAGTTAAATCTTCACGTAAACTTAAATCTTCCGCAAAGAGGTGGATCTTCCGCGAAGAAGTGGATCTGCCGTTAGGTTACTGTTAGTTTTTGATATTTCTTTAGAAAGCAAATGAAAAACAAACAAATCTCCGCGTAAAGTTAAATCTGCCGCAAAGAGGTGGATTTACCGGTTACTCATAAAATTTGGTTTAAGTAAAAGTTCTCATAGAAATGCAATATTTGGCTTCTGGCCAGTAGTCCATTAGTCATAAGGCCAATTGTCGCTAGGGCCAGTTGTCGAAAGGGCCAGTTGTCGCCAGGGCCAGTTGTCGCTAGGGTGAGTTGTCCGAGGCGAGTTGTCGCAGGGCCAAGTGTCTCAGGGCCAGCTGTCACCAAACCGTTTTACCTTTGGGATACAAACGATTATTATGGTACAAACCAATTTGATATCAATTTTATTCAAAAATTTGTGATGGGGGGGGGCAAAATGTACCTGAAACAACTGATAGCATAAGCGAAATGATTTAAGTAGGGCTGACGGAAAATCAAAAAATCTCCGAAATATCAAAAGTAACTATACCAAGTCAGGGGACGTCTTATTGGAGGCCCGGTTCTGAGAAAAAACCAGAGCAAATACAGAGAGCAGTTGAAATGATTCTGTGCGAAAATTCAACCAAAATTAAAACAACCCCGGATATCCCAGAAATTTTAGATCGGTAGGGGAACAAAATAAAGGCTTGAATACAACAATTTTGGGATGTTTTTTTTAAAGAAATTTTTTACAAAATTAATATCAATCGATCGAGAATCGTGTGAGCTTCAATTCCCATCGTTTGAACCCCACAGGTAAAAAAGTTAGAGCGTTTTAAAAACTTTCAAATAATAAAACTTTCAAAGTCGCTCCGAGCAAGTAGCGCTTAAAATTTTAGCATTCTTGCCATAACTAAATACAAGAAGTTCTACAGTTGGAGGATTTTTCCAGAAACTCATAAAATTACAAAAAAGGAAAAAATAAGTTTTTTCATGTTATCTCTTAACACTAGGGTTAATTTCTATAACTAAAAATGATTGTTTAAACCAATGGTTCCCAAACTTTTTTTCTCGTGGACCACTTTCAAAGTTTTACTATTTAAAATGTAAAAATACAAATCCGGCTAAATCCGCAAGTGTAAGTGGGGGGTCATAAAATGACCCCCACTTACAACTTGTGAACCCCTGTTTTCTTTTCACGTCTACGTGGATCCCCGTGTGGTCTCCTATGGACCCCTGGGGGTCCACCTGGACCACTTTGGGAACCACTGGTTTAAACAATAATTAATTATAGCAATTTTTTACAGAATTAATATCAATCGATTGAGAATCGTTTGAGCTTCAATTCCCCACAGGTAAAAAAGTTAAAGCGTTTTAAAAACTTTTAGATTGTAAAATTTTCAACGTCGCTCCGAAAATGTAGCGCTTAAAATTTTAGCGTTCTTGTCATATGCAAATAACTAAATACAATAAGTACTACAATTGGAACAGTTTTCCAGAAATTAATAAAATTATAAAAAAGGAAAAAATAATATTTTTGAAAAACCTAAAAAATGTCAGCCCAGCAAAGAATGTTGGACTAAAATTACTAAACAATTCCCTAGGTTTAACGGAAAGTATGTTTGCACTAATGTTATATTAAACAGATTTAAGGCCAGTTGTTTAGTCTCGAGTTACGATATCTTTCAACACCAGGGTTAATTTCTATAGAAATGATTGTTTAAACATTAATCATGGTATTCATGTATTCCATCAGCTAAACCCCGGCTAAACCATTTAACATAATTATTTAGTTTCTTACATAGGGCAACAATAATAAAATTTTGCGCGGTACTTGCTCGGAGGAATGTGGACAAAATTTCACAATCTTTTAAACGCTCTAATTTTTTAATATGGAACATGTTTTTTTATCTTTGGGGAGTCAAACGATGGGAATAGAGGCTAATTAGGAGCTAGGAGCTCAAAAGATTCTGATTGATTGACACTAATTTAATTTTAAAAAAATTGCTAAGGGGAGGTCGTTTCTACCCCCCCTCAAAGTTTTCGCGAATGGTATGGTTCAAACAAATTGAACTGATTTGGAAACGTTTAAAGCTAATTACATTAAAAAAAATTCAATGGAGGAGGGGGCGGCGAAATGTGCCTTATACTCTCTGGAGTTCCAATTATCCGAGGTAATGTGGGGAGGAGGAACGTCGGATAATAGAACACTCTGACTACACAGAATTTTCGTAAAAATGTTATGACAGGTTGACAACTGCTGCCAAAGCGGCGCGACACGACAGTTTGAAAAGAAAAGACTACGTCATCGGCAAGGCTCGGATAAAACGGAGTTTATATTGGCACCTCGAATAATCGGAGTTCTACTGTAGTTTATAATCAAATAAGTGGCATCAACTTAAATTTAAATAATACATCAAAAACCGGTCATTTTTAATTTAAGAAATTAAAATCTTGCAAAAATTATGTAATTATTTTCATTTTAAAGTAATGTTATTAAATCTTTAAATACAAAATAAGATAATAATAGGGCGGTAGGGTGATATGCATGGTGAGAAAAAGTAGTCGTGAGTTCGAATTCCACATCCGCTGGTTGAGTGCGCGTAATGACCACAGCTGTTAAAAACGCATAAGTAAATAATAATAACAATATAATAATTTAATTGTTATATTATCAAAATACAAGAAGAAAAAAATATAGTCATCTTTATTCCTTAATTAAATTCCGCACTTTATCACCAAGGATCGGGGGGGGGGGTCTTATCAATTTTTGTATGACAAGTATCGGTGATTTTTGGCAGGTGTGCCGATGAGTGTGCATAACGATCGAAAGATACCGTGAAAAAATTTTAAACACAAAAACGTCATAGGATTGTAATTAAATGACGTCTTTTTCATAATATTATTATCTCAACTACCTACAATAATTGATGTACTATATAATATATATAATACATAATATAAGTATGTAAATTAAGTAATTTATTAGCTTGTGAAGATTAATATATTAAATCATTCACGAAGTGACGTGCATCATGAAAACGCAACTAGAAAAAATAACATCAACGGTTTTAGCAACATCTACAGCAATCGACTCATTTAAACAATTTAATTAATCAAATGGATTTTAATTTCCGGTGTAAAAAACTTTTAAAACATTTATATGTTTAAAACTAATAAATTATTAAATCAACCTCAAAGGCATGAGATGAAAACGGGCGTCCTAGTGAATCTGATAAATTATTTTTGAAACTTCCCATAATAAAATTAAACACGAGTGATCACAACATTTATATACTCCCACAAAAAGATATAAACTATTAATAATGTCGAGTTTTTTTATTGTACCAAAATAATAAGATAACTTACCATGCACTTCTGTTACATCAGAAAGATTAGGATTGGCGAGTTTCTTGGACATCTTAACGTTCATTCGAAATCCGAAACCCAAAACTCAATTTTACACTCTTTTAAAAGCTCCAACTTTTTTTATCTTTCTAAGCTCAAACGATTCTCGATCGATAACACCAATTTCATGAAAACCTTCGCGATTGGGGGCCTGCCGTTTCTACAGCCCCCCACCCCCAGTTTTTGTGACTAACTTCGCGATGAGTATGGTACAAAGATTTTTATCAAAGTTCAAAAACTGAACACTCATTTCATTAAAATAATCGTAAATTGGTGGGGGATGATTTGTCACTCAATTTCACACTCTTTCAAACGCTGTAACTTTTTTTACCTTTCTTCTTCTTTTCGATTCTCGATCGATTGACACCAATTTTATACAAACATTCGCGATGGGGAGGGGGAGGGGCTGCCGTTTGATGCATATGGTACCAAAGATTGTTATGGAAGCTCAAACGTTTGACACTAATTTCATTAAAAAATTCGCGATGGGGGGGGGGGGACAAAATGTCCCTGATACAACTGGTAGCATAATCGAAAAGATTCAAGTAGGGCTGATGAAAAATCAAAAAATCTCCGATACAACGAAAGTAAATATACCAAGTCAGAGGACGTCTTATTGGAGACCAGTCCTGAGAAAAAACAAAGCAAATAAAGAGAGCAGTTGAAAAGATTATATGGGAAAATTCAACCGAAATTAAAACAACTCCGGAAATCCCAGAAATTTTAGATCTGGTAGGGGGAAAACAAGCTTGAAAACAACAATTTTGGGATGATTTTTTACAAAATTAATATCAATCGATTGAGAATCGTTTGAGCTTCAATTCCCATTGTTGGAACCCCGCAGATAAAAAAGTTAGAGCGTTTTAAAAGTTTTGAAATGGTAAAATTTTTTAACGTCGCTCCGAGCAAGTAGCGCTTAAAATTTTAGCATTCTTGTCATATACAAATAACTAAATACAAGTTTATCTTTTAACACTAGGGTTAATTTCTACTCAGAGCCGTAGCAAGGGTGAGGCGAATGAGGCTTTTGCCTCAGGCGCCATCGCAATAGGGGCGCTAAACCTTGACAAAACCCGATAAATAATAGTTTAAAAATTTTCAAAAAGATAAGAATCTTTTTTTTGGGGGGGGGCATATATTCAAATTTGACTGAATTCCAAAATTTGACAACGATTTTATTTGCAACATCGCCTAAAATTCCCTGCTTGCCTTTTCCCCTAATGGGGATTTTAATCCTCTACAGTAGTTTTTCGTCTATAACTTTCATTTTTAGTGAAAATTATCATCAAATCAAAATTGAAGAGTACAAAATTCTCTATAAAACAGATAAACAAAATTTGCCTACATCATACTAAGTATTTATGAAATAAAAAGAAAATCCAGAGAAAACAATTGAAAAAGTTTTGAATAATTCTTATTCTGAATAAAAATTTCGTACATTTAAACTTCACCATCGATGGTGAACAAAACAAAACATGGTTTCAGGATTTACTTCAGATCTGAAGTAAATTCTGAAACCTCGTTTTGTAGGGAATTTTCTCCTCTTCAATTTTGGTGCAATGACTAGGGGAGACAGGGGATTTTAGGAAAGTTGATTCCAACCCCCACGTTCTTCTTCATTTCCTTTTAACTGACTGGGTAACCGGCAAAAATATCACATTATCATCGAGACAATTATTCAAATATATTTAAATTGAAAAGAAACATTTCTACCAAAAAAATAATCTTCATATTCGGGGAGGGGGGTATTGCGTTACGTTACCATGGAAACGGCGATTCTGACATACTATGCGTATTTTATATAAGATCTTCAGAAGTTCCCAACGATAAAAATTGATATCACATGATATCACTTGCCATTATTCAGAACCATCAAAATTTATTATTTTTCGTTGAATCTTTTGCAATCTTCGTTTGTAATTCGGGAGGGGGGGGAGAGCAGGTGATATTTTTCATAACTCTCCCAGTACCGTTTTTCTTAATACCGAGGGACGTAAAAGTGAAAGTTTTTCTTTCGCAATAAATTAAGTGTACCTAGGGGGTATTCCATACCCCCCAGACCTCTTGGTCCTAAATGAGTTCCTGATTCGCATCCATTTGTTTTCATTACTCTAAGTCAGCGCCGCGCCGTTTAGCAAGGCTGATCGCTATGGGGACGCTAAACCTCGACAAAACCCAATAAATAATAGTTTAAAATTATCAAAATTATAAGAATCTTTTTGGAGGCGGGGGGGGGGGCATATATTCAAATTTGCCTCAGGCGCCAGAAGAGCTTGTTACGGCGCTGGTTCTACTTCTAGTTCTACTGTAGTTTATAATCAAATAAATTGTATAAATTTCAATTTAAAAACCGGTCATTTTTAATTTAAGAAATTAAAATTTTGCAAAAATCATGTAGATTATTTTGATTTCAAAGTAATGTTATTAAATATTTAAATAGAAAATAGGATAATAATAGGGCAGTAGAGTGGCATGGATGGTGGGAAAAAGTAGTCGTGAGTTCGAATTCCGCATCCGCTTGTTGAGTGCGCGTAATGACTACAGCTGTTAAAAACGCATAAGTAAATAATAATAACAATATAATAATTTAATTGTTACATTATCAAAATACAAGAAGAAAAAAATATAGTCGTCTTTATTTCTTAATTAAATTCCGCACTCTATCACCAAAGATCGGGGGGGGGGGGGGTTCTTATCAATTTTTGTATGACAGGAGGTGTCGGTGAGTTTTAACCGGTGTGCCGATGAGTTAAAAATAACATCGACGGTTTTAGCAACATCTACAGCAAACAATTTAATTAATTAAATCGGTTTTAATTTCCGGTGTAAAGAACTTTTAAAACATTTGTATGTTTAAAACTAATAAATTGTGAAATTAACCTCAAAAGCATGAGATGAAAACAGGCGTCCTACTGAATCTGATAAATAATTTTTGAAACTTCCCATTATAAAATTAAACACGAGTGATCACAACATTTATATACTCCCACAAAAAGATATAAACTATAAATAATGTCGAGTTTTTTATTGTACCGAAATAATAAGATAACTTACCATGCACTGCTGTTACATCCGGAAGATTATGATTGGCGAGTTTCTTGGACTTCTTTAACGTTCGTTCGAAATCCGAAACCGCTTCCTCCAAGTCATCTGGAAGTGCAGTGTGATTGACAGGTTTTGGCACCAATTTCGTTGTTTCTTCCTCAATGATCTATCAGGAAAAAAATTAAACGGTAAAAATAATTTTGAGGAAAAAAAATGTTGCATACTTTCTCAGTTCCTTTATCACAGGTGCTGGTAGCAGGATATGGTTCCAATCCCAATAAAACTTCCATGGATTGTCGTTGTCGTCTTCGATCTCGACGCCTTTTAATCGAACCCGTGCGGTCGGCGTGGTGAATGATGGTGTCGCAAAACTGAACAAAATCAAGATCGATGTGATAGCCATACGGGCAACAGTTGCAATTTTGATACCAAGCACCATATCCTGGAAAACTGTTTATGAAAAAAAAAAGTTGTGAAAATTACATGTGAATTTTTACCATGTTTTTCATTGTTATACGGGGTAGGTGAATACTGTTGACAATATGAAGCCATTTCGCCTCCTGAACGAATTCGCTTACACTGAAACAAATGAGAAATAAAATATAGTAAAATTTGGAAAATAAATTTTGGAGTTTTACTGTTTTGACCTCAATAATACATTTTAATATTTGCTGTAAAACTCTTTCTAACTTTAGAAATAAAAAGTTAGGATATAAATACAATACCAACGAGTTTATATTTGTATTTGTGTAATTAAATGTACGAACCATAAAATTGAACTTGCAAAGCAGAAATTATGTTACCTACTCGGGGGCATTAACTTTCGGACCACCAATGGAACGTTAAATGGTGCAAACACCACATCAATGATTTTTAAATTGTTTTCGATACTGAAACCAGATTCGATCAAACTTTTATGAAAATCAGCAACCACCCACAAATTAAATTTTCAAGATAAAAAACTTTAATATTTAGTATATTCAAAGAATAAATTCAAAGTTGCAATGCATGTATGTAGGTAGGTGCCCACGTGGGTGGTTTAACAAATATTTTGTTATCAAATTAATAAAATGTCGTGTTTACAATGAGCGAGATACTCAGACTCTGGCATGCAGAAAACTGAAAGTAAGCAAACCTTTCCATTTCCACTATGTTTGATTATAAAAATTATTGTTCAAGAGGCAAATACTAATTAATTTATATAATTTAATTTAGGCAAAACTGTTATCTGATTATAAGGTCGATAATAGAAAGTTATCGATTTTATTGATATCTCTTGGCGAATGTTTTAATTAATTTGTCAGCTCTACCAAATAAGGTTAGATAATACAAAATAAAGCAATTTTATAATTAAATAATATAAAATAGTATACTCTATATTTACACACAACATACATTATATTATATTATGCCTAGTATTACATTCAATTAGCAATCATAAAAACAATTGAGTTTCATGAATTCAGTTTTTTCTCTTCTACGTCAGAAACATCAAATTATTTAATAAGATAGATAAAAACATAGTAAATATTAAGGCAGGAAGTAATCAAGTTTTTGGTCCTCACTAGGAAAAAAAATCATTGAAACTCCTCCTACCTCGTGCAACATTTTTGTTTAGTCTTCATTTATTTGATATTGACCTTGAAGTTACAAAACCCTTGGTATGTTAAAACCACCTGCAGAGTCTCACCTATTGTTTGTTTTAATTTTGAAATTTTCAGCATTTGTGTTGGGCAAGTAATAAATTAGAAGTAAAAGATTGCTGCCAGTAACACAATACAGCACAAAAAAAAGGAAAAAAAGATATGTACTAAATCACTCAGGATTTTTTGTTGACAAATGTCAGCGGAAGACTAGAAGAAAGTAAATTGACGGGAACTAAAGAAAATTATAAGTCATTTACCCTGTGACTATTTTTGTGCATGAATGATCTATTTGCGACTGATATTTTTTGATCTTCTAATTTGTTGAGACAAAGCTGCATACCTTTTAATTACAGTTGTCAATTAGAACGGTCTAATCAGTCGTTGATTACAATTTTGGGATCTCACTAATTAGAAAATTCAAATAAATATGTTGGCATTGTAAAAAGCAAGATTAATTGACTGCTTTATTTAGAATCAAAGCCGAAAACTGAATCATTGAAACTAAAATTACCATCACAAAAATGTATAAAGAGCTGTTTTACATTACACTAAATTTTTCAGGACTGAAATTTTTAGTCCTAAAAATGCAATGCGCGCGCCGAATTAGGATGATAGAAAACTTGTTGTAATACTTTCCTGTTTGCAACTACAACCTGACAATTTTAACTTTTTCAGCGACTGAATATGCGCCGCGCGCATTAGGTAAATTGTCAAATGTCAATTGGTTTGAAAGTGTTCAAAAGTGATTTAAAATAATTAAATAAAAATGCAAATTAGCAAAAGAAAAAAATTATGTGCTGCGGCTGTGATAATTATTACAATGTTACTTGCAAAAACAAAAAATCAAACAAGTTTGAAAAAAAAGCGATTATGGAGTAAACCGTGGATTGAAAGAAGACAAGAAGGAAAAGGAATTTTAAATATGTTGAACGAAGAATTATTAACCGAAGATGTACAGGCATATAAAAACTTTTTGCGAATGAACAATGCCTCATTTGAAAAATTACTCAAGCTTGTTGAACATAAAATAAAAAAGCAAGATACAACTTTTAGAGAAAGTATAACTCCGAGATGTAGGTCTGTATAGTAAAATTAAGTCTTATTGTTTTTTAACGTTATTACTTATAGGTTAGAAACCACACTACGATTCTTGGCAACGGGAGAGGCTTTCAGATCATTAATGTATTCTACCCGCATACATGAAAGTACTATTTCGAAGTTTGTACCTGAAGTTTGTGAAACAATATATTCCAGTTTAAAGGAAATATATCTTAAGGTAATTTTTTTAAATGACATAAAATATCAACTTTAATAATAATTTTTAGACTCCAAATTCAAGTAACGAATGGTTGAAAATTGCTCAAGATTTTCAAGAATCGTGGCAATTTCCACATTGCATTGGTGCCTTGGACGGACGACACATTAATTTTAGACCACCAGTATCTGCTGGATCATACTATTATAACTACAAGGGAAATCATTCAATAGTGTTATTAGCAATGTGTGATTCGGCATATAAATTCACCTATTATAATGTAGGAATAAACGGGAGAATAAGTGATGGTGGCGTTTTTCGTGAAAGTCATTTATCTAAAGCTTTAGCTAATAACACCTTGAATTTACCACCAAACGAGGCTTTACCTGACCGGTCTACAAAAGTTCCATACGTGATAATCGCAGATGATGCTTTTCCTATAACCAGCAGAATTCTGAAACCTTATCCGAATCGAGGACTATCATATGCACAAAAAATATTTAATTACAGATTGTCAAGGGCAAGACGAATGATAGAAAGCACCTTTGGTATTTTGGCCAATAGATTCAGAGTATTATTAAATCCCATAAATTTAAGTCCAGATAAAGTTGAAAAAATTACTTTAGCTTGTTTGGCATTGCATAATTTTGTAGCATCTGAGAACTGGAGAGCATATACGGATATAAATGATGACTTACAGGTCATTAATTCAAATAAACCTACGAGTAAACTGAGTAATCAATCAGGTAATCGTACAACAGCTAATGCCCTTAAAATTAGAGATGAATTTAAAGATTATTTCAACAGTGAAAGTGGTGCTGTTAATTGGCAGGATGCTGCCATAAGTAGACATAACATGTAATGAATTTTTATTTAAATAAAAGAAATAAATAATTTTAATTCAAATTTTATTGTTAAAATCAATCAGGTTTTGAGCGTACCTTTCTTCTAGCATTCCAAATAATGTTTGTAATATCTTCTTGGGCTTGCAGTAAAATGTCTTCGTCACATTTCAAGAATTGCAACTGGCTAGCAATAAATTCGCTGAAAATCTGAATGTTCGATTTAGGCTCCTTCGAACTGGTTGTGGGAGTGTCTTCTGTTAGGGCACCAGATATAGATTGCAATGCATTACTAGCATTCTTAAAAAAATCCTCGTTTGTATTATTCGCTATCTTTCTCCTTCTGCCACCTTTATCACTCTCACACGAAGGGCTCATTGAATATATCGAGGGACTTCGAGAAGTGGTGGCTTGTGGTTCCTTTAAAATGGCAACGTTAAGTATTTTTGGTTTTTTGCTTGGCCTTTCATTACTCGCAACTTCATCTTCAAACTCATCGTCTTGATTATCCTACAATTAAAGAAAACGGTTAGAGATAATAGTCTTTTTAAATATATTTCATATTACCAATAAAGAATCAATCCCTAAATTAGAAAATATTTGAGAATTTGTTTCGACGTCAAAACCGTCGACAACTTCATTCTCTGGGATACTGTCTTCGGAATTTCTAGCAACACAATGCTCTGCTACAAACTCCATTTCTTTGTAATACCAAAGAGATGGTTTGTCGATCTAAAATATTATAAACATAATTAATACTTAAAAATTTAAAATAATTTTTGTACTTACTTCTTCACTACCCATTCCGCTTTTAAATGAATTGCTGTACTTTCTGTACTGAGCCATGAAGTTGGTCCTCAAATTGCTAAATTTATTTTTTATTGCCGTTTCATCCACTTCAAGCTTTAATTTCAGCAGTTCTTGCCTTATTTCCTGCAAGGCTTTCGTTCTTGCATGGCGATTTTTATAAAGTGGATGCTTGGATATGTACAAGCAAGGGTTCTCTCTATACATTGCAATTAGTAACGAAACATGTTGGCGAGACCACATTTTTGGACTAAAAAGTATCACTGTAAAAATTATAAAGTGGTAAAAAATAAATGTAAAATAATAATAATTTATTAATTAAGTACTTACCAATTTACAGGTTCAATCTCGTTTAAACAATAGGTGTCTTCCAATGATTTGTTCGCGTTTGTTATTATTTTTGTAAAATTATAAGAAGCTTGTACTCTTATAAAATAAAATCCCGGATGTGAGGGTTGGGATATTAAAACAACTGTTAACAATACCTACTTATATAGTAGGTATATGAAAAGATGCATTGCCAACCTTTTGCCGTTACCAAGAATTTTGAATTTTGAATTTTAAATTATGAAACTAATTTTACATCATGCGCGCGCCGAATCAGGACGCTAACAACAATTAATTAGAACATGTTCTAAATTCTTGCTGTCAGCGTCCTAATTCGGCGCGCGCATTGCATTTTTAGGACTAAAAATTTCAGTCCTGAAAAATTTAGTGTAATGTAAAACAGCTCTTAGGTGGTCTTGTTTTCAACAGTTAATACAAGTTATGTTGTTAGTCTCCAAAATTATTTTTCGATTTCAGTTTTTGCATGTAGCTCACAAACAGTATTGTTGATTGTCAGATTGCAAGATTTACAATTTAAATATTGCGATAATTTAAATAAACTTGAATTAATTCACACTTTGGTGAATATTAATTAATTAACGATACCTACAGTTCCAAGTTCACACAAATAGTATTTCAACATACAAACATAAATAAACAAATTCAATCGGTACCAGTCATTGCAAATTCCTTAGATTACATTCAGCTTCATTTTCTCACAATTCTACAGGAAACAAATCCAGATTATTTTAATCATCTCTTTTCCTTTTCTGCAAATTTTATGTCGTCGCATTGTCGCGTTCAACTTACGGTGAAATCCTGGACTCGAAAAAATTGGGAAATTAAGCAAATTAAAACATTCCTAATTTGTTATCTAATTTCTATAGATAAGTGGAAAAAAAACTAACATATTAGATAATCCACTAAATATTTTGTTATTCTTCCTTAAATTTATTATTAGCGCCCCGTTCAAAGATTTAAATATAAACCTGATGAGCTTCGTTATATAATAACAATACATTGTATAGACAATCAACAATACTTTTAATATACTATAAGGTTAATTGCATAGTTTTTATTTTTTTCGTAGTTCTATTTTATTTCGCATTTAGTTCGTAGCGTTTTTGGTTTGCAAGGTAGAGTGATTTGAAAACAAATTTCTTTGAGAAATATCAATGTCATTTTAATGCCATAGTATTGTTTTAATGAATACTTCTTGAATTTTTTAATTTATAGAAATTTAGGGGTAATTGTTGGCTAAAGAAAATGGAGTGTCAAGTACAAAAAAATGAACATTTCCGACATATCCTTTTGTTTGAGTTTAACCGAGGAGTTAAGGCATCGAAGGCCGCTAGAACCATTTGTGCCGTTTACGTAGAAAACGCCATCGTGGAAAGTACTGCACGAAAATGGTTTTCTCGTTTCAAAAAGGGGCATTTTGATATGAATGATTTCCCACGTTCAGGGAGACCATCCGGCTTTGATGAAGACCGATTAAATGCTGCAATTCGTGATGATCCACGTCAATCAACTCGGGAATTATTGGGCAATATGTTCAATTGTGACCAATCAACTATCGTACGACATTTGCATTCAATGGGCAAAGATCAAAAGTTGGGTGTGTGGGTACCATACGTTTTGAGCGAAAACAACAAAAATCAGCGTGTGCTTCTTTGCTTGCTCGTCATCTATTAGCTCGCCAACATCGGACGGTTTTGTCCCAAATTGTTAGTGGCGACGAAAATTGGTGCCTTTACACGGCGCCGTAGCAAGGGTGAGGCGACTGAGGCATTGCCTCAGGCGCCATCGCAACGGGGGCGCTAAACCTTGACAAAATCCAATAAATAATAGTTTAAAATTAAAATTTGACTAAATTCGAAAATTTGACTGCGATTTTATTTGTAACATCGCCTAAAATTCCCTGCCGTGCTTTTTCCCAAGTGAGGATTTTAATCTTCTACAGTAGTTTTTCGCCTATAACTCGCTTACCTTCATTTTTTAGAGAAAATTATCATCAAATCAAAATTGAAGAGTACAAAATTCTCTATAAAACAGATTAACAAAATTTTTATGAAATAAAAAGGAAATCCAAAGAAAACAATTGAAAAAGGTTTTGAATAATTTATATTCTGAATAATTATTTCGTACATTTGAACTTTACCATCGATGGTGATCAAAACAAGGTTTTGTTTTGTACCCCGTTTTGTAGAGAATTTTTTCCTCTTCAGATTTGGTCTAAGACAGAGGATTAAAGGAAAGTTGATTCCAACCACGCTTTTTTTTCATTTCTCTTTAACTGACTGGGTAACCGGTAAAACTATCACGTAATCATCGCGACAATTATTCAAATATAAAATATTTAAATTGAAAAGAAAACTTCTTACCGATAAAAATAATCTCCATATTGGGGGGGGGGGGGGAATATTCAGTTACGTTACCATGGAAACGGTGATTCTGACATATTATGCGCATTTTATATAAGATCTTCAGTAGTTCTAAACGAAAAAAATCGATATTACACTTGCCATTATTCAGAACCATCAAAATTTATTATTTTTCCTTGCATCTTTTGTAATTTTCGTTTGTAATCCGGGAAGGAGGGGCAGCAGGTGATACTTTTCATAACTAACCCTTCGCCTCAGGTGCCATCGCAATGGGGGCGCTAAACCTCGACAAAACCCAATAAATAATAGTTTAAAATTTTCAAAATGATAGGAATCTTTTAGGAGGGGGACGTATATATTCAAATTTGCCTCAGGCGCCAGAAGAGCTCGCTACGGCGCTGCCTTTACATCAACATCAAGAACAGAAAGGTATGACTGAGCGCTAACAAACAAGCAAATCCTCTTGCAAAAGCTGGTGCCTATCCACGCAAGGTAATGTTGTGCATCTGGTGGGATAAAGAAGGCGGCATCTACTATGAATTGCTTCCGAGGAATGTAACCATCACTTCTGAGGTTTATTGTCAACAACCGCGTCGCCTGGAGGCTGCAATTCAAGAAAAACTACCGGCAAAACGGCATCAAATGGTTTTGCAGCATGATAATGTCCGTCCGCATACTGCCAAAATTACAAAAGCAGCTATTCAAGACCTCGTTTGGGAGGTTATTCCACATCCGCCCTATTCTCCTGATCTTGCTCCATCAGATTTTCATCTTTTCCGCTCTCTATCCAACAATCTCCGCGAAATTTCATTTAATAACGACGTTGCTCTTCAAAACTGGCTCGACGACTTCTTCACCTCCAAACCACCGGATTTCTTCAGGAGTGGAATCTAAATCCTGCCAGAACGTCGGGAGTCAATCATAAACAATGCAGGAGAATATATTTAGTTTATGTATTTTTTATATTTAAAAAAAAATTTTAAATTAAAGAAAACGCTGCGAAATTATGCATCAACCCAATAGTTGGGTTTAGGGGCGAACTGCAAACCTGTTGGTCATAAATTCAAATCGCAACCACTCGAATTATTTTTGCCGTGGTTCAAATTCCACGTTAACCTGTAGGTCTTAACTGCAAACTTCATGTTTACTTATTTCTACAATTGGAAATAATACTACCACGTGGAAACTACAGCTTTCTGCCGGATAGAAAATATTCTCCAATCACATATGGAAAATAACAGTTGTTTGACAGAAGCAAATGTTATTTGGGAGTGGTCTCCCTTCGCTGGGCAGTAATACTTCGTAGTATCGTAGTCAAAAGAATGTTCAGACTAAACAACGACGATATTTTTACTTCGCGTAGTGTTTTCCAGGAGTATTCAAAATTATTTATTTTTATAATTACTTTTGTTTATTCGAAGATATGGGATATTGCTCAATTTTAATCAGTTTATCTTAATCACATAATACCTTGTGATTGCGTAAATAAATATTGATGTACGCATGAAAATTCTGCGTTTGTTTCAAATTATGTTCACAATAATTGGGTGTACATTCAACGAAAGGGGACCTACAGTTTCCAAAATCGGTCTTCAACAAATTGAAGCATTAAATCGGTCTTCATCAAAGCCGGATGGTTTCCCTGAACGTGGGAAATCTTTCATTTTTTGAAACAAGAAAACCATTTTCGTGCAGTACTTTCCACGATGGCGTTTTCTACGTAAACGGCACAAATGGTTCTAGCGGCCTCCGATGCCTTAATTCCTCGGTTAAACTCAAACAAAAGGATATGTCGAAAATGTTCATTTTTTTGTACTTGACACTCCATTTTCTTTAGCCAACAATTACCCCTAACTTACTACAAATTGAAAAATTCAAAAAGTATTCAATAAAACAATACTATGGCATTAAAATGACATTGATGTTTCTCAAAAAAATTTGTTTCCAAATCACTCTTGCCTTGGAAACCAAAAACGCTACGAAGTTGTGCATCAAGCTGATATGTAAGGTATTATAAAAGTGAACAGTGGTGGTTCTCATAAGTAGGATTACTTTACAAAGCAATTAAAAATATTACCACCAACCTCCACAAGTGTCAAAAAAATGATAATTTTTCAAATGTTCCGATATAATTAAAAGTAAATGTCGAGTCAAGGTAGTCTACTTCTAAGATTATTAAAATAAGGTAACTTATTAGGCTACAAGCCAACGTAGATAAAAATTCCAATTACGCCCCTGTATTAAATTACAATAATTGCAATATTAAAGAAATTTCCCGCCCATAAACGTTTTTAAAATATTCCGAAATGTGATTGCATAAGAGAAAGCATAACTTTATAAATTACAGCGGTATTGAACAAAAAGTATTTTAAATTACGAATCGACAATCAACAGGTGTGTAAACATTACTAAACGTTCCAAACACATGATTAGTAATGAGTCTGTAACTATTTTGTTTAAATAAAATGTTCTTAATTAATATTTACGAAATATTGTCGAGTTATTTAAACAATTTTTGTGATGTAAAATAAGCAATAAATTAAACAAAACCCAAATCGAAAATACCTTCAAGTGCTTATTAGTAATTTGTCATCACTAAAAATAGTGATCAATAAATTAGAATATTTAAAAAATTATACTTTACACATTTTTTGAAAATAAGAAGTTAAAGAAATATTAAAATAACGCCTACCGAAATCTTAGGAGCGGACTTGCGAAATATTTAGCAAATGGTAAACAAAATTTTTTTGCCCATTTTATACGCACACTTTCCAATAAACAAAAACTTCCTCGTAAAAAATTGTTATTAATAAACTTCACATTTTAACTTTTCACGAACGAGATCATCTAAAATGATGCTTCCGTTATTAAACTCACGATTTCAACTGCGATCGGCAGGAAATTTTATCCCATCAACGAACTTCGGCCTTCAGTTGCGATGTGCGCATGTGCTTTTGTATTATAATTTTGATCTTTCGCTTTTTTCAATTTTAAATGGCAATAATTAAATTATTTTTTAACCCTAGTGTCAATAACCGGGTACCCGGGTACCCTTCTGAGGTTAGAAACCTAAAAAAAAAATTTTCTATTTTTTCAAATTGTTTTTCCGCCGAGATCTTCGCTCTACAACGTTTTTTAAGTATGTTAATGCTTCTTTAAATTAATTTTAGTAATATTTACTATTTTAAAATTGAAGTCAAAGCTGACTATGCGCTTGTTCAATAACCGCGGTACCCGGGTACCCACACATTGCGAGTGTTATTTAGTACTACAGTAATAATTTGTATAATGCTGAAATTAGTAATTAATTTGATAGTAATTATCTTACGAATAAATAGAAGATGTATAGCTTAAAAATAATTATTTATTAATCATAATTTAGCTTAACATTCAAAACATTTGGCAATTGTCTTAGCATGCTCATCACAAACAGGTAGATTACATTCTGCACATAAGGGAGCGTTCAAGTATTACGTAACGAATTTGGGGGGGGGGGGGGGTCTTGTAAAACGTTACGATGCGTTACAGGGGCGGGAGGGGGGGTTTGAACTACGCGTTACGTAACATTGTTTTTGCCACATAATTGTGACTTTTAGGTATAAAAATGGTCACTTGATGGTTACGTAACGTTTTACTAGGGGGGAGGGGGGTTACAGAAAAACGTTACGGCGCGTTACATGGGGGGGAGGGGGGGTCAAAAATCTCCAAAAATTGCGTTACGTAATACTTGAACGCTCCCTAATTTTCGAGTCTTTCTTCGTTTTCTAAACCATAATCGTACGACGTGTCCATTCAAATAATATAATAGTACAAGCTAACAAAAAGTACAGGCGAAAAAGTACAAATAACGGATTTTATCTGCTTGGGTACCCGGGTACCCCGGTCATAGAATGACGTGGACAATTCTGGTTATTGACACTAGGGTTAAAAAAACCAATATATTTTCATAATAAAAACATTTTAATTTTAGTGAACCAGCGACGTAATACAATTTTTTTCACTGTCAAAATTTATTTTTTTTGTTTAATGCAGTGCACGCAAATTAAAAATTATCATTCATCAATAGCATTTTTTCTCATATTCATAAAATATAACTTAATTGGCAATTTCTTTATTTTCCTTATTTCCTTCATCCAGTGCCGTAGGTAAATATTTTAACGTCGGGTGCAGATTAGATAAAATATCGCTATTATAATAATAGTCCAGGCAAGAAATATTTTTAGTTTACAAAAAATCCTAGAAGTAGAAATATGTAGGGAATTCCCCAAAAGTCCTCTAAAATCACACGCCGCGCCAGTGTTTCCCATACGGATTTCGCATATAGCTCGCTTATTTCCACTTTTACGAAAAATTATCATCGGGCCACAATTAAAGACCATAAAATTCTGTACAAGGTGTATATTTAAAACAATTTTATACAGCATTCTATTCCTGAACTAACTTACCGAAAACGATTCGTTGCACGGAATGTTTTGAGAAAGGCGAAATGAAATTTTTTTGAGAAATTGAAGAGCAAAATGGATAGTTTCAAAATTTATTCATGTTATAATTAGCTTGAACTTACAAGAAATCCAACTGAAATTTGGTAGACAAGTCTTCAGTGGCGGCTTGCACAGGGAGGGCGACGGAGCGCAGCCCTTCCAAAAAATGGGGTAATGTAAACTGCCCTCCAAAATAACCTTTTTTTTTAATTTCAATTTTGGTTTTTAAGTCGGCATGTAAACTGCCCTCGGACTGTATAATCGCTACTTATACGTAAGTAGGAGATTATAACAATTAGAATTTAAGAACGGCTTAAATAGACAGGGCCGGTTTAGACGGGAGATTGTAGGGGTAGCGACCAAGTGAAAATTTCTAATTTCACCTCAGAATTTCATCGTTCACTTATAATATTATTATTATTTGTTAGCGGGTGTGGTGCTTTCCACCACTGCACTGAAGCTTAAGCCTATTGTGCCCCGTTCGCCTCCAGCTGTGCATCGCCAGCAACTCAGCAGCGCCCAGGCGCCTTGTGCTGGGCCGCTTTTTGATCAGCCCTTTTACGCCACCAAGACACCCCAAGCGCCTTGTGCTAAGCCACCTTTTTGATCGGCCCTTTACGCCACCAAGACACCCCCCCACCTCTGGCCGCGACCCCGGTTTCTCAATGAGTCCCGGTACAAGCACCCGGTCCGATTAAGCGTTGCACAGTCGATGAAGGTGGAGGCGAATTTTTCTGTGACCCTAACTTGTTGTTATTGACCCTAACAAGTCAGGGGGACCGCCGGCTTAACGTGTCCTCCGAAACACGGCCGACCGCAGTTCATTTTGTAAGTCGGTCACCCATCCAAGTGGTTGCCCGAAGAAGTGTTGCTTGCATGAGAATATCGAATGGCTCGTCTTCGTGCAGCATATCTAATGCGGTCGACCACTTATAATATACTTATATACATTATTATAATTTATATTATAATTTTTTTTTCCTGTTTCCCCATTGGGTTAAACCACCCAACGGGGGAGTATACTCTGCTATTGGATACAGACCTAAACTTAAAACTAATTAATTAACATGTAATCAATGTAATACAAACGCAAACTTATAACTAGGGAAAAATGGTAACACTTATTTGGTAGAACTATTAAAACTAAAAATTGATAAAACATGGTAATGAGAACAAATAATTACACAAACACATATTAAGGCAAGAGATTGACTGTCCCTGCCCTGTATATGTTTAGTGTTGGTGTTTTTGTAGAGATTTGTAGAGATTCGTCAAGGTGTGAGCCATGGCCAGAACGAGAAAATGAAATATAAGAAAAACAAAACCGGGTTTGAGCATACAATGGCCCTTCAATATTCGATGTTGGTATGAGCTCAAGCTCAGGGTGGAGTATTAAAATCTTTAAGTGTTGAAATTATATGCTTTATGAAGGTGGTGAAAGAGATAACTAAGGAAGGATGTTTAAGAATTTGAAGGAGGTCGAGTAGGGAAACTGAGTAGAAATTACAGAGAGTAAGATATTATAATAATTTAAATTATAATATCTATATTATAATTTAAATTAAAGTACCTGTTGCGCGAAAAGGTAAATAGTCTGCTCAGAGATGCATCAGCCGGGTCGAGCTTAGGTTAGTGTTAGGAAACGATTTTTCTTTTGCAAGGGGTCGTCCATAAATTACGTCACGCTCCTGGGGGGGTCCGACCCTTGTGACGATGGGGGGGGGTCCAAAAATTGTGACATCACAAAATATATAATGCCATGTTTTGCTACTGTAAAAATCAAGTTTTTTGACATATATAGCGGGGAATAATAATGGCACTTAATTTAATTATGCTCCGACTAGCTTTGCATGAAAACTCATTATTAAGGGTCGTAAATTGGGTTCATCTGTGTGGTCAAAATACTCATATAAGCTACCTTAAATTAGTAACCTTAAGGAAACAAAAAAAAAACTTATTGTACCTTACACCTGCTTAAGCTGGACTTCACTGCTGTGTAAAGTTAAATCAAAATTAAATGTAATTATTTGTAGACACAATATTGTAATTTATTAAACAAAATATAATCATTAAAAAACAAAAGACTGATTTTTCATAAATAGGAACAAATTAAATTTACAAATATTATATAAGAAAAGTTTGTCTACCGTTTGATTTTATTAAACTTTGTCGACACAAAATTGGCTTACCGAAGTCTATACTGTCGTGTCCCATCGATGTGGAGTAGTGAAACAGGCAGCGTGGAAGCGATTATGTGATTGGATCCAATTTCCATACAATGAAAAACTCCAGACAGGATTAACGATAGATTTATTTTCTTCGTCTTACTGGATAATTGTTCAGGTAAGTCCATAAAAATAATCTTAAATAATTTTCTAATCTCCAAAACATAACCATCAAAAACGTAACCATAAAAAATTGTCAGCGGTCACCAAAATTTTCCAAATATCATTCAAATAACCAATCGAAACTCATAAATTTTCTTAATGCTTTTTATACTTCATGAATCATCAAAAAACACTTGACAATTCCAAACTTTACAGAAAAAATTATTAAACCATTTCCAAAATTTAACCTTATTAAAAATCACGTCCTTACTCTCTCGCGGATCGTTCGCTTCTCTCTACGCTTCCTTATCCATTTTCCATCCCACCAAAATCGTGTATAAGCCCGCGCACTAATTCCTTTTAAACGCAAAACACTTCTTTTATCGCTATCCTACTCTTTTACAAATAAATTAATAATACTCAATTTCTTCCCAAATTCTATTTGAATAAAACCAATAATCCTTCTTTTGCTTTTTACATCTTTTTTCTAAATATGTGTGTATACAAATTTACGTTTGTTGTATTTTTAGATTGATTGATGCAAGCAGTTCATCACTCGGAAGTGCCAAGAAGATTCAGGTGTAATTATTTAAATACCATGATGGTCTTTTATTTGAATATTAAGTAATGAGTATTTTATCACAAAATAAACCCAATTACATCAGACCCCCCATCTCTGATAATCAGAACATGACAATAGATTAAATATTTTATTATAAGTATTTAAAAAAACTATTTTTTGAGTGGCTACGCCACTGAAACCAGTGGTGTAGCTACGTAATACTTGGGGGGGGTCTAGGTTTGTGTGACGAAGTGTGACAATAGAGGGGGATGGGGATAAAATTGGCTTAAAATTGCGTGACGTAATTTATGGACCACCCCCAAGTTCAACGTTAAAAGTTAGAAGCACCAGAAATGTCATGAATCTGGATGGCTCAACAAAAACACCGCCCGCAAAGAAATTCTGCGTTCAGTCCCGAGTTGTCAACGGTAATTACAATTTCTTGGTTTGATTCTGCATGTCAGTGCCCTCCCCCAGTTTCAAAATTTGTTTGGAAAAATGGTGTCAAACGTTAAAGCATCATTTGAGCCTGAATGAGCTTCCATTATTTTCGTTTGAGTCTCAAAGGTTGCGGAGTTATTCACGAAAAACTACGGGGGGGGGGGGTAAATCGGCCGCTCAGAGGTGCATCAGCCGAGTCGAGCTTAGGTTAATGTTAGGAAACGATTTTTTTTCGCAAGTTGAACGTTAGAAGCACCAGAAAAATCTCCATCCGTTTTTCATCAATGCAGGGTAAAACGGTAATTCGGCCCCTCTGAGGTGTATCGGCCGGGTTGAGCTTAGGTTAGTGTAAGGAAAGGATTTCCTTTTTGCAAGTTAAACTATAAAAGTTTGAAGCATCAGAAATGTCATGAATCTGGATGGCTCAACAAAAACAACATGTTGTTTGGATCCTGCAAGTCAGTGCCCCCCTCCCTCCAGTTTCGAATTTTTTATAAATATGGTGTCAAACGTTGGAGCATCGTTTAAGCATTAAGCCTGACTGAGCTTCCATTATTTTCGTTTAAACTTTAAAGCTCGCGGAGTTACTCGCAAAAAAATACTGGGTAGGGGAGGCGTAAACATGATGCCCCCCCCCCCCAATATCAAATATTTGCTGAATTTGGTGTCAAACATTAGAGCATCGTTTAAGCCTTTTAACCTTTTAGGGGAGTTTACAAGTGAGCTTAAGTGTTGACCTTTTGGCTCGGAGGGCAGTTTACATGCTTTTTGGAAATCTATCTAGCGGATGACGGCAGTTTACATATACCCCCAAAAAATATAGCAAATATAGGTTAGTTAAACAAACCTCGTCATACATTTACGAAATTAAATTAATTTAGGACTAATTTATCAATCTACAGTTCAAGTTCTGGAGTTATCTGACAGGTAAGTGAGGCTTGGCGTCTTCTCATTGGACTGCAAGACGTCACATGGTAGATTTATCTGACAGGTAAATTAAACTGGACCTTAAGCCCCCCAATCTGAAGAAACTAATGACGCTAGCAAATATTATATACACAGGCTATTGCTAGGTTGTCAATTTTTAAATTTTACTTTAATATTCATTTCACAAGTTAATTATTAAAACGTAAGACATAAAATATAAATAGACAGAATAAAACTTTGGAATGCCCATATCTTGCAAACGAAGCATTTCTGGACACATGTTATTAGGAACTTTTCATCTTCTTTTCATTAGTAGAATACGTTAGAAAATTTTTGAGAAAATTTTTTGAAACACCTTTTATATTTTAGAATGTTAGAGAAAAACTTGCAGGACAAAAAATGTAGGAAATTCCATAGCGGTAATTTTTTATTCTTAATATTTTTACATATTTAAGTTGGTTTCTAAGTTTCTAATATCTAATATCCTAATAAGTTTCTAATATCCTAATAGAGCTTCAGATAAACCCGCCCCCCTTCCATTTAGACGATTTAATTTTTTCATCTGGCTTCCTGGTGTAGTGAAAATTAAAGAATGCATAATCCGGATATAATTTATTATTCATAATCTTGATTTTACAGACTCTCAGATCTTATACTTTTCTTACATAGTAATTCCCTAATTACTCTTAAGGCTGTTCAGTAGGAATAAAAAATTATGTGATATGTTGATTTTATAGTAATATTCTTATTTAGCAATATATTTTAGGTAATTTTTGTTAATTAAAAATTATTGTAAAAAAATTAGTTTAGCCACAATTCATGATTAAAATTAGAATTTAAATTCGAACACAACATGCGATCTAGAAAAGATAAAATTATGAATGTTACACTAAAAGCAAGAATTTTTATTTTACTTTTTCGTGAAATAATTTTTATTTTAAAAAAATATATAATTTCTTTATAAAACCAAGTTTAATTTACTTAAAAATTGCTCCATTTTGAGTAATTATAAGAATACATATTAATTTAGTTTATCGTTGTACAAAATCAATGAAATTTATACCACTCCATAGATTGAAGTGTTAACATAAAAATATTTTTATAATTTTTTTAAAAATTATTTCTAATAACAAAAATAAAACATATTATTTCGAATATGTACAGAAAAGCGTTGCGATTCTTTATCTCTACATTTTTTAGCTTTGTTTAATTACTCCCTCTAAAATAATAAAGTCACGCGGTATTCGAAGAATGTATTAGGGCAGCGTTTCCCAAAGTGTGGGTCGCGACCCGGCACCGGGTCGCAGAAAAATTCTGCTGGGTCGCGGCAAAAATTGTAAACAAAGTTTACTTCAATTACTACAGTTTTAAATGAAGATAATGTTTTTTTAATTACTTATGTTTTTGTTATATAATTATTTTGCAATTTTTGTGTATGAAATAAACAAACAAATAACTTGATTTTTATTAAAAAATAAAATTTGTTTTGTAAATAAATGTTTTTTTTTCATAAGGTGGGTCGCGAAACATTTTAAAACCTCGTACCGGGTCGCGGTCAAAAAAGTTTGGGAAACGCTGTATTAGGGGAAATTATCACGTGATTTGAAATGTATGTGTGTCTTCAGTCTTCATTGCAACTCATGTTATCAGTGTGCAGCTTGCATTGGGAGTAATTGTGCCAGCTTGATTTGTATTACACTTATTAACGTAAGAAAATTTCGAAAAAAAATCCAAAATCAGTCTTCTGCAATGTTTCGAAGGTGGCAAATGAAACCACAAATAATTTTATTTCAAAAATATCTTACGATACATCATTTTAAAGTTTAAAAAAATCCCCATCCAGCCACGTTAAAAAGTTGGTGAAGTGTATTCGTTTATGAAATAGAATAACAATTGAAAAATAAAATTATTTGGGATTTCAGCTCTCAATTTTTAACTTTATGTCATAATAAACGGGCCGACTTGGTTTATTTTTTAAACGTGGTTAATTAAGTAAAATTCAAATAATATGGGTTAAACTTTCTCGTCTAAACCGGTGTTTTTTTTTATAATTATAATTAGTCAAACAAAAGCTATTGAGACCAGCGCCGAAGCAAGCTCTTCTGGCGCCTGAGGCAAATTTGAATATATGCGCCCCCCTCCCAAAAGATTCTTATCATTTTGATAATTTTATACCATTATTTATTGGGTTTTGTCGAGGTTTAACGCCCCCATTGCGATCACCCTTGCTACAGCGCAGCGCTTACTTAGAGTAATGAAAACAAATGGATGCTTATCAGGAACTCAATTAGGACCAGGGGGTACACTTAATTTATTGCGAAAGAAAAACTTTCACTTTCTCGGTATTAAGAAAAACGGTACTGGGATAGTTATGAAAAATATCACCTGCTGTCCTCCCCCTCCCGGATTACAAACGAAAATTGCAAAAGATTCAACGAAAAATGATAAATTTTGATGGTTCTCAATAATGGCAAGTGTACCTGGGGGGTATTCCATACCCCCCAGACGGTCATGTGCTATCGATTTTTATCGTTGGGAACTTCTGAAGATCTTATATAAAATACGCACAGTATGTCAGAATCGTCGTTTCCATGGTAACGTAACGCAATATCCCCGTCCCCGAATATGAAGATTATTTTTATCGGTGGAAATTTTTCTTTTCAATTTAAATATATTTGAATAATTGTGTCAATGATAATGTGATATTTTCCGGTTACCCAGTCAGTTAAAGGGAAATGAAGAAGAACGCGGGGGTTGGAATCAACTTTTCTAAAATCCCTTGTCTTCCCCTAGTCATTGCACCAAAATTGAAGAGGAGAAAATTCCCTACAGAACGAGGTTTCAGAATTTACTTCAGATCTGAAGTAAATCTTGAAACCTTGTTTTTGTTCACCATCGATGGTGAAGTTTAAATGTAGTACGAATTTTTATTCAGAATAAGAATTATTCAAAACTTTTTTCTATTGTTTTCTCTGGATTTTCTTTTTATTTCATAAATACTTAGTATGATGTAGGCAAATTTTGTTTATCTGTTTTATAGAGAATTTTGTACTCTTAAATTTTGATCTGATGATAATTTGGGGGAGAATTACCTAACCCTGGCAACTCCAAAAAATTTGAAAATTTCCTATTGCAAAGAGGAAGGGTTATATAGTATAATGACATAATTTTAACAAGCGAACATATAATCAAAATTTCGAGAAAAATCAATTTGAAAAGTACGGGGAATGTAACCTGATATGCCTCCGAACCGGGTCGATGCGACACTAGTCGCCCGTGCTTCTATGAAAATGCGTAAAATTTTTTGGCTCCGATTTCAATTTTTCTTTGAAATTCGGATAGATGGGGGTGTGATTAGTGGATATTAGTAATAAATAAAATCAAAAAAATGGAAAATAACCCGTGTATTGCCGAAAAAGTGAAAAAATTAAATTTTTTTTTGCCTTCTAATTTTGGGGTGTGCATTCGATAAGGAGGGTAATCCATCGTCAAAACCTACCCTTACGGGGCGCCGCTGCGCTCCGCTCCGCTCTGCACCCCTCCAGGGCGGTTTTGACTCTGGTTACTAGGCTAAACATACGAGAAGCGCCACCGATCAAGAACACCGGGATTAAGGCAATCGGGATTCGAGAGACCCTCAAAATAGCATTAAAAAGTATAGTCGCGGTATGGGGCAGTAAACTATTACGTTTCACCCCCTAAAAATCGCCTAAAAACAAAAAATAATCGATGTTGCATGTAGGAGCGTCGAGGTGCATCTGCCGCTGCGAAATATTCTAAGTGTCAGAGTATATCAGTCTGCACGTACCGTCAACAAAATGCGCACCGGCCGAGCGAAGTGGTGGCATCGACCGGTTGTACACCATGCTCTTGCTACTTTTTCGTACTCTTCAAATTGATTTTTCTCAACATTTTGATTATATGTTCGCTTGTTAAAATTATGTCAGTATACTATATAAACCTTCCTCTTTGCAATAGGAAATTTTCAATTTATTTGGAGTTGCTAGGGTTAGGTAATCCTCACCATAATTTGCATTAAAAATGAAAGTAAGCGAGTTATAGACGAAAAACTACTGTAGAGAATTAAAGTCCCCATTTGAGGAAAAGGCTAGCAGGGAATTTTAGGCGATGTTGTAAATAAAATCGTGGTCAAATTTGAATATATTCTTTTTTTTATATTTTGAATATTTATAATATTCCCCCAATGATTCTTATGTTTTTGAAAATTTAAAAATATTATTTATTGGGTTTTATCAAGGTTTAGCTCCTCACCCTTGCTACGGCTCTGATTGAGACTATTTATTCCTCCTTCTTTCTCTTACGTTATAGGTCCGGGACTTGTGTTTTACTAATTTTTTCAAATGAGTTGGGTGAGCATAATTGGTTTTTACATCTTAAATAGCTTCCTAAAATTCTCGATGTGCCTGTACCCTGTTTTTAGGCTTCTATACAAAGTATAGAAAGAAGCCTTATGATCTGGCTCCGTGTCTGTCCGTCCGTCCGTCCGTCTGTCCGCATAATTCAAAATCATACAGAGCGTTTCAAATCGTGTTTTACCTATATAGGAAATTTAAATACGTTGATCCGTTGATACGTTGATCCGTTGATCTGTTGATACGTTGATCCGTTGATCTGTTGATACGTTTTAGGCTTCTATACAAAGTATAACAAGAAGCCTTATGATCTGGCTCCGTGTCCGTCTGTCCGTCCGCATAATTCAAAATCATACAGAGCGTTTCAAATCGTGTTGGAAATACTCTGTGTGTATAGAGGTCTAAGAACTGGGTAGCCAGTGCGCTACTTTTAGGCTTCTATACAAGGTATAGAAAGAAGCCTTATGGTCTGGCTTCGTGTCCGTCCGCATGTTTCAGAGCCAATCATAACGTTGATCAACTGATACGTTGTTATATTTTAAATACTTCGTCTATATAGTATTGCGTTAATCTGTTAATCCGTTGCTTCGATTCGCTAATGCAATTTATAAATACGCAAATGTTCGAAAGAAATTTACTAAGTTAAAGATATTTTCGAAGAGGTCTCCCTATATAAACTACTTGTTTTACTTTGATGTGAAAAAATAATTTTTTATTGATGTGGTTAGTGAAGTTAAGTTATAAATAAAAGAGAAAGGAGAGGATTGGTCCACCTCAAAAAAAGGACCATACATTACAGAGAAGTAAAATTTCTAATAGAATGGAAAAGTTTGATTGTTATTACTTATATAGTAAATGATAATTACCAATCGCAAAAAATTTAATTGGTGCAGATTATCTGATTATGTGATGTTACATTATATGGCGATCAAAAATAACCAGATAATAACAACTTTTTTAAGTTTGTACTCGTAACTCTCGGTTCCGAATTATCGGATTATCTGATATCACATTATAAAATTATGGCGACCAAAAATAACAACAAATTTTCACACCAGAAAAGTAGTTGTATGTATAGAAGCCTAGGAACCGCTGCTGAAGCACGTTCCAACTTGTTTATTGTTATCAAGGCAAATCATTAACACAGGGGGGGGGGACCGACGTTTTTACGGATTCGGATACCGACTTCTCAGTGGAACGGATATATAAGAACTCCAAATTTTGGAACGATGAAATGTTGCCAAAACTTAAAAAATTTTATATGGAATGCATGCTGCCAGAATTAAATGCCAGGATACCACATAACTTAAAAATAAGAGATAGTAGTTTACAAAACTGTTACCACATCCAAAATTTCCTCTATTAAAAAACAAAGTCCTTGTTGAAAAGTTCTGTCGTATAAACAATATGCAAAAAATTACAAATTACATTAATTTGGTAATTTTAAAATGTCAAAGTAATTTGTATTCTTATCGGGTTAAAAAGATTTTGAGTCAACATTTTCTTAATTTTGCATTTATGGTGATTTTTATAGTGTATTTTTTGGTGCATTTAAGAAAAATTATGGAATAAACCAATGAAATTAATATAAAAGTTGAATGTAGTAAATTGGAAAGGAATGTATTGTTACATCAGATTTTTTTTAGATGCACGTAGGAGCTTCTGCACTAAATTTTGAGTTACATAAATGGAAGTAAATAAATTCTTAAAATCCCCTTTTTAATCTCGTAGCGTATGGAATCCATAATATTTCTTGGCATGAGTGTTATATGGTATCAAATGCAAATATGGTAGCAGCAAAAAAAATTCCAAACACTCCTTAAAATCGAATTCTGTTAATCCTAAATATCGTCGGCTTCGCATGAAAAGTGCATAAATCCAAAAATGACAAATTTTAAAGCATTAATTTAACTAGATGGCACAAAAATCACATTTTCAGAAATTTTGTGACTTATGCACTTTTCATGTGAAGCCGACGATATGTCATTATAATGGCCTGTAAAAAAAGAAATTCTTATAAAACTTTGAAAATATTTATTTAGCATTCACGAATTTCTTCAAATTTTATTTAATTTTATTTGCTAAAAGTTTTTGTTTAAAATTATAGTTCCGTTTTAATAATATTACATTTTTTACTTCATGCGCGTAATTCTTCTTGAATAGCAATGTTTTAATGTTTTGGTTGTAAGTTGTAATAATTGTAATTAGTACAAAAATGCATCTCAAGTTGTTTAGCTTGTAATGAAATATTGCCCTCGCGATAAGCGCCCACACAATCTACTTATATAGCGATACTCGGGGGGTGAATCACTGTGGCAGTATAGTGTACACTTGTGAAGCAGTATAAGCAGTAAGTGGCAGTATAGGCAGTAAGTGGCAGTATCGGCAGTATGTGGCAGTATATGGTAGTAAGCGGCAGTATTAGGCAGTAAGTGGCAGTATTAGGCAGTAAATGGCAGTATTAGGCAGTAACTGGCAATATTAGGCAGTATTGGCAGTAAGTGGCAGTATCGGCAGTATGTGGCAGTAAGCGGCAGTAAGTGGCAGTAAGTGGAAGTATTAGGCAGTAAATGGCAGTATCGGCAGTTTTTAAGCACGTTTTTAAACTGTCCTCTTTTAAATCCAATAGTCAATATAGTGCGTAAAGATAAAAATCTGAAAATCACGTAAACCCGACCAGCAAATGACAGCGCAAATAATAGCAATTGCCAAAATTACTTTTTTCAACTTTAATTTTTCAAACATTGTTTTAAAAATTATATGCAAGTTTTTCATTTAAAAAATTAGCCGATGTTCGACGACTCTATTTTTAAAAAAGCATTTTGCGGTGTTCAGGGCTATGCGAAACCAGGTTATCAGAAATTAAAAATTCTACAAGATTTAGTAAATATCGGGTAGCATCTCTAATGTTTTTTGTAATTGCACTTGAAAATATGTGCCTGGTGACACGCAACAAAGTGCTGACGGCACGCCCTAGTAAAATGCAGACTCAAGTTTTAAATTACAGCAATGTCATACTGTTCGGGGAATCACCGATTAACGAACGCAATCTTATTTCACTTACACTTACATACGACGGAGACTTTTATGAAATTTTAATTTTTTTCCGTTTTTTTCATTGACTTAAAATAATACTGATTTAATTATTTTATATCAATAGTCCAGCCACAGTTGGGAATTGCTATTCTTTACTTTTTAATTAATTAAAATCAATTTATTGCAACTAATTGTCATTCCAGCCCTAACAAGTCCATCATTGGGCAACGATATAAACCGGATATAAACCTTTGACGGCATATACAGCGCCTACACGTCGAAAGAATGTCTCTATGTTCTCATTGCAATGTGATAACCTGATAACGCATTCCTTTGAAGGAAGAGATAAATAATTCCGCGATAATTCTAACGTAACATAAAATCCCGATAAAATACATAATATATAGCATCTAGGCCATCTAGGCTTTTGTTGAGTCAATAATTATGAGGTGACTCGAATGACACTAATAAGACAAGATTGTCATTGTAATTTTGTTGTAAAAATTAACATATTAATTTTTAAAACAATGTTTGAAAAAATATAGTTGAAAAAAGTAATTTTGGCAATTGCTATTATTTGCGCTGTCATTTGCTGGTCGGGTTTACGTGATTTTCAGATTTTTATCTTTACGCACTATCGACTATTTTGGCATTAAAAAAAGAAAACCATTTACAACTTTTTTTAATGCCAAAATAGTCGATAGTGCGTAAAGATAAAAATCTGAAAATCACGTAAACCCGACCAGCAAATGACAGCGCAAATAATAGCAATTGCCAAAATTACATTTTTCAACTATATTTTTTCAAACATTGTTTTAAAAATTAATATGTAAGTTTTTTCATTTAAAAAAATTACCAAGTGTTTAAGCTAAACTTTTTGGCCACCAAGCTACAAAAAAACCATAATAAAATTACAAAATCAGCCCTACAATCAAGAACAACCGGCTTTACTATGTAAAAAATACTTTGTAATTTTGTTGTAAAAATTAACATATTAATTTTTAAAACAATGTTTGAAAAAATATATAGTTGAAAAAAGTAATTTTGGCAATTGCTATTATTTGCGCTGTCATTTGCTGGTCGCGTTTACGTGATTTTCAGATTTTTATCTTTACGCACTATCGACTATTTTGGCATTAAAAAAAGTTGTAAATGGTTTTCTTTTTTTAATGCCAAAATAGTCGATAGTGCGTCAAGATAAAAATCTGAAAATCACGTAAACCCGACCAGCAAATGACAGCGCAAATAATAGCAATTGCCAAAATTACATTTTTCAACTATATTTTTTCAAACATTGTTTTAATAATTAATATGTAAGTTTTTTCATTTAAAAAAATTACCAAGTGTTTAAGCTAAACTTTTTGGCCACCAAGCTACAAAAAAACCATAATAAAATTACAAAATCAGCCCTACAATGAAGAACAACCGGCATTACTATGTAAAAAATACTTTGTAATTTTGTTGTAAAAATTAACCAAGCATGCGCTAAATTATTTTATTTTAATTATTGTGGTTTGATGTTTTTAAATTTGTAACGGGCAGTAAATGGCAATATTAGTGGCCACTTATATTAATATTAAGTGGCAATATTAGGCAGTATTGGCAGTAAGTGGCAGTAAATGGCAGTAAGCGGGAGTATTAGCAGTAAGCGGCAGTATTGGCAGTAAGTGGCAGTAAATGGCAGTATGAGGCAGTAAGTTGCAGTATTGGCAGTAAATGGCAGTAAGCGGCAGTATTGGGCAGTAGTAGCAGTAAATGGCAGTATGAGGCAGTATTGGCAGTAAGTGGCAGTAAGTGGCAGTATGAAGCAGTATTGGCAGTATTTTATTAAATACTGCCAAATGGCAGTACAGTGTACATTTTAAAACTCAGTGATTCACCCCCCGGCGATACTGTAGTGTACAACTTCTATGCATGTTTCTATCTCAGAAAAAATAAAGATAGATTTAAACCATTGTAGGGGCGTAGGGGAATACACTATGTATCAAATGTACTGGTGGCGCTCCTCTAGCGGAATAGTTTTTCAATATCGGCTACCAAACACCCTTAAACTTCTACTGCTTATGCTAAAATTAACAACTACCTTTTATATAAAGTTACTGACTTACTTTTATGCATGTTGCAAGTATTAAGTGCAAACCACTAAACACGTGTAACCTGCATACCTATAAATACTAGACGCAAGTCAGCGTTTCCTGAATACATTAAATTATTGCTATACTATTCTACACTGGTGCCGCAGGCAAAAGCTGATTAGGTATGTGCAATCTAATCTTTTGAAGTAAACACAAACTATCTGCCATATTGAATTATTAAACGTCAGTACGTGTGCACGTTCGCAAGCACAAAGTTAAACACAACAAAAAGTGACATCGAGGTGATTTTGCGTAACCATACAAGGCCAACAAAATGAGCGGGAGCAAAGAACAAAGGAAGAGATCAGATAATTACCCCTCCAGTACGGATCATATTAAGAGGAAAAAGGAAGAGGAGGAGAATAACTTGGGAGCGCCAGCAGAAAATCCTGAGGAACTCTTAATCTTTCAAAAGAGTGAGAAGACGACCAAGTCACCAGTCAACGCTATTCAGGTGCTGGAGCAGAGTGCGAAAACAGAAGACATGGATGAAATAAGGAGCATGCTAACACAATTAACCAGGGTCGTTATAAATGGTTTCAAGAAAAATAACAAGGAGGTAACAGAAATAAATGAGAAACTAACACAATTAACCAGGGTCGTTAAAAACGGTTTCAAGAAAAATAACAAGGAGGTAACAGAAATAAATGAGAAACTGGACGAAATAAGCGAAAAACAGGGAGATATAACCGACAAACAGGACGATATAAACCAAAAACTAGACGAAATATATGAGAAACTGGACGAAATAAGCGAAAAACAGGGAGATATAACCAACAAACAGGACGAAATAAGCGTAAAACAGGAAGAAATAAGCGAAAGACTTGAAGAAATGGACACAAACGAGAATAGAAATTCTCGAGAATAAACTAGAAAAATATGAATAAGACGGGAAAGCTGCTACAATGTAAAAAAATTTTGGGTAAAATTACACCTAAAGTTGGTGAATTTTTTATACTATTATAAAATTTATAATATTTTTATTACTTATAGATATAATTTTGTCACAAAATACTTGGTAAAGTTTGATATAATTATTGATGAAAATAAAATCATTATTCTAATGGTATTTAACTAAAAATTATAAGAACAATACTAATAAGAACAAATACTAATAAATAAGATCAACATAAAAATAATGTCAATGTCAATTTATTGTATTAGATGAAATATTAAATATTAATTTGCTTTTCCGGTCAAATTGAATTATTTTGTCAGCCTTCAGTAGCATAGTTTGCCAAAGTGTCAATCTCTTGGCACATCAATTTTTTGTAATGCCAATAAATGCCTTCTCTCTTCAAAAGTATTGGCCATTCTACTAAAATTTTTGCTACAGATGGAGGATCATCTGCATTCAAAAACGCCCTTTGGATGGAGTACGTTTTTTTCTAACATCTCTCCAATCTCTTCGCTAAACTCGTCTGCATCCAGTGGCGTACCTAGAACTTTTGCCGCCCGGGGAAGTTTCAAATTTTCCGCCCTTTTAAAGTCAATCAAGTGATGGTTTTTATTAATTGATAAACTTAAATAAATAATTCTGTGTTGATTGCGAAAAAGTGCTTAAGTAAGGTTTTGCAAAATTGGGGTTTTGACTTATTCAGATAGAGGAAAACTTGCTCTTTCTTTTGTCATAATTGCCTAAGTCATAGCGTACATATTAAGGCAGTTATTTAACAGAATACCTTTCGCCTAAGTCGAAAGTAATCAATTTAATTGGTGTAATTTTCAGTTTTTCTCAATAATTATTTAGTTATATGCCTGTAATAACATTACATTTAATAATAAACTTGCAAAACAAAATTATATCCCTAAAAAAGGTTCCTCAGTAAAACAAATTCAATTTTGCCCATAATTTGTTTTCGCCATTATCTCAGTTTGACAAATATTGACTTAAGCACTTTTTCGCAATCAACACAAAATTGTAATTGAGACAAACTATAGGTGGGGAACTTTTTTACCACTGAATTCGAATTTTTTACCACTGAATTCGAATAGTAAACTTATGAAGTGAACAAGTTGTGTTTTACAACTTAAAATATAAAAAATATCGCCCCAAAATATGTGCCGCCCGGTGCGGACCGCACCCACCGCCCCCATTTAGGTACACCACTGTCTGCATCTTTCAATTTTTGTTTAAGGTCTTCATCGGTAGTATTAGATTCTAATATTGGCTGCCAGTTAAAGCAGAATTAATTATATTCATATGAATTATTTTCTCACATTTACGTTATCTTTCGTAACACATTCTCAGTGCGGAGCATTGTGTAAATAATCGAAGCTTTCCTTGATAATCTTATCGGTTAATAATATTGACTGATGCAGTTTTTAATCTTTCGTGAAGAAGATTTTAAGTATTTAATGTGAGTAATTATTAGTCGATAAGTTTATCAAGAAAAGCCCCGATTAATTATTATTTCATTTATTTATTCATTAGCATTACTAACAGTAATTAGCAAAGCAAAAAAGCTATATAAACTCAGTAGCTGGTAAACAAACAATATACGAAGTGATGACAAGTAACAACGGAGACAGATTATGAAACCTGGCAGAAGCATTGAACACCGTGATATGCAGCACAAAATTTAAACATGAAAAAAAAAAATAATAAAAATAAAAGTACAAGCGACAACTCTCAAGATTTCTCATTTATATGGAATTACGAGGTGGCGAAATGGGGGTGGCTCAATCGTAAATCGGCCGGGAATATTGGGACGCAAAGCGGCCCAAGGGGGTTGAGGCGGCCAGGAGGCAGAGCCCCCCTAGTCTTAATATATAAATTAGATTTGAATTATGCGGACGGACAGACGGACGGACGGACAGACACGGAGCCAGATCATAAGGCTTCTTGCTATACTTTGTATATAGAAGCCTAAAAGTAGCGCACTGGGTACCCAGTTCTTAGACCTCTATACACACAAAGTATTTCCAACACGATCTGAAACGCTCTGTATGATTTTGAATTATGCGGACAGACGGACACGGAGCCAGATCATAAGGCTTCTTGCTATACTTTGTATAGAAGCCTAAAAGTAGCGCACTGGGTACCCAGTTCTTAGACCTCTATACACACAAAGTATTTCCAACACGATCTGAAACGCTCTGTATGATTTTGAATTATGCGGACAGACGGACACGGAGCCAGATCATAAGGCTTCTTGCTATACTTTGTATAGAAGCCTAAAAGTAAAGAATGGTTCGATGGGGAATGTATGGATTACAGTAAAAGAAAAGCAGAAAAAAGAAAGAAATGGTTGACTACCGGAAATCAGGAAGACCAGGCGTTGAGAAATCAGAGACAAGAACACAAGATAAATAGCGGCAGTTCCTAGGCTTCTATACAGCTACCTTTCTGGTGTGAAAAGTTGTTGTTGCTAGTTATTTTTGGTCGACATAATATTTATAATGTAACATCAGATAATTCGATAATCTGTACCAATTGAATTTTTCGAGATAACTTCTTATTAGGGTATCAACGTCTTAACGGATCAAAGGATCAACGGATCAACGAATCAAAGGATCAACGAATCAAATGATCAACGGATCAACGGATCAAAGGATCAACGGATCAACGAATCAAAGGATCAACGAATCAAATGATCAACGGATCAAAGGATCAACGTATCAACAGATCAACGTATCAACGTATCTAAATTTCCTATATAGGTGAAAAATTATGTAAATAAAATATAACTTATATTTGGTCTGCATTGAAAAAAAAGTTGTTATTTTTGGTCGCCATATTATTATAATGTAATATCAGATAATCTGCACTAATTAAATTTTTGCGGTTACAATCACAATTTCGAAGGTTCTGATTAGATTTGAATTATGCGGACAGACAGACGGACAGACGCGGCGCCAGATCATAAGGGTTTTTGCTATACTTTGTATAGAAGCCTAACAAATAGTGTATATAGGGAGACCTCTTTGAAAATATCTTTAACTTAGTAAATTTCTTTCGAACATTTGCTTATTTATAAATTGCATTAGCGAATCGAAACAACGGATTAACAGATTAACGCAATACTATATAGACGAAGTATTTACAATATAACAACGTATCAGTTGATCAACGTTATGATTGGCTCTGAAACATGCGGACGGACACGAAGCTAGACCAGTTATACTTTGTATAGAAGCCTAAAAGTAGCGCACTGGCTACCCAGTTCTTAGACCTCTATACACACAGAGTATTTCCAACACGATTTGAAACGCTCTGTATGATTTTGAATTATGAGGACAGACGGACGGACACGGAGCCAGATCATAAGGCTTCTTGTTATACTTTGTATAGAAGCCTAAAAAGTTGTTGTTGCTAGTTATTTTTGGTCAACATAATATTTATAATGTAACATCAGATAATTCGATAATCTGCACCAATTAAATTTTTCGAGATAACTTCTTATTAGGGTATCAACGTCTTAAGATATCAACGTCTTAACGGATCAACGTATCAACAGATCAACGTATCAACCGATCAACGGATCAACGTATCAACAGATCAACGGATCAACAGATCAACGTATCAACGTATTGCTATGACCTCCCCTAACTAAAAGGGTGGGTTCCTTGTGAGTTGTCAATATTAGAGGCGATCTTTGAGTATGTAAATTGGCTCTCTCGGGATACTTAATTGCTTTCTTTGAGTGAAAAATAAAAAGATTTCAGTAGCTTTGAAAGAAATGTTTTATATTAAACAAAATGAAATAATTGCAAATTTTCACAAATAAATGTTTACACAAATTTTTAGATCACAGATCTACCATTAATTAAATTTTACAAATAAGAACAGTTGATGCAAAAATGTTTTCAAGACAAAGAGGCTTCCTCTCTTTGTCCTGACGTGCTCGATTAGTCATAAACTAACCAAGTCTCTCGCTGTACATTAGCGGTGTTAAATGTTTTTAAATAATATTTGTGCTTATTTAAAGCTTAACCTTGAATAATTAAGTAATAAAATTTGAATGAAGAACCTTCCAATTAGGGTAATGAAGAATGCACTTTCGTAAAAGTCTTTTCCCAAATCCTATATTTTACACGCTTATGGCAAAAGTTTATAATAAATAAAAGAAATAATAAAGTTCACTGTACCTTTTCACATTGACAAGTTGGAATTTTAAATTTAAAAAGGATATTGTGTGTGCCCTGCTTTAGTTAGTACCACATAGAGTGACTCATCAGCATCTTTGTTGTATTACGCCAGTAGCTATTTGACTGACCTCACGTAAACTTGTTTCGGTGTTGCTTTTTTGGATCAACTTCTTGTTGTGGCTATTACATTACCAATCTGTTGATGTTTTAGAATTGAACCAGGTAAGTTGCATCTTATTGACAATATTTTCAGGATCCAGTGAATGAATTGAGTTAATTTCGTAAACTATAACATTTGTAGAATCATCATGTGAGTAGCCATGGTTGTCCTTGGATCTATTTATATCTTGTTGTTCCAATTCAACTGAAAAATCTAACCTCCAATTGTTTGTAAACAATTGGTCCTGGAGAACATTACAAAAATGCGTCCACTCTGTTATACTTCCCGAAGTCAACTGAATTTTGATCGAAAATCAATGGAATTGGCATGCCTGTACAGTCAAAGTGAGTCAAATTTAAACATTTTATGTTTTTCACCTTGTTAATAATTCGTTTTTGTTGCAGATACAGAATCTACATTGAAATTGATTTTCCTTGAGGTGTTTTTCATGCAATTTTACTGGTATATTGCCTTTTTATGTACTTTGTTGGACAGTTCGTTGACTCATCTTTTCCAACTTGTATCGATTTTTGATGTTACACAATTTTGACCTTTATTCACAACTTTGTCAATTTACCTTTTAAAAACACTCACTTCAGATACATGAAATCATTACATAATTTTTGATGTGAATAAATTCTTACATAATATGTTGGTTATCAAGTAATCCAGTTTACAAAATCTTACATTTTTCTAGGTTATAAACATATAAAAATAAAATGATTTTTTTTTAATTTTCAGCTATTTAAATCTTATGTTTTATTTTTGATGTGACAATCATCAATCTAATTAATCTTAGCAATATTTATCATCTTTATTTTATCCTGAGAGATTCAAATTTTGTTAGGAAATTGAAATTTTAGAAAAATAAAAATTTCTCGTAAAGCAAATTTTTAAAGTGTCTACCGATTTAGATTTTTATGCTTTTTATGAATCTAATATTCATTTTTACATTTGGAGCCTTTATTAAACATTTTGAATCATAGCAGTATGTACATTTCCTATATAGATAAAAAATATGTAAATAAAATATAACTTATATTTGGTCTGCATTGAAAAAATAGAAGCCTAAAAGTAGCGCACTGGCTACCCAGTTCTTAGACCTCCTATACACACAGAGTATTTTCAACACGATTTGAAACGCTCTGTATGATTTTGAATTATGCGGACAGACGGACGGACAGACACGGAGCCAGATCATAAGGCTTCTTGTTATACTTTCTATAGAAGCCTAAAACAAGATGCATGAAGGATGAGGATGGAAATGTAGTAAGCAACACGGAAAAAATAAAGCAGATTTGGACCAATCATTTCCAAAAATTACTGAACACTCAAGAAGTAATAAACGAAACTACACAAGAGGTCACAAATACTGATAGCCAGGAAATGCCAAAACCATCACACGAGGAAATAATAAGTGAAATAAACAAGATAAAAAAATGGAAAAGCTCCAGGTAGCGATGAAGTAACCATAGAACTCATTAAGAACGCAGGAAACAAGCTCTGTGAGAGAATTTGCAATCTGGTGCAGCGAGCTTGGAGAGAGGAAAAAAATGCCAACTAACTGGAGAGAAAGCATAGTGATTCCACTGAAAAAGGAAGGGGACTGGGAACAGTTAAAGAACTACAAAGGAATATCGCTCCTCAACTCCACGTACAAAATACTATCGGCGGTAATTCACAGGAAGCTAAAGGAATACTTATACAAGAAATCAGATAGGAGAGTATCAATTCGGTTTTGCTGAAGGTAGATCGACTGTGGGAGCAATACATGTGTTAAAACAAGTAATTGAGAAATCTCACGAGCACAACATCGATTTGCACATTTTGTTCATAGATTTCCAACAAGCCTTTGACAAAGTGAAAAGAAAGGCATTGTACGGAGCACTACGAGAACTAAGCATACCACCAAAGTTGATCAGAATGATAAAATTAACAATGCAGAACACCACCGCACGCATAAAAACAACAGTCGGCGAAACGGAAAGCTTTGAAATAAACAGCGGCGGTGTTAGACAAGGGGACGCACTGTCTGCGACCCTTTTCAACATTGTTCTAGAGAAGATAATGAGAGAGATGGGGATGGAAGGTACAATAACAAAAAGAGAAGGACAAATCCTGGCTTACGCAGATGATGTGGATAGGGATCCGGACAATTAGGCGCGGCCGATGAGACGCGGCCGATTAGGCGCGGGCTCAATTAGGTGCGGACCCAATTAGGCGCCGGCCGTTTAGGCGCCGGCCATAAACAAATTAAATTGTTAATCTGTTATAAGTCTGTTTTATTTTTAAAAATCACAAAAGTCCATTAATAATTAAAAACCAATAAATCTTCGCAAAAAGTTAAATCGGCCACAAAGAGGTGGATCTGCCGCAAAGAGTTGGATCTGCCGCGAAGAGGTGGATCTGCCGGTAGGTTAGTGTTAGTTTTTGATATTTATTTAGAAAACTAATAATTAAAAACAAATAAATCTTCGCAAAAAGTTAAATCTGCCGCAAAGAGGTGGATTTTTAGAATAATTAATTTCGGGATCTCCACCTCCGCAGAAAAAACGAAAATATGTTGTGGCCGATGAACGTATCAAGACCCTCGTAATGGACTACGATAATCGTAATATCGTATAATTTTTTCGTGGGGTCTCGCATAATTACGTCATGTAAATTATTGCAACATATTATGTATTTCTATATTTCCTTACATTGTTGAAATAAATTAAAAAAAAACTTTCAAAAATAATTTGAATTCGGTAGTAATTAATGGAAAACCCATAAGTATTAATGGACTTTTGTGATTTTTAAAAATAAATACAGACTTATAACAGATTAACAATTTAATTTGTTTATGGCCGGCGCCTAAATGGCTTGGCGCCTAAACGGTCTGCGCCTAATTGTATCCGCGCCTAAATGGCACGACGCCTAATTGGGTTCGCGCCTAATTGAGTCCGCGTCTAATCGAGTCCGCGTCTAATCGAGTCCGCGTCTAATCGAGTCCGCGTCTAATCGAGTCCGCGTCTAATCGGCCGCGCATAATTGTCCTAGACCCCAGTGCGCGATTGTTATCGTTGTGCGGCCTTTGCACCGAAATTTTTTCCACTTAATAATAAAAGTAATCAGAGATGCTCCGTGAACTAATAGATTAACATAAGTGAAGTTCTAAGCCGTACTGACTCTTGATTGCCTAGGTTGTACGGCCTAAAAACCGCATTTAGAAACCGCTTGGGGTACTGACAAAAAAAGTAGTACTGTTTTTTTACGTAAATACGATCTTTAGGATGTCCTTTGCCATGTAATGTAGTTAGACTTGTCTAAAAGCGGCTCATTTCGATGTAATTAAATAATAAAATTCAAATAAATTTGAATTAGCTATTTATTCAATCTTTGACGTCTTCACTAGCATTAGTTAGCAGATCTTACTTAGAGATGGCGTGCAAAGCGGTAGTGATTATATTGTACAATTGCTGTAAATTAATATTTAATTGAATATTTTGCGGTATTCTATTTTTGGAACATTAAGGAAACTTTTGTAACACATTGGAACTCGAAACACTTTATAAATCGTAAATGTACTCGTATTTGACATTTTTAATTACAATACAAACGTACAATGCAAACAATGAAACCATCTGTAAGCAAGATCTGCTAACTAATGTTTGAATAAATAATTCAAATTTATTTGAATTTGATTATTTAATAACATCGAAATGAGCCGGTTTTAGAAAAATCTAACCACATTATAATATGGCCAAGGACATCCTAACGATCGTATTTACTTAAAAAACAGTACTAATTTTTTTTATCGGTACCCCATTATCCAGTACCACCAGAGACGGTGATCAGCTTAAGCAGTTAAGTGCATTGCTGCTAATGCGGAATGCCCGGTTCGACTTCGGGCTCAGTAAAAACTTTATTCTGACCGTCTCCCCTCGGAAGGCAATGGCAAACCACCGAGGTGTAATATGCTTAGAACAGCCTCTCTGGAGATGAAATGTATACACTTCCCGCGGTTCGGAGCCCGCGTTAAACAAGTAGGTACCCTATGTGTGTGATAGTACTACAAATGCACAACACATACATAGGAGAGAGGTCGCCAACATTCGGTAACGGATAGGCACGTGAAGAAGAAGAAGACCCCATTATCAGATAAATTTAGCGTTACGGACAGACACACACATAGATCAATTTATGCAGAGATCTAAAGCCCTTACCACTACTAACACTTTCTCTTGACGCAATCCCAGACAAATATCTAATAACAACGTCTGATTTACCTGCTATTCCGTAAAAAAACTTTGAAGAGACTCTTTCGGCTTATTTTATTCAACCCCCCCCCAAACCCCATGCGTTTCTCTTAAATAAATAAATACTGGCCGAACAGGATGACAGTATGCCATACATGTAAATAAATAAATGAGACACCAAAATTCGTGTTGATGCAGTGGCGGCTTACCCTAAAGTGCACAAGGGCACGTCCCCCCTATCCAATATCGAATAAATAAATAATTTTAAACTAAAAGAACGCCGCTGGCTGCTCCCCTTCCAACTCGCACTTGGCCAACGTGGTACGGTATGGCCTGAACCTCTCCCTCAATGGGGGGGGGGGCTATAATCCAGGAGTGGACTGGATGTTTAAAAAGAACATCAAGCTGATGAAGAAAGAAGAAATAATAATACAGTAAATTTACATATTTTCCTCTTGCTTTAAATTTTGCACTCCCTTCCATTGATTGTCACTATTGCAAATAAAGTTGTAAACATTGGCGGCTGCTGTGACGGGGGGCTCTAGAAGGTATCAAATAGCCCCGAGCGTATGGAGATCAAGATAGCCAAGCTGCCGCATATATGATAATGAAGAATATTATTATTTTAAAAGTATTTATTTATTTATTTATTTATTCAATTAACGGATGTACCTCTTTACAAAAAATACATATTTAAACAATACAAAAAAAATATATACAATAAACACATAAGTAATTAACAAAACAAATAGTAACTACTAACCACTAGCTGTTTACACAAAAACTAAAAGTAATAAAACAACATTAAAGGTATTCATGATATAAAACAAACAATAATAAAGACAGACACTAAAACATCAACCACAAGCTCCTCTTGAATCCTGACACCGATGGATTAAACAAATTGAAGTTAGGGTCCATACTTGCAGTATTGGCCAATTCAGCCATCCTGACCACTGGACTATGGCGACCATAATTAGTAGAGTGATGACCCATTTGAAATATCCATGTAGACCTCGTGAATCTAACCGGACTCCTAAAACAGAAAAGCTTGCGTAGAGCATTGCAGTCGATACTCCCACTCATCAGGCCATGAAGAAAACAAAGATCGGCCACAGATCGTCTGATCGCCAGAGACTTAGTCACACAGAAGTTAAGGTAGGTCTCGTCAGAGAAATCCTCTTTAGGACGACCAAGTACATAGTGCAGAAATTTAAAAAACTTGTGCTGAACACGCTCAAGACGATCGATATGGGCACGATAATAGGGCGACCATACACTGCACGCATACTCCAACTGAGAGCGGACCAACGAAAAGTATAACAACTTCAAAGTCGAAGGCGAGAAACCCCCAGACTGCCGCCGGATGAACCCAAGCATGCGAAAAGCCTTACCACAAACAAGCCGAATGTGATGATTGAAGGTCAAACCCGCATCCAGATGAACACCAAGGTAATTAACAACTGAGACACGATCAAACACACTGTCACACAGCTTATATGCGAATGACAACACATTCTTTCTTGAAAAAGAGATCACCGAGCACTTGCCGAAATTCAAATCAAGACTGTTCCGTCCACACCAGTCAATCAGGACATCAATGTCATTCTGCAGCTGCAAGCAATCGCCGACCGAACCAATGGCCCTAAACAGCTTCAAGTCATCGGCAAACAACAAGTATGAAGAGTTCGTCTCCACGCACCGACACCGACGGTGCGACACCACGCAGGTCAACCTGAGGCCCACTCGACCCACCGCCAACCGACATGTGCCCACCAGAAGCAGAAGAGTCCAAGGCAGAAGACCCACGAGCTGCACCCACAAAACCATTAACGCGTCTAGAGGGCTGCTGATTCTTAGACTTCAAAAGATTAATTATAGTAATCTTGTCGAGAATAATAGTGTCCTTGGCAGCAATAATGGTGCTCTTGTCCTTAATAGTTGCATTAAGCATTACAATTTGCTGTCTAAGACCACCAACCAAGTCGGCGTCAGACAAATCGTGGCCAAAATCATCAACACCACCACCACCCATCAACTCGCCAACCTGAGCACGAAAATCATCAGACAATCTTCCCGTCAAAATAACATCGATCAGTTCATCCTTCTTCAACCTCTTCAGCTCAATAGCCAATCTTTTTCTCTTTCTCACAAGTATCACAAGAATATACATATTTATTAATCGATTTTTGTTTAATTAAATTTTGTGCCCTACAATTGAAACATGTCACGAGCCGCCACTGTATGATGGCTAGTTGAGTTACAGAGCAGAATTCTACGAAATTCCGGGTTCGAATCATGAGCTTCATATCGTTTATAGGTAGTTTTTACCCAGGGTCCTGAGGTGCATGCCAGTGACTTTCATGAATAAGCGAAAAATATCGTTCATCCCCTATGCGGGCCAATGCAATTTTCCTAAATATTTCGAAAACTGAGGAGGTACAAACGAAGTACAAATGATTGAGATTATTTTGAACCCGACAATCAAAATTGGGGGGGGGGGGAAATGCTAACGAAACGAATTTTTCAAATATCTCAATAACTAAGGAGCTACAAACGAAAATAATAGAGGTACAAACAGGTACAAACGATTGAGACTATTTTTGTTCCAAAATTCGAAATGGGGGACTGGCGAAGTGCTAGTGAAACAAATTTTTGAAATATCTCAAAAACCAAGGAGGTACAAAGGATTTAGACCATTTTAGATCCGAAATACAAAATTGGAGGGGGGGACGTAATGCAGCTACAAATTGAACGGTTCTAGAACTACCGATTCTATACCTTTTACAGTATTATTTGGAGAAAATTAAAACAAATTTGGTGCAAATGAAAACAGATTTTGAGCAAATGAAAACAGATTTTGTCCAAATGAAAACAGATTTTGAGCAAATGAAAACAAATTTGGTGCAAATGAAAACAGATTTTGTGCAAATGAAAACAGATTTTGAGCAAATGAAAACAGATTTGGTGCAAGTGAAAACAGATTTGGAGCATATGAAAACAGATTCGAAACAAGTGTAAACAAATTTGGAACATTTGAACTACATTTGGAACAAAATGAGAACAGATTTGAAAACATGAAAACTGATTTGGAGTAAATGAAAACAAATTTTCTACAAACTAATATTATGAACTTAAATATTTATTTTTATGAAATTTCAACAATGTCTTGACAATAAAGATTAAAATTTGTTTCATCAATCCAAATTAATGTACGGCCATTTGCTCTGCTGTGTAAAATTTTGTCGACATAATCTTTTCGCTTTCTCTTGTTTTCACCGTTGTTCATATTTCCAATATGCGGTTTAAAAGCTTTAACTGAAAATAATTTTCCATCAAACCAATTTTTTACATATATTGTTTTCAATGTTAATGTGCTATCTTCCTCAATCTACCTTACCAATGCCTATTCTATTATAGGAGTCTTTTTTGTAGATGCATAACCGCCTTTGTGTTTAGGAAACTCTTGTCCTTTTTTTAACCATTTGTATGCTGTGCTTATGTTCACATTTAAAGCTTTCGCTGTTGGTCTCCAATCTCTGTCTTCCTGATGTGCTTTAAAAATCCTGACTCTATCATTAAGCGAAATTGTATTATATTTTTTGTATTTTGATTGACGAAATTTTCCTTACATAATAAAATAGAAGAAACTCAAGCGCGGCAAGCTGCTGACGCTCGGTCCCATGCGATACGTTGATCCGATGATACGATGATACGTTCATCCGATTGGTTATGAAATTATCCGTTATGCGTTCGGTTCGGTTTGCTTCGGGTATTTCCGTGGGACAGACAGAAGGAAGGAAGGAAGGAAGGACTTGGCCTTTTATAATAAGAGATTTTTCACCTATATAGGAAATTTAAATACGTTGATACGTTGATCCGATGATACGATGATACGTTTATCCGATTGGTTATGAAATTATCCGTTATGCGTTCGGTTCGGTTTGCTTCGGGTATTTCCGTGGGACAGACAGAAGGAAGGAAGGACTTGGCCTTTTATAATAAGAGATGAGAACAACATTAAATAAATAAACAAACAGACGCGGAGCCAGATCATAAGGGTTCTTGCTATACTTTGTATAGAAGCCTAACAAGTAGTTTATATAAGGAGACCTCTTTGAAAATATCTTTAACTTAGTAAATTTCTTTCGAACATTCGAACATCCGAAACAACGGATTAACAGATTAACGCAATACTATATAGACGAAGTATTTACAATATAACAACGTATCAGTTGATCAACGTTATGATTGGCTCTGAAACATGCGGACGGACACGAAGCCAGACCATAAGGCTTCTTTCTATACCTTGTATAGAAGCCTAAATAAGGCTTCTTGTTATATCGTACTTTGTATAGAAGCCTAAAAGTAGCGCACTGGCTACCCAGTTCTTAGACCTCTATACACACAGAGTATTTCCAACACGATTTGAAACGCTCTGTATGATTTTGAATTATGCGGACAGACGGACGGACAGACAGACGGACGGACAGACGGACGGACGGACAGACAGACGGACACGGAGCTAGATCATAAGGCTTCTTGTTATACTTTGTATAGAAGCCTAAAATTAAGCTGTTCAGTAGATAATCCAAATTCGTTTTCATTTGAACCAAATCGGTTTTCATGTTTTCAAATCTGTTCTCATTTTGTTCCAAATGTAGTTCAAATGTTCCAAATTTGTTTTCACTTGTTTCAAATCTGTTTTCATATGCTCCAAATCTGTTTTCACTTGCACCAAATCTCGTCTGCTTACTGGTAAAACCAGGTAACTGACATAACCATAGTTTTGAGATAATAGCGTTTGAAAGTTTGACGTTTAATAACTAAGCAGTATTAATATGTATTGTGTTGTAATTTATTTCTAAGAAGGATTATAGTTTTAGCAATGTCATCATAATACTTTAAATTAACGTGTAAGCCCTCTTGCCCCCTTGCGGGGATCAAGGGGGCGGTGCCCCTTTGCGAGGCGCGGAGCGCGGATTTTTTCATACGGCATAACTTTCGAACGGGGGGAGGTATCAATTAACTTGTTTTACCAGTAGAAAGAGCGCAAAAAACTTAACATGCCGATATATTTAACTCAGTTTCGAAAATTTTGCAGTTACTTGGTTTTACCAGTAAGCAGACGATCTGTTTTCATTTGCTCAAAATCTGTTTTCATTTGCACAAAATCTGTTTTCATTTGCTCCAAATTTGTTTTCATTTGCTCAAAATCTGTTTTCATTTGGACAAAATCTGTTTTCATTTGCTCAAAATCTGTTTTCATTTGCACCAAATTTGTTTTCATTTTCTCCAAATAATACTGTAAAAGGTATAGTTCAGAATTTACCAATACGCATGGCGTCCAGTGGCGTACCTAGAACTTTTGCCGCCCGGGGCGGTTTCAAATTTTCCGCCCTTTTAAAGTCAATCAAATGATGGTTTTTATTAATTGATAAATATAAATAAATAATTGTAATTGAGACAAACTATAGGTGGGGAACTTTCCCATAATTTTCGAACTATGAACTTCCAATAGTAAACTTGTGCAGTGAACAAGTTGTTTTTTTACAACTTAAAATATTAAAAATGCCGCCCCAAAATATGTGCCGCCCGGTGCGGACCGCACCCATCGCTCCCCTTAGGTACGCCACTGGGTGCTATAGATGGCTGCCACTGTAGATTCGATTCGATAAGCCACAATTAGATGTTGATTCTTATATAAATAGAAAAGGATATTATTCGGTTCAAGTAAGAATTTAAAATAATTGTAATATTATTTAAAAGAATGTTTTATCTACTTCCAGATGTAAGTTGTAAGTGAGCACAGAAGAAAAATTAGGGATGTTTTTGTTGACTTTCCAGGATCAGTGCACGATAGCCGCGTTTTTAGAATTTCGCCTTTCCATGATGGTCTCGAGAAAAAATGTGGCAAAAGAAAAAATATCAATAATAAAAGACATTGCAAGTGGGAAAAAGCAAGCTGTAATTTGCGAAGAAAGTCATCTGGCAATAGCTACATAGGCAACAATTTTAAACCAGTTCTTAGACCTCTATACACACAGAGTGTAGGAGGTTGTAAGCCTTTTCTACGAGTGGGAAAATATCGTCAGATAAGTCCCTTTGAACGTTGAACTTATTTCTTGTTGTGAAGTGGGAAATAAAAACACTTGTTGCTGGTAATAAATGTAACGTTTAATTCATTAGCATTCATTAAAACAAAACTTGAGTAATGCTATTCAAAACATGTGTGCAGTTTGAATCACAGGCAAATACTTAACATGAGTAATTGAACGTACAAGAGTATTCATCAATACGTGTGAACACTTTGGCTTATCAAAAGTTACTGCCGCTAAACTGCCAGCGGCGCTCGACAAAGAGGGAGGTGCGTTAACGAATTGCGCATACATAATTTGAACACAAAATGCATGATTGGATTGCATGATTGGCAATTACAGACATAATTTGAATATAAAATACATATAAAGTGTATCGCACAATAAATTGAAATATGAGTAAAAATATACGAGTGGTGGGCAATATTAAGTAATTTAAACAATGCGATTTCGAACACAGAGTATTTCCAACACGATTTGAAACGCTCTGTATGATTTTGAATTATGCGGACAGACGGACAGACACGGAGCCAGATCATAAGGCTTCTTGTTATACTTTGTATAGAAGCCTAAAAATAACAAGGACAGGATTATCAGTGCAACTAGTGAATTCTCGTCGAAAGTGAAGAAATTACGTTGTGCAAAAAATGACAAAGTAGATAAAGCTGTCCTTGCGTGGTTTAGAGTGAATCGCGAATCCAATGTGCCCATAAGTGGTGCCATGTTAAATGAAAAAGCAGAAGAAGTTTCGAAAAAAATTAGGAATTCTTCGGAGTTAAAATGGTCAAATGGGTGACTGAATCGTTTTTCAAGTAGACATAACATCAATTGCGGTTAACAAAAATTACATAATACTTTGTAACTTACTTAAATAATTTAAAAATTTTTTGTTTATATTTTCTTCTTCATTAGTTCAATCTTCTCCTGTTCTTATTCTAATCTTTTTTCTTGGTATTCTTTTCTTTCTAGTTTCAGTTTAGATTTTACCGATACAGAAGAACAATTTTTGAAAAACCAGGAAAAATAATTATAATGTACCTCAGGCCCGTTGTCAGGGGGCACGTGCCCCCCCCCCCCCCAGAAATGTTCAAAAGAAACAAAAATTTTGAAAGTAAAACAATTGAATTTCGAAAATAAAATAAGTATATTTTGGAAAAAGGTTTTTTTCGTTTGTTTTAAATAAAAATAAATTAAGAAAAATAAAATGTTGAAAAAATTTGTTTGTAATAAAAATTCCCGGAAGGGGAACCCTCGAAAATTTTACTTTTTAAATATTTGTAATAAAGTAGTTTAATATATAAATAAATAAAACTTAAAAAAATTTGTAATAAAACGGGGAACCCCCCTTACAAGTGCCCCCCCCCCAAATGAAATCCTGGCTACGGGCCTGATGTACCTATTTATTTTATAAATTTAAAACCCATACATAAAATGTGTTAATAAACTTTATTCACATTTAAAATAGCTAATTGTAATCATTCCAAATGAAAAATACAAAATGAAAATACATTCAAGTAGTCAATTTAAAATCAGTTACAGCATTACAAACCCATAAAATAATTTTAAAGTAGTTTTGTAAATTAATTATTTATTTGCTTTTTTTTGCATTCATTACAAAACCAGGTACTTCAGGGCCTTTTTCTTTTAATGCATTTTAGATGGAACAATTGGGTGTTACAATTTTTATTTTCGCATTGAATCATAGTATTTTTATCATCAGAATTCTTACATGTATAGTATATTTCACTTTAAATGGAATTAAAAAAAGTCATAGCATCTAATTACGTTGATATAAAAACATTTAATGCGACGAAATATAATATAGCAATTACTGTACACCTGGTACACGCGTTCACGTGGAGTCGCAAAGAGAATTTTCGTAATAGAAATATTATCCAATAATAAGTCCTTTTAGTTATTTTTGATTTGAGTTATTTATTTTTAATATATAAAAAGTTATAGAACTTATATAGAATTTCCATTTGGGATTATCCACTTAATCCGGATTAACCGGATTAAGGTTAATTAAATATATAATTAAACTAGGGGGGCTCCGCCCCCCTGGCCGCCTTCGGCGGCCCAACCCCCTTGGGCCGCTTCGCAGCCCAATATTCCCGGCCGGTTTACGGTTGAACCACCCCCATTGGATTTTGGATTTCGGGGGAGGAGAGTGGCAAGTATTAACCTGCACGCACTTAGGCCACTCTACCGGACCCATTGTACTGCTTCCACTTTGTTGCTCACCCCCAGCCTGACCCACAATGTCGACACTGCTAAGTATGACCGCATCCGTTAGGCGGTCTCTCGCCCTCACCACCGACCAAAACTCCCCAACAATGGCCGGCACCACGAACCAGGGACGTCCGTTCGATGACCGAGTTCTGAGAAGTTCCGCGATTGCGTAGTCGATGGGGAGTAGGGGTGATTTTTTCTTATTACCCTGTTTGACATATTAGATCAGCTCAAATCAGGGGGACCGCCGGTTTAACGTGCCCTCCGAAGCACGAAGACGGTTCATTGGAGGAAAGAAAGTCCGAAAGAAAATTGACTCCTACTGGACTCGAACCAATGCCTTTAGCATCAGTAGTCGATTGCTCTAACTACTCGGCCAATGACCTTCTTGGCCACCCCCATTTCGCCACCTCGTAATTCCATATAAATGAGAAATCTTGCGAGTTATAAAACTTCTTTCCATACGACATTTTTTTGTTATGTCGCTTGTACTTTGAATTTGTATTCCATACTTTGCTCAACATCTTGATAATGCTACATATAACTGTCCGTAACTAAACAAAGGCCTATCGATATTTATACCAACTTTGTCAAAGCTCTGCCCTTGACATTTATTTATAGTTATAGCGAATGCCAACACTATCGGAAATTGTCGTCTATGTAGTACAAATGGTAATCCGCTTGCAGATGTATCGCCAGTATCCAATTTGGATCCTGGCGATAATTTGGACAGTTTAACTTTTCCATTATGACAAAAACTTTTCTTGCAAAATTCATTTTTCCAAAAAATAGCATCACAATTTGAACATTTCTCGGTCATTTCACCCGCATCATGAGGAGTTACGATTCCAAAACAGTGACCAGATCTGTCGATGATCGCTGTAGCGCTCTTCTTTTTGTGCTTCTTTCAGTTGAAGGTTTTGCTGGTGGTTTTAATGTTGAAGGTTCTTGTTCCTCTTGTAGTTGTACCGATTCTAAAACAGTGGCCAGATCTGTCGATGGTTGCTGTAGCGCTCTTCGTTTTCTGTTTCTTTCGGTTGAAGTTTTTGCTGGTGGGTTTGATGTTGAAGGTTCTTGTTCCTCTTGTAATTGTACCGATTCTAAAACAGTAGCCAGATCTGTCGATGGTTGCTGTAGCGTTCTTCTTTTTCTGCTTCTTTCAGTTGAAGTTGTTGCTGGTGGTCTTGATTGTTGAAGGTTCTTATTTCTCTTGTAGTTGTTGCTGTCGAGTTTTATGTTTTCTCGAACGTTCAGTAGATGTTTTTCGTCTTTTGTTTCTTTCTGTGTACTTTCAGTATCTGAGGATGTATCCCGTTGTGGTCGCACTCCTTTGTTTGCTTTTATTCCATCTGTTCTTAGAATTAAAGAAGCTCCGCTAATTATAACAGTCGGAAAACGTAAAATCCTTTTTTGGTTAAAGATAACTTTTAAATGAGTCCTCATCTCTAGCCGAAACTATGTATTAACCGTCAGGATCTCATTAAATTTTGTGATATGATCAAAGTTGAAAGGTAATGATTAGATGTTAACTCTCGAACAGCTATTGAATTTAAAGGTAGAATGGTAGTAATTTTTGGACAATAGTATTAAATTATTTTTTACTTCAATTACTTTTATAGTACTTAATTCTCCAAATTGTGATCGTGATAGTACAGCTTCTTTAACTTACTTATTAATATATAGGCATCAACGTCCTATATATAGGCTATAATCCGATGATACGGTGATCCGATGATCCAATGATGCGATGAAAGCATTAATCTGATTACGGGTCAGATAATCCGTACTCTTTTACTTCATATAAGTAAAACATAAAACTTTATGTGCAAACTTTTTATGGAACGTTTTTGAATAACAATTTTAAATCAAATTAATGATTGGTTCTTTTTTTTAACCAATAGCCAATGAAATTGCAAAACGTTTTATGGATAAGGGATTACCAACCTTATATTTTAAAACGAAGAAAATCTTGAAGAACTACCTTTTAGGCTTCTATACAAAGTATAGCAAGAAGCCTTATGATCTGACTCCGTGTCCGTCTGTCTGTCCGTCCGTCTGTCTGTCCGTCCGTCTGTCCGCATAATTCAAAAACATACAGAGCATTTCAAATCGTGTTGGAAATACTCTGTGTGTATAGAGGTCTAAGAACTGGGTAGCCAGTGCGCTACTTTTAGGCTTCTATACAAGGTATATAAAGAAGCCTTATGGTCTGGCTTTGTGTCCGTCCGCATGTTTCAGAGCCAATCATAACGTTGATCAACTGATACGTTGTTATATTGTAAATACTTCGTCTATATAGTATTGCGTTAATCTATTAATCCGTTGTTTCGATTCGCTAATGCAATTTATAAATACGCAAATGTTCGAAAGAAATTTACTACGTTAAAGATATTTTCAACGGGGTCTCCCTATATAAACTACTTGTTAGGCTACTATACAAAGTATAGCAAGAACCCTTATGATCTGGCTCCGCGTCTGTCCGTCCGTCTGTCCGCATAATTCAAATCTAATCAGAACCTTCGAAATTGTGATTGTAAACACATCGTGTACCTATATATACTTAAATAAAATTTGTTTTAAATTTAATATCGACTTTCTAGCCACGTTCTGTAAAAATTTTTTTTGGAACTCGGAACTTAAAATGCTATTTTTTGTTTTTATGTGAAAAAATTATTTTTTATTTATTTTAACCATAGCAGTGGCTTGATGTGATTAGTGAAGTTAAGTTGTAAATAAAAGAGAAAGGAGAGGATTGGTCCACCTCAAAAAATGGACCGTCCATTACAGAGAAGTAAAGTTTCGAATGGAATTTAAAAGTTTGATTATTATTACTTATATAGTAAATGGTAATTACCAACCGCAAAAAATTTAATTGGTGCAGATTATCTGATTATGTGATATTACATTATATGGCGACCTCCAAGAATATTCAATATTTACTTAGAGTATGTCTTGGGACAGTGGAGAAGAAGCTGGGGTTAGACATATAATTCACCAAGTTTAGGAAGTTGATCGTATCGATGTCAAAAATATTCGCAAAAAGAATTTAATTCCAATTTGCATTATTATTATATAGTACTAGGGGGGCTCCGCCCCCCTGGCCGCCTTTGGCGGCCCAACCCCCTTGGGCCGCTTCGCGTCCCAATATTCCAGGTCGATTTACGCTTGAGCTACCCCCATTTCGCCACCTCGTAATTCCATATAAATGAGAAATCTTGCGAGTTATAAAACTTCTTTCCATACGACATTTGTTATGTCGCTTGTACTTTGAATTTGTATTCCATCCTTTACTCGACATCTTGATAATGCTACATAAATATAACTGTTCATGACTAAACAAAGGCCTATCGATATTTATACCAACGTTGTCAAAGCTCTGTCCTTGACATTTATTTATAATTTATTATAGCGAATGCCAACATTATCGGAAATTGTCGCCTATGTATGTAGTACAAATGGTAATCTGATTGCAGATATATCACCAGTATCCAATTTGGATACTGGCAATAATTTGGACAGTTTAACTTTACCATTATGACAAAAACTTTTCTTGCAAAATTCATTTTTCCAAAACATAGCATCACAATTTGAACATTTCTCGGTCATTTCACCCGCAGCATGAGGAGTTACTGATTCCAAAACAGTGACCAGATCTGTCGATGATCGCTGTAGCGCTCTTCTTTTTCTGCTACTTTCAGTTGAAGGTTTTGCTGCTGGTTTTAATGTTGAAGGTTCTTGTTCCTCTTGTAGTTGTACCGATTCTAAAACAGTGGCCAGATCTGTCGATGGTTGCTGTAGCACTCTACTTTTTCTGCTTCTTTCGGTTGAAGTTTTTGCTGGTGGTTTTGATGTTGAAGGTTCTTGTTCCTCTTGTAATTGTACCGATTCTAAAACAGTGGCCAGATCTGGCGATGGTTGCTGTAGCGCTCTACTTTTTCTGCTTCTTTCGGTTAAAGTTTTTGCTGGTGGTTTTGATGTTGAAGGTTCTTGTTCCTCTTGTAATTGTTCCGATTCTAAAACAGTGGCCAGATCTGTCGATGGTTGCTGTAGCGCTCTTCTTTTTCTGCTTCTTTCAGTTGAAGTTGTTGCTGATGGTCTTGATGTTGAAGGTTCTTGTTGCTCTTGTAGTTGTTGCTGTCGAGTTCTGTGTTCTATCGAACGTTCAATTGATGTTTGTCGTCTTCTTTTTTATTTCTGTGTCACTTTCAGTATCTGAGGATGTATCCCGTTGTGGTCTCACTTCTTTGTTTGCTTTTATTCGATCTGTTCTTAGAATTAAGGAAGCTTCGCTAGTTATAACAGTCGGAAAAGGTAAAAGCCTTTTTTGGTTAAAGATAACTTTTAAATGAGTCCTCATCTTTAATCTAAACTCTGTATTAACCATCAGGCTCTAATTAAATTTTGTGATATGATCAGTTGAAAGGTAGCGATTAGATGTTAACTCTCGAACGGCTATTGAATTTAAAGGTAGAATGGTAGTCATTTTTGGACAATAGTATTAAATTACTTTTTACTTCAATTACTTTTATAGTACTTAATTCTCCAGATGGTGATCGCGATAGTACAACTTCTTTAACTTACTTATTAATATATAGACATCAACGTCCTATATATAGGCTATAATCCGATGATACGGTGATCCAATGATCCGGTGATCCGATGAAAGCATTAATCTGATTACGGGTCAGATAATCCGTACTCTTTTACTCCATATAAGTAAAACATAAAACTTTATGTGCAAACTTTTTATGGAACGTTTTTGAATTAAAATTTTAAATCAAATTAATGATTGGTTCTTTTTTTTAACCAATAGCCAATGAAATTGCATAACTTTCTATGGATAAGGGATTACCAAACCTTATATTTTAAAACGAAGAAAATCTTGGAGAACTATCTTGTTAAATTAATAAATCGATGTTTTCCAATTTGGGTTTTTAACTAATATTGCAGTCACTTATAAAATAGGATTTTTTGTTGGTTGCCAGATTATCCGATTACCGAAAACGTTGCATAAAATCGTTGCATGTAAGAAGATCGATAATAATCGCACTTTCGATGAAATATGATAGCAAGTTAATTCGGCAAATGTTACTAAAAGTAACGTAACGTCGTTTTAATTCTTTATGTCAGGTTTAATTCGAGTGATCATGGTGGTTTGGTTTCTATTTGGTTGTTTTTTTAGTTCAATAATGTTGGTTTCTTATATAGTGTTTTTGGTTTTAGTTGGCACTCCTTTAATCTAGATAATCTCTTTGGTCAGGGCGGATTAGTGTTATTAATGTTCTCCTTCTTCTAAGATATATATAGACATCAACGTCCTATATAGGCTATAACTCGATGATACAACGATCCAATGATCCGATGATCCAATGATCTAATGATCCGATGATGCGATGAAAGCAATAATCTGATTACGGGTCAGATAATCCGTACTCATTTACTCCATATAAGTAAAACATAAAACTTTATGTGCAAACCTTTTATGGATCGTTTTTGAATAACAATTTTAAATCAAATTAATGATTGGTTCTTTTATTTAACCAATAGCCAATGAAATTGCAAAACTTTTTATGGATAAGGGATTACCAACCTTATATTTTAAAACGAAGAAAATCTTGGAGAACTTATATAGTGTTTTTAGTTTTAGTTGGTACACCTTTAATAAGGATAATCTCCTTTAATAAGGATAATCTCCTTGGTCAGGGCGGATTAGTGTCAATAATTTTCTCCTTCTTGATACGACGATCCAATGATCCGATGATACGATGATCCAATGATCCGATGATACGATGAAAGCAATAATCTGATTACGGGTCAGATAATCCGTACTCTTTACTCCATATAAGTAAAACATAAAACTTTATGTGCAAACTTTTCATGGAACGTTTTTGAATAACAATTTTAAATCAAATTAATGATTGGTTCTTTTTTTTTAACCAATAGCCAATGATATTGCAAAACTTTTTATGGATAAGGGATTCCCAACCTTATATTTTAAAACGAAGAAAATCTTGGAGAACTACCTTGTTAAATTGATAAATCGATGTTTTCCAATTTTGGTTTTTAATTAATATTGCAGTTGACTTATATAATAGATTTTTTTGTTGGTTGTCAGATTATCCCATTATCGAAAACGTTGCATAAAATCGTTGCATAAAACGTTGCATAAAAACGTTGCATAAAAACCCTTATCTTTTTATATATATAGAGTAGATTTTAGTTGGCAATGATCACCAACTTAAAAAAAACAGATTATCCGTTAATTTAAGGCTCTATACAAAGTATACACCGAGAAAAAAAAATTAAGTAGGAATTTGTCTTGCAACAATTTGAAATAATTTCTCTTCACAGAGAAAAAATTGTTTTGATTTGAAGTATTTTTTTACTTCAAATTGAAGTGCAAATTCGTCTCGCATCAATTTGATGTCAATTTTACAAGAAGTGAAGTAAATTTGACAACAATTAATGTAATAATTATTTCAAATTGTTGCATAACAAATTCCTACATAATTTTTTTCTCAGTGTGTGTAGAAGCGATATAATCAAAGTATAGAATCTTATCAACGTATCATCGGATTAGCGGATCAACGTATCAGCGGATCAACGTATCAGCGGATCAACGTATCAGCGGATTAAAAGTTATATAAGTGAACGTCGATAAAACAAACGGTATAATTATTAAATCTTCAAGCTTATTACTTATTATTTATATAATATAAAGTAAATAACACACAAAAAAAACGGATCAACATAACAACGGATCAAAGTATCAACGTATAAGGTTTATAACAGGTAGTAACTTATATAACCAATTTTCTCGCCCTTACCCATAATGCACCTAAACATTTACCAACCGTAAAAATCGTCATAGTCCTCAAGATTTGCGTGGAAATCGTCATTATACGCTCAGCTGTCATACCGCATAGACCACTTGGACAAAAGTGTGCTCATCATTATAATTTCGCTACAGCTATTTTGTATTTATTATAAAGTAGGTTATTATAAATTATCGAGAGTCGACTGTATAAGGTTACCTTTACCTTTACCTGATATGTATTTGATGGAGCATCCCGGCATGGCCGGCCTTCTCCTTCATCTGAAAGAATACATTAATGACATTGGAAGTTGTAGAGACCGGTGGGTCTCTGGGAATTGGCGCTTGGCGGACTGACTGGTAAGTATAAGGTTCATACAGGTACTAACTTATATAACCAATTTTGGCGCCATTACCCATAATGCACCTAAACATTTACCAACCGTAAAAATCGTCATAGTCCTCGAGATTTGCGAGGAAATCGTCATTATACGCTCAGCTGTCATACCGCATAGACCGCTTGGACAAAAGTGTGCTCATCGATATAATTTCGCTACAGCTATTTTGTTTTTGTTATAAAGTAGGTTATTATAAATTATCGAGAGTCGACTGTATAAGGTTCATACAGGTACTAACTTATATTTATAACCAATTTTGGCGCCATTGCCCGTAATGCACCTAAACATTTACCAACCGTAAAAATCGTCATAGTCCTCAAGATTTGCGAGGAAATCGTCATTATACGCTCAGCTGTCATACCGCATAGACCGCTTGGACAAAAGTGTGCTCATCGATATAATTTCGCTACAGCTATTTTGTTTTTATTATAAAGTAGGTTATTATAAATTATCGAGTGTCGACTGTATAAGGTTCATACAGGTACTAACTTATATAACCAATTTTGGCGCCATTACCCATAATGCACCTAAACATTTACCAACCGTAAAAATCGTCATAGTCCTCAAGATTCGCGAGGAAATCGTCATTATACGCTCAGCTGTCATACCGCATAGACCGCTTGGACAAAAGTGTGCTCATCGATATAATTTCGCTACAGCTATTTTGTTTTTATTATAAAGTAGGTAAAACAACACAATTTCATAATGCCTAGAAAGCAGTTGACACCTGAAGAGCGAAAAGCAGCAGCTGCCCGTCGACGCCAGAAGGACGCTATCAGGAAACATACCATTAGACAAGATCCTTCGTTTCGTTTACAGGAACAAGTTCGCGACTCCGAAAGCCATCGTCAAGCCCGTCAAGATCCTTCGTTTCGTTTGCAGGAACAAGTTCACAACACCGAAGGCCATCGTCAAGCTCGACAAGATCCTTCGTTTCGTTTACAGGAACAAGTTCACAACACAGAAAGCCATCGTCAAGCTCGTCAAGATCCTTTGTTTCGTTTACAGGAACAAGTTCGCGACACTGAAAACCATCGTCAAGCCCGTCAAGATCCTTCGTTTCGTTTGCAGGAACAAGTTCGCGACACCGAAAGCCATCGTCAAGCCCGTCAAGATCCTTTGTTTCGTTTGCAGGAACAAGTTCACAACACCGAAGGCCATCGTCAAGCTCGGCAAGATCCTTCGTTTCGTTTACAGGAACAAGTTCACAACACAGAAAGCCATCGTCAAGCTCGTCAAGATCCTTTGTTTCGTTTACAGGAACAAGTTCGCGACACTGAAAACCATCGTCAAGCCCGTCAAGATCCTTCGTTTCGTTTGCAGGAACAAGTTCGCGACACCGAAAGCCATCGTCAAGCCCGTCAAGATCCTTTGTTTCGTTTGCAGGAACAAGTTCACAACACCGAAGGCCATCGTCAAGCTCGACAAGATCCTTCGTTTCGTTTACAGGAACAAGTTCACAACACAGAAAGCCATCGTCAAGCTCGTCAAGATCCTTTGTTTCGTTTACAGGAACAAGTTCGCGACACTGAAAACCATCGTCAAGCCCGTCAAGATCCTTCGTTTCGTTTACAGGAACAAGTTCGCGACACTGAAAACCATCGTCAAGCCCGCCAAGATCCTTCGTTTCGTTTACAGGAACAAGTTCACAACACCGAAAGCCATCGTCAAGCTCGTCTTGATGAAGACGTGCGCATCCACGAACATAATCTCCGTAGAATTCGCGAGCAAGGCCCATGGCAAGATGAAATAAATCGATTTGAAGCTGAAATTCGCAAAGGCTGCACTCACGTATGTCATTCATGTGGGGGACTCTTTTTTCACTACTCCATTAAAACTCACAGCATGACCGAACTCCTTTTAGCTGGAAAGCAGCAATCCTTCATCGACTCAGTAATTATAGTTCCACCCACTTCAGACCTCGCTGAATTTTGCTCAACTTGTCACAGAACTATCCAACAAAACCGGATTCCACGTCTCTGTCTCTCCAACGATCTGCAGTTTCCCTATGTTCCACAAAGTGTAAAGAATCTGACACGTTTGGAAGCCCGTTTGGTCTCAGCTCGACATGTGTTTCAGTCCATTTGGGCTATATATGGAATGCATGGACAGATGAGAACAAAAGGACGAATTATTAACGTCCCAGTCTCCATAGACAATACCATTCAATCCCTTCCGAGACTCCCGAATCAGGACGATGTTTTACACATCCGACTCGCCCGTCAAATTGAAGTTCCGAGAAATTATACAGCTGGTAACATTCGTCCGGCTTGCGTGATGGATGCCGCTAAAATTCTTACCCGATCTCCGCTTTACCGTGAATACGGAATCACTCTTTCAAGCAATTGGACCGAGATATGTCAGCATCAAATTGATGTGGCATTACACGAAAACCCAGAAGAAATTGCGATGGATGTTCAAGAGGAAGAGGAAGTCGATGACGTAAATCCTGGCAGAGGAGAGACTTTAATTACTAGTGATGAGGGAATCCGGATGGCTCCAGCGGAAGGAAACCAACCAATCTCTATTCTATATGATCCTGACTCGTATTTTCTTACGTTTCCTCAAATATTTGCCGGGCACCGAATGAAGCCATCCGATAGTAATGGTAAATTACTAAGCCGCTCCGAATTTGTCAAATCAATGGCGCGTAACAGTGATCGCCGTGCCGTTGAAAATGTCGAGTTCTTACTGTTTTTGGCCAAATCGCTCGAAATTCAGAGAATTTCTGATAATCGCAAGGTGTGCCTTCGTAAACGAAGACGCAATGGAGAGTTAATCCGAGTCACTGCGGAACAAATTAGTCATTCTAATTTTGTGGATGGGTTAGTTAATGATGATAATGCTTTTAAGGTTTTACAAGGAGTACGAAACTCATGTCATCACTGGCATCAAGAAGGCCTTAAAGTCCGAAGGATGGTCAGTCAGTTCAATTTGCCTCATCTCTTCATCACTATTAGTGCCGCTGAGCTAAAATGGAACGAGTTGATTGTGATTCTCAAGCATATTCTTGACAAAATTACAATTTCTGAAGAAGAAGCACAAAATATGTCAAAGAATGACAAACAATTACTTATTCAGCGCGATCCCGTGACTTGCGCTCGTTATTTTGAACATCGCACTTCTGCTCTTTTCAAAACCTGGAAAAACTCTCAAGGCCCATTTGGAAACCGATCCATTAGGCATTCCTATCATCGCATTGAGTTCCAACATCGAGGAAGTCCACACGTCCATATGATCTTGTGGATTGATGGCGCAACAAACTTTGAAGCTTCCAACTCATCTTCTACTCAAGATGTTTGCCGGTTTGTTGACGAAATTATAACTTGTTCCACGAACTGGCCTGAATATGATCCCATTCACCAGCTTTTGTGTTTTCAAACTCATCGACACACCCACACATGTAGAAAGAAAAGCCACAAAGGAGTCAAATGTCGGTTTGGAATTCCATTTTTCCCAATGGACGAAACCATTATTCTCCATCCATTCGAGGAGCAACAGGAGGAAATTGAGATTTTCCAACGCGATTACAAAAAGATTCGTGACTATCTTGATACGAATGAACTGCCACTTTCTTCAGATATGACATTTGCGGGGTTTCTACAAGAATTATCCATGACACGAAATCGTTACATTTCTGCTATTCAAAGCTCCTTGAAAAAGCCTAAAATCATCATTCGGAGGCGGCCGTGTGAGACTTACATAAATCCATATAGTGAGAAAATCCTGAGACTCCAGAAATCTAACATGGATATTCAGTTTATTTTAGACGCCTATGCTTGTTGCTGTTACATCATTGACTACAGTAACAAGAGTGATCGTGGAACTAGCGACCTCTTGCGTAAGGTTCTTGAAGATGTCAGAAGCGGTAACAAGTCTTTGGCTCAACGTCTTCAGGCTCTTGGTGCGGCTCATCACATGAACAGTGAACTCTCTGCTCAAGAGGCTGCTTACAACGTAGATTCCAATGAGCCGATGCACAGAGGCATGCATTTTTATACCAACAGGTCCAGCCGATCAACGAACCAGAATGATTAAAACTAATATTCAGTTAGAAAATCTCAGTCCGGACTCTGAAGATGTCTTTGTAGACGGACTTTTACAACGATATAGTTCACGACCAGAAGCATTATCTAACCTTAATCTTGCACAATTTTCAGCTTGGTATGATTTTTCATTAAAACGAGGAAGTACACAGATGGCCCAAGAAAACGATGATATTGTAGAAACTGAAGACTTACAAAGTATCGATAAATATTTTCCGCTAAAGAATGGCAAACCTGGATACGTTTGGAAGCGAACATTTCCAAAAATTATTCGCCACGTCCGCTACAACAAGAATAAAGATCGTCACAACTTTTTCCGCGAACAAGTGATGCTCTATATTCCTTGGAGGGATGAGGAAACCGAAATTATAAATCAAGATTGCGAGAAGATAGCGACTGATAATATAGAAGCAATTTCTGCCAATCGTCGCGAATTTAATGCCTTTCAAGAAGATATTCTGGATGTCGCTATGGATAGCGCATTGAGTGAGGATCGTCAATCTGACGATGACAAATCTGATAGCATACCGGAAGAGATTCAGGAGGAATTCGAATTATCGACCCCGTTGCTGCTGGTGCCATTGACTTTGGTGGTGACGTGATACGCCCAATGTCTGAAAAGTTTACGCTTCCTAATCGAATTCCCAATAAAGAGTTTGAAGAATTATTCGCATCGCTAAATACTCAACAACGGGATTTTGTAACTCACCTGCTTGATCACTTCAAAAGGTCTCCCGATATCCCCATCTACACCTACTTAAAGGGAGGTGCCGGTGTAGGAAAGTCTCATGTAATTAGAACTCTATACCAAGCATTAATTAGAGTGTTCAATGCTAAAGTTAATTCGAATCCTGATAAACCTTCTGTCCTTCTGACGGCTCCTACCGGATTAGCGGCATTTAATATCTTCGGACTCACAATTCACAACGCATTCCAACTTCCCGTGAACCAAAAAGAAGCTAGCAAGCTCTCAGACAGCGTCTCTAATACAATGGCCACTCTCTATTCAGAACTTCGTGTTCTTATCATAGACGAGATTAGTATGGTTGGTCAACATATTTTGGAAATGATCGACAAACTATTGAGAGACCTATGTGACGGATGTAAACCTTTCGGTGGTATATCGGTCATAGCCGTTGGCGACTTCAGGCAGCTGCCACCTGTTATGGCAACATCCCTTCTGGCTGGAACAATGTCGAATTCGATTTCGTCGCTTTTCAACAAACCCTTATGGCACATGTTTACTGTTCATGAACTGACCACAATTATGAGACAACGCGATGATGCAGCTTTTGCTCTTGCATTAAACAATATGGCGTCAGGGACGATGACTGATGATGATTTGAAACTGTTCAAATCCCGTGAGTTTCCAACTACGCCTGAAGAAATAGTAAGCCGACGCCCTATTCATCTTTTTTACACGAATGAAGCAGTTGATGCCCACAATAGTTTTGCGTTATCCTGTTTGCCAGGAAATCAAGCCATCTCAACCGCCAAGGATTCCCTTTCTGCTTACACGAGCGAGGCATCCAAAGTTGCACTCCTCAACTGGATAGCATCTGCACCTCTATCTAAGACACAGGGACTTCACACAAGCCTCTTTCTCAAAGAAGGTGGACGTTATATCATGACAGTGAATGTAGACACAAGTGACGGTTTGGTTAACGGTGTGGGATGCATTCTGAAAAGAATTGACTTTGGTATTAGTACTTTGGATGCATCTAGACAAAAGCCTCTCCGTCTCTGGGTGAAGTTTGAAAATTCCCGAAGTGGACAGAAGCTTCGTTTGCGCAATATTAACCTCAGTCAGCAACTTCAAATTGATTCGGAATGGACTCCCATCTCACCATGTACGGTCGTCATCCAGCCACGATCGAATTCGGCCACAAAGGTAACAAGGACGCAATTCCCACTTAATGCAGCTGAAGCTCAAACTATACATAAATCCCAAGGATCCACATACGAGCTCGTTGTTGTCCATTTTACTCCTGGAATCAAGCGTGCTCTTCTGTATGTCGCATGTTCACGAGCAACAAAAGCATCAGGATTATTTCTTATTGGAATCATTAAAAAGACAAAAATGCCGCAAGAGAATGATCCGATATCTATTGAATTCAAACGACACCAGGAGATGAAGCTAATGCCTTCATTTGAACATTTGCGCATTAGGAATGATAGCAACAGACAAATACAAGTCATCTTTCACAATGTCCAGTCACTTCCTGCTCATTATAGTCTCTATGCATCGGATGAGGTCTATAAGAGTTCGGATATCATCCTTATGGCGGAGACATGGACGCTCTCAAGTGACAATTTTCCGCTAGGAGATCATCTTCTTGCTGCATCAGTAGATAGTAACGATGTCCGTCGACCGATTGGTGTACGTGTGTACACCATGAATACAATACATTCATGAATACATTCATGAACAGACGGACGTGTTGTCCGTCTGTTCATGAATGTATTATAGACACCAATTCCGAAATAGAATACGACTCACGAGGTTCCTGCAGTGTTTCTTCTATTGTCTTCTCTAACATCCGAATAATTGTCGTTTACAAGTCACCAGGGTTTAATTGTAACACAATGATCTCTTTAATAAAAAAGCAGATGTCTTGCTTATACTTAGTACCACGTACTCTGGTTACTGGAGATTTCAATGAGGATTTCAGCAAGGAAGAAAGTAATGGCCTACAACATGCACTTAGAGAACTAGGACTCCAAATTCGGTCGCCAGCGATACCCACTACGCGGAATGGCACGCAAATTGATGCGATTTTTTCCAACTTTGAAGTGTCAGCTACCGGAATCTACACATCGATTTCCTCTTACCATGAGCCGCTTTGGGCCAGAATTAATATAAAGTAATTTGCGACAGACATCTTCCGACGTGGAATGGATGTTGTTGGTATAAACACCATCATCAATTACTATATGCCATCCGATGCACATAGTTATTTACATAGTGTTGCTCGTGCAAGTCGTTTTGACTCTGTGGGAAGAGCTATCACGTTTGTCTTCAGCGATGAAGTGCCAAATTATCGAACAAAGTTCAAACTAGGTTCCAAGTGAAAATTCAAATTTTCGATCTAACCTATCTATCTTTTAATCAAATATATATTTTGATTGTAAATATTTCTATTCAAACTTATTTCTATTCATTACCTTATCCGGGAGGATAAGGTAAAGGGGTGTAGGGGTTATGCTGCAGAGGTAGTACTTAGTACCGGGACGGTCACATCGAGCGTGATAACGAGAGATGGTCCTTGGTAACTGGTCCTTGCAGGATACCCAACTCTCACTTATGGCTCCACGTGCTACACCCTGGGAACTGCGTTGATCAGCAGGCGAAAATAAGTGAGGGGAGCCAGATATGGCAATAACCGAATGTGGTTGCCGGTATAAACAACTGCATTAATTTTATTGCCAATAGCTTCGGATGCATGAACAAGCAAATATAGGGCACTTTCCTGTCCTTGGATAGAGAAATCATTCCTAAACGCGGACGAACCAAGCAATATGGCGAACGGCATAGAATGAAGATGGCAACGGAAAACTTTCTTCTTCACTTCGCGGTGTAGGCGTTATTGCTTGTTTTTATTAAACGTGTGCATTCCATTTAGTCAAGTTTTATTTTTTTAAGTTCAATTTTTGTCTCGAGAAAGGCAACTAGGTAACGAAAGCCCTATTGGGGCATGGCGCCCACAAGGTAATAATTATTGTGCAAGGAAAGGTTCCGTTTAAGTACTCACGAATCTCTTAGGAGAACCCCGTCTCTCCGACGCGAGGTAATTCTCAAGGGTTAGCCGATACGTACCGTCCATCTACGATCATAAAAAGCGGCAGGTGAAGCCGAAGACTCCATTTTAGGCTTCTATACAAAGTATAACAAGAAGCCTTATGATCTGGCTCCGTGTCCGTCTGTCCGTCCGCATAATTCAAAATCATACAGAGCGTTTCAAATCGTGTTGGAAATACTCTGTGTGTATAGAGGTCTAAGAACTGGGTAGCCAGTGCGCTACTTTTAGGCTTCTATACAAGGTATAGAAAGAAGCCTTATGGTCTGGCTTCGTGTCCGTCCGCATGTTTCAGAGCCAATCATAACGTTGATCAACTGATACGTTGTTATATTTTAAATACTTCGTCTATATAGTATTGCGTTAATCTGTTAATCCGTTGCTTCGATTCGCTAATGCAATTTATAAATACGCAAATGTTCGAAAGAAATTTACTAAGTTAAAGATATTTTCGAAGAGGTCTCCCTATATAAACTACTTGTTTTACTTTGATGTGAAAAAATAATTTTTTATTGATGTGGTTAGTGAAGTTAAGTTATAAATAAAAGAGAAAGGAGAGGATTGGTCCACCTCAAAAAAAGGACCATACATTACAGAGAAGTAAAATTTCTAATAGAATGGAAAAGTTTGATTGTTATTAATTATATAGTAAATGATAATTACCAATCGCAAAAAATTTAATTGGTGCAGATTATCTGATTTTGTGATGTTACATTATATGGCGATCAAAAATAACCAGATAATAACAACTTTCCACACCAGAAAGGTAGCTGTATAGAAGCCTAAGAACTGCCGCTAAAGCGAGTTCCACCTTGTTTAAATTAATAAATCGATGTTTACCAATTTTGGTTTTTAATTTATATTGCATTCCCTTTGACTTATATAATAGAATTTTTTATTGGTTGTCAGATTATCCTATTATCGAAAACGTTGCATATAATCGTTGCATGAAATCGTTGCATAAAAACGTTGCATAAAAGCGTTGCATAAAAACCCTTATCTTTTTATATATATAGAGTAGATATGTATGTATTGTTGTGATACGCGCTATCCATGTCGAGGATAGAGTCGTACCAACAAGGAGAGAACTACAGTTGGGGACCGGAGGTTCAAACACATTTGTTTACATGTGTTTGTTTTTTTTGTCGTTTGAATTTAATTTTAAGTTTGTTCGCGTTGCATGTTGTATGTAAACATTATATACAACATGCCAAAACTAATCAAACGTGCAGAAACCGTCGGCCATATATAAACAACCAGGAATATAAGAAGCTCCATTTTAAAAACAAAATTTCTATGTAACTCAAGTTACATAAAAGTAAATAAACAGTTCGATCAAGTTCACGAAGCGCGACAGTCGCATTTTCGTTACAGCGAGATACAGTAGTGCGGATAATCGCTAGAAAATTTAAATATAACTGAAATAGATTATATACGTGAACGTGATACGGAGGCATTAACCAAGAAGATATTTTCCTTGGAAAAATTAAGATACTGCAAAATAGCAGATAACAAGTTAGTGTTGGCATCGAAGGTTGAATTCGAGATCGTGTCTAATAGATACGTGAGGAGGTACGAATACCAGGTTATTCGAGATTGGAGATTGGGGATTGGAAGTGGAACATTGGAAGAAAGAAGATAGTGCACGACAGATCACAGGTTAGCTACCTTTATCATACCCAGTGCGTAGAATAGTAGTATTTATAAAGATTATTTGATTGTTTGAATTCTGGTTACATGTTTAAATTTGTTGAGTTAATTAAAAACTTGTTAACGGAATTCCAACTGTAGTTTTATCTTTGTTGGAATCAAGAATTCGTTTTAGTACCATAAGCTCGTATAAAAGTGTTGGTTGAGTCCGATCCCGACGCAAATTATCCTGAGAAATAAGAGTCGATTGAAGGTAGGTGTCGCAACCCGATTGTGTGCGTACTCGTGCATTTTTATAAGCATCAGACGCTACATAAAAGTGGCACCTCAACGATAAGGGGCAAGAATTCAAATCAGAAATATACGAGCTTAAGATCCAACAAAGATTAACATGAATACGCGCAGTAGAAATGCAAGGGGGCGAGTAAATGTGGGGAATGAAAGCGACGAAGAGAGTGTAAATGTTGGATATGAAAGTGACGGGGATAGGGGAGACACGGGAGATGTACCGGAAGCTTCAACCGTGATTGAAGTTCCGATGGTGCCAGTACCCGATGTGAACCCGGTGATGGAAATGTTGAGAATGATGAATGCAAGCATGGGGGAGATGAATCAAAAAGGGGATAAGATGAATGAAAAAATGGATGAGATAAACACAAGTATGAGTGCAAAAATGGAGAAGATGAATGCAAGCATGAAGGAAGAGAGTGAAAAGGGGGATAAGAGAGATGTAAGCATGAATGAGATAAAAACTAGTATGAAGGAACAGTTTAGTCAGGTAAATGAACGATTTGACCGACAGGAGGTCAGAGACGCAGGTATGAATGAACGTTTGGATAGACAGGAGGTGAAATTGACAAGTATGAATGATAATTTAGAGAAAATGCAAGGGGAAATTGAAAGAATCAATATCAAGGTTGATACCAAAATCACCGAGGTGGTAAAAAAGATGGATAAGAGGGTAACAGAATGCCGGCAGGAGAATGAGAAAGGGGTGATCAGTTTAGAGAAAGGGGTAAATAAGAGATTTGAGACGGTGAATGTGAAAATCACAGAGATTGAGACAAAGGTAACAGACGTGTTTGTGGCAAATGAGAATGCGATCGGCTCCATGCGAGAGGAGGTCAAAAATATAAATCGTACTCAAAATGACAAATCGTTGGGGGACCTGGTGGAAGTATTAAAAGGTCATAGTTACCGGGATGGCGACATGGACAATTATACCAAATTTTATAATGACGGAAAAATTAATCCCAAAATTTTCATCAAAAATTTGGGAAATAATTTAATCCGCGTTCGGGACGAAGTCCGACAAAAGAATATTATCCGCGCCACGATGAAGGGGGATACCGAAATTTGGTTTAGTATGATAGAGGAGAAAATCAAAAATTTCGATGATTTTAAGACACTTTTCTTAAAAAAATACTGGGGCGATATGGACCAGAATAAGGTAAAAGAAAAGGTTAATGGGGGTAAATACCGAGGAGGACATGGGGGCACTCGGGAGAATTATGCAGTAAGTTTGATTAATCAAGCACAACAGGTCGAGCCACGATATGAGGAAGTGCTGTTAGTCAGAGCAATCGGGGGGCATTTTGAGAAAGATGTCAAAGCCCGGATTGGTATAGAGAAGGTCGAGACGATTGAAGGTTTCCTCGAGCTGTTAAAAAGATTCGACGAAAGTGTCGACTTTAAGGACGAGGAAACGCGACAATCAACCGGTCCGTATGTGCGACGGGAAGAACGCGACTGGCGGGCGTCACCGCAGGAGTCACAAGACCCGCGAACTAAGGGGAACGAACCAGCGAGGAATGGTTTCGAGAATACGCGAAGGGGCGGATATCAGAATCACCGCGGGATGAATCGGAGAAGCTGGCCACCACGCAATCAGGAAGACGCGCCGGGCAAAGACGACAATAAGGATGTAAATTGGATCGAGCTCGATACCATTCGACCGATACCATTCGATCCGCTCCATTTGCATTCGGGGTCGAACTTTCCTTAAGCGGAAAGCACACGCAGGGGGGGTTAATACCTATGTACCCCGGGAAGAGTACATAGAGGCGTGAGCAGAATTGTGAATAACATTATCAAGTTTAGGTTCACATTAGAAAATAAAACAATCATCTTTAGGCCCACATTTGAATCCAATAATTAACAATTCCATTGTCGGTAAAACATGGAAAAATTATCAAACCATCAGGAAAATGACAAAGTCAAAAACAATCAATTTTCGGCCAAAGTTTGAATATTAAAAATGTAAAAATGTCACAAACCGGATGGAAGCAAGTAATTCGCAACCATTTTTAGGACCAAGGTTGAAAAACGAATACAAATTTCACAAACCATGTGAAAGCATTGATGTATTTCCATCGGAGGAAAGCGAATGGGGGCACGAACAAGCAGGTTGGAGCTCAGTTGAAAAATTAGTCAGAATGTAAATGTCAACGAATTCGAAAATGTCAATGTCATATGGGGTTAAATTTTGCATCCGGGCAAAATAACCGGCGAAATGAGGCACCAACGCATTTCATCGGAAGAAAGCGAATGGGGGCACGAATAATCACATTTAGGACCAAGTTTGAACTCAAAATAAAATAAAATTTGCACAAAGCAGATGAAATTTAACGATTATTCAATTTTAGATCCAAGTTTGAAAACCAACAATTTAAAGTTCATTAAACATCCGAAACCAATAATTTGGGATCCAATTCGGATCCAAATGGAAAATCCAAATAAGTTGATTACATCCACACGGTACGGAACAAATAAAAGGAGATCCTTTATAAAGTCAAGCAAGTTGTCAGATGAATAGCATCTCGGACATGAAGACATGCAACAATAATTTCAAAGACATCTCGGAAATGCTTCTAAGAACCATCGACGCACATACAGGGGGTGGGGAATAAATGTAAGTGACTACTGCAGGTTATGCAGGTCCATTAAGAGGGAGGTGTACGCACCAACATAGCCCGAGGGTATGTTAGGGTAAGACTGCACAGTACAGGGTAACGTAAGAGGCAAGACAATGGTCAGTCCAGTTGGGGAATATTAATTAAGCGTCGAAGAGAATGGTAAGAGAGCTTGAGGATGGATGAAGTTGAGAGAGGGAAGCTGGGGCAACAAAGTTTTGATTAAGCGGTACTGAAGGAGAGACAAGTGGATGTTGAATGACGGTTAGGATGAATGAATGATAGCTAAGTTGTCGTTAGTCGACAACTATTCGAGTTTAATTCGAGTTTTAATGTGTACATGTTGGCACATAAAGGGGGGGAAAATTAGAAAATTTCACATTAACCTAAGATGCACATACGTTGCGGACCCGCAAGAAGAAGAGTCACCATAAGGATGAATTGACTGACTAACAGTACCTCGGACATATAAGAAAATAATTTTACACGGGTAATCTCGTGCGCATTCTCAAGTTTATGTTTACAAACCACTGACGCTACAAAGGGAAGGGAAGGGATAAATGTAAGTGACTACTGCAGGTTATGCAGGTCCATTAAGAGGGAGGTGTATGCACCAACATAGCCCGAGGGTATGTTAGGGTAAGACTGCACAGTACAGGGAGAATGTAAGAGGCTTGGCTAAAGCCAGTCCAGTTGGGATAAGACATCGCAGAGTTTGAGGACCCTAAGTCGATGCAAAAGAATAAAAGCGTTAGGAACAGGTGGTGATTGGAGCAAGAGAGAGAATGAATGAAGATGTTAGAGGGTAGTCAGGGTCAATTGAATGGTTTGAAAGGGGGTCATGTATGGAAGAAGGGTGTGAAGTATGAATGAAGATGTTGAATGAATGCGAAGATTTACCAAGCTAGTTGCATTGCACTACTGTGGGTAAACTTAGCAGGGGGCATTTGTTGTGATACGCGCTATCCATGTCGAGGATAGAGTCGTACCAACAAGGAGAGAACTACAGTTGGGGACCGGAGGTTCAAACACATTTGTTTACATGTGTTTGTTTTTTTTGTCGTTTGAATTTAATTTTAAGTTTGTTCGCGTTGCATGTTGTATGTAAACATTATATACAACATGCCAAAACTAATCAAACGTGCAGAAACCGTCGGCCATATATAAACAACCAGGAATATAAGAAGCTCCATTTTAAAAACAAAATTTCTATGTAACTCAAGTTACATAAAAGTAAATAAACAGTTCGATCAAGTTCACGAAGCGCGACAGTCGCATTTTCGTTACAGCGAGATACAGTAGTGCGGATAATCGCTAGAAAATTTAAATATAACTGAAATAGATTATATACGTGAACGTGATACGGAGGCATTAACCAAGAAGATATTTTCCTTGGAAAAATTAAGATACTGCAAAATAGCAGATAACAAGTTAGTGTTGGCATCGAAGGTTGAATTCGAGATCGTGTCTAATAGATACGTGAGGAGGTACGAATACCAGGTTATTCGAGATTGGAGATTGGGGATTGGAAGTGGAACATTGGAAGAAAGAAGATAGTGCACGACAGATCACAGGTTAGCTACCTTTATCATACCCAGTGCGTAGAATAGTAGTATTTATAAAGATTATTTGATTGTTTGAATTCTGGTTACATGTTTAAATTTGTTGAGTTAATTAAAAACTTGTTAACGGAATTCCAACTGTAGTTTTATCTTTGTTGGAATCAAGAATTCGTTTTAGTACCATAAGCTCGTATAAAAGTGTTGGTTGAGTCCGATCCCGACGCAAATTATCCTGAGAAATAAGAGTCGATTGAAGGTAGGTGTCGCAACCCGATTGTGTGCGTACTCGTGCATTTTTATAAGCATCAGACGCTACAGTATGTAAGAAAATCGGTAATAATCGCACTTTCGATGAAATATGATCGCAAGTTAATTCGGCAAATGTTACTAAAAGTAACGTAACGTCGATTTAATTCTTTATGTCAGGTTTAATTCGAGTGGTCGTGGTGGTTTAGTTTCTATTAGGTTGTTTTTTTAGTTCAATAATGTAGTTTTCTTATATAGTGTTTTTAGTTTTAGTTGGTACACCTTTAATAAGGATAATCTCCTTTAATAAGGATAATCTCCTTGGTCAGGGCGGATTAGTGTCAATAATTTTCTCCTTCTTGATACGACGATCCAATGATCCGATGATACGATGATCCAATGATCCGATGATACGATGAAAGCAATAATCTGATTACGGGTCAGATAATCCGTACTCTTTACTCTATATAAGTAAAACATAAAACTTTATGTGCAAACTTTTCATGGAACGTTTTTGAATAACAATTTTAAATCAAATTAATGATTGGTTCTTTTTTTTAACCAATAGCCAATGATATTGCAAAACTTTTTATGGATAAGGGATTCCCAACCTTATATTTTAAAACGAAGAAAATCTTGGAGAACTACCTTGTTAAATTGATAAATCGATGTTTTCCAATTTTGGTTTTTAATTTATATTGCAGTTGACTTATATAATAGATTTTTTTGTTGGTTGTCAGATTATCCCATTATCGAAAACGTTGCATAAAATCGTTGCATAAAACGTTGCATAAAAACGTTGCATAAAAACCCTTATCTTTTTATATATTGTACTGGAAATTCAAATTTTTGTAAATCTGATCCATTTTCGGTAGTGTTTCGTTTGCAGTTCAGGTTTGTTCGCATTAGAGCAAGAAAGTATTTTCCTGGTACATCCCTGCGAAACATTAGGTAGCTTAGTTTCCCTTCATTAATTCAGATCGATGGCATCTGATTAGAAACAATTCTCATGGTTAGTTGAGGACCTCATCTGTATTCGAGGTCATTGAACTGAAATGTTTGATGTGGTTTATTTTTCAATAAAAATTAAGTTTTTGATGATGTAGACTTGGAATTACCTTTTTACATTGTTGTAATATTATGTAATATTACGTTTGCTGTGGTTTTGCGCCAAATTTGTATTTAATTTAATAAGGGTGATATTTGCTGGAATGTTTTATGATTACGGTTTGGAATCTAAAAATTAATTAAAAATTAGTGTTTTGATTAAAATTGCCAGTGCAGTGTGCGTTTAAAATCAAAAGAATATTTACCAAATGTTTATCAAGTCCGGATCACTGGGATTTCCGTCAACAATTTTGAATTTTTTTCAATTTGGATACAGCCATTTCCGGTCCACGCATGAAGTCTATAAAAGGCCGTGGAACAATTTAACCTCTCTCAGTTGTATTTGTAATGTGCTCGAGTAAACTTCGAAAAGTTGAGAATAATTTAGTGAGTTTTGGAGTTAGCAGTTGGTACAAAAAAGAAAATTTATGGTTGGCAGAATTTTTTGTGGATCTTGGAGATTGATTAAAAATTATTGGATTTCGATCGATATTGGTTTTATGCTGGTTATTTTGGGAGCCATTTATACAGCAATTGGAAGATATTGTTGCAGTTTATTATATCAATCACGGCCTGGTTATGCTTGAAAATTTGGTTTCGTTGGATGGTTTTTGGAGGTTATCTGAAAGTAGAACCTGGTTAAAGGTAACAAAGTTCAACATCACTCAATCAAATATTACTGTTGAATTATACGGACCTGACAATTGGGAATACTCTATTGGATATTATCTGGACGTGATACCGTTCTTAGGATTTGGCGACGGCACAACACCTGTACAAATCGCCGACAACAACACATCTGTTTCATTCGTTTATACGGAAGTTAATATTATCGTATCCAGTGGCGCACTAAATAAAGGTAACTTTTGCTTAAAATTAATTAAAACATTTCTTCAAGTTTCAAAAATATCTTTTATTTTTAATAATCGTGAACAATATTTGTATAACAAAACTTTTTATTTATTTTGTAATTTAATATTTCCAAGTTTACATCTTTCTAATAGCCACAGCAAACATTTATCTGGTTTTGTAATAAAAACAACCAATACAACTGTCTATGAGATATTGTTTCTTTTATTTAACGTCAATCAAAAGGGCTACATTTGCAGAGTGGTACTAGGATTTTATTCCAAACAAAGCGGGGTAAACCAGCAAATTATTATAATTTGTATATCGAGTTGCTATTTTATTAAAGCAACAAAATTAAGGTCTGCGTCAGATTTGCGAAGACGTCAAATCACAGTTCAATATTGTACAAATATAAAAGTAAAAGAGTCTCAAGCTCGGGAGCAAGTCGAGGTGAGTAAGAGTGTGACTATCAAAGGAGATAAAAAAGCAAAGCTCCTTTATATCACAACATCTTTAGTGGCTGGCCCAACGTGTGGCTTTTTAATTTCAATTAAATTCATAATATTTGTAGTGGCATACCAAAACGGTGGAGGCATAATTTTGAACCGACTAAGAAACCCTGAAATAAGAGAAATTAAATTAATTATAAAATTTACAAATACATTTGGCGCATATAAAAATTTAGATTATTTAATCACATTTATTGAATTTATTCAAACAGGTGTAGGATTTTGTTTTAATTTATTATTAGATTATAGGTGTTTTGAATTGAAAAGTATTGTTCTTAAATCGCTAAAACCTATTACGAATAAAATGGAAGATAAAAAAGATGAACAAAAAAATGATGAAAAGATGGAAGAATTTGATATACAAAAACAATTATTCGATAGTGCTGAGAAAACACCACTATTTTCAAGTACTAGAATGGGGTCGATCGACGAAGGTGATCCATTTAGATTAATGTTGGCACAAATAATAGAAGGACAGAAACAAATGAATCAATCAAATAATGAAATCAAGGAAAATATGCAAAAACAAAATAAAAAAAGTGATAAAATGATGGAAAAGATGGAAAAACAAGATCAAACAAGCAATGAAATCATGGAACATATCAAGAACACGGAAAAGAACATGGAAAAAAGATTCGAAAGTATGGAACAAAGTAGAATAGACTTTGAAAATGATATGATGAATCTGCACAGGGCATATAAAGATTTAAAGGGGGTAGTAAACAATCAAGAAAAAGGCATGAATGAAAGCATCGCCAACTTGAGAATAGAGATGCAAGAAGATATAAAAAATGCTACACAGTTGAGTTTCATGGGAAATGCCCAAATTGAAGAATCAGTCATGGAAGAAAAGATAGTTCAAATTACTGAAAATCAATTTGTTAAGAAAACGGAAGTCAACGACCTAAAAAACGAGTTAAGGGGAAACATAAGCAAGGTTATCAAAATTCAACAAGAGGAAGAAAGGTTAAGACTTCTGCAGTTAGAGCAGAAGGAAGAAAAAATAAATAAGAATAAATTGGAATGCATTGAAATCTGTAAAAAATTAGAACAAGAATTGGCGCAGGTTAAACACCGTTCGACGAATAATAGCGGTACAGAAACGTCGGAAATATGGCAAGAGATGAATTTAAAATTTCAATGCGATACGAAGATAAAATTTGACGAAGATAATGGAATAAATCCTAAACAATTTCTCAAAAATTTAGAACAATTAACAAATAGAATTACTGATGTTTCCCGACTTAAAACTATGATACATGGTACGATGAAAGGAAAAGCTGAGCAATGGTATGGTGTTGTTTTTGATAAATTCTCTACATTTGGTGAGTTTAAGAATATGTTCCTGAGAAGATATTGGGGAGAAGTGGAACAAGGCAAAGTTAGAACAGAATTGATTGCTGGCAAATATCGAGGAATGATTGACCAAGATAGAAAAACTTATGCCGAATCCAAAATAAATGCGGCGCAACAATTGGATATACAATTTTCTGAAGCTGACATAGTCCAATGTATCTCCAAACATTTTGAGGACGAAATAATCGATCGGGTAGCAATTGAAGACATCAAAAATATTGAAAGATTCATAAATTTGTTGAAGAGATTTGATAACAGAGCGCATCTGACAACACCAAATTATAATCAACTAAACGATAGAAATGTTTTTCGAAATTATCAAAACGATGGGTATCATTATAGAAATAACCAACAGCCAAATGGGAGAAATTTTAATAATCAAACACATTATCCTGCTAACCGAATTAACAATTACGGTCAACAAGGAACAAATTATAATGCCAGAAATTTCAATAATAGAAACGATGATGGAAGATCCCGCAATGGAAATGGAAGGGGTGAAAACAATCGCAATAGATTCAATTACAATCAACCCAATTATCATCATGAAAATAGAAATCGAAATGAAAATGGGGGAATACGAGATGAGCCTATCATCAGAAGAGAATTCAATAGGACACCTGAAATTAATCAAGGGAATGCTAGAATCCATAATGTGAATGTGGATGACGAAGAGATTGGAGAGATGCAAGAAGCATCCAGATAAAAATATGAAGAAGTAAATTTATTTTGTTTATTATTTTGTGTATGTGGTCGTCATTTTTATAAGGAAGATGGATTTGAGTTTGAAAATTGAATTTACGAATATTAAAGATTCAATCTGAAAATTATATAAAATATTACATGAAAATTTATGGCAAATGAAATAATTTAAAAATTGATTGGTCATGGACATTGTTCAAGATGAAATGAAATTAAGGGAAATGAACACCTCAACAGAATTGTTTGAAAATTTTTGAAAATTAGATGGATTAGATTGAATTTGAAGGAAATGGACTCCAAAATGTTTAATTTAAAATATCCGAAGCGAATGGCGGATTAATAAGGTTGCAATTTTAAGAATAATACTAATTAGAAGTTATTTAGAAATTTAATAGTTGGGGGGATATGATTAATAATTGCAATGTTATATGAATTTTGAAGTATAAGGGAAGAATTTAAAATGGGGGGAAAATTTAAATGAAAGGTTGAATAGTTGAGATTTAGGAGTTGAATTTAATGATATGATGGGATGATGATTTAAATAATTGAATTTAAAATGGGGAAAAGTAATTAAAATAATGGGGATTTAAAGTAATAATTGAATTTAATGAATTAATAATTTAATGAGGTATTACAAAAATTGCAAAGAAGTTAATCTAATATGAAAATAAGATTTAAAATTAAACAAGTAAAGTCCATGTACTGAAAGTGAGATAAAAATCATTTATTGAGTAATTAATACAAAGAATTTTGTTATTAGAAAAATGCCAGTTAAGATGAAATTATTGAATTTAAAATGCAAATATTTTTGAAAATGCAACAGATTGACGTTTAGATATTCATGGTTCAATAACATTATAATTTTTTTGTTTATTTAGTTAGAATTGGGTAATGACATATAATTGGGATAAAATTTAAAGAAAACATATAAAAAATTTATTATTGATAAAATTTACTAGATTTGTGAATATGATTTAAGTTTATTACACAAGGTTTTGCGAACCGGCGAAAAACCATTTTTTCGTTCAATTACATTAATTTTGAAATAAAATTGAGATGAACTCAAGTTAATTAGTTCATAACATGTTTGTACATAGTAATTTTTTTTGTAAATAGATTTTGGGTATAATTGGGATAGATTTAAAATGAGGGGATATCAAAATTCACATGGGAGAAAAGCCATCCAAATTTTAAAAATTGTTTTAAGTCAGTTACTTACCACTTTAGCCAAGTATTTTAGATTAAGATAAGAAATTGTTTTGCTTATCAATTTATTATTTAATCTGGGGGGAGATGTACTGGAAATTCAAATTTTTGTAAATCTGATCCATTTTCGGTAGTGTTTCGTTTGCAGTTCAGGTTTGTTCGCATTAGAGCAAGAAAGTATTTTCCTGGTACATCCCTGCGAAACATTAGGTAGCTTAGTTTCCCTTCATTAATTCAGATCGATGGCATCTGATTAGAAACAATTCTCATGGTTAGTTGAGGACCTCATCTGTATTCGAGGTCATTGAACTGAAATGTTTGATGTGGTTTATTTTTCAATAAAAATTAAGTTTTTGATGATGTAGACTTGGAATTACCTTTTTACATTGTTGTAATATTATGTAATATTACGTTTGCTGTGGTTTTGCGCCAAATTTGTATTTAATTTAATAAGGGTGATATTTGCTGGAATGTTTTATGATTACGGTTTGGAATCTAAAAATTAATTAAAAATTAGTGTTTTGATTAAAATTGCCAGTGCAGTGTGCGTTTAAAATCAAAAGAATATTTACCAAATGTTTATCAAGTCCGGATCACTGGGATTTCCGTCAACAATTTTGAATTTTTTTCAATTTGGATACAGCCATTTCCGGTCCACGCATGAAGTCTATAAAAGGCCGTGGAACAATTTAACCTCTCTCAGTTGTATTTGTAATGTGCTCGAGTAAACTTCGAAAAGTTGAGAATAATTTAGTGAGTTTTGGAGTTAGCAGTTGGTACGAAAAAGAAAATTTATGGTTGGCAGAATTTTTTGTGGATCTTGGAGATTGATTAAAAATTATTGGATTTCGATCGATATTGGTTTTATGCTGGTTATTTTGGGAGCCATTTATACAGCAATTGGAAGATATTGTTGCAGTTTATTATATCAATCACGGCCTGGTTATGCTTGAAAATTTGGTTTCGTTGGATGGTTTTTGGAGGTTATCTGAAAGTAGAACCTGGTTAAAGGTAACAAAGTTCAACATCACTCAATCAAATATTACTGTTGAATTATACGGACCTGACAATTGGGAATACTCTATTGGATATTATCTGGACGTGATACCGTTCTTAGGATTTGGCGACGGCACAACACCTGTACAAATCGCCGACAACAACACATCTGTTTCATTCGTTTATACGGAAGTTAATATTATCGTATCCAGTGGCGCACTAAATAAAGGTAACTTTTGCTTAAAATTAATTAAAACATTTCTTCAAGTTTCAAAAATATCTTTTATTTTTAATAATCGTGAACAATATTTGTATAACAAAACTTTTTATTTATTTTGTAATTTAATATTTCCAAGTTTACATCTTTCTAATAGCCACAGCAAACATTTATCTGGTTTTGTAATAAAAACAACCAATACAACTGTCTATGAGATATTGTTTCTTTTATTTAACGTCAATCAAAAGGGCTACATTTGCAGAGTGGTACTAGGATTTTATTCCAAACAAAGCGGGGTAAACCAGCAAATTATTATAATTTGTATATCGAGTTGCTATTTTATTAAAGCAACAAAATTAAGGTCTGCGTCAGATTTGCGAAGACGTCAAATCACAGTTCAATATTGTACAAATATAAAAGTAAAAGAGTCTCAAGCTCGGGAGCAAGTCGAGGTGAGTAAGAGTGTGACTATCAAAGGAGATAAAAAAGCAAAGCTCCTTTATATCACAACAATATATAGAGTAGATTCATAATTACCGGTCACTACATTACCCCCCTTCTAGTGAGATAGCCGAAGGAGGTAAACAAGGTATTCGAATGTTGTACGCGTCGTCTCAATATTGTTGTTACTGGGATTATGTTACAACACTCATTCGCCTAGTTTTCTAGGGTATCTGACTTGTCTTCCTGATCGTGTTGTTGTGTGAGTTCGGTCTGTTTTCGTCATTTGTTCAATAGGCTCCTCTGCTACAATGTACGCTGGCTTCAATCGGTCAATCGATATTGACGTAGGTTTTCCTTTTACATTGATTTTGAATACTTTTTCATTTCTTGATATTACCTTACTAGCTGATAGCCCGTCCGAGGACGGGTAGCTAGAAGGACGGGCAGGCAGCCAAGGTCATATGGCTTTTGGATTGCACTGAGAGCTTTCCTTCATCTTCATTCAACTTAAGTTACCTTGGCTGCCTGCCCGTCCTTCTAGCTACCCGTCCTCGGACGGGCTATCAGCTAGTTTCGTTATAATGTAATTCTGCTTATATAGTAATTTTGAGTAGGATAATCGGATTAACTGATCCGATGATACGTTGATCCGATGATACGTTGATCTGATGATACGTTGATCCGATGATACGTTGATACGATGATACGTTGATACGATGATACGTTCATCCGATTGGTTATGAAATTATCCGTTATGCGTTCGGTTCGGTTCGGTTTGCTTCGGGTATTTACATTGTCGACGGGATTTCGAGAATAGATACGGATATCACGTTCAAATGGAGGTTCGCCTTCATCATTTACGAACACCATTGCAATTTCATTGGACGTTGGAGCATTGTAACGTCTTTGATCAGACTGCCGATCGCGCCGCATCACCATATTGACGACCGGAACTGGTTGTCCTTCTTCTTCGGCTCGTACACGCTCTTGTTGCTCAATTTCTTTCATCAGGCAATATGAAGCTGCGATACGATTGTTGACGCGGAAGAAACGATCGATTTTCTCAATCACTTCAGGTAGACAACCTCTATTCTCATTGACCGCTTCTGTCGTGTCCATTACATACAGTTGTGCAAACTTTCTTGTTTGTCCTTCAGGTGGATACAGGTTTGTGGTTCTGTGGTACGTCTGTCCATGAATTTTGAAAACGTATGGTCCGTTACCCGGCATTGAAACAATCTCTGCTCCCATTGAAGCGAAAGAAACCGAGGAATTGTAAGAGCGGATGTGCTGACGAAAGTTCTTGTAGTAAGGATTATCTGAATCTGAAAGCATAGAGCGAAGAAATTCGGGATATAACAATAGATTCCCATGTTGATTCCCATGAAGATTCCCGCGGTTGCGGAATCTTCACTTTTCCTTTATGACAGCAGTTGTTAAATTGTTTATCAACTGGACGCTCCTTGGCGAAATTCTTGGAGCCGCAGAACTGACAGATGGAATTCATTTCTCCACAATCGTGTCGAGTAACGTGAGATTCATCAAATCTCAATGCTCTTATTTGGAGTTGAATTGCTTGACTTTGGTATCGATTTTCTTTCTGTCGATGTATCGCATGGGACCGAGCGTCAGCAGCTTGCCGCGCTTGAGTTTCTTCTAAAGTTTCACGTTGTTGACGTATCGCATGGGACCGAGCGTCAGCAGCTTGCCGCGCTTGAGTTTCTTCTAAAGTTTCACGTTGTTGACGTATCGCATGGGACCGAGCGTCAGCTTGTCGCTGTGGTCGAAGCTGTTCTTCTGTGTTATTAGCTCTTGTACGTGCTTTTCTCTCACGATTCAATCGCCGTCGCTTTGCAGCAGGACTTTCAAAATTTTCATTATCCATTATGGAAGTTCACATAATGCTTTTTTGGAAATAGCTGTCCTATATAGACAAAATGGTACGATGATACGTTGATCCGATGATACGTTGATACGATGATACGTTGATACGTTGATCCGATGATACGTTGATACGTTGTGCGTTCGGTTCGGTTCGGTTTGCTTCGGGTATTTCCGTGGGACGGACAGAAAGAAAGAAAGACTTGGCCTTTTATAATAAGAGACTAGATGATACCCCGTCCGAGGACGGGCAGCTAGAAGGACGGGCAGCTACCCAAGGTCATATGGCTTTTGGATTGCACTGAGAGCTTTCCTTAATCTTCATTCAACTTAAGTTACCTTGGGTAGCTGCCCGTCCTTCTAGGTGCCCGTCCTCGGACGGGGTATCATCTAGTTTAAAATAAGTAAAAAAATTTTAAATATTGATTAAGTTTAATTTAATTTAAAAAAATATATGTAAGTTTTTTGTTTATTTATTTAATGTTGTTGTCATTTCTTATTATAAAAGGCCAATTCCTTCCTTCCTTCTGTCTGTCCCACGGAAATACCCGAAGCAAACCGAACCGAACGCATAACGGATAATTTCATAACCAATCGGATGAACGTATCATCGTATCAACGTATCATCGTATCATCGGATCAACGTATCATCGGATCAACGTATTTAAATTTCCTATATAGGTGAAAAATCTCTTATTATAAAAGGCCAAGTCCTTCCTTCCTTCCTTCCTTCGGTCTGTCCCACGGAAATACCTGAAGCAAACAGAACCGAACGCATAACGGATAATTTCATAACCAATCGGATGAACGTATCATCGTATCAACGTATCATCGGATCAACGTATCATCGGATCAACGTATCGCATGGGACCGAGCGTCAGCAGCTTGCCGCGCTTGAGTTTCTTTTAAAGTTTCACGTTGTTGACGTATCGCATGGGACCGAGCGTCAGCAGCTTGCCGCGCTTGAGTTTGTTCCAAAGTTTCACGTTGTCGACGTATCGCATGAGACCGAGCGTCAGCTTGTCGCTGTGATCGAAGCTGTTCTTCTGTGTTATTAGCTCTTGTACGTGCTTTTCTCTCACGATTCAATCGCCGTCGCTTTGCAGTAGGATTTTCAAAATTTTCATTATCCATTATGGAAGTTCACATAATGCTTTTTTGGAAATAGCTGTCCTATATAGACAAAATGATACGATGATACGTTGATACGATGATCCGATGATACGTTGATCCGATGATACGTTGTGCGTTCGGTTCGGTTCGGTTTGCTTCGGGTATTTCCGTGGGACGGACAGAAAGAAAGAAAGACTTGGCCTTTTATAATAAGAGATATGGACCGTCGTATGTTGGTTGTAATGGTTTACGGATTGCGTCGTGTCGAATAAATACGTGTGAACACAATTGTAAATTTTTGTGTACAAATACTCTTCTATTTGTATTATGATTACTACCAGGACAAGGTCTCAATTTTTTGAAATACTGTCGTAGTTTTGTCACAAAATTTGAATTGTCGTCATCAGTTTCGTTGCTATGAAATAATTCTCCTGGGAGTCGTAGATTTTCACCGTAAACTAATTCTGCCGAAGTGGCACCGATGTCTTCTTTAAAGGCATTTCGTAATCCGAGCAGGACTATTGGTAATGCTTCGACCCATGACTCATTGTTTTCTAACACATGACATTTTATTGCGCTTTTTAGTTGTCGATGTACTCTTTCGATCATCCCGTTTGCCATTGGATGGTATGCAGTTGTTTGTATGTGCTCGGATCCCAACAGTTTCGATAAATTTCTGAACATGTTTGATGTGAACTGTCTTCCTTGGTCGGTGGTAATTCGTAGTGGGATTCCAAATCTTGCTATCCAATGCATTAACAGAGTTTCGGCCACCAATTCTGCTGTAATATCTTTGATTGGTATTACTTCGACCCATCTTGTAAATCTGTCTATCATAGTCATACAGTACGTGTAACCTTTGGAATACGGTAGTGGACCAACTAAATCTACATGGATGTGTTGGAAACGTTTACTGGGTGTTACGAATGTACCAGTAGGTGCGATTGTGTGTTTATGGACTTTTGTCCGTTGGCATGCAATACACTGTCTACACCAGTTTTTTACTTCTTTTTTATCGACGGCCATACGAATCGAGAACACATTAGTTTAATTGTGGCCTTACTTCCTAAATGTGCAAGCCCGTGGAGTTTCTTAAAAATTAAAAATCTTAATTTTTCCGGCACTAATGGTCTTACGACATTCTTGCTTGTGTCGCATATAATGTCAGCTTGGTGTTCTGGGAAAAATATCTTCGTTAGTTTCAGCGAATGCTTACCATTAATCCAATTTTGTAAGGCGTTATCATTTTTCTGTTCATTGGCCAAAGTTTTGAAATCGATTTCTTTTTCATCTTTCGTACTTTCTTCTATGTGCAATCTTGATAATGTATCGGCGGTAATATTATTGTTACCACTCACATGTTCAATTTCGGTTGAATATTGGCTGATAAAGTCGAGATACCTAAACTGTCGTGGGGAACAATGATCCGATTTTTGTTTGAAAGCGAATATCAGTGGTTTGTGATCCGTATAGATTTTAAACTCTCGTCCTTCTAGGAAATGTCGAAATTTTTTTACGCCTTCGTAGACTGCTAATAGTTCGCGGTCATACGCGCTATATTTTTGTTGAGCATGATTTAACGTTTTTGTGAAAAATGCCAGTGGTTGCCATTTATTGTTTATCGTTTGATGTAATACTGCGCCAACTGCTGAATTTGAAGCGTCTACCATTATCAAAAGCGGGACATTTGTTGCGGGATGAGCTAGCAAAGTCACGTTTACCAGGGCATCTTTGGATTTTGTGAATGCGTCTTCTGCTTCTGGATTCCACACAATTTTTCTGTTTTCCTTTTTTCCACCGGTTAGCAACTTGTTTAATGGGGCCTGTACATCCGCAGCTTTGGGAATAAATCTTCTATAGAAATTTATCATACCCAGGAATCTTCTTAGTTGTCTTACGGTAATCGGGCGTTCGCAATTCTTGATAACATTGATTCGGTCGGTGGGCGGTTTGCTTCCTTTTGCATTAATAACGTAGCCTAGAAACGTAACTTCGGATTTTCCAAATTGGGATTTCGATGCATTGATGGTAATTCCATATTTCTCGAGTCTTTGGAACAAGATTTTTAAATGTTCCATGTGTTCTTCATCTGTTTCGGATGCAACCACAATATCGTCGATATAAGCGAATACGAAATCCAATCCACGTAAAACTTCGTCCATGAACCTTTGGAAAGTTTGCGCAGCATTTCTTAATCCAAAGCACATAAATGGAAATTCGAACAATCCAAACGGTGTTGTTATCGCAGTTTTTTCTATATCCTTTGAATGTACAGGAATCTGATTGAACGCTTTTACCAAATCTATTGTTGAAAATATTTGTTTACCATGTAACATGTGCGAGAAATCTTCAATGTGCGGTACCGGATAACGATCTGGTATTGTGCGTGCGTTTAGTAATCTGAAATCTCCACATGGTCGCCAATCATTGTTCTTTTTTAAAGCCAAATGTAGCGGTGACGACCAACTACTCTTAGATGGGCGTGCGATTCCTAATTCGATCATTACTTCGAATTCTTTTTTGGCTATTGCTAGTCGTTCCGGTGCAAGTCTTCTTGGGCGGGATATTACTGGGGGTCCTTGTGTTGTTTCGATGTGATGAACAGTTTCGTGCAAGATTTTCTTTTTTGGCGCCAACGGATTTGTTATAGAGGGAAACTTTGTTAATAATGCTTGGAATCTGTTGTTGTTCGATATGATTCTTATTGATTCAGTCCCTTTTTCATTTACTTTACCTTTGGTGGCTTTGGAAGCGGTTGTGTCGATTAGTTTTCTGTTTTTTAAATCGACCAATAGTCCATAGTGTTTCAAAAAATCTGTTCCAATTATGGGTTTGTTTACATCTGCGACCATAAAGCGCCACTTAAATTTCTTACCTAGTTCCAAGTCCAATTCACGTATGGTTAAACCGTATGTATTTATGGTTGTGTCGTTGGCGGCGAATAGCTTAAACTCTCCTTTTTTAAACGATCCTTTCAATAAACGTCTTGGATACACACACAAATCGGCGCCTGTGTCAATTAGATAATCAATTTTCGTGGATTTTTCCGTTACATGGAGACGACTTGAAATCATTTTAGGCTTCTATACAAAGTATAACAAGAAGCCTTATGATCTAGCTCCGTGTCCGTCTGTCCGTCCGTCTGTCCGTCCGTCTGTCTGTCCGCATAATTCAAAATCATACAGAGCGTTTCAAATCGTGTTGGAAATACTGTGTGTATAGAGGTCTAAGAACTGGGTAGCCAGTGCGCTACTTTTAGGCTTCTGTACAAAGTATAACAAGAAGCCATATTTAGGCTTCTATGCAAGGTATAGAAAGAAGCCTTATGGTCTGGCTTCGTGTCGGTCCGCATGTTTCAGAGCCAATCATAACGTTGATCAACTGAAACGTTGTTATATTGTAAATACTTCGTCTATATTATAGTATTGCGTTAATCTGTTAATCCGTTGATTCGATTCGCTAATGCAATTTATTATTATTACAGGTTAGATGATGTTTTGTATTGCTTTCATCAGAATCAAAATCGGAATCGGAAAAGTCGCTGCTAGAATAATTGCTTGAGTTGTTCATGTTTATAAATTAGTGGTACTTGCTATATCGATTCCTTTTCAAAAGTATTACCTAAATTTTAAATACAAAGTGTAACCTATATAGTAAATTGTTGATCCTTTGATACATTGATACGTTGATATATTGATACGTTGATACATTGATCTGTTGATCCGTTAATCTGTTTATCCATTTATTGCATTATCTGCTTATCCGTTATTTGTATTTTTATCTTTTGAACAATATATCCACACCGTTAAGAAATTGTATGTAAAACTACAATCATTAGCAACTTTGTGACCAATTTTTCTTCAGCATACCGCGAAATCATATCTTTCTTCAGTATTTATCACATCGAAAGTCAGCAATTATGGTACAATCTATATTACGAACGTAACTTATATACCATGCTTTAAAAATAATATTTTCGAAGCATGTTATATCACGTTACTTGCTTCGGACGATGCTATTTTAGGGTTTTGATATCATAGATATCAAAAAACTAATATTTTTTAATCAAAATCAAATTAATTAAAAAAAGATCTTGTAGCTGGTGTGTTATGGTAGTGTTATATCTACGAGGGCTGGGAAATCGAGTATTCGAATACTCGATTCTAGGTAATTTGTTCGACAGCGTTATGTGCGACAGAAATTTGTTTCAAAATGCCCTGTCGATTAAATGTTCAGTCGTACAAATGCTGAGTTGGACGAATTTCTCTCGAACAAATTACCAACTACGGCATATTCAAACATTCGAATATCCCACTAATATTTAAGTGTTTTACTAGGTCTAAGATGATAATTTCATTATTAATAATTAATTTTAATATTATTAATAATAATTATTAATTTAACACAAGCGGCCTGCCGGTGTCGCGAGTAAACAGTCGACTAGTCCAGACGTGTTTTTGTTTTTCCAAGCAAAAATGTAATCAGTGACATTTACAGCCGTATTCACCAAGCTCTGTTAAGTTGCTAACAGAGAGTCAAGTCAATAACAGTATGTTAAGAGCGCGCTGCGGAAAGAGAGAGAGGGAATGATGTTGAAAGAAGCCTCTAATCTTTTGTACAAATTTAAAAAACTAAACGTCGTATCAATGTAATTCTTTTTTTATATTAATAAGAAAAGACTATTGAAGGCAATAACCAATTTTGAGCGCTTTAAATTAAAAGTAAATAGGTTAATTTAATTTATGAAAAACGACAATTTAGAATTTTTATGACAACCGATCTTAATGAAACTTCGTTATTGCCTTCTGCAGATCATTATAAGGACAAAACCTGATTTTGAAGCGATTTCATCATCAATTATAGAAAACTTGTACAAAACTTGTAAATCAAAAAGTGCACTTAGTGGAGTTTTAAACTATATAAAATCAACTTAATGCACATAGGGTTCAAGGGTTCCCTTAGATATGGCGCAAATAATTTTTTTAAATTTTTTTAAATCTCTACAAAAGATTAGAGGCTTCTTTCAACATCATATCTACTGCTTCCCTCTCTCTCTTTCTGCAGCGCGCTCTTAATGTGATATATTTGTATTCACCAATGACTTTTAGCAGTTACCAGTCTGTCAAGTCGTCTGATAAGTTAACAGAGCAATATTGGGCTGTCAACATAGGTAACAGACTGATAAGTAATATTTTTATGTGTCAATATTGTAGGTTATAATTATTATTGACATTTGTTTTTGGTATGTATTTAAGGTTAACTTTTTTCCGCGAAATCAGTTAAAGCTAGTTTTACACGGTTTTACCAACAAAAATTCTAGTTACTTTTAGGCTTCTATACAAAGTATAACAAGAAGCCTTATGATCTGGCTCCGTGTCTGTCCGTCCGTCTGTCCGTCCGTCCGTCCTCATAATTCAAAATCATACAGAGCGTTTCAAATCGTGTTGGAAATACTCTGTGTGCATAGAGGTCTAAGAACTGGGTAGCCAGTGCGCTACTTTTAGGCTTCTATACAAAGTATAACAAGAAGCATTATTTAGGCTTCTATACAAGGTATAGAAAGAAGCCTTATGGTCTGGCTTCGTGTCCGTCCGTATGTTTCAGAGCCAATCATAACGCTGATCAACTGATACGTTGTTATATTTTAAATACTTCGTCTATATAGTATTGCGTTAATCTGTTAATCCGTTGCTTCGATTCACTAATGCAATTTATAAATACGCAAATGTTCGAAAGAAATTTACTAAGTTAAAGATATTTTCGAAGAGGTCTCCCTATATAAACTACTTGTTTTACTTTGATGTGAAAAAATAATTTTTTATTGATGTGGTTAGTGAAGTTAAGTTATAAATAAAAGAGAAAGGAGAGGATTGGTCCACCTCAAAAAAAGGACCATACATTACAGAGAAGTAAAATTTCTAATAGAATGGAAAAGTTTGATTGTTATTACTTATATAGTAAATGATAATTACCAATCGCAAAAAATTTAATTGGTGCAGATTATTTGATTATGTGGTGTTACATTATATAGCGATCAAAAATAACCAGATAATAACAACTTTCCACACCAGAAAGGTAGCTGTATAGAAGCCTAAGAACTGCCGCTAAAGCGAGTTCCACCTTGTTTATATGGCCATGCGTCTCTGTTAATGGCCAATCTATTCGTTTTTTTTATACGTACATCCTGGTTGACATTTCGTGGATCTATCGCGGAACTTCCTGTGATACCAACAAATAAATTTCTCTTTGTTTTCTTCTTGACTTTTGCTGTGTTTTCGGAGTTGTTTGTTTTCTTTTCTTAGGTTTTCTATCTCTGTTTTTAATTCCTGAATTTCGCTATTTGTGCTTTCTTCTTCTATCGGAATTTTTTTCGCGATGGTTTGAACGTTTCCTCGTGGTATCATCTCGATTATCTTGTCTGCGCGTTCGGCCAACTCGTCCAACGTTTGTTCGGGCACTTCCACTACTGCTAGAATAGGTTTTAATTCGGTTGGTAAACGACTTATCCAAATTGTTTTTAGTAGATTTTCGGTTATATCTGATCCTCCTAAGCTTCTTAGTTTTCGCAAAAATTGGGATGGACTTCTATCGCCTATTTGTTCTTCTTCAATCATTCTTCGGGTTTTTGTTTCTTGCGACGGGGATAGTCGTCTTATTAATTCTTTTTTTATTTTTTCGTATTTTCCTTTTTCCGGTGGGTTCATTAATATGTCTTCGATTTCTGTCAATATGGTAGGATTTAAGTTTGCTACGACGTGGCCATATTTTGTATCGTCCACTGTTATGTGACTCAAGGCGAACTGGATTTCTAGTTGAACAAACCATAGAAGAGGTTTTTCCACCCAGAAGGGCATTATTTTCATTCCAACGTGATTGATTTCGCGTGCCATTACATAGTTCCTTTTTTCTTCCGTTTTTGGATTTGTTGTTTCGTTTTCATTCGGGGTCACCATTTTAGTTATTTTTGATTTGAGTTATTTATTTTTAATATATGTATAAAAAGTTATAGAACTTATATAGAATTTCCATTTGGGATTATCCACTTAATCCGGATTAACCGGATTAAGGTTAATTAAATATATAATTAAATTCATAATTCCCGGTCACTACATCCTTATTATAAATATTAACCAATTAGAACTACACTACTCCACGTGGAGTATGAAATGCGGGCTTTCGTTGGCGCGATAATCTTATCTCTTATATTATTTTTCCTTGCATAGTTTGTATGTTTTTATAACAACGTAATTTGATGCTAGACTTTTTTTAATTCCAATTAATTTGAAATACACTATACACTACAACTCTTCTTACTGTCTAGAAGGTATTTCCATTGCTTCTGCTTGACTTTTTAAAACATTTGCAGTTTTCGTAAAATTTGTTGTTTGTCCTACAAGCTTTGAATAACGATGCAGTAATACGACCTTCCCTGTATTTAAACCAAACCTTGTTATTAATCTGCCTTATGGTTTTGATCATATTGCCGGTGACCACCTATGGCATAGAGACAATGTCGATGACAAAACAGACAGCAAACCGCCTCAGGACAGCACAAAGGTCAATGGAGAGGGCTATGCTAGGGGTCTCCTTAAGAGACAAAATAAGAAACGAGGAGATTAGACGGAGAACGGGAGTAACGGATATAATAGAACGGATGGCAACACTGAAGTGGCGTTGGGTTGGCCATGTGTCACGCCAGGATGGAAATAGATGGTCGACAAAGATTATTAAATGGCGACCAAGAGAAACAAAGAGAAACGTCGGAAGGCCGCAGATGAGATGGAGGGACGATGTTAAGAAGATTGCGGGCAGAGAGTGGCTACAAGCGGCCCAAGACAGAGGAAAATGGAAAAAACTGGGAGAGGCCTACGTCCAGGAGTGGATAAACACAGGCTGATGAAGAAGAAGAAGATGGTTTTGATCAACTACTATACAACTTGGTTCTCCAACCGTACAAGTTGGTACGGTCCAGTATGCCTTTGTTCTTGTTTAGGATACTGTTTTGAATTGACTTATTGACTATCTTTTGTTTGTTACATTATTAGATTAGTTACCATTTTTATGTTAGTTTCGTAAATCTATGAAAGTCACGAGAAAATCGCGCAGGCAGAAAAAATAAAACAAGATGTGTCTGACATGACAACAAAAAAGTTCGTTGTAAATAAAAATATAATTTGATACACATGTAAACTGTGATTGAATAAAAACGTATTACACAAACATTATCAAAAGATTATAATTAATGAAAAGGTTAATTATGAATCGCAACAGATACCTCGTCAACATTTTGTTGTTGTCTTTATAACAAACATCCATTTCAGTTGGTAATAAATTGTATGTGTTAATTCACTAAAATCCATGCTTAATAATAAGTAGTACGTTTCTCTTCTCCATTATCTAGTTCAATCTGCTCCTGTTTTTGTTCTAATCTTTTTTCTTTTCTTTCTTCTCTAATATTTTCCAAAACCGTTTTTGTTCCTCATCTTGATACGTTTTTCCAGTACCGTAGCTAGGGGGGGGGGCGGACCGCCCCGGGTGCCACCCGACCCCAAATTATCCTTTTTCCTTAGGTGCAACCTCTAAATAAGCCGAGGTGGGGCTGACACCTCACCCGACCCCAAATTATCTGACCCCCGTTTCCTTGAGTGCAACCCTTAAAAAAAAAGGTCATCAACCTGGGTGGGGGTGCCAACCATGAAATCCGCCCCGGGTGTCACCCATGCTAGCTACGCCGCTGCTTTTTCATCTATCTTCAAAGTTTCTGTTTGGCCAACATCTGCAGAGGTTGAAGGAATATTCATGGCTGCTCATTTTCCGCTGCATTTTGCAATTATTGTATTAGACGGTCCTCGCTTTCCAAGAATGGAGTGACTTGTACGTAAACTTGGTCAGCAAAAGATTTCATCACCATTTTACGAAACTCCCAGTTGCATCGTCTACTGCAGACAGGATGAACATTTCCAGCTTCTTTTTGCTCTCTAATATTGTTGTTTTATATATTTTTATAATTACATTCCAAAACTTTCTACTTGTTTTCACAAGCACCTTTTGAGTAGTCCTCATTTATTATTCGTGAAATCTTTAGCACATACTCCCACATAACTTAAAATTTCTTATTTTCAATTGCCCGCCTGGCACCTATATTTTTCGTACATGTCGATTAACACTTTTGTTGCATTTCCACTCCAAAAGGTTGGGTTTTTAACATATTGATTACTTCGGTGGAACGCACGACAAGTGAACGCATGACATCCGAACACATAACAACTGAACCCACGGACAACTGAACACACGGACAACTGAACACACGGACAACTGAACACACGGACAACTGAACACACGGACAACTGAACCACGGACAACTGAACACAATCTTAATTTTTAAATTTAAATATTTGTTATTTTTTATAATCATGACATAGTAACTTTGAGGTTTACGATTTTATAATTATTATTTTATAAATACTGGCCAAATCGTAATCCGAAGTTAAATATTCATATTTTGAAAAAAAAATTCAGTCGTCGAAATATTCGAAGAAAAACTTTTACTTTGATGTCTACTCAACGCCCCACAAAGATGGTCCATTTTAGCTAATTAGGTTCGAAACCGACTTTGCATTGTTTCTCGACAATTTTGCAACGAGATCATTCTACTTTCGTTCATTTTCGCCATCGATTTCACAACAAAGAGGTGCGAATTTCAGATTTTTTCAAAAAATTTCAGCTTTGAGGTCATGTTTTTGGGCCGCGGAAGAATAATATTACTAAATTTTATTCGACAAAAATTCTTAAAATTACTCGGCAAATGAGATTTCATCGTTAAAATTTCGATTTTCGAAAAAAAAATTTGCAATTTAGTTTCAGAGGGGTACCCTTCAAAAAATATATGAAAATTTTGTTTTTCATTTTAAAGCTTTGCGGTGCGAGATACGAAAAAAAGCTATAGAAGTAAAATTGTTTAGGCCCGGGGTCTACTTCCGATGCCGGTGGAAAATTAAAAATCCCTTCGTAAATAAGGACGCTATGGCCGTTTGAAAAATTTTCTAAATTTCGACCTTACAGTCCTTGTGGCGCGACGACTATGAAACAATTTTTAATTTTAAAAACGGTATTGGGTGGCATTTCTCGAGCGCGAATTTTTCGAAATGTACACTTTTTTCGTGCGGCGTCAATTAAGGTGGCAAATTGCAAAAACGCAAATTTTGAAATATTTCGATTTGAAATCGGAACCATATTTGCATATAAATATTTGTGCGCAATTTTAAGCGAAACGAGTTGGTTTTTCGAAAAATTTTATTGAACACTTTCCGTTTTATTTGGCGAATTTAAGCGGTACGTGAAAAGAGGTGGATCTGCCGCGAAGAGGAGGATCTGCCGTTAGGTTAGTGTTAGTTTTAGATATTTCTTTAGAAAACTAATTAAAAACAATTTAATTCTCCGTGAAAATTTAAATCTGCCGCAAAGAGGTGGATCTGCCGCGAAGAGGTGGATCTGCCGCGAAGAGGTGGATCTGCCGTTAGGTTAGTGATAATTTTTGATATTTCTTTAGAAAACAAATTAAAAACAAATAAACCTCCGCGTAAAGTTAAATCTGCCGCAAAGAGGTGGATCTGCCGCGAAGAGGTGGATCTGCCGTGAAGAGGTGGATCTGCCGTTAGGTTAGTGTTAGTTTTTGATATTTGTTTAGAAAACCAATTAAAAACAAACAAATCTCCGCGTAAAGTTAAATCTACCGCAAAGAGGTGGATCTGCCGCGAAGAGGTGGATCTGTCGTTAGGTTAGTGTTAGTTTTTGATATTTCTTTAGGAAACAAATTAAAAACAAATAAATCTCCGCGTAAAGTTAAATCTCCGCGTAAAGTTAAATCTGCCGCAAAGAGGTGGATCTGCCGCAAAGAGGTGGATCTTCCGCGAAGAGGTGGATCTGCCGTTAGGTTAGTGTTAGTTTTTGATATTTCTTTAGAAAACAAATTAAAAACAAATAAACCTCCGCGTAAAGTTAAATCTGCCGCAAAGAGGTGGATCTGCCGCGAAGAGGTGGATCTGCCGCGAAGAGGTGGATCTGCCGTTAGGTTAGTGTTAGTTTTTGATATTTGTTTAGAAAACCAATTAAAAACAAACAAATCTCCGCGTAAAGTTAAATCTACCGCAAAGAGGTGGATCTGCCGCGAAGAGGTGGATCTGTCGTTAGGTTAGTGTTAGTTTTTGATATTTCTTTAGGAAACAAATTAAAAACAAATAAATCTCCGCGTAAAGTTAAATCTCCGCGTAAAGTTAAATCTGCCGCAAAGAGGTGGATCTGCCGCAAAGAGGTGGATCTTCCGCGAAGAGGTGGATCTGCCGTTAGGTTAGTGTTAGTTTTTGATATTTCTTTAGAAAACCAATTAAAAACAAACAAATCTCCGCGTAAAGTTAAATCTGCCGCAAAGAGGTGGATCTACCGCTCCCTCGAACTTTTTTCCAAGTTGAACGGAAAAAGTGAGAATGGACTCAAAATAATAATAATTACCCCGAAAAGCTAGATCCATTACGATTGTGTTCAGTTGTCCGTGGGTTCAGTTTTGTAGTTTCTGATTAGGATTTGGCCAGTATTTATAAAATAATAATTATAAATTCATGATTATAAAAATAAATAACAAATATTTAAATTTAAAAATTAAGATTGTGTTCAGTTGTCCGTGTGTTCAGTTGTCCGTGTGTTCAGTTGTCTGTGTGTTCAGTTGTCTGTGTGTTCAGTTGTCCGTGTGTTCAGTTGTCCGTGTGTTCAGTTGTCCGTGTGTTCAGTTGTCATGTGTTCGGATGTCGTGCGTTCACTTGTCGTGCGTTCACTTGTCATGTGGTCACCTGTCATAGAATCGATTACTTCCACCTTCTGGACTATGATTGGAGTCTACAATTAAAACATTTTTAAGAACTGAAGGTAATGCACAGTCAAAGGTTGAATTTACCATATACAAAAACTTGGTGCATCACAAAAAAAACAGGAAGAATACTGGCGGGTCACTGGGACTTTATTGCAGGACTCTGAGAATATTGCAATCATATTGGTGCTACTCTATTTGTAGTTGAGATTGCTGTTCGAAATGTTGGGATTTAACGATTTCGCATGTATTTACAGCCATTTGAATTTCACTTTAATACCACTTATTTTAACAAAATCAATTATCAAAAACTTCACCAATGAAACTGTCTTTACAATATAACAAAACTCCATTTCAGTTGGTAATTTAACATTTTCATAAATAAAAACACATTTATCGTAACCATCTGATTGCTAATAAATTTTATGTGTTAATTCACTAAAATCCATGCTTTGCACCATCGTTTGCACCGGTCATATCAAAAATATTAAATTGACAATGTTTTCTCCTCCATCCTAATGCGTTCACAAAACACTGATTTACAAGAATTAGGCATATTTATTAATTTACACTGATTTAAACAAAAAAAAAACGATGCAATATTTATTAACATTGGCCTTGGAGTTTAAAGTTGTCCTACAGGCTGTTTTGACAGCTGAGCGTGGTCACGTGATGCAGTTTGCTTTAGTAAAATTCAAAATGTGTAATCAAACCAATCAAAGTCGTTTCTACAGTATCTGCCCCAATATATTGCACGTTAGCAAGATGTGAAACTTTACACAATTTTATTTAAGAATGCCATTATCACGTATATATTTAATGCATAGTTCAATCATGCCTATTAAAAATCGCATAATATTGTAGAAGCGTTAAAAGTAAAAATTTTTATTTCCTGGACCCGAACCAACCCGAACCACGAATCGTTGATCCGCAGCTACATAATTCGAATCCTTTTGGGGTCACTGCGTTTAGCCAAATTTTACGATGTAATTCGTCACATAAATTGTGCATAAATATTTTAAATTAAAAAATACGTGATTTTATTTACTTTGAGGTGGGGGGTCCGAAGATTGCGGCCAATTGAGACAAGGGGGGAGTAGGTTGAAAACTCAGAAAAAAAATTGGGCGTCGTTGCCTGAACTAAAGCGTCATTCATGTGAGGGATTACTAGCCCAGGTTGTTCGTGTCTTCTCACCTATTGGAAGGAGTAAAGGAATCACTTTGCAATATTAAATAAATAAGGCTTCTTGTTATACTTTGTATAGAAGCCTAAAAGTAGCGCACTGGCTACCCAGTTCTTAGACCTCTATACACACAGAGTATTTCCAACACGATTTGAAACGCTCTGTATGATTTTGAATTATGCGGACGGACGGACAGACAGACGGACGGACAGACACGGAGCCAGATCATAAGGCTTCTTGTTATACTTTGTATAGAAGCCTAAAATAAGGGGTGAAGCATTTGAAAGTGGTTGCAGAGCAGCTCTTCCTATAACACAACCCAAAAATGTGTGAAGATCATCAGGGACCTACAGCTTAACGTAGATTACAAACTACGGTTATAGACGATTTTTACGCTGTCACAGCGACTAAGGACGTTTTTGGTCATATAACAGTGGCGGCTGGCTTGGAAAGGGCGACGGGACCCCGCCCTCCGCTCGAAAAAATTTCTTTAATGTGAATGTAGTTGTAACAAAACGGAACCCTGTTTTTACAAGGGTGTTTTGTGTTTAATTAAATTTAGTATGCTGCCACCACTTAATCTATTTTCTTCTTGGATAATCACCCTGGAGGTGGTAGATCTCGGAGGAAGATTAAGAAGAGCTTCCTAATTAAATCCTTTAGCTTGGGAGTGTTGTTGGATCGAGTAGCGTGTCTTTTGTATCAGAGACGTGGGGAAAGCCGGAGGAATAACTACACTTCGCTAACTACTGATCGATCGCTGGAGTAACGACCATTTAAAGATATAACTTGGTATAATTGCGTATATTGAAACAAATATGTTGTACAAGAATAATCTACAGAGTACACAATTACACCAAAAATATTATAGTTTTTTTTTCAAGGTGATTATTATAATTTAAGGCTCATAAATCCACATACACAATACAAAAAAATAGTTCAGTGATCAGATTACGAGTTACACAATACCTATTTCTTGCGGTAACCCTTAGCTCCAGGGGTAGTAGGTTTTGAAATGGTTGATCCTTTTTGTAATCCCAATTTGTTTACACTTTATTATTTTGAAACGGTTCGTTTAATGATTAAAACTTAATGACCAAAAAAAATGATAATATTGAACACTGTGTGAAGAAATTATTTAATCGCGCCCTCGAATTACCGGATAATTGAATGAAATAAAATTTACACTTGACTTAGTATCGAATTAATAATTAAATTTAAATTTGTGCCGAAATGCGAGCCCGGCCTTAGCTCTCGATAAAAACAATCGAATATTATTCGATCTCAACTTTTTAACTCCCTGACTGATGTCAACCGACGATTGAACGAACGAACCCCCTTTTATTTTGGGTCCGCGGTCCTTTTATCAACTTTTTCCCGTTTACTGAATATTAATATCACGCCTCCATTTTGGGCTGCTTGACCAATGAGGTGTGGGGCTTTCTCCCTTAATTTTTAAGAAAGGTGGATTACATATAGGATATCTCAAAACTTACTTCCCCCGTATGTGTAACTATTTTACTGCGCCTCGAGGATCTTTCTCACGGGTCCCTTTTTGGCGTTTTAGGTTTCTTAGCTCATAAAAATTTTTCCCAATTTTGTGAAGGAAGTCGAGCGTTAAGTTGGAATTACGCCGTCTCGTCAAATTTGAATATTTATTAGTACTTTTCTTTTGGCGGTATTTCCATGCATAATGTCCCATTTCCTTTCGTATGTGGATTTTACTAACAAGTGACTTATTTATTACCAGTTGTATTGATTTAACTAATAACCCGGGATGATGAAGTGGCTGTTTCAAACAGGTGGTCGCACCCGGCCGGAACGTCCGAAATGGGACCCTGACTACCACTGATATTTTAAATTAAAGCAAAACGTTTCTTCGTTAAATCAATGTACTGGGTGTTTAAAATTCCTTACCTAAGCTTTATAATTTTTTGCCTCTGCTGGTTTATTACGAGAAATTACCTATGTCGGAAGTTAGCTGTACAAACTTCATGTTTGTAAAGTAATTATGATTAAAAGAAAGGGCGGTTTGTTACATAGTTAAGCCACTGAATATTGATCAATCCGACGTCGGTAGCACCGTAAAGTCTACATGAATTTAAAACGTGTCACAAAAAGTGACAAATTTAATTAGCATTCCCCCCCCCCCCCAAAACCTCAAAGTGTTGCTAGATTGGCAATTTTTAAATTTTATTTTAACATTCATTTCACAAGTTAATTATTAAAACTTATGGGGAGTTCATGGAAGATTTTTAATTTAAGTTATTTTAATTTAAAAAAGTTTTATGTACGTAAAACCCCCTAAAGGCGTTTATGATAAATTCACTCTAACTTTAATTGAAAATTACGTTAAGGAATATTTGAACTCGAACTTTCTTAACTGCGATGCTGAATGAAATTGTATCTGCGCATGAGTGCAGATAAAAATGCTTTATTAAGAGCGCGCTGCGGAAAGAGAGAGAGGGAATGATATTGAAAGAAGCCTCTAATCTTTTGTACAAATTTAAAAAACTAAACGTCGCATCAATGTAATTCTTTTTTTATATTAATAAGGAAAGACTATTGAAGGCAATAACCAATTTTGAGCGCTTTAAATTAAAAGTAAATAGGTTAATTTAATTTATGAAAAAGGACAATTTTGAATTTTTATGACAACCGATTTTAATGAAACTTCGTTATTGCCTTCTACAGATCATTATAAGGACAAAACCTGATTTTGAAGCGATTTCATCATCAATTATAGAAAACTTGTAAATCAAAAAGTGTCCTTAGTGGAGTTTTAAACTATATAAAATCAACTTAATGCACAAAGGGTTCAAGGGTTCCCTTAGATATGGCGCAAATAATTTTTTTAAATCTCTACAAAAGATTAGAGGCTTCTTTCAACATCATAATATCTACTGCTTCCCTCTCTCTCTTTCCGCAGCGCGCTGTTAAAACCAGTTCTAACGGTGAATTCTTAAGATATATCATAAACGGGCCAAACTCCTTAAAATAAAATAACTTTTTTTTTTAATGAATTAAGTGAAAGAGGACCATGAACTCACCATTAATATAATAGCCTCCATTTAGTTAAGTAAAAGTTATCTTTTTTGCCGAGATTGCAAGTGACATAAAAAAATTGGCGGCTGCGGAGACCAGGGGGTATGAAATACCCTCCAGAGCACATGACGATCAGTAGCGTTATTTTATGTTATAATGGACGCATTTGTTTCTTCTAATTGGGGAGTAGGGGTTAATCAAATTAATTTAGAAAATCTACTACCTTAGGGGGGAGGTTAACTAACTCGTTTATTACTGGAGACTCGTGGTTTGATACAATTATAGGGGGGGGGGAGGATTTAATTTTTCACAGTTTGGTAAAGTATTTTAGAGCTGTGCCAACAATCAACGTCGAATTACATACCAATAATATTCAGAGTCGATATTCTGTATTGGGATGGCGGTGCCCCGTCGCCCTCCCCGTACCAGAGCCGCCCCTGGATTTCATGCTCCACACAAAATTCCTTTCGATTTTATCTGTATTTTTTGTAGAGTAAGCGATAACATAAACAAGTACCATTTTTAAGTTAAATTTTTTGATTTTTAACCTTTTAACAAAATTGTCGGGTATTTAGAGACTCGGAAAATTTGATTTCTACTTCTTGATATTATTTTACACTTACCGAGTTTGAGCCATTCACGAACAATTTTGAGGTGTAATCCTAAAATCACTGGTCTGAAAGAAATTCAAGACATTTAAGCTTTTCAATTGATTACTAATTATGTCTATTTGCATGTAAATGGTCACTCAACTAGGACCAAATGGTTTTTAAAAAACTGGAAAAGGACTAGGATGTTTTTAGCGATTTGGTAACAATAAAATTGGGTCCGTCAAGTTGGCCCCTCCATTTTTGAATTTGATATTTTTTTTAGTGTCAGTGGCCAATGCTAGCGAAATGCTGGCGAATGCTGTAAATTTTTTTGAAAATGCTGGGTCGTGGTCCGTTGAATTTTTATTGAGAAAAAAAATTTTTGGTCAACGAGGGGGCCAACTTGACGTAGCCCATCCACTTTCGATTTTTTTTATGTCAGTCGCTAATGCTAGCGAAATGCTGGCGAATGCTGTAAATTTTTTTGAAAATGCTGGGTCGTGGGGCCAACTTGACGGACCCCAATATTTCAACACTAAATAAAAATTCAACGGGCCCAGCATTTTCAAAAAAATTTACAGCATTCGCCAGCATTGGCGACTGACATAAAAAAAAATTAAAAAATCGAAAGTGGAGGGGCTACGTCAAGTTGGCCCCTCCTTGACCAGAAATCTTTACTTCTCAATAAAAATTCAACGGGCCCAGCATTTTCAAAAAAATTTACAGCATTGGCGACTGACATTAAAAAAAATATTAAATTCAAAAATGGAGGGGCCAACTTGACGGACCCATTAAAATTATCTAGTTGATTCTATGTGAACGAAATAAATTTTGCAACCTTTTAATGTACGTTTTTGTGTAACCATAGTTTAAAAAACCGAAACATGTTTACTTTTTAATTAACAAATTATTGTTGGTGGTGAATGTAATTTTAGTGTAAAAGTGAAACCTAATTGATGGTCTCATTTGTTCTTTAAAATTTGCCTCAAAGGGCCAGTTGTATCACAGAAGATCATCCTCACGTAAGATTTCTGCTATTTGATTGGTTAATTCTGACTCTAAGATGATTTTCCTTTATACAACTGGCCCTAAGCAAATGGACTGTATTAGTGTGACATCGTTACCCCCTTTAAGTTGAACAACCTGCAAAGCACTGACTCGAAGAAAAATGTTGCTTATGGGAATTTATACGGTTCCAAGTGGGTTATTTTTACAATTTTTAAGTAATTCTAAGCAGCAGTTTTCCGTCAAGCTAACGATTGGGAAAAAGCAGTTTTATACTTATTAGTCGTGCCGGATATACTGTCATGATCTCAAACCCAATATCTATCTGTGGGCTATGAGGAAGGCAACGGGAAACCAACCCATAAAATTGCTTTCTCTAGTTAGTCATCTCGGCTTCAGTCAAGTTGTAAGCAAACGTCTAAAGAAAAATAAGCAGCATCTATTCATACAAAAGTAAACAACTTAATTTGAACAAACTACCATATAAATACCCAAAAGCAATATTTTGCTGGGAATCAGTGTTGTGCATGTTATCTAACTGTGAGGCACGTGTACGTATAGTGTAAGAAAATTGGGAACATTTTGATCAAAAAAATCCAAAATCGGTTTTCTGCGATTTTTCGACGGATTTCGTTAGGTAATTAAACATCCTCTCGGAACCCTGAGCTTCTTACCGAATTCTTCGTCTGAAGTTGAAATTTTGGGTACGGTCCCCTAACTGTGACCACTCCAAATAAATTGAAAATTTCCTATTGCAAAGAGGAAGGTTTATATAGTATACTGATATAATTTAAAGCTGCGAATGTATTATCAAAATTTTGAGTAAATCGAATTTGAAGTTTGCAAATTTACATGTAAAATTAACGAGATTCCCGCGCGTCGCTCATTCTGTTGACGGTACGTGCAATATGAATGACCCTAACACTTAGAGTATTTCGCACCGGCAGATGCAGCTCGTCTCTCGTACATGTAACATCGATTATTTTTTGTTTTTACGCGAATTTTTGGGGGTGAAACGTAATAGTTTACTGCCCCATACCGCAACTGTACTTTTTAATGCTATTTCAAGGGTCTCTAAGCTCCCGGTTTCATTTGATGGGAGGCGCTTCTCGCATGTTTAGCATAGTAAACAGAGTCAAAACCGCCCTGGAGGGGTGCAGAGCGGAGCGCAGCGGCGCCCCGAAAGGGTAGGTTTTGACGATGGATAAACCTCCCTATCGAATGCACACCCCAAAAATCGAAGAAAAATTATTAAATTTACGTACTTTCAAATTGATTTTTCTCGAAATTTTATGTATACATTCGCAAGTGAAATTTTTACAGTATACTCTATAAACCTTCCTCTTTGCAATAGGAAATTTTCAATTTATTTGGAGTGGGAACAGTTAGGGGACCGTCCCCGAAATTTTTTATGAAGGAGTGAAAATGATGTTTTTCGGCAAAATATTTTTTAAACAAATTTCTATTTCAGCTATATTGTTATCATATTATAACTCATTAAAAAAATTAAAAACACTTAAAATATTTTAACAACATCCTAACAAAATCCGTCGAAAAATCGCAGAAAACAGATTTTGGATATTTTTTCGCAATTTTCTTACACTAGTAATCAGTAATATAATCCAAATTTTTGCGTCATAAATTCCGGTGTTTAATACTGAAAGTTTTTTAGTATTTAAGAATTTATTGTAACAACGTTTTTTACAGAAAATTTTGTTGACTATGTTAGTTTGGTACATTACGTATTTTTTATACAAAAATGTAATATTAGGCATTTTATATGATGTAATATAAAACAAGTACATACAATTTGACTTGTGTTATCTACTAAATTTATCATGTTGAATATTAAGTATTGCACTTAATTAATAAACATAAAAATGTCCGCTATTTTTGTTCGTACGGTGAACCAACTACCATTAGCAAACACAATTTGTAAACAACAAAAATTAACAAATCTTTATGTGTTAATAAAAATTACAATTAACGTCTTTATACAATTTATATACAAAGATTTTGATTTAAATTTTTCATGATTAAAAAATTATGTAAAATATTCATAATAAATTGGCAACAAACAGATAAATGTTATTATAAAGCCTCATGTAAATATACGAAAAACCTTTTGTATGGTCCATTTGAATTATCTAATTTGGAGTTTTACGTTTTCTATAGTTTTGCTTTAAAAGTGACTACAAATCTTTTCGAGAAGATACTTCCACTATACCACAGTTAAACTTATTTTAAGAAAAAAAATTGAACATGAGCGTACATGTACAATTGCTTTAGGTTTTTATATTGTCAACTGTCTCATAGTGATGGCAAATGGTTGTACTAATGCTATTACAATACATTACGATACTATAAATTCACCCAACACGTAACAACAATTATTAAACACATACAAGAGTTAGAACATAATAGTTGCATAAAAGTATTTTTTTATTAATTTGCTACTTACAATAAAATATTAGATGTATATGAATCACCATGTTACCTCACTTTAAAGGCACTTACATAGTCACTTTAAAAGAAATTTTTTTTCAATATTATTAATTTGTCTAATTGCGTAAAAATTAATATACTATGCAACTAATCCATAAAACGAATCATTTACATCTTTATTCCTTTTTAACTTAACTACCTACGATAAAACATGTAAATACTAACTCTATAGGTTAAAAATAGGTGTTGAACATTTTTTAATAAATTTGTACTTTCTACATCTTTACTGCTTGTGATGCATAAGGACCAATAAAATAAAATTATTGCTTTGCTTTAACAATAATAAATCAAATATAAAAGTGTTGTTGCCAGATTCAAAATAACTGATAACTATAAAATTTTAACTATTTAGTATTGATAGAAATTCAGCTAGTTTTATTAATCTCTGAGATAATTACATTTTCAATGTCTTGTAAACCCCATTGATGATCAATTATTTCAAGTGCCTCCCATTCTGCTTTAAATGCTACTTTTGGATCGGGAGGCATTGCCATTGCTGCACCGGACATTTGATCCTGCATTTGTCGTGCTTGATCAGCACCTAATTAACGTTACCAATTTTAACACAAAAATAACAATTTAGTTTTAAACTTACCATTATTTTCTCCTAAAACCAATGCATATATGCTTCTCAATCCAAAAACGTTTAAAAAATACCACGATGCACTAGACACCCAAGAAGCATCTAAATGCATCAGCTCGATTCCACGCTGCAACATAGGCTTAAACCGTAAGGTTAACGGGAAAGGAACTCGGGTGGTTATAAAACCAGAAAACATCCAATTAATCCAACCCCCAATTATAATCATCGGTAAAACATTCGTTACGTTCCCTTTCAACATATCCGTCATCATACTAGGATCGGTCATAACATTTTGTGTAACCGGTGCTCTCTGTTGTGTAAGGTAACCAATTTCTTCATTATTGAAAAACTGTCGCCGCATCAAAAACGATGATCTGGGAATGTATCGGTAATTTTCTCGCAACACTCTTGAACGTAAAATAACTTGACTGCGGAAAATAACTTAAAAAACTTTCTCTTCACTGAAACCAAACACAATTACCTGTCTTGCAGTTGCTGTGGTTCAATTTTCTTTTGCGAGGCCAGCAATATTGAAATGTAATGTCGAAGTATTCCAACAAGAAATGTGATTACAACGATAGGCAAAAACACCCATCCTCGAATTTGCGAATCGACAACTAAATCGCTCATTTCACTAAAATGTAACGTAATAATTAGGGTACAAAAAATTAATTTAAATAAAAGTGATGTGTAATTATTGATTAGGTTATTTTTGATTTGTTTACAGTGGGTAACTACAACGTGAATTTCTTTATAGATTCCTTTAAATAATTACCTGATTGCTTTAATAAATATAATTGGAAATAAGGACCCAGATTAATAATTTAATTTTGAATCACTTCCTGTAAAAACCGACACGATGGCCGACGCTGTTTCTGAACACAGCAACGGGAATATAACGTGAACGTATCGGTTGACTGTAGGAGGTTCTCAAACTTTTACTTTGTAACTGGCTGTGAACATTGCATAACTTTCCCATTCAATTCTAACGTCACAAATTATTTTTCGGTAAAACCAATGAGAAGCCTTGGTGAAGTTTCATGTTTACTCCAAAATTCTATTATTTAGCAAGAAATTTTCCCATTAGAGTTAATTGAATACTTTGTTTTCCATTAGACATTAATTAAGAATATCGTTTGATCAAAGGTACTCCAGAACCAGAAAACCATTTAAAAAGGTGCATGTCAGTGGCCCCCCCAGTTTCGAATTTTTTTATAAAAATGGTGTCACACGTTAGAGCATCGTTAGAGCCTGAATGAGCTTCCATTATTTTCGTTTGAGCCTCAAAGGTCGCGGAGTTATTCGCAAAAAACAACTGGGGGGGCCATAGACATGTTGGCCCCCCCAGTTTCGAATATTCGCGTGAATTTGGTGTCAAACGTTAGAGCATCGTTAGAGCCTGAATGAGCTTCCATTATTTTCGTTTGAGCCTCAAAGGTCGGGGAGTTATTCGCGATAAACTGCTGGGGGGGGGGCCGTAGACATGCTTTTCCATTTTCCTTCCAATTTGGATTTTTTGTTTGAAACTGATGCCAATCGATAGAGCATCGTTAGAGCCTCAATGAGCTTCTATGGTCATGGTTTTAAGTTAATATATTTACAAAGTTATGGATGTTTTAAATTTTCGAACAAACTCCGAGCAACATGCATGCCAGATTCAAAGATAAAAACTTTTAAGTTGGTTATAAAAAACCCTATATACCTAAGCGAGAAATTTTATTTGAAATTATAAAAATTTTTATCGAAGGAATATAGCGAAATAGAATATCATGCCGAGAAAATCTAATATTGATCTGAAGTACCTTAACCTGGTTATTGTTGCAAATAAAGAGAATTTTTTTATAAAAATGGTGTCACACGTTAGAGCATCGTTAGAGCTTGAATGAGCTTCCGTTATTTTCGTTTGAGCCACAAAGGTCGCGGAGTTATTCGCGATAAACTGCTGGGGGGGGGGCCGTAGACATGTTTTTCCATTTTCCTTCCTATTTGGAATTTTTGTATGAAACTGATGCCAATCGATAGAGCATCGTTAGAGCCTCAATGAGCTTCTATGGTCATGGTTTTAAGTTAATATATTTACAAAGTTATGGATGTTTTAAATTTTCGACCAAACTCCGAGCAACATGCATGCCAGATTCAAAGATAAAAACTTTTAAGTTGGTTATAAAAAACCCTATATAAGCAAGAAATTGTATTTGAAATTATAAAAATTTTTATCGAAGGAATATAGCGAAATAGAATATCATGCCGAGAAAATCTAATATTGATCTGAAGTACCTTAACCTGGTTATTGTTGCAAATAAAGAGAATTTTTTTATAAAAATGGTGTCACACGTTAGAGCATCGTTAGAGCCTGAATGAGCTTCCGTTATTTTCGTTTGAGCCACAAAGGTCGCGGAGTTATTCGCGATAAACTGCTGGGGGGCCGTAGACATGTTTTTCCATTTTCCTTCCTATTTGGAATTTTTGTATGAAACTGATGCCAATCGATAGAGCATCGTTAGAGCCTCAATGAGCTTCTAATATGGTCATGGTTTTAAGTTAATATATTTACAAAGTTATGGATGTTTTAAATTTTCGCCAATCTCCGAGCAACATGCATGCCAGATTAAAAGATAAAAACTTTTAAGTTGGTTATAAAAAACCCTATATAAGCGAGAAATTGTATTTGAATTTATAAAAATTTTTATCGAAGAAATATAGCGAAATATCATGCCGAAAAAATCTAATATTGATCTGAAGTACCTTAACCTGGTTATTGTTGCCAATAAAGAGAAAATTTATGATCCAATGGGTAAAAAGTTTTGGGGCCCATCAAATGTTTGTTGGTCGGAAATAGTAAAACAATTTGGTAATACCACCGTTTTGCACAAAATATGTTTATAACCACGCGATCGTGAACAGGCACAAAATTATGGAAGAATTAAATTTACAGGTTTCATCAAAATACACTGCAGAAATTAACTCGGATATATCGGATGAGGATCAAGAAGAAAACGAAGGAGGCGACAAACGTTTAGAATTTCGAATAACTTTGACAGCGGAAGAGTGGAATAGTATTTCTCCGTCCAATCGCTCTTACAAACGATCAGATGGGAACAACAACGATAATATTAGAAATTACGAAACTTTGAAAGCACACTACTGGACAGATTTAATTCATACCAAAATTTTTAGAGAGACGAAAGTTCCATGTTGTATAATACGAGTATACAAACGTTGTAAAATCTACCCAAGTGGATTTTGTTACTTTCAAATAAGTCGTCGATGCAAATCTTGTCATGGCATTTTAAAATGTGGAAAATATTCCAAATGCGGAATGTGATGTCGTGATGGAGTGCATATACACTGGTTATATTAACAACTGCAATCAAGACGTTAAAAGAAATATATCGAAAGCCAAACGGGAAGAATTAGAAACTAAATTAATCAATGAGAAAATGACACCTTCTTTTATCCTAAATGACGAGGTACGAAAACTTATGGACTATGGCGATTTGCAATCCAGTAATTTACCGACTACAAATGCACTGCGAGTTTTAGTTTTATTAATAAAACTTTTTCTTCAAACAATAATTTTGCAGTTGATATTATATGAAATCGATGAAGGTAATAATGATTATTTATATCAACTAAAGCTTTATATTCCTTTAAGTTGATGTTTTATTTATAATTTTCGTCATGGAAAGTCAGGGAATTTAAAATAGCAATGATGGTGGGAACCCTCAATCTGGCAAAATTCAAGTTAACGCATGTTGCTCGGAGTTTGGTCGAAAATTTAAAACAGCCATAACTTTGTAAATATATTAACTTAAAACCATGACCATAGAAGCTCATTGAGGCTCTAACGATGCTCTATCGATTGGCATCAGTTTCAAACAAAAAATCCAAATTGGAAGGAAAATGGAAAAGCATGTCTACGGCCCCCCTAGCAGTTTATCGCGAATAACTCCGCGACCTTTGAGGCTCAAACGAAAATAATGGAAGCTCATTCAGGCTCTAACGATGCTCTAACGTTTGACACCAAATTCACGCGAATATTCGAAACTGGGGGGGCCAACATGTCTATGGCCCCCCCAGTTGTTTTTTGCGAATAACTCCGCGACCTTTGAGGCTCAAACGAAAATAATGGAAGCTCATTCAGGCTCTAACGATGCTCTAACGTGTGACACCATTTTTATAAAAAAATTCGAAACTGGGGGGGCCACTGACATGCACCTCATTTAAAATGGGTTTCTTCCACAGAATTCATTAGTCATCGAATGACTTTAAGGATGGCCAAACAAATATTGAAAGTCTATCCGGCTCTAAACTTGAAACTGTTGTGCTTCGCCCTTTTGAGTAGCGTAAATCTACAAATTGTTTTCGAAATTCTATAGTATAGAAGAAAATGGTACAAACACTGGTGGTAAGGGTTGGTTTTTGACACCCTTAGCTCCATAAGAGGGTTATGAAATTTGGAACGTAGATTCAGGTCATCAAGTAGATTATTATATCAAAAATTTTGGAGGGGATCTCGTCCACTGCGCCGGCCTTGGAATTATTTAATAATTTCTTAGAGGTAAGGGTTGGTTTTTGACACCCTTATTCCCAAAGGAGGGTTATGACATTTGGAACGTAGATTTGGGTCATGAAGTAGATTATTATATCAAAAATTTAGAAGGCGATCTCGTCAACTGCGCCGCCTAGAAATTTTTATTATTCTTCTTGGACCTGTAACCTGATTTTTGGTGTACTCCGAAGCACGGAGACGGTCAAGAAATTTTCGATTGTATCCGGAGTCAAACCGGAGAATCTTTTATTAGCATTTAATCATGCTAGTCAGGTCGTCAGGTAATTCAGGCCGTGATCCTGGTCATACATAAAACTGTAAATTTTCGCAATATGGCGGCCAAACCCGGGATCGCTAGACCGTGCAGTAATTGGGGATAGGCTGGAATAAATTTCAGTATTATTATTTGGGGATCTTTAAAAAGACATTGGTTTAGCGACCCAAGATTTGATCGCCATATTGCAAAAAACCACGCAAAAAAGACATTTTTACGAATATTCATAAATATTTCGGTTTTATAATATAATGTAAATCGGTTAAATGCATCAAAAATTAGTGGCGGCTCGTGATTTCTTCTAATGGCAGGGCACAAAATTTAAATAAAAAGGAAATTTAAATTTGCACAAAAATTGTAATTCCAAAAAAGCTTTATTTTATCCTATTTTAACGGGGGGGGGGGTTATAATATACCCCAGCAGGAAAGTAAAGCGTAAAACAGTATTATAATGCAATTTTTAATATTTTACGGCCTGATCAATTACTGGGGAGTATTCCATACCCCCCCCCCCCCCCCCGATCACCTGGTCTCTGTAGCTTCTTATTATTTAGAATCTCATTTGCAGTAGCGGATCCTTTCTTATTTTAATTTACTTATCTACTCAAATTTATTTTTGTATAATTGTTGGGGCAAAAATAACAAACAATAAAAATGGGGTGCCAGTGTGCCCTTCAAACTAAGCCGCCATGGCTCAATACGAAACATCAACATCATCTAGCCAATCAAATCGTAAAATACAGGTTCCAATTTACCATTTATTTCTTGACATAAACGAGGTACTGACCCGCCAGCATTCATTTGTTCATTTAAGTGAATCGTTGGGGGGGAGGCGAATAAAATAAATAGAAGCGATTTTGTGGTGGGGTGGTAAAAGCCATCATCATTATTATCGACATATATAATAGCATAAATGTATCTGTATGTATGTCTGTCTGTCTGTTACGTTAAATGGTGCTGGTGATCCGTAATCTCAGTGCGGCCTTTAGGCCGCACAACTTGGGTAATCATAAGTCAGTGCGGCATTAGAATACCACCTTCTGCCTATCTATTTGTTCACACGCATCCGCAGGGTTCGTCCATAAAGTACATCCGCAATTTTTCCGATTTTTTTACCCCCTCTGCCCCCTTGTCACACTTGGTCACAATCTTCGGACTCCATCCCCAATTGTCTAAAATCAAACTTGATGTTTTATACTAAAAAACTATTCATTAATTTTTAATTTTTTTGAAAATTTTATGGCTGTAATAAAAATTGCAATAAATTATACAAGCAAGAATTCAGACAAACTTTCAAAAATATTTTAATCACAATTTTCTTAGAAATCCCAAAAGTGGGATTTTCATACGGACGTCACATTTGTCCAACCCCCCCCCTTGTGTAAACTCAAGGTGTGGACGTCCTTTGTGGACGACCCTTCATTGGTTTATTTTTTGCTTACTAACTTAGAAAGGTTTCATTGCGGCCTTTAGGCCGCACAGCCATGGAACTTCTGCACGATAAAATGCTAACGAATGAGAAATCTATCTATCGATGTGAATTTTGAAAAACGGAAGATTTTATAATGTAGGCTCTCGAGAATCACAAGAATTTAGCGTTATAGACATACAAATAGTTGTATAAATTAATAAAAGGGTTACATTGGGTACGTTTTTGTGAGGGTTGATTAATTAATCTGCTTATGGACGCTCGAGGTTTGCTAAAATGAGGGGGAGGGGCGACGACTATAAATGAAATTTTTAACTCTTTAGTAAAGTTAAATCTGTGCCACCATTTAGGGGTCGTCCATAAAGGACGTCTGGAAGGAGGGGGATTTACAAATGTGACCGGGAGAGAGGGGAGGGATTGGACAAATGTGACGTCCGCATAAAAATCTCAGTTTTGGGATTCATAGGACTTTCCTGGGAGGGCCAAAGATTGTGATGAACTGTGATGAACTGAACTGGAGGGGGAGAGAGAGGAGAGACTTGTTAGTCGGTCCTTATGGTCCAAGCTACGTCGGATTGTCTAATATTTCGCATTAAAAAATTATTCTGAATTATTCTGTTTTGGGAGGGCGGCGCTCCGCCGCAAAATACTATGTAACGAAATTAATAAATAAAGGATGGCAAACATACACCACGACGCACTCTGATGGCTGTAACTCTTCAACCAATCGGTTTACAACAAAAATGCAGAAGATTTTTTTGTAGACAATTTAGCGACCTTTATTTTCAATAACCTTAAATTTTGCTTTAAAGTGAACCCAAACCGAGATATTCACGAATATTTATAGAAATGTATTTTTTCGTGCGGTTTTTCAATATGGCAGCAAACCCGCGATTTGTTAGACCGTGCATTAACGTGGATTAACATGCACTGTTTAACGTGGTCCTCGAACCACGGTTTGACAGTGGTGGCATTGACGACTCAATCTTTACATCGATGTCCAGGATTTTGGTAAGATTGAAGATGTATTTGTTTTCATTACTTCGTTTCAGTGAAGCCATAAGAAGTAGGAGGGACCTCTTGTCCCCCCTTGGTGCATTCTACTGATGGATTCAGCAGCGTAACCTCGGGCAAGCAGGTCGTCCTTCACGACTTGGACATCTAGGTTTTGATGAATGGCCCTAGTGACGATGCGAAGTGGTTTTTCGTCATGAAGTTGATGCGAAAAGAAGCTCCCTCTAGCTGCGGTGTCCAAGTTGGCCTCGAGTAACTTGAACATCGCACGGTAGTCATTTGGAGTGGAAGGCATGATGGAGATGCCTTTCGTGACGTTTGTGATCCTTGAATAATTTATTTTCTCGAACTTGAGTTGTTCTGCGAGCTGAAACCACTTGACCTGACTGCTGAGGCGTTGTTTGGGGGGGGGGGGATTTGGAGGGATGGTGGAGATTGTAGATGCAGCCCTTAGTGGTGGAGAATGGTATGGCTGGTTGCTGCACTCTGGCATCGGATTTTCGTCCATTTCTTCTGGTTCGAATTCCGCTTGTGCCAAGTTTGCGTATTTGTTGGCACGGCTGAAGTTTTCGTCGGGCGAGGAAGGGTTGCTGGGGTTGGAAAAGCGACTCAACTATTTTACGTCTTACTGAGGGCGAGAAACCATCGGAAATTTATTTTCCTGAGGTGGAAGCCAATTTGTGTTTTTCACGGTCGGCGTGGAAAAGTTGGAGGTCATCCACTAGTTGTTGGCAGTCTTCTTCGACTTCCGCTTGCAGAGTTTCCAACTTGTGGAGCTCCTCTCTCACGCTCTCTGTGCTGGCTTGCAGATTTGCCTCCCAGTGGCCTCCTAGCCTTTATTTCGTATTCCTTTCGGGGATGGACTTTTAACGTCAGGAGTGGTGTTGAGGGTGTTATTTGCGCTGGTAATGGTCAATGTATTGTGTTCGGTGTCCATTTCGATCGGGGTTGTCGTCAAATTTTGATTTTTACCCTTTCAACGCATTTTGAGATTTCTTGTTATTAGGAACACAGAAGGTTAAAAGCACATCAGTTTCGCTAGTGTGATTTTCCCACCTGAGGTATTTATCTCTTTTAAGAAGCGGTGTACGAAGAATATTTCCTTTTTTCTTGAACGGGAAGTGTAATACATTTAATTTAAGAGATCGAGCCGGGTACTAAGCATTGACTGTCAACGCACTTAACCGTTTAAAAGGTCTTATTTTTGTAACCAAAAGTTCTTTTCTGCAAATTTTGAATACAGGAATCCCCAACAGTTGACCTTATAATATTACAACACCGTGTATATAATAATCGTTTGTTTTCAATTGATACTTGATGGGTGTCAACGCCGCTATCATTAATCCTATTATCGCGACGATTTTAAATGAATAACAATAAACAAGGACGTAACTTATTAAAAAAAATTGTTGTAATTAACAGAACTGTTTAAGCCAATAAAAGGCGAAATAATAAAGGTCAATTCATAAATTATAATTAAATTAGATATTTAATTTTGAATTTGTTTATTGAAATTTGTAATGTTTTATCGTTTATGACAATTAAGTGTCGGATAAAGTGATTTACTTTACCGACATTGTAGTGACAAGACACCGGCGTCAGCGCTATCCCGCTGCTATCACTGCAGTAGTAATTTGTAAATAATTTTATTAATAAAATAATTTTTTCGTTTTAAGTAGAGTCATAATAAATTGGGAACATATCGGAATCAAATTATTGATTACATCTTTAACATAGGTACGTAAATTTGTATCTAGTGATTGTCACATAACTGTCAAAATCACTTATCAGATAGGGGGAGGGTCCATTATGACATTTTACTGGTAAGATAGGTAATTTGGAATTTTAATAAATCAAATTTAATTCACTTACAGATTTAGACGATCGAAAATAAGAACAGCTAGCCAGAATGCCAGCTGTTCGAGGAGATGGCATGCGAGGTCTCGCTGTGTTCATATCAGACATTCGCAACTGTAAGTTAAATGAAATTGTAAAATAAACTTAATTAATGCTTGCTTTGTTTTAGGTAAAAGTAAAGAAGCGGAAGTTAAACGTATAAATAAAGAATTGGCAAACATACGAAGTAAATTTAAAGGCGATAAAACCTTGGATGGCTATCAAAAGAAAAAATACGTTTGTAAGCTCCTCTTCATATTTTTACTTGGACATGACATAGATTTTGGTCATATGGAAGCCGTTAACTTGTTATCCTCAAATAAATATTCTGAAAAACAAATTGTGAGTAGAAAATTTTGGTTAAAATCGAAAATCAAGGTTTCCATTTCCAGGGCTATTTGTTTATATCAGTACTAGTAAATACGAATAGTGAACTAATAAAACTCATTATTCAAAGTATAAAGAACGATTTGGCATCAAGAAATCCGATTCACGTTAATTTGGCTTTGCAATGTATTGCTAACATTGGAAGTAGGGAAATGGCCGAAGCATTTGGTAATGACATACCAAAGCTTCTTGTTTCTGGGTAAATAGTGCTTTTATCGAACAATGCTCGTACTAATCAAGTTTTTGTAGCGACACTATGGATGTGGTGAAACAAAGTGCAGCTTTATGTTTATTACGATTATTTCGTACTTGCCCAGATATAATTCCCGGTGGTGAATGGACATCCCGTATCATTCACTTATTGAATGATCAACATATGGGAGTTGTAACAGCAGCGACTAGTCTTATTGATGCTTTAGTTAAGAAAAATCCTGATGAGTATAAGGGTTGCGTATCTCTTGCTGTATCTCGTTTGAGTAGAGTAAGTAAACCGCAGTTTTCATTTCACTTGTATTAAAAGTTAAATTACAGATTGTCACAGCTAGTTATACAGATCTCCAAGATTACACTTACTATTTCGTGCCAGCTCCTTGGTTGTCTGTGAAATTGTTGCGCTTATTACAAAACTACACTCCACCAGGTAAGCCGCTGTATTGCAGTCTCAAATATCTTCTTTAAACTGGAGTATCTTTTAGCCGAAGATCCTGGCGTTCGTGGACGACTCAACGAATGTTTGGAAACGATACTAAACAAGGCTCAAGAACCACCAAAATCTAAAAAAGTTCAACATTCAAATGCCAAAAATGCAGTACTATTTGAAGCCATTAGTTTAATCATTCATAATGACAGGTAGGATTGTATTAAGGATACCAACATTTCGTCACAAAACTATTTTTGTAGTGAAGCTAACCTGTTAGTAAGAGCTTGTAATCAACTGGGACAGTTTCTAAGCAATCGAGAAACAAATTTGAGATACTTAGCGCTTGAGTCCATGTGCCATTTAGCAACGTCGGAATTTTCTCATGAAGCTGTTAAAAAGCATCAGGAGGTCGTAATTTTGTCTATGAAAATGGAAAAAGATGTGTCGGTAAGGCAACAAGCAGTTGATTTACTGTATGCCATGTGTGACAAGACTAATGCGGAAGAAATAGTTCAAGAAATGTTGAACTACTTAGAAACTGCTGACTATTCAATACGTGAGGAGATGGTTTTAAAAGTTGCTATCTTGGCTGAAAAATACGCAACGGATTATACTTGGTAATATTGATTAAATTTAACCAACAAGTTTTCAACATAAAATTTCAGGTACGTCGATGTTATTTTAAATTTGATTCGAATTGCTGGGGATTACGTATCGGAAGAAGTTTGGTATCGTGTGATTCAAATTGTTATAAACCGAGATGAAGTACAAGGATATGCAGCTAAGACTGTTTTCGAGGTTAGTTAGTTGAAAAGTTCCGAAATCCTTGTGTGAAATTAAATATTGTTCTTTTTTGTTAGGCTTTACAAGCCCCAGCTTGTCACGAAAATATGGTAAAAGTTGGTGGTTACATTCTTGGAGAGTTTGGTAATCTCATTGCTGGTGATCAACGATCGTCACCGCAAGTTCAATTTCAGCTTCTACATTCAAAATATCACTTGTGTTCCCCTATGACTCGCGCTCTTCTACTTTCGACGTACATAAAATTTATCAATTTATTCCCAGAAATACGTACTCAAGTACAAGAAGTTTTTAAACAGCACAGTAACTTACGTTCTGCAGATGCAGAATTACAACAAAGAGCTTCCGAATACTTGCAGTTGAGTATTATTGCTAGCACTGATGTATTGGCAACGGTACTTGAAGAAATGCCTGCTTTCCCTGAACGTGAAAGTTCCATTTTGGCTGTTCTTAAAAAGAAGAAACCAGGAAGAGTTCCTGAAAACGAAATCAAAGACGGCAAAAGCCCCACACCTGTTAATAATCATAACAATGATATTAATAGTACAAGGTAAATTTTTTACTTTTCCAAGCCCTTTAACCAATTTGTTGTTACTTTTAGTAGTAACATATCTGGAGATTTACTTGGATTATCCACACCACCGACTTCTCAACCACCTTCTGGAAACACTGGTGTTTTATTAGATGTGTTGGGAGATGTATATAGTTCAAAACCAAGCACAAACAACTCAAATAATATACAAACTTTGAATGTTCACAATCCCAAAAAGTATAAAACTGGTAAGAAAACCTAAAACTTTTTTTTTATTATAATTTTTTAGATTTGTGTGCAAAAATAATGGCGTTTTATTTGAGAATGATTTAATTCAAATTGGAGTTAAAAGCGAATTTCGTCAAAATTTAGGCCGTCTTGGTTTATTTTATGGTAATAAAACCACCTTTGCTCTTCAAAATTTTGTTCCTACATTGTTATGGTCCGATGATCAAACTGCCAAGATGAGCATTCAAATGAAACCAGTCGAACTTACTTTGGAAGCTGGTGCTCAAATTCAGCAGTTGATTAATTCTGAATGTATTGATGATTACACAGGTACAACAAAATTTTAAACTTGGAAGTGTAAAAAAGTTATTAAATATCTGTTTTAGATACTCCTAGTATGGTTATTTCTTTTATTTATAATGGTACTTCCCAAAAAATTACTGTTAAGTTACCATTGACGCTAAATAAATTTTTTGAACCCACCGAAATGAATGGCGAATCCTTCTTTGCTAGATGGAAGAATTTGGGAAGGTAAAATATTTTTTTACCATTTGCTTTATCCAATTATCTAACAAACTTTGCGTCAAATCAGCATTTAATCTTAATGCATGTGAGGGTCATATAGTAGAGGCTGGTTATACACTCCAAAACTGCACGATTTTATACATAGTTGTGGGGTTGAGTAGTTAGAAGTTAAGTGGAATATAATCACCTTTTTCTTTAATTAAAATTAGATAAGGAACGGGATAGTCTTGTAAGTTCCTTGTCCCAAATTTTGGGTTTCAGAATCATTTTGGATACCAAAATTTTCTTATCCATATCTCAACAAATTACAAAACAAAATAAATAGTAATTAAAATAATCTGTCATATTGGAATAATACTGCACTATCACACTGATAACTACTTTTACTATGAATGTGCATTCCCATCTAATCTCGAGACATTTCTCGTGCTGATAGGCCCCAGTAATTGGAATTTGACTACTTCCACTGTGTTGCAAGTAGTAAAATTAACATTTAATTTAGCCTGCTCCCAATTATTGCATGGTCTAGTAACCCCAGATTTGATCGGCATATTGTAAAAAGGACCTGAAAACTTACATTTTTAAGAATATTCCTAGACCACACAAACTTAGTATGTCTGTGTAGCAGTTCTAGACTTAGTCCACGATATGTAGAAGTAGAAGGCAGAGATTTCTGCCATTTGATTGGCTGATACAGCAAAAATCCCTGGGTTAACCCTTACTCGGGGTTGAACCTCTGTTATACAACCGGCCCTAAACCAATCAAATAACAGAAATCCCTGAGTTAATTCTGACTTGAGGGTTATCTTCTGTTATACAATCAGCCGTTACAGGTCCAAATAAAGTTACTAAAATTTATTCCAGTCCCTTAATTATTTTTACAATAAAACCCTTATTGACTTACCTAATTAACATTCTTCATTAAAATTCTTGAAATTTCAATTATATAAAAATAATAAAATTTGAAAAAATCTTTCAAAATGAACTGCATCTCGTCCCTTGTTTAAGGACGCCCATGAATAAATCTGTAATTGTATGTAGGGCAGAGGTCAGCAACCTTCTGTTAGATTATAGGGCAACAATAGAAAATTTATCAGGTGTGAAGTGACACAAAATTTTAAGCGGCAATAATGCCGATGTCTTCAATAATTTTTTAGAAAGGTAGAATAATTTGGAAAACCATTGAAAAGGTTTCAATAAATACCGTATTGTTTTTACAAAACTACCAAGTCAATTTTGGAGTTTTATAATGAAATTATTATTTAAAATACGCAATTCAGATTACAGCATGTTTATCATAAATGCAAAACTTGATACAAAGTAAAAATGATGTTATTCAATTTATTTAAAGCGCTAATCATTATTTATTATAAACATGGGCGATTTACTGGCCATTATTAGGTCAAGCATGCATACACAGCAAGTTTTACATCAAACTGAGTTTTGTAAGCCCTAAATTTTAAGGATAATATATTAAATATGCTACCAAAAAAATCAATAACAAGCCAGTGACGTTAAACTAAGGTGAAACAAAATTGTTGAGTACAATTTACAGGAAAACTAATAGTTTTCATAAGAAATTCTAACTAAAATTTCCCATTCACGAAATCGGATTTAGTTAAATCCTATATTTTCTCATAATGCTCAGCTCAATTTTCTCAGCTGCTATATTATTTTGTACTTGTAGTATTTGCCGGTATAGTCAGCTTCCTGCCGTGCATGGGATTCTCTGAGCAATAACGCGGCTCGGTCTTCAGCCTCGCATAATCGTCGTATCAGCAAATGACGTAAACTTATGGCAAAAAAAAGATGTACATATAGAGAAATGGCTCTTACAAACCTACCTAAAACGTATTTTTGGAATTTTTCGCTCATGTTTGAGTGTCAAAAGTGTTCCAAAAGTCGAATTTAGTGAGTCAAAATTTCAATTCAATATAGGGGAAAAATATTAATTGTACGCACCCTGGTGGCTGTAATATCAACTAAATATTTGACGTCTTAATTAATTAAAATTATTTTAAAAATCAATTAAAATACGTTAAATTTATTATTTTTTATTAAATTATTTATTTATTACTTAGTTGTAATGTATTATTATCGTTCAAAACCAAATCAAAGTATTTCTGAGCGAGGTCAAGCGAGGTTATATCATTAGCGTGCATCAGCGTGACGTCACGTTGATGTTGCTTACAGCGCACCATCGTTAATATTTCTCCCCTATAGTGAATTCGATTTTTTCGTTGGTGCTGATGTTATAAGCTCTGTCTACTAATAGGGCCATTTTTTACCATTACTAAGACAGTAAGTGATGATCCAGAGATATGATGACGTGGTTCGGCTTCCACGTGAAAGTGTAGGTTCCCATTATATGCCCAGCCCTACCTAGATTGACTGTGTAACAAAAAACATTGACCTGAGGTAAGGTACTAGTACACTATTTGACCAATTCCATAAATTTGGCTAAAAACACGTCAAATAAATATTTGGTCATGAATTTCTGTATACAGTAGACACGTAATACCGTGAACACCGGGTACAGTATGTTTTTTCAATGGACCTCTGTATAGTATACGAAATATACACTCGCGCTCATAATAGTAAGGCACCCCCACGAATGTGTTATAATGTAATAATTCAAGAAAATATAAATAAAAAAAATAATCAGACTGTTTAACAACATTTATTAAGACATACTTTTTAATATTTTGTAGGGCCTCCCTTGCTTACTATTACTGCTGCAAATCTTTTTGGCATACTTCTTACTAAAGAGTTGTAGATTGATGGAGACAACTTCTCCCATTCCATCTTTAATTTTTGTTGTAGTTCAACTTTTGATTTTACGTTGTGTTTGGCAACGTTTTTTTATATTGACCACAAATGCTCGATCGGGTCTAGATCAGGCGACTGTGCTGGCCATTCTAGCACAATTAACCCTTTCAACGCAAACCAACCCTTGCTTGCCCTTAAAGTGTGGCAAGGTGTCAGGTATCAGAGTCAATTCTAGCATGGCGATGTAGGTAGTACTTCTCATAGGACCCTCGCACGTGAATATATTACCTACCCCTGAGACTCCAATGCAAGCCCAGATCATCACGCTCCCACCCCTAAATTTGACTGTGGGTACAACGCAATCGGCACGATATTCTTCCCCAACCCTTCGCCACACGTACACGGCACCAGGAATCCCAAAAAGCTAAAAAAGAAAACAATCATTAAAAATTACTTGATTATTTTAATTAATTAATTAATAAACTTAATTTTACCAAGAGAATAAATTAAATTCTTAATGTTTCATTACCAAACATAAAGAAAACTGATATTACTTCAAAGTTGGATTCATCGGACCAAATGATTTTTTCCCAATCCTCATGCGTCCAATTTTTGCGTTTCCGGGTCCATGCTAGTCTGGCTTTTTTATTTTTTTCTGAAAGCCACGGCTTACGCCGGGCTTAACAACCGCGAAGACCCACTTCATTTAGCCTTCTTCTCACTGTCTGCAGTGAAATTGATGGCTCTCGCTTGCGGAAATGTCACTAGCCAGCTGTAAGGCCGTCATCTTGCTGTTTCTAAACGACTGTCATTGCAAAACCTTGTCCTCCCTGGTACTTGTAGCCCGTTTTTGACCAGTTTTACGTTTAGATTGGTACGTACCACTTCCACTAAATCCTTTTAAAGCGTTTTGCACAGCACATCGCGAACAACCTACCCGTTTATTAATATGGGTTTGATTAACCCAGGATCGATGCCCACTGTAGCGATCATGGAAGAATTCTTCCAACTTACAGGTTAAGTTTTGCACTTGTTATTTGATGTTTTTATAGTTTTGCACATTTGATTCTGTTAATTTCCGTTGAATGTCGTTTGATGTTTCTAAAAACATCAACTGTTTCTTTGTTGTTTATACTGATTGTTAATAAAAATCTTACGCATCGAAAAAAAAGTAACAAATAACGTATATTAATAAAAGTAAAGATAAAAATTTTTATGAAAACTACAACTAACTGAATAAATTTTTACAATTTAAAATATAATATAAAAACAAAATTAACTTCAACTTACTAAGTTTTCCTAAATAAATTTACATAATTGAATCCTTATTAAGTTTTGAATATAAAAGTAGTATTTGCGCATAAGTGGTGAAATTCAATATAAAAGTTATTATTAAAAATTAATTATCAGCCATAAATATAAAATTGAAAATTCTAAACATAATATTTCGACCAATTGAAACCAAAATTAAGTATTACCATCATTTATCAAAATAACAACTTTATTATAATAGATTAAACACGTTTGCTTACTTGGTTACAGGTCAATATTCTGTATTTATAGTTATACTCAAACAGCTCAATTCTGCAAAGAATGCAAAGCCGCTTAATAATAATAACAATAATCGATGCAAATAAATTTCGAATCTGGAAGAAACCATTTGCTTGGCAAATAATTCAAATATGTCAAGTAAACGATTCCCCCCATATTCAAAACCTTCATATTATAGATTATACAACTCCACTTCTGTATTCATAGTTGTACTCAAATAGCTCAATTCTGCAAAGAATGCAAGGCCGCTTAATAATAATAACAATAATCGATGCAAATAAATTTCGAATCTGGAAGAAACCATTTGCTTGGCAAATAATTCAAATATGTCAAGTAAACGATTCCCCCCATATTCAAAACCTTCATATTATAGATTATACAACTCCACTTCTGTATTCATAGTTGTACTCAAATAGCTCAATTCTGCAAAGAATGCAAGGCCGCTTAATAATAATAACAATAATCGATGCAAATAAATTTCGAATCTGGAAGAAACCATTTGCTTGGCAAATAATTCAAATATGTCAAGTAAACGATTCCCCCCATATTCAAAACCTTCATATAATAGAGTTATACTAAAGGATGTTACTTTGACAATAAAAGGCAGGATTTAATCGACGTAGAGTTTTTACAGAATTGTCAACTTTGGGATATCTGTAAATAAAAATGTATATAAGTTCAAGTACCTGTTTGTCAAATTATGGACTTACCTATACGAGGTTTTAATTTTTTCTATGTGTTTTAATATGAATTTCCTTTGGCTCTGAACATTACCCATCTGCCAATATTTTTCAAAAATTACGTGTCTTTCAACATCACTAATCTTGTTTGTACACTGCAACCTCCATTTTTCATTTATATTTTCAAAAAATATAGTTTTCCGAGATTTCGTTGTTGTTTTGATTGATTTTGTTTCCATTCTTTTGGCTCGGGAAATTATCTCTTTCTTTGCTTTTCAGAAACTTCCTCTAAATTATTGTCTCCATCAGAGGATGATGACCGTCTACAACTTCGACCATTTAAATCCTGGAAACTATTCTTCTTTTTGTATAATAATACTCTGCAATGTTAAAAGAATTATTTGTGCTTTTTTAGCTTTGCTTAAATCTTTATTTTTAGCCATTTTCAAAACGTTTTAGCGATATTAAAAAGTATTTAAAAAGTTTAAATTACGAAACAGAAAATAAAAACACACGCTGTACAACTGAACAAAACGGCCACCTTCTTCAAACTGAACAATTTATTGAGATCCGTTTTGTTTGACTCAGGTAACAAAAATGTTGTGACAAATTTGGAGACAACTACCTGCTAAAAATATTTTGGTTGAGTTTAGTACTTGAAAGAATTACGCCCGATTTTTTATGAGCGCGGCTGTACATAATCGAAACTTTTCTTAATAATCTTATCGGCTAATAATTACTCATGCTAGAAAATAATAAAAATTTCCAAAAAAATAAACAGAAAAAAGTGTCAGATTACTTGCCTAAATTATAATATTTACTAATAAAATGTTTACCTAAGACCCGTTTTACATTACACTAAATTTTTCAGTACTAAAAATCCAATGCGCGCGCCGAATCAGGACACTGACAACAAGAAATTAGAACAAGTTCTATTTTCTTGTTGTCAGTGTCCTGATTCGACGCGCGCATGATGTAAAATTAGTTTCATAATTTAAAATAACTGTTGGTATTGAAATGAGGCATTGTTCATTCGCAAAAAGTTTTTATATGCCATTACATCTTCGGTTAATAATTCTTGGTTCAACATATTTAAAATTTCTTTTCCTTCCATTCTTCTTTCAATCCACGGTTTAGTCCATAATCGCTTTTTTTTCAAAGTTGTTTGATTTTTTGTTTTTACAAGTAACATTGTAATAATTATCACAGCCGCAGCACATAATTTTTTTTCTTTTGCTAATTTGCATTTTTATTTAATTATTTTAAATCACTTTTAAACACTTACAAACCAATTGACATTTGACAATTTACCTAATGCGCGCGGCGCATATTCAGTCGCTGAAAAAGTTAAAATCGTCAGGTTGTAGTTGCAAACAGGAAAAAATTACGACAAGTTTTCTATCTTCTTTATTCGACGCGCGCATTAGATTTTTAGTACTAAAACTTTCAGTACTGAAAAATTTAGTGTAATGTAAAACGGCTCTAACATTCGGAAATTAATCTCAACTTATCTTCCAAAATTTATCTTTTTACCATTATACAGGCTGTTTCATTATATTCATATTGATTTTGTTTATTTGAATTTGTGTTGAATAACTTTTTGCATTGAACTGATAAACAGTGTACTGGCCTGTCAAACATGTTTGGCATTCTTTGACCAAATCACGAGTTTGTCCAACTTAGGCAAATAATTTTTCTTTAAGTATTTGGAAAAACTAACCGCTATCAAATATGTTTTGACAAATAGTGTTCTATTACTTTAACTATGAAGACATTGCAAAGATAGGGGCTGTATTCTTTCTGAAATTAATTTTTACATTGAGCCTTTTGGAAGTCCTTGACGGGAGGGAGGCTTAAACGCAGTTTGTAGGCTTGTCACTGTAGGATTTCCTTTGTGAGGTGCTGTTGACAAAGGTCTTTTACCGTCCTTGCAGTACCATAAGCGAATTTACAAGTTGGTTTGGGACCTAAAAAGTATCTTTTTCTAAAATAATAGATTTTAAAAATACAATTACGAAGTTCTAAGTAGATCTTAGGGGTAGCAAATTTATAATATTAATATCTAATTATTTTTTATATTTCTTAATTCACCGTTTTGAAAAATGTAACTTTTGTTTTAGTTCAAATCAACAAAGATCTCAAAAAATATTTAAAGCATCAGGCGTGATGGATTTACAAGCAACTCGAATGAAACTCATTGGTTTTGGAATGCAACTTTTGGACGGTATTGATCCAAACCCTGATAATTTTGTTTGTGCTGGAATTGTCCATATGCGTACCCAACAAGTTGGATGTTTATTACGTCTGGAACCAAACAAAAATGCTCAGGTGATAAATTTTATTTTATTGTTCGAATTAAAAGAAACTAAAGTTTTTTTTTTTATGCAGATGTATCGACTTACAGTACGTTCTAGTAAAGAAAGTGTTTCTGTGGAAATATGTGATCTCTTGGCTGAACAATTTTAATTTACCAAGTAAAAATACTTAGAGAGCATTCCATTATAGATTAATATCACTTTACTCATATGCACTTGCCAACTTTATGCGCTCTATAGTTAAAACCCGTATATTTACATTACGGTATACGTATAAAATAATTAAATGATCTACTGTATGAAAGCAAAATGTGTGTGAATGAATATACTCTTTATTGTTAAATGTTGATTGTAATGTTAAATTTATTTTGAGTTTTTGTTTTCCTTGATTCTTTATTTAAACGCACATTTTTTCAATTAGAAGGTTATAATTTGATGGATGTATGATTATTTTATTTACAGATGTTCCAACTGTGTTTTTGTTAGGGAATGTAAATGACACACTGATCTCAGATCTGTGTGATATGTTCAACTCTTTACTGATATTTGTGGTACAAATTCAATATAATATGCTCGTAAATCATAACACTTTTTACACCTTGCTCAACTTAGAAATCAAAATCTAAAATCACTTTCTTGCGTTTTGACAAAGAAAGGGGTTCAAGAGTGCTTGTTAAAACATTTCCCCAATTTCCTTAAAAGGTGCCATTATTTTTTACTTGTGAATTAATACCATGACACGACCATCTCAGAATTTTATAAAATATTTTTCTGGAAGTATCCAATTCAGTTTTTTAAGTAAGTAATTGATATTAGTTTTATATCTTGTACATATGTAGTGCTATTTTTTATGAACTTAATACTTGCCGACACTTCACAACGTCAAAAGTACAGGGTGTACATAGAAAACTTCCTAAACTGAAAACGACAGTTCAGTCAAGTTTATTAAGCGTCCTTAACTTCTGTAATTCCCCTAACTACGTGTGATTCAATCACAACTTCCGTATAAAGCTTTATATTCTTACACTTTATTTTTATTATAGTATGTTTTAATCACTTGTGATATTCACCGTGTTATAGAGTTATTTGCAAAAAATTCGCACGCAAGTTCATTTCATTAGAATATAATTCTATTCACAAAAAATCTAATTTTTTAATTTCACTATTACGAACAATATGAAAGAATTCGCTAAAAGTGAGGTAACCCTGTTTAATTTTTTCCAAAGGTTAAAAAAAATTGAGGTAAACGTATATTTAGTGATGTTACTAAAATGGCAGCTTACGGAGATGCAGAATGGTGTATCTTTAGTGCGATAATTCAACAACCCTGATTTAAAAAAATTTGAACTTATTTATACTCTTATCTTGTTCATTTTTCGTTAAATAATTTTTCACGTAATTTTTTAAAATCGAATCAGAGGTTGCTGAAACTTGCAAAGTGGGAAAATTTTGTTGTTCTAGCAGGTTAGCTCCGTTATTATTTAACTTATAAAAAAGTAACAAACCTAAGCCAATTTTTGATATCTAGGTCAACAGATTTGGGTCGTCAATTTTTCTTATAAAGTTGAGCACCATTATTTTATGGACCTGATTATTGCTAATTTTAAAGTTCCATTTAATTAAAATGTATTCATCGGTTTTAACAACGTTTTTACGTCTTCCGATTTCCTCCCTGTCTGTACTCGTTGCGTGTTTAAACTGTGTGACAAGCACGGAGGACCTACAGTTTAACATGGATTCCGAACCACGAGAATAGACGATTTTTACATCGTCTACTCCGATCAGGGAAGCTTTTAGGCCATATATAATATTACCTGGGGCCAGCAGGTAGACATTTGCTGAGCGAAAATTCCTTCTTAGATATAGCACCTAACAGGATTTAAACCCGTGAATCTTAAGCATGAGAAACTAACACGCTAACCTCTCAGCTGTTCGCCCATTTTAAAATGTATGTTAAATCCTTATATAATCCAATTGGCTCTAAACCTGTTTAAGCAGCCTACTTAGATTTAAAAAAATTGGCCTAGGGCGTTTATAATTTTTTTCTTAATGTAATAATTACCAAGCTAGCATGCAAAAGCAACATTTATCCAACCTATAAAGCACCCAAGATGCACTGTTAAATGGCTACCTTATTAGTAAACAACGGATTAAAAATATCTTGATTTTTAGAACCTTCAGGTTATACTCGAATAAAATTTTACAAACAAGCTTTCCTTATAAAAACAATAGTGTGATTCAGTTGTGACTGTCAAAGATATCACAAATTATCTTCTAGTTTTACCATGATGGTTGTTTTGGAAGTTATGGCTGATTTATGTTAAATGTTGAAACAAGAGGTATTATAAAATTTCAAACTCTTTTGTGACCTGACTACTAGGAAACCACACTGTAGATTATTCTATTATTAAGCAGATGTAAAAATGTTTCCCAGCTTTATATTATTAACATAATTATTACATAGGTGGCATTACTTAGATTCCAAACTCTTGAACTCATTTGTTACACTTTCTCCTTCATCTTTTAAAGCCAGTATGGTGTGAAACACCTCACAAGTTCCTTTGCATTTTCTTTAATCCTTTTAAAATTCCAGCGAAAACTTTCTTGCATAGTGAGTAGAGAAATGAACCCAAGTGACAATATAAAGAAAAAGCAAGTCCTAGAAGCGCATTTGTACTGATGATTTGTTTAAGTATCAAAAGATGCTTTTAGAATCTTATTGTGCTGTAGTTATGTTTAATAATTCGAATAATCTTACTCATTTTACTCATTATGACTATATTGATAGTACTGTCATAGAATTAAGATAATGAAAAATGTTATATTATGTATATGTTAACTGTATAAATAACAAGTCTTGTATATTATAGCACAGAAACTTTTCTAAAAAAGAAGATAAATATTTTGCTTTAGTTACAATAATTATATTTTAGTTTCGGTTGCGTTTTTACTCAAAAAGGATAGACAAGGTAGCAATTTGATCAAATAAAATCAACAACGAAAATATGATTGCTGGGAAAAGTTTCTGAAGAGTCTAATATTATTAATCGTATATTTATCTATATAATTCGATATATTGTTTGTAAAATAAGTTATTTTTTTTTATATGTATACATAGCAGTGTGCATTATATTCCCTGTAAAAATTAAAATATATACATATAACTGCATATTATGTATATATTTGCATAATTATATGTCAAGTGTAATATAGTTTAATCTAAGCATTTCCATTTTTCTCTTATCAAATGAACTATAAAGTGGATTAGCACAAAACGCGCTTAAAAAGCATAAAATTAGGAATAAAGAAACTTGAAGAAAGCACAAAATTAAAATATAAATACTAAAAATAGTTTTTAAAAAATCTTTAATTACTTTTCATTATTCCGATAGAGCAAAACTAGAAAATAAGAACTTTCTGTTCACATCCACACTTATTTTTATAGGTGCCGACCTGGAATGAGTGCAAAAAGGTGAGATTATGTATAATAAAGTTTTTAGAAAATTGACTGATGCATAAGTTGATATTCGCTAAAATAATATCACTAAAATCCCACTCCCAAGAGTGAGCCTGGAACTGCTGGTGTAAATTGCGTTGTCACTGGCTCTTCTCTTAATCTCCCCCCAAACACATCCAAAGACCCAGACGAAGGTTACTACGATTCTGTACATTGCAAAACATCATGTATCGGGTTGATGCATAAGTTGGTAGCGTTTTTTTAAATTTAAAATTTAATTTTGCTTTGTTTATGATTGACACCCAACATTCTGGCAGTTTTTCGATTCCACGTCTGAAGAAATCCGGTGGTTTGGAGGTGAAGAAGTCGTCGAACCAATTTTGAAGAGCAACGTCGTTATTAAATGAAATTCCGTGGAGATTGTTAGATAGAGAGCGGTAAAGATGAAAATCTGATGGAGCAAGATCAGGAGAATAGGGTGGATGTGGAATTACCTCCCAACTGAGGTCTTGAATAGCTGCTTTTGTAATGTAGCAGTATGCGGACGGGCATTATCATGCTGCAAAACCACTTGATGCCGTTTTCCCGGTTATTTTTCTTTAATTACAGCCTCCAGGCGACGCAGTTGTTGACAATAAACCTCAGAACTGATGGTTACATTCCTCGAAAGCGGGAAGAATTACCTAACGATTGCCACCCCAAATAATTTCAAAATTTTTTTATAGCAAAAGGAACCTTATTAGAGTGTACTGTAAAAATTTCGTCCGAGAATGTATAGTCAAAATTTTGAGAAAAATCAATTCGAAAAAAGCTAAATTTTACATGTAAATCGCATGTTTAGGCCACGCCCATTACCGAGATTATAAATATAAGTCACGCTCGCTCGGTACGGAGCGCATTTGCCAGTCTACTGCCGTGCTTATAACATCGCTAGCACGGTCGCCAAACTGAATTAAAAAACGGTTCTTTTCAGAACCACAAATATTTTAAGAATAAGGTCTCTAAATAAACATAAAAAACTATGGGGAAAACCTAGGACGTGCGGGGCTCTGCCCCGCGGCCGGTTTTGATGGTGCTAATTACTTTTTAGGGTGGATCCGCCCCGGCCAGAATTGTGCGCATCAAAAAACCTATCCTACGCCCCTCCGGGCGGTTTTTTCAATCGCGTGCGCCGCTCCGCGGCAGAGCTACCCATCAAGAACACCGGGATGAAGGCAACCGGGATCTTAAACCCCCAAAAAATCGCGTAAAAACAAAAAATAATCGATGTTACATGTAGGAGAGACGAGCTGCATCTGCCGGTGCGAAATACTCTAAGTGTTAGGGTCATTCATTACGCACGGACCGTCAACAAAATGAGCGACGCGCTGAATCTCGTTAGGTTTTTACATGAAAATTAGCTAACTTCAAAATCGATTTACTCAAAATTTTGATAATACATTCTCAGAATTTTTTTTGTAGTAGGGGCCTATATAAACCTTCATCTTTCCATTAGGAAGGTTACAAGTCAGTTCGTAATGGCAATCGTTAAGACACTCTCACCTCGAAAGCAATTCATAGTAAATGACACCTTGATCTCACCAGATGCATAACATTACCTTGCGTGGATGGGCACCAGCTTTTGCATGAGGATTTGCTTGTTTATTAGGGATCAGCCACTCCTTTCTGTTCTTGATGTTGATGTAAAGGCACCAATTTTCGTCACCAGTAACAATTTGGGACAAAAACGGCCGATGTTGTTGACGAGCTAAACGATGATGAGCAAGCAAAGAAGCACAAATGGTAACACGCTGATTTTTGTCGTTTTCGCTCAAAACATATGGTACCCAAACACCTAACTTTTGAACTTTCCCCATGGAATGCAAATTTTTCGTACGATAGTTGATTTGTCACAAATCACTATATTGCCCAATTCCCGAGTTGATTGACGTGGATCATCACGAATTGAAGCATTTAATCGATCTTCATCAAAGCCGGGTGGTCTCCCTGAATGTGGGAAATCTTTCATATCAAAATGCCCCTTTCTGAAACGAGAAAACCATTTTTATGCAGTACTTTCCACGATGGCGTTCTCTCCGTAAACGGCACAAATGGTTCCCAAACAGTATACCAAAATTACACATTTTCCGGCTACTGTGCAGTTGTTCTGACCACTCGAAACAAATTTTCTTCAGCTACACACTAAAGAACAAGGTTTATAGAGTAGATTTATATAAATATTATGTATGAACAGGGCCCAAACTTCTGAAAAAAACGCATTTGAACTTTCTGTTCAAATTCTGGTCAATTGATTCAGTGGTAAAATTAACGAGATTCCCGCGCGTCGCTCATTCTGTTGACGGTACGTGCAATATGAATGATCCTAACACTTAGAGTATTTCGCACCGGCAGATGCAGCTCGACTCTCCTACATGTAACATCGATTATTTTTTGTTTTTACGCGATTTTTTGGGGGTGAAACGTAATAGTTTACTGCCCCATACCGCAACTATACTTTTTAATACTATTTCGAAGTTCTCTCACATCCCGGTTTCATTTATCCCGGTTTTCTTGATGGGTGGCGCCTTCTTGTATGTTTAGCCTAGTAACCAGAGTCAAAACCGCCCTGGAGTGGTGCAGAGCGGAGCGGAGCGCAGCGGCGCCCCGAAAGGGTAGGTTTTGACGATGGATTACCCTCCTTATCGAATGCACACCCCAAAATTCGAAGGAAAAAAACATTTTATTTTTTCACTTTTTCGGCAATACACGGGTTATTTTCCATTTTTTTGATTATATTTATTACTAATATCCACTAATCACGCCCCCATCTATCCGAATTTCAAAGAAAAATTCAAATCGGAGCGAAAAAATTTTACGCATTTTCAAGGGACCACGGGCGCACGATGGCACATCGACCGGGTCTGCCGCATACTCGATGCTAATTTCCCGTACTTTTCAAAAGTCGATTTTGGGGTTGTTTTTACAGATTTCACCCATAAAATTTTTTCTATAGCCTAAAATAAGCCTGTTCTTTAGTGTGTAGCTGAAGAAATTTTTTTTCAGCTGGTCAGAATAACTGCACAGTCGCCCATTTTCCTTTTGAAATTAAAAGAAAAATTATTTAAAATAAGAACAACAATTCAAAACTGTAAATAAACCGAAAGCAACACAATTTAATCTTCAAACTGTTTCAAACACAAAATTTAAATTTAAAAAGATAAAAATTTGTAGTGGTTCCCATCGCTACTGTCGATGATTCGACTGGATTCGACTTACGTCGTGCGACCACCGACGAGCCCATTATTCGCGGTGTTGGCGTCCGCGTCAGTGACGATAAAATTGTTAAAAACAGTGCCGTGTAGAACGTTTATAACTATTACATTATATTTAATTTAAACGATTTCAAATCCGAGTTTAACGAGATGTCGACCACACTGGAGTGAGTAATTTAATCATATTTTTTTTAAGTCGGTACACAAAACATCGTTAGAAAAATAAAGAATTGTCTAATCGGTGAGTAATTCCGCCATTTGCAATTTTTATTTCGAGTTAAATAAATTGTTTTAATAGCCTCCTTAAGTTTTTTTTCCCGAAAATAACTTACTTTAATTATGTTTACATGACTTACTGGGTTTTAATTTTTGATTTTACAACAAAACTTTACGTTAACACGCTTTAAGTTTTTACACGGGCCATTTTGTTTGGACGTGGTAAATTCGCGTACTCTGAACATTTTGTTTGTGTGTAAATTTTTGCAAAAATAGCTCGCAAATGTGCTGAGGTATTAATAATAATAACAAAATGTATAACATCGAAACTTATTCAGTTGGAAATGGAGATCACACGTTGCTATGACGCGCCCGCCATTTTACCTTAGCAACGTGGGGCACATTTTTGATCAAAACCTCGAAAGAGATCGCAAATGGACCAAACTCGGTAGTAAAGTGTAAAATAATATAGAGATTTAGAAATAAAATTTTCTGTCTCCAAATACCCGACAACTTTGTTAAAAAATTAAAAACCAAAGAATTTCATGAAAATATGGCAAACGTTTGTTTATCATCGCTTACGCTGCAAAAATTAAGCGAGATAGCGAAAATTTCAAAGGGAATTTTTGGTAGAGTATAAAATTATCTAAAATAAAGTCCCCAAGAACGCATATCTAAGATAAGTAGTTTAGGCGTGGGAGCCTTTCGAAGTTGTCCTCTGGATGATGATCAGGAAATCGTGATATTTGCCAATGCGCATATTTATTTAATCTTGATAGAAAAAATGTCAACGTGAAATCAAAAATCTGAAATAATTCATAGCTTATTTTCTCAAAAAGCCAGAAAAAGCCCTTTTTTGTTTTAAATATAATATAAAGAATTTTGTTCTCAGAATAATTTTTTATTCTGATGGAAGATTTTCCTAACCGATTTAATTTTTGACGGATTTCTAAACGAAAATTGGGAATTTTTTGTTAAACAAATTACAGGGTGGCCACTTGCCATAAATTCATAAAAAATCATAAATTTTGAAAATTGCCATAAAAATCATAAATTTTACGACTTGACCATAAAATATCATAAATTTTAGTTAAAATTAAAAATTTAAAATACTTAAATTATTTTTAGTAACCGAACCCATGCTCATCCCATGATCAAATTTGGTAAAAATTATATCTTATATATAAAAATTTATGTGATTGTTATTGACAAATTTTTTGCATTTCTTTCTTAATTTTTTACCCACAAATCTGTGGGGTTCTGAAAATATTTTCTTCATTTTTTACCCACAAATTTGTGGGTTTCTGAAAATATTTTCTTCATTTTTTACCCACAAATTTGTGGGTAAACCGGTGAAAGGGTTAAGTATTCATAATTATTTTATTTAGGGCCGCGATTATAAAGGACAAAAATTTGTCCTAAAAGTTGTAAGATTCCTCAAAAATTGCTTTACTACAACACGGTTTTGCTATAGGGTCATTCCATCTCAAATCAACTGAAAAATAGGCAAAATTAACTCGACCCCCACCAAATTTGACTAAAATTGGTACACACCATCTTAGTAAGAAATAAAAAATACAAATTTAAGGATTTGTCCAAAAGGGCATTCGTTTCGTTGTTTTGGTCGTTCAAAATGTCAAAAAGTTGGTGTGTAGACTTGTAGGAAAACGGCTGTAACTTCGTCCACGGTGGTCTAAATTTAAAAATAAAAAATGTTCTGTAAAGGTAAATGAACGTTCTATCCAAATATTCAATCACATTTTAATTTTTCAACCCCTAACTGGATTAATTTTATAATATTAACCCTATTTCAACCCCTATTTAAAAAACGATTCTTTTTTTTTTGTTTATTTTTTTACTGTTTGTTTGTGCAATTATGCTGAGTATGTGTACCAAATTTTATCATGGGATGAGCATGGGTTCGGTTGCTAAAAATAAATTAAAAATATGGAATGCAAAATTGAATTTTACAAAATAATGTTTGGCAGTATAAAATCAAAATTAAAATATAGGCCAGAAGGAGTTGACTACTATTAAATTTTGGGGTACAAATATATCAGCAAATTTTGCCAATTTTGGGAGCTTTTTTGAATTTTTGAAGATCTTTTCAGCAATTAGCAATTTTAATGTGCACAACTTTACTATAAGTACCCAACTGCTCGTATTCGAGTATTAAAAATTAATGAATTTTGTCATATTTGTATTAATATTATAAATGTGATAAAACTCTTTTTCTGATTTATTAATGATATTATTGATTGCGCCGACTATATACAGGGTGTCCCCGTGACCTTGGAGAACCTTTGAGGTGGTGATAAAGGACACTTTTCTAAGACAAATTTTCAAATAAAATATTTGCCCAAGTCCAAACCCTTGGGGGGTACCTTCCTTTAAAGCAATTTTTTGAATTTCTGATTTCAAACGGCCATAGCTCCGATATTATTAATTTTTTAAGGTTAATGGATTAGAACTTTTTAAAGATCATTCGCTTGTCTACAAATTAGGTTATAACCCCTTATCGTCTAGAATCAACGAATTTCGAGTTAGAAATTAAATTAAGGGAAAAAATGTTTAAAAAATTTAGGTTTTTTTTTAATTTTCTTTTTTTTATTTATTTTTTTTACCTACACCTTGTTGATTATTTTCAGAGTTTATGTGAAAACGGTTGGTTGCCCAAAAAAATGTATTTGACAAAAGTTGTAGCCCGTTAAATTCCCTATCCGGTTTGGGCCGTTAGTTTTTCTCTTAGACGTTTCGTTTAAGAGATAAGGGGTTCGCAAGAAAATTTAAAAAAAACCTAAATTTTTTAAACATTTTTTTCCCTTAATTTAATTTATAACTCGAAATTCGTTGATTCTAGACGATAAGGGGTTATAACCTAATTTGTAGACAAGCGAATGATCTTTAAAAAAGTTCTAATCCATTAACCTTAAAAAATTAATAATATCGGAGCTATGGCCGTTTGAAATCAGAAATTCAAAAAATTGCTTTAAAGCAATGGTTCCCAAACTTTCTTTTCTCGTGGATCCCCACTTACAACTTGTGAACCCCTGTTTTCTTTTCACGTCTACGTGGATCCCCGTGTGGTCTCCTATGGACCCCTGGGGGTCCACGTGGACCACTTTGGGAACCACTGCTTTAAAGGAAGGTACCCCCCAAGGGTTTGGACTTGGGCAAATATTTTATTTGAAAATTTGTCTTAGAAAAGTGTCCTTTATCACCACCTCAAAGGTTCTCCAAGGTCACGGGGACACCCTGTATATAGTCGGCGCAATCAATAATATCATTAATAAATCAGAAAAAGAGTTTTATCACATTTATAATATTAATACAAATATGACAAAATTCATTAATTTTTAATACTCGAATACGAGCAGTTGGGTACTTATAGTAAAGTTGTGCACATTAAAATTGCTAATTGCTGAAAAGATCTTCAAAAATTCAAAAAAGCTCCCAAAATTGGCAAAATTTGCTGATATATTTGTACCCCAAAATTTAATAGTAGTCAACTCCTTCTGGCCTATATTTTAATTTTGATTTTATACTGCCAAACATTATTTTGTAAAATTCAATTTTGCATTCCATATTTTTAATTTATTTTTAGCAACCGAACCCATGCAGATCCCATGATAAAATTTGGCACACATACTCAGCATAATTGCACAAACAAACAGTAAAAAAATAAACAAAAAAAAAAGAATCGTTTTTTAAATAGGGGTTGAAATAGGGTTAATATTATAAAATTAATCCAGTTAGGGGTTGAAAAATTAAAATGTGATTGAATATTTGGATATAACGTTCATTTACCTTTACAGAACATTTTTTATTTTTAAATTTAGACCACCGTGGACGAAGTTACAGCCGTTTTCCTACAAGTCTACACACCAACTTTTTGACATTTTGAACGACCAAAACAACGAAACGAATGCCCTTTTGGACAAATCCTTAAATATGTATTTTTTATTTCTTACTAAGATGGTGTGTACCAATTTTAGTCAAATTTGGTGGGGGTCAGGTAAATTCTTCAGTTGATTTGAGATGGAATGACCCTATAAATATAAATTTTTAAACAACAAAACACGTGTTTGCAGGGCCGGGCCGGCCTGAAAATATTGAATATTTTTTAAAATAAAATGTTTTTATTTTTTTAAGTTTAAGAATTTTTAATAGGGAAAATTATATTTTTATTATTTATAAAATGATCTATTTTTGATGTCCCAATTTATACCCAGGCAATTTTTAATTGATTCGGTTGGCAAATTGAGGATTGCTCCCCCCTGAAAAAAGTTGGTTGAGCACGTCCCTGACTATTACTACAATACTGCCTAGGCTAGGCTAGCTAATTTCAAAATTAATAAATTATTTCTTGGTGGCCCAACCATAAATACGTAAATGAGCGTTTTCTCGAAAAAACGATTTTGGAGATACTGCGTTTTAGCGTTGGACGGCAGAATAGTCAGGGTAATTCACGAAACTGGTTTCTTTTTAGCTTGAAATATGCACAAATTTTTTTGTAAATTGTCTGGATGGGGCGAGGTATAAAGGGAGTTCCCCCCGCGGGGTGCGGCCATAAATTTGCCATGAATTTTTGTATCGAGTGCCATAAATTTTCCATAAATGTTTGTATCGCGTGCCATAAATTTATGTATCGAGTGCCATAAATTTTTGCTTTGAGTGCCATAAATTCATAAATAAATGTTACTTATTGCTAGTGGCCGGCCTGAAATTATTAAAAACTTTCTTTAACACTAAAACGTTGAATACTTGTTTTAAAATATAACATGCAGATTTTGTTAAAAATGTTCTTATAATTTCATGTCAGATTTTTTGAAGTTTGCCAAATTAATAAATATTTTATGTTTTTCTAAGGTAAACATTTTTTCAGTGTAAGTTTTTTATAAAATTTATTCTACGACAAATAAATTAAAATGGCTTGAAACTTTTTGATGAAGGGGAAAACTTCTTAATTTTCCTTCATTAAAATTTTGCATCACTGTTTTTAAGATAAATTTAATATTTTGTTTATAATTACAGTCGACTCTCGATAATTTGAACACTCGTTAATTTGAATCTCTCGATAATTTGGTAATAATTAATGGTAATTTGAAATTTTTCTCTGGTCCCTTGAGTTTCAATTTATCGAGAGTCGACTGTACCTCCATAATTTCATCGAGACTTCCGATTGTTGCACAAAAATTCAAATTTTCCCAAAAAAAAACAATCAACTTATCGTTTACCATTTTTTTTCAAAATCTCGAAAACACTTTAAATCCCCACTTAAAATGCACCCAAGTTGTCATTTTTCACCAACGGAAGTAAAAATTGCTTAAGTACTTAAGACAACTTAAAATCAAGGAGCCCGCGAACAAATACGCAATTTAAATATGATTGTCATATTTTAAATTTAAAAAAGTTTTTGTTAAACAAAACATTTGTTAATTCAATTTTTTCAAAATAACTCCAACATTTAAAACGTCATTTTGAAATTGAAGAAACGTCACGGAAGTTAAAGTTAATTTGAAAGAAAAATGCGTCAGTCACTAACGTCATTTCCGTGTCGTCATTTACGCGTTAGTTACCACTTTGTGTACACGCGAACTTTTAGCTCTTGCAAAACATTCGTTTTCGCTTACAAAAATGTCGGAAACTCCTTTAATAGTATCGGATCTTGACTTCGTCAACTCTGTAGAGGATTCACGAATGTACGGGTAAAAAATTTGTCAACATTTCAACATTATTTATTAGCTGTCAGAATGAAATTTAATTTTGGAAAAAAATTTAACTTTTTTTGGGTTATCTTTTACACCTTAATAAATAATATTATTATAAAAAAAAGTACGCAAATTCTGCTCGATTTGGGTTCGGGAAATTCAAAAACTGACGTTTTTAAACTTGCAGTTTGGATATTAAGGAGGAAATTGGCAGCGACGATGATATCCTCTTGCCTACTCCTGATGAGATGGAAGTGCTGGGACACGACCCTAATAACTACCGCATCGTCGAAGAGATGGATCCGAACCGCATGGACAACGAAGCTTCCAATATGGTGGGTTTGGACGAGCGACACACGATGCAGATGATGACCGACGAAAACTTCGCCAATAAGTATCCAATCGAATTAACGCAGACGTGTAAATTTGATGGCACCCAAGTGGAAAATTCGTCACACTTCGTGAAGTACAAAATGCAGGATGGAAAGCAGAGTAAAGTGTGGGAATGCGGAATCTGTAAGAATTTTATCTTTTCTTTTCTTAACAATCGAGTAACGTTTATGTTAGGTGGCAAAGAATTTGGACATCAGTACACTCTCGTGAGACATCTGCCCACGCACACGGATGAGAGGAAATTCCAGTGCAATACTTGCGGCAAAGGTATTAATTAAATTTGGGCCGAAATTTTTTATTTTAAAATTTTTTTCAAAAGCTTTCAGACAGTTGTCGACTTTGTCTCAGCATCGAGCTATCCATTCGGCCGATCGTCCGTACATTTGCGAAGTATGCCAGAAAACGTTCAATCGGGTTTCTACGTTGATTTCTCATCGCAAAGCCCACACCGGCATAAAACCGCATCGTTGCCATCTCTGCAACAAGGCGTTCCATCAAAAAGGTAAAAGCTCTCTTGGGGACTACCCGTTCTTACTCTTCTTTATTTACCAGGAAACTTGCGCAATCACATTTTCACTCACACGAAAGAGCGACCATACAAATGCGACATCTGCCAAAAGGGTTTTAACCAGATGAGCAACTTGATGTGCCACAAATTAAAGGTATGTAGAAGCAAACTTGGTCGTTTCGAACGTTTTATTCATTTTTGTATTCAGGCACATCAGCGAGCAAATAAACCTAGATATGCCTGCCAAATATGCGGCAAAGATTTCCAGAAGCGGATGGATTTAAGAAACCATGAACAATGCCATCATGTTGTTCCCAGTCAGGAAGTGGCCAACTCCTATAATGCCGCACCTACCCGCGTCAAGTCTGTTATCCGTTTTATCCTAACTTGCTTATCATTCCTATCTATTAATCCAATATTTCAGGTATACGAACGGTGTTCTGGTTGAGCCGATCAACACTGAGGCGATGAAACACGCCACCGCAACGAACCAAACCCCATTTGCCCTGCTCCGTCCATTAAACGGGATCCCTGTGCTAGTACTGGTATTATCTGCTGGTGATAAGCAGGTTTGCAATCCAGGACAATCTCAGTGTAACAAATTATTTATTCTGTTTTGAATCAGATGTTGGTACCAGCAACGACCGATGATTTGAAGAAATTCGGACAGATCACCATTACCCCGAATTCCTCCGAGCTCCCGGACGAGAACAAAGAGAACAATCCCGATTTGACGGGATTGGAAAGCGATAGCAAAACGGTTTCTGGTAAGTGGCCTCAATATAAGAGAGCATTAAATGAATTTTGATTTCCTGCGAGATCATTCCTTACTTACCTAATCCCAGACCCAGAAACATCTCTATTCTGGACACTCAAAAATTTTACCTATCCTGTAGTTGGTTGTGAAGTAAAGCTTGGTTTTGATTTTGAAAACAATTTTTTCTACATAGGTCTGTCGGACAAACTATCACATTTGCATATTTACACACCAAGGTCAGCGTAATCTGCTAGGACCATCGCGCATAAGTGATACCATTTGTTACGATTAACACTTTTTACTTACATTTAACAACATCTTAGATGACCATCTGGTCTGGGATAGACGGTCTGGTACTTAACAAATCCAGAAAGAGCATTTTTTGACTTTCTTGATTATTAGTTAAGCCACAGGGCACCACGGTACAAATTAAAATACCGGTGGTGGCCACAGTGATTCAGAAATGCGGCCAAGATGGCAGCATGTGCATGGAGATCGAGGATCCGGGACCGAACAATGATGATGGGATGGCCAACAACAATTTTTATGGGACCACCACTCTTGAAAACGGTAAGTTGTCCTGTCGTTTGAGAGGTAAAATTGTAACTCCTAGTTTCAGCCGGCGAAGTCAGCTTTGTCCCACAGTTTGATAATACAGAATATAATAACATTCAGCTGGATGAAGCCAACGACATCCAAGGGGCACAAATCCAATTTGTCAACGATTGCGGACAGATTCTGCATGAAGAGAGTGGAAAGCCCACATGTAAGTCGGTGACCTTGAAAAAGTTTACAATTTATGTTTTAATCGATTCTTAGATTTTGGAAACGATTTTGTACATCAAAACAACCAGGAATTCGTCAATAACGTGATCGGCTTCCAGAATAATGATCAGGAGAACATGGGGCAAATTCAAAACGGAGATTTGTTGAACATCAGTTACGATAGCCGTGGGCATCCCATCTATGAGGTAACGTGAAATTAATAAAATCTCATCTTTTTAAATTGATAATAAATTTCGATAGGTTTTAAACAAATCGGAGACCATAACTATGGAAAGTTCCGAAGCTATTGGGGAAACTGCAGAGGTATTGCACCAAGATGTTAACAAGGTGGAAAGTTTTGTTATTGAATGAAGAACAGAGTTTACAATTTAAATATAGTCGTTTTTATATAATATTTGATTGATAAAATTTTATCAAGCGTTTGACTTTGCTTCTTTCAATAGTTTGTAATGTTGAAATAATGGACGATACAAAATACTAACTATTTTAAGAAAGTTTTACGTTTTATCTTAAGAATTTTCATGTTTGCTAAATTATTGATACCTGTACAGTATTACAAGGTTTTAATGTTCATTTTTGGGCTGATGAAAACGTCAGCTATTATTTTTGTAATGTATTAAGGAATTTAAATTATAATAAATAAATTATAATATAATAAATCAGGTCCAAAAAATAAGACTTGAACTTGTCGGATATCAATTCGCGAGCATGATTTAACATTGTGGATAGACTTGCCCTAAACTCATATTGTTGTTGCACTAGGTATCCGATTTTCGGGTCGCGTGCCATAACCAGCCCCGGCCAAAAAAAATTTTCATGTTGCCTACACTAAAGATGATGGTTAATAGAGTCTATAGAAAAATTATTTTGCGAGACTTCCTTATAAACAACACTTATTTCGAATTTTTAAAGTACGTAAATTTAGCATTCAAAACTGGGCGAATAGGCCACGCCTCCCATGCAATTTCACAAAAATTGGGGTAATTTCCGGACTTTTTGGGTATGTTTCGGTCCGAATGTGACTCTACCGCCGTTGCCGACGGTTAAAATTATCGAAGAATCGATAAAATCCGAAAAAAGTGCGAAAATCGGCAACTTTCATACCAGTGGATACAAATCACATAACAGCCGGCGGGACCGGGGCTACTGGCTTTGCCGTCCCGCTCGGAATGAGTGAAAATGTATCACTCGTTATGAGTGATACATTGAAAATCGGGATGCCTTACAGAGGATGAGGGCGTTTTAAAAGGCGCCCTTATGGGCGCCTTTTTTAAACGCTCGCTTGGGCTAAACATACTAGAAGGATCTTCCATCAAGAAAATCGGGATAATATAAAACCGGGATGCAGCTTTTAAAAGTATACTTTTACACATCACCCCCAAAATATGTAATAAAACAAAAAATAAAGGGAAAACAAATAACCTTTAATAGTGTTACGCTTACGAGTGGTGTCGTGCATCTGCCGGAGCAAAAATTTCTAAGTGTTAGGGTATATCTTTCTGCACGGACTGAGAATAGAATGGGAGATTCCACAAATCGCCCTGATGCGCGTCAATGAATTGTGTAAGTTCAAATTCGATTTATTCAAAAGTTTGGGCCCCATTCTCGCAAAATATTTTTACAGTTTACTATATAAACCTTATACTATCCAATAGTAAATAGGAAATTTTGATTTGAGTGGGGCTGGTTATAGCACCCTAGCCCCGATTTTCTTCAGTTCTCTCAATATCCTTTCGAAATTAAGTTTGTCTAGTACGTCCTTTCCAACGTGGTTCAAAAGATATTTTGGTCTTCATGATCTAGGATCTTATATTGGCCTTTCTCCCTTCCTAATTAGCACAAATATGGCTCTCTTCCACATGTTTGGGAATCTTCCTTCTTAATCTTTCTTGGCTTTATGGAGCATATTGTATGCATGTGCCGCTTAATCTCCTTTAAACGATTTTTAAAACTCGCTTTGAAATTTTAGGGCTCGGAATCTTCCTATTCGTAAATCTTGAATTTTGTTGTTTTTACTGAAAAAGAAATATTCAAATAGTTTAATTTCGATGACAGTAAGTTTCCCTACTTGGTTTTACGCGTACTCCCGGCGTTGTTAAGTCGGAAGATGCGAGAAGAGATTTCATTTATCTGTTTTTGAATTTAATTAATTGATGTTTATTTACACCCGGGTAAAGCTAGCACCCCCACCTTTTAAAAACAAAAAAATAATTATGCCATAAATTTTTGCTAATTATTCGCAAATTAGTTGCAGCATTCGCGAATTTTTTGCTTCTACGGTTTCGCGGTAAAACGCATATCTTCGGTGGGGGTGCTGAGTTGACGTAAAGCTAGCACCCCCACCTCGAAAAAATCATTTTTTTTTTCAAAATTTAATAGACTATAATTTTTTGCTAATTATTCGCAAATTAGTTGCAGCATTCGCGAATTTTTTGCTTCTACGGCTTCGCGGTAAAACGCATATCTTTGGTGGGGGTGCTGAGTTGACGTAAAGCTAGCACCCCCACCTCGAAAAAATCACTTTTATTCAAAATTTAATAGACTATAATTTTTTGCTAATTATTCGCAAATTAGTTGCAGCATTCGCGAATTTTTTTCCTTCTTAGGTTTCGCGGTAAAACGCATATCTTTGGTGGGGGTGCTGAGTTAACGTAAAGCTAGCACCCCCACCTCGAAAAAATCACTTTTTTTCAAAATTTAATAGACTATAATTTTTTATACCGGGTGCCCGGCCGAAAACTGAACATAGGGAGATAACATGGGAAATTGATTTTTTCTAAATTCCTGCTTCCCATTATAACTGATATGAATAAAAAAAATACCAAATTAAAGAGATTTTTTTTCCGCGCCTAAAGATACCAAACACTTAATATTTTGTTTTTTAATTATTGTTAAAAAGTCGATAGTAAAATTAAGAAATAGCGCTTCTTAAAAAAATATTAGCAGGCTGGGTCTTTGCATTACGTCTAATGTGCCGCATTGCTATTGTATGAAAGCCAAATATTACAAACAAAAGTTACTTTGACAGATTAAAATTAATTTTGTTAACAATGAAGTGGTCTGTTGAAGAAAAAGTTTTCATGGTAAAATATTATTACAGCGGTAATAGTTTATGCCAAATACGTGACTTATTTTCTGTTAAATTTAATAATAGCCAAATTCCATCAATATCGGCCATACAGAATATAATTAAGAATTTTGAAGACACTGGTAATACTTCGACAAATTTAAATAAAGGTATTAATCAAAATTATTAATTGAAGTTGTCTTATCATTATTTTTTAAACAGGATATCAGAGAAACAACCATGAATTGGAAGAAATTATATTAGGTTTAATTTCTGCGAATCCAAATGCAAGCATTAGATCCATTGCAGCTGAGTGTAATGTTGGTAGAGAAAATGTTCGAACAATTTTAAAAAAGCACAAGTACCATCCTTTTAAATATCAATGTCATCAAGAAATATTTTTGTTTGACGAAGAATCCAGGCTTGTATTTTGTGAGAAAATGCAAGAACGTGCTAACAGAAACCGAAACTTTCTGAAACAAATATGTTTTGCAGACGAATGTACATTTACATTAAACAATGAGCAATGAGCCAAATGTACAAAACCATCGCTATTGGGCTATACAAAATCCGAGACTAAATTTAATGACCGGCTCACAATATCCTCAAAAAATTAATATTTGGGCTGGCATTTATAATAACCGTGTTCTTGGTCCATTTGAAATACTTGGAAATTTAAATTCAGATATGTATTTAGATCTTCTTATAAATAATATTGGTCCTGCGTTAGACGAAATAGCTTCTGAACACCATGAGGTCTGGTTTCAGCAAGACGGTTGTCCAGCACATTTTGGGGTAAACGTTAGAGATTATTTAAACCAAGCATATCCAAATCGATGGATTGGTCGTGGTGGTGCTATAAACTGGCCAGCCCGATCTCCTGATCTGGCACCGTGTGACTTCTTTTTGTGGGGTCATATTAAAAGCAAAATTTATAAAACTCGTCACCCAAATATTGATTCTTTGAGGAACGCGATCTTTGCAGAATGCAATCAAATTACTGCTAGACAGCTAGCAAATGTAAGAGAATCATTTTATAATAGATTGGGTTACTGTTTAGTGCAGAATGGAGGGTTATTCGAATACTTGTTATAATATTATTATTATTTGGTTACTTTCGTTCAGTATTTAATAATCCAATTGATATTTTTCTTATTCTTGGGTTTTGTTGACTAAATAAAACTACTTTTAACTTTTAATATTGGTCAACTTGTTATAATAAAATAATATTCAAATTGCGTTCTTATTATTTTTAAAATAAAAACAAATTTAAAAAGTTTAAAAACAATAGCAATGCGGCACATTAGACGTAATGCAACGACCCAGCCCGCTAATATTTTTTTAAGAAGCGCTATTTCTTAATTTTACTATCGACTTTTTAACAATAATTAAAAAACAAAATATTAAGTGTTTGGTATCTTTAGGCGCGGAAAAAAAATCTCTTTAATTTGGTATTTTTTTTATTCATATCAGTTATAATGGGAAGCAGGAATTTAGAAAAAATCAATTTCCCATGTTATTTCCCTATGTTCAGTTTTCGGCCGGTCACCCGGTATAAAAAATTATAGTCTATTAAATTTTGAAAAAAAGTGATTTTTTCGAGGTGGGGGTGCTAGCTTTACGTTAACTCAGCACCCCCACCAAAGATATGCGTTTTACCGCGAAACCGTCGAAGCAAAAAATTCGCGAATGCTGCAACTAATTTGCGAATAATTAGCAAAAAATTATAGTCTATTAAATTTTGAAAAAAAGTGATTTTTTCGAGGTGGGGGTGCTAGCTTTACGTCAACTCAGCACCCCCACTAAAGTTATGCGTTTTACCGCGAAACCGTAGAAGCAAAAAATTTGCGAATGCTGCAACTAATTTGCGAATAATTAACAAAAAATTATAGTCTATTAAATTTTGAATAAAAGTGATTTTTTCGAGGTGGGGGTGCTAGCTTTACGTTAACTCAGCACCCCCACCAAAGATATGCGTTTTACCGCGAAACCGTCGAAGCAAAAAATTCGCGAATGCTGCAACTAATTTGCGAATAATTAGCAAAAAATTATAGTCTATTAAATTTTGAAAAAAAGTGATTTTTTCGAGGTGGGGGTGCTAGCTTTACGTCAACTCAGCACCCCCACCAAAGTTATGCGTTTTACCGCGAAACCGTAGAAGCAAAAAATTTGCGAATGCTGCAACTAATTTGCGAATAATTAACAAAAAATTATAGTCTATTAAATTTTGAATAAAAGTGATTTTTTCGAGGTGGGGGTGCTAGCTTTACGTTAACTCAGCACCCCCACCAAAGATATGCGTTTTACCGCGAAACCGTCGAAGCAAAAAATTCGCGAATGCTGCAACTAATTTGCGAATAATTAGCAAAAAATTATAGTCTATTAAATTTTGAAAAAAAGTGATTTTTTCGAGGTGGGGGTGCTAGCTTTACGTCAACTCAGCACCCCCACCAAAGTTATGCGTTTTACCGCGAAACCGTAGAAGCAAAAAATTTGCGAATGCTGCAACTAATTTGCGAATAATTAACAAAAAATTATAGTCTATTAAATTTTGAATAAAAGTGATTTTTTCGAGGTGGGGGTGCTAGCTTTACGTTAACTCAGCACCCCCACCAAAGATATGCGTTTTACCGCGAAACCGTCGAAGCAAAAAATTCGCGAATGCTGCAACTAATTTGCGAATAATTAGCAAAAAATTATAGTCTATTAAATTTTGAAAAAAAGTGATTTTTTCGAGGTGGGGGTGCTAGCTTTACGTCAACTCAGCACCCCCACCAAAGATATGCGTTTTACCGCGAAACCGTAGAAGCAAAAAATTCGCGAATGCTGCAACTAATTTGCGAATAATTAGCAAAAAATTATGGCATAATTATTTTTTTGTTTTTAAAAGGTGGGGGTGCTAGCTTTACCCGGGTTTTATTTACCGAGCTTTGCGATTTATTTCGGCGTGCCCCTCTAAAGTAGAAATGTGACTTGGGACCCCGGATGGTTGGGTCGTACTTTGATGTTGCAGAAAGTTTAAATTGTATGGCGGTGACCTGTTATAATAATTGGCCCAAGGTTTTGGAAAACAAATGCACCCGCGGAAACTTGCACAGGTTACCGGCGTCTCTTTTGGCTTGATGCAGGTGGAAGTTAAATTACGCTGACGCACATTTAAGGCGACCTACTGCGCGTGCCCGAAGGTTTGACAGCGGTGGCACTACGAAATTCAATTTTTCCTTTTTGGAGTTTCAATGCTCACTTAAATTTCGAGAATATGTGTGAGATTGAACATCTCTTTGTTTTCTTCTACCCGTTTTAACGATACCATAATAATTGGAAGGGGCTTCTTGTACCTGCCTTGGTATATTCTACTAATGAACTCGGTAGGAAAACCTCGGATGAGAAGATCGTCCTTCACGACTGGGACATCCAGAACCACCGGGTGGAAACCCATATCTCCTTCATCGGTTTGGTGGAAACTGACTGCGGGAATTTTCGGTGGTCTACTAGTCTCGGAGTGGAGCACTGGGCCAGACTGGTAAGCTCGGGTTGAACTAAGGTGTGGGCTACGGAAAAAAACACAGAACATATGAGAAAATAAACGCATCTCAGAATTTATTAGAATCATATATTATTTTGGGAGTACCTGGCCTTGCCAATACATCCTTCACAGGTGCGGCATAGCACCTGAGTTTTTGAGATGCAGGGGTGGGTTTTGAGCCCCCCCCTTACAAACAAAGACCGTCGGTGATCAAGGTTGATTTTACCCCCCCCCCTTTTTGATTAGCGACGGCCATGGCTTTGAATTTATTATGACAGAAAAACGCAGTTGCAGTTGCTGTCCCATAGTGAGGCTCGTGTAGGTTTATCCACATCTACTGATCCCAAACATAATTGAGTCTATTCGATGAATTTCGCCTATGACTTGGCCAGGGTAGTTTTACTTCCTGGGGGGGGGGGGAGGCTCAGGTGGAGCCCGAGCCTGTATGCTCAAGTTTCCAGAAAACCGCCGGAGATAAAATATACTTCATCGTGAGATTAAAAATAAAATATCCCCCGTATACATCAGAGAACGCATCTCATTGGTTTAAAATCATAATATACTATATGGTAAGAAACATAACAAGAGAGCAAAAAATGCTACGGCATCTGCCATGTAAATTTTAATGATAGGCGAAACGTGCAAAAATCAATATAGAAGATAGATAGCTGTCGCAATTCATTCAGTGCGGCCTTTAGGCCGCACAACCAAGGCCAACTGGTGTTATACTAATTAACTTATGAACTGAATATTGAATTAAAATTTTAATTTGAGGGTGGGTGATAAAAAACCACTGGCGGCTCGTGACTTGTTTTAATGGAAGGGTACAAAACATAAAGAAAAGAAAAAATCTAATAATATTTTTTTGTGTTTCTTTGAAAATGTTAATTCATTACCAAATTAAATACCCAAGTCAGCAATAAAAAGTGAAAATAGGAGGGCTCTGGGGGGTATGGAATACACCCCAACATGTTCATCTTGATCTCCATGCGTTGGGGGGGGAGGGGTATTCCAGACCCCTTGGTTTCATTAGGCGCCCAGTTTTTACAATTTCGTTTGCAATAGCCTCGATCAAAGAAAAGGGCACAACATTTAAGATTTTGGATAGGAGGACAAGTGTTCTTGCGGGCAAGCCCTCTACTGGCATAAGGCATAGTATATGCTCAACTGTCCCATTTATTTCTTGCCAAGGACTATCGTCCTGTCCAAGCAGTATTTGCTTTTTTAAGTGAATCGCTTGGGGGAGGGGAGCGAAATAACTAAACCGAAAAGAGGTTCTCAAGTATTTCTTACGTATTTGCAAGAAAATCGTTGTTATTAGGTATTTGTACTTGCGCCAGTGGGTAAAAATGCCCGACTGATAATTCAGTCATTCAGTGCGGCCTTTAGGCCGCACAACCTAGGCAATCACGAATCAGTGGGACCTTAAAACACCACTTCTGTCTATTTGCTCATAAGGGGTCGTTTATAAAGGACGTCCGTAATTTTTTCCTACTTTTCAACCCCCATGTCACAGTTGATCGCAATCTTCGGAACCCCCCCCCCCCGCAGGAATGTCCTATGGTCACAAATTGCAAGAAAATCGTTGTTATTAGGTATTTGTGCCTGCGTCAGTGGTATAAAATACCCGCCTGATGATCCAATCATTGAAGGCCGCACAACCTAGGCATAATACACGAATCAATGTGACCTTAAAATACCACTTCTGTCTACCTATTTGCTGATACGGAGTTGTCTATAAAAGATGTCCGTAATTTTTTCCTACTTTTCAACCTACCTGTCACAGTTGGTCGCAATCTTCGGACTCCCCCCAGGAATGTTCTATGGTCACAAATAAAAAAAACTCCCTGATTTATCTAAAATTGAACTTGACACGACATTGTTTACACAACATTTGGAATTTAAGGAGTAAATAGATTTCTTTACAAAACATTTAAAAATAAACATCCAAACACAATTATTTTCTAAATCCCAAAAATGGGATTTTTATGCGGACGTTACATTTGTCTCCCCTCCCCGGCCTAGACGACCCAACGGCCTGTAAGCCGCACAACCATGAAAATCACATACTTATAAGAAAGCAATAAATAAATATATGGAAAAACAATTTATATAAATAAAATTAACTCTGGATCAAAACCGGAAATGGTTTTTTAATATAGTAAATAATTATACTACAGTGAGGTAGCCATTTGGAATGTGATTGCCTTGACTGTGCTGCCTAAAGGGCTCACTAGAGGGGAGTTTGCGGATCAATTAGAAGTGAAAACTTGATTCAGAATTATTATTCAATAGTACTGACGCATTTATTTCTTGTTAAATCAGTTTAATGTCGCGAACTTACTGCCTTGAGGGCAGGAATTGTTTAACTAACCTGCAATCAATGGAGGCTCATGGTTTCATGGTTTGCTACAATTGAGGGAAGGCGATTTAAAAAAATTACATTTCACTTTCTGTGTTTTAAACCTGCGCCACCGTTTATGGTCCAATCAACGTCGGATTGTGGCAAATATTCAGTGGTGTAACTACCATGGTCCCAGCAGTGCATTCGCATTAAACAGTGCTGCGCTCCACGTACCAGCCGCCACTGTGAAAAACAATTTAATTTAGAAAATCAACTACGTTGGTGGGGGGGGGGTTGTTTAACTAACCTGCTCATCTTAAATCTATGCCACCGTTTATGGTCCAAGCGACAATATTTGCATTTTAAAATATTCTGTTTTGGGAGGGCGGCGCCCCCACTTGTACAAGCTATACAAACCGCCACTGGAATGTTGTCGTTTTAGTCTCGAGGGGGGGGGAGATTTTCTTTCACGAATTTGTTTGGAAACTGTACATCCATTATAAATAATTGGCTGATGGGCAAGGGTATGGTTTTCGTCACCCCCCAGGGCTGTGTCTTGTTTACCTATGGTGACCATATTATTTTTATGAAATAAAGTACATTTCGGCGAAACACGGTAAATACCTAAAAAAAGGTCAACGGCGCACAGTGTGGTGGAGGCGGACAAATGGTGATTTTTAAAGTAATTCATTTGGTCTGTTTAATAATAGTTTCTTGCTAGGAACATTCCAGGGATTCAGGAACACAAAAAAAATCATTAAAAATTCGCTTGGAAAGTGTCGAAAAAATGGGGCAAAATCAACCTTTTTTATATACATATACTATGTACCGTATACATAGGTACTTTAACTTTGCTTAAAAACGGAAATACATTGATTTTTTTCAGTTTTCAAGTTGAAATATTATTTCTGTTTCACGTTATTAGCACACAAGTGCCAAAACAAAACAAAGAATTACATTTTTAACGGTTTGTAAACCTAATTTCGACCTAAAAACTCGATGTTTTTAAATGTTAACTTCTCTTAAAGTTTTAGTTATGTGAGAACGCATGAGACACACCGAAAATTTTTTTGTGGTATCATTGGTATCTCTAGTACTTGCCCTCCAAATTTCAGCTGCAGATACTTGCAGATGCGAACACAAGAGCGTTTTTACTGAGACTTGTCCAATTTTTACCGAAGGTATTATTGGATTAACAAATGAATACATTTTTCCCAAATGCCCATGTAAACAATACATAAGCAGAACGGACGATACAGAAAGATATTAAAAACAATTGAAAACTATTTTAAAATGATGAACTTTAGCATTTCGAATCGTGGCTTATGCAATATTCTGTGGGAAAACACAAAAATTATTGTTTTCTTCTATTCTATTAAGGACTAGCTGGCACAGTCGGCCTACCGGCCGCCTTTCGCCATCTAGACCGTGTCGGATGTGGTTGTTCGGCCTTCGGCCTCACTCCAAGGTACTAAAGTAGCCTATGTTTTTCGTCGGTACACGACATTAGGTCGACTGTCAATTGGGCGACGACTTATTAGGCGACCCCAATTAGGCGACCGGTCAAATAGGCAACCGGCCAAATACTGGAAAGTAGCATCGAGTATGCGGCAGACCCCGGTCGATGTCACATCGTTCGCCCGACGTACCTTGAAATCGAGTGAAATTTTTTCGCTCCGATTTTAATTTTTTTTTGAAATTCGGATATATGGGGGTGTGATTAGTGGATATTAGTAATAAATATAATCAAAAAAATGGAAAATAACCCGTGTATTGCCGAAAAAGTGAAAAAATTAAAAATTTTTTCCTTCTAATTTTGGGGTGTGCATTCGATAAGGAGGGTAATCCATCGTCAAAACCTACCCTTACTCCAGGGCGATTTTGACTCTGGTTACTAAGCTAAACATACGAGAAGCGCCACCCATCAAGAAAACCGGGATAAATGAAACCGGGATGTGAGAGAACCTCGAAATAGCATTAAAAAGTATAGTTGCGGTATGGGGCAGTAAACTATTACGTTTCACCCCCAAAAAATCGCGTAAAAACAAAAAATAATCGATGTTACATGTACGAGAGACGAGCTGCATCTGACTATTTTTATATAATTAAAGAGGAAATAAATGCTGGCGTGTTCGCTTTCAAGCCAATATTCACGGGTTCAAATCCTGTGAGGTGCTATCTATAGAAGAAATTTTCGCTCACCAAATGTCTATCTGCTGGCCCCAGATAACATTATTTATGGCTAAAAAAACTTCCCTGATGGAGTGGGCGGTGTAAAAATCGTCTATTCCCGTGGTTCGGAATCCACGTTAAGCTGTAGGTCCGCTGTGGTCATCACACATTTTCAACACGCAACGAGCAGAGACAGGGAGGTATCGGGAAAATGTCGCAAGACGTTCAGAACCGAATATAGATAGATAGATATTATTATTATATGCAATATTGATTAATAATAAATTGTGAAATAATAAAAAATAAATTCCGTCGTCTATATGACCGGTCGCCTAATTCGGGTCGCCTAATAAGTCGTCGCCCAAAAAAACCGGTGTCCAATTGACCGTCGCCTAATTGACGTCGCCCAATTGACCGTCGCCTTAATGACGGTGTCCGGTTTTTCGTAGCGTTGTAAATAACTTCTACACCAAATTTGGTTAAGATTGGTCAAATAGAAACGTAAAGCACGTGCACGCGTATTTGCATTGTCGATCGGTTGACAGTTTGACAGCATTCATTATTGTTTTTAAGTTGATTTTGAGTAGCCTGCCTTCCTTTAAGGAATCTCGATAATCTATTCATGCGCGTCCCATCGAGATTCCTTAAAGGAAGGCAGGCTACTCAAAATCAACTTTCCTTTGCGAATTTTTGCACTATTTCAATACAAAAACATGCGCAGGGACCTACATAATAACTGTGCCAAATTTGGTTCCGATCGGTCAAACGGTTTAGGAGTCTATAGGGAACATACACAGATTTTTTGCCCTAAAATTGAAGGCCCAGCAACCGTTTGTCCACAAAAACCCTTTTTCACCACACTGTGCGGCGTACCTAAATATACGACGATTACGATTGATGACCTTTTTTTTTCTGGGGTTGCACTGAAGGAAACAACCATGAGGTTTGGGGCAGCTTCGGGTGCCCCCCCCCCCGGCGGGTGTACAAAAAATAAGTACATTTGTAAGTACTTGGAGAAGTTTTTAAGTACATAGGACATCGTTCTAAAAAGGAGTACTGTCCTACTAAAATAAGTACATATGGTCACCATATGTTTACCCCATCCCTTTGAGCCGGTGTCACCGTGGATTTTTACCCCCAGAAATTTTACCCCCCGGGGGTAAAATATCCCTAGGGATATTTTACCCCCGGTAAAATATCCCTAGCGAAATTTTACCCCCTGTAAAAATTCTTTAGGGGGTAAAATATCCCTAGTGAAATTTTACCCCCGGTAAAATATCCCTAGTGAAATTTTACCCCCGGTAAAATATCCCTAGTGAAATTTTACCCCCGGTAAAATATCCCTAGCGAAATTTTACCCCCGGTAAAATATCCCTAGCGAAATTTTACCCCCTGTAAAAATTCTTTAGGGGGTAAAATATCCCTAGTGAAATTTCACTAAGGAATTAGTAGTTTGTAATTAGTAATTTTATTAAATATTAAATATATATCTATTTATATATGTTCTTCTTCTTCTTAATATATAATTAGCGGCAGTTCCTAGGCTTCTATACAGCTACCTTTCTGGTGTGAAAAGTTGTTGTCACTAGTTATTTTTGGTCGACATAATATTTATAATGTAATAATAAATAATAATAATAATAAATCTTTCGGTTGGATACGTTCTCCCAGTACACTGCAATTATTAAGCGAACCCGATGACCAGAAGCCTGCTTTCTATGTAAACCATAAAAATGGAAATCATTTTGAGGTCGTAGTTTATAAAAAAGACTCTTCAATTGATATGAACAATTTTTTTTTTAATTTAATAAAAAAGTATTATTATTAATAGTTCACTTAATTTAAGTTTTTGCCTTGATTTTTGATTCAGAACAATTTTTAATGTCGGTGAAATTTTACCTCCTCGATAAATATACTCTAGTGAAATTTTACCCCCGGGGTAAAATATCCCTAGTGAAATTTTACCCCGGGGTAAAATATCCCTAGTGAAATTTTACCCCCTGTAAAAATTCTTTAGGGGGTAAAATATCCCTAGTGAAATTTTACCGGAGGGATATTTTACCGGGGGGTAAAATATCACGGGGGTAAAAATCCACGGTTACACCGGGGTTGTTCCTTGATTGATTTTTAAGTTTGGTAAAGCATTAATTTATCGTATGTATTAAGTGTTGCCTGTACGGCAGGGTGGAATAGAAGCAAACCGGATTATACATTGTTATTTTTAAGTTGGAGATGCGTAACCGTTTTATCAAGTTTTAATTATAATTAGCGTTGCATACAAACAAAGCCATTGAATTCATTGATCAAATTTAAATTAAAAGAGTAATTGATGAATCATTGTTACCTTCACTCATGTAACGTAATCTGAAAGGTTAAATTCCATCCAATGATTTGTTTTATTAGTACACCTACACGACTTCATAGAATTCTTAATTTACCATTTGGAAAAAAAAAGAAATACCGGAAATTAAAAAAACCTACGTCCTTGATGGAATATCATTTTTGTTTGACTTTAATCAACTGCAAGTTGTTATTTTGCAATAATTGAAGATGTAATTGGCAAATTAGATGAATTAGAGTGGGTAGATATTTAAAAAACGAATAGGTGGAGATGAACAACAGTTAAAATATGAAGATATACATAGCACATAGCTATCCTTTATTTCGGACAGGTGCTTGATTGGTTTACGTATGGAATGGAATGGACAACGGTGGACTTTTGATGTCCGCGTTGGGGGCACGATGCGTACCCAAGGTACGACTACCTGTTCCCTCTCTACTTTTTGCTTTACGTATTCGTACTCTCAAACTATCTAACAGAATGTAATAGTGAATCTATAAACTCGTTTCCACGTACATCAATAAACAATTAAGTGTTTTTTTTTCGAAAATTTTTAGTTTGAGTTTCTTTATTAAAAATGCATGGCTGTGTTGGTGCCTCACTCTGTTATTTATTAATCATCAGTGTCATGGTGCTTAAAAATGGTGATTTTAGAAGTTTAGCTGGATTTTTGTAAAATGTGTCCAAGTTTTTAGGGATCAATGGCACCTATCTTGGTGTTACGATGTTAGGTAACGTACGTTTTTTTATTAACGAATTTTTATAAGAATTTTTCAAATGGAATTTTGTCAACGAAAAATACTTGCATGTGGGTTCCGACAAGGTCACAAAAACTAAGGGCTCGTTGCAAACTGTTGAAACTTTTTTGTTTTCTTTAAATAACTTTAAAAATACTCGAAATGCTACAAAATTGCGACTTTCTAATATCTTTTATTTAAATATGGTAATTGAAACCTGTCCATTTAACAGATTTTATTACGTTTACTTTCAAAACTTCTGAATTTGTCATGTGACATTTTAGTCATTCGATGCTCAACTGTCTTAAATAATAAACAACCGAAGCTCACACTGACCTTTTAAGGGGTGTAGGTTACAAGGTCCGTCAAGTGCTATCTAAAAAGATTGTTCCCATGCATCCCTTGGTACCCACTTGATGAGTAATAAATTATTCACGATAAGAACCATATTATTCCGATTGTTGTGAAACCTGTAGAGACGCCCAACAAACCAATTGAATTTTATGATAAACTTGAAAATACCCAGAATTTTTAATCTTCTGCCACTTATTACTCTTCACTTTTATCTCAAAAGCTTTTAAGGAATAGGGAGGGAAAAAGGGATCTTTGTGACTACAACTTACTACCTGATAAGCGTCTGCATAGAATTCAGATTTCCTGCTCATATTCTTTTTGTTGCTCAACGGTGCCGTTTCATTTTCAAGTTCGTTTTTAGTGGAAGTGTGGTTATTGATCAAAATTGTCAAAAAGTCACAGGTAAATATTTACAATTCAATAAATCTATATACAGAGCGATTAAAATTTTTTAGTTTTAATTGTCAAAAGAAGTGAAAACTGTTGTTGTTACTTCTTTAATTACATTATATTCGATAGTTTTACTTATTTATAAAAATAAAAGTAACAAGTGTTTATAATAGCGTGAAAAAGTAACATAAATATTCAATTTTTAACGATCAGATAACATAAATAAAAGTGAAATTTCTGCATTCACGCCCTTCATAGGAGGCACCTGCAAACTCTTGTTTATATTTTTTATACTTTCAACAAAGTAGGCAGAGCTGTAGTAAGGAGAACCTGGTTTTATATCAAAAAAATAAAACCGAATTTAAGATAAGGGGGTCCATTAATTACGTAAGGATGATTTTTGTAATTTTGGACCCCCTCCCCCCGCCACGTAAGGGTACGTAAGATTGTGGCAACCCCCCCCCCACATCTTACGTAAGGATTATTTAAAATAAAATTAATTTTGATCCCCCCTCTCCACCCCTTATTTTATAAAATATGAATAATAATATATTATACTAGCTGGCACAGTCGGCCTACCGGCCGCCTTTAGCCATCTAGACCGTGTCGGATGTGGTTGTTCGGCCTTCGGCCTCACTCAAGGGTATCGCAGGCATATACGTGTAGACCGTGGTTTTTCAGCCTTCAGCCTCACTCCAAGGTGCTAAAATAGCCTATGTTTTTCGTAGCATTGTAAATAACTTCTACAGCAAATTTGGTTAAGATTGGTCAAATAGAAACGTAAAGCACGTGCAAGCGTATTTGCATTGTCGATCGGTTGACAGTTTGACAGCATTCATTATTGTTTTTTAAGTTGATTTTGAGTAGCCTGCCTTCTTTTAAGGAATCTCGATAATCCATTCATGCGCGTCCCTATGGGACGCGCATGAATGGATTATCGAGATTCCTTAAAGGAAGGCAGGCTACTCAAAAGCAACTTTCCTTTCCTTTGCGAATTTTTGCACTATTTCAATACAAAAACATGCGCAGGGACCTACATAATAACTGTTCCAAATTTGGTTCCGAGCAGTCAAACGGTTTAGGAGTCTATAGGGAACATACATACATACACACAACATACATTTTTATATATATTGTTAGATAATTATAAATACAAAAATTTAAATTAAATTTTTATTTACATAGATGAAAAACCGTTCGTAAAGATCGCCAAAGTTTGATGCCATTTTCTATAATTCACACTATTATGCCACTATGTTTAATGATTTTTAAGTACTATATATTTCAATATAATATGGTATTTCCATTATACTTGGATATAATTACCAACATAAAAAGAAAAAATTATATTTGCTTTTTAAATTTAATTTAAAAAAATATTTTAAGAAACTTACGTAAGGAATACGTCGGACCCCCCCCCTACGTAAGGGTCCGTAAGATATCCAATAACCCCCTCCCCCCCAAAAAACCCTTACGTAATTAATGGATGACCCCTAACTGATAATAATATATCAAAAAATTACGATTTATCACTTTTTGTTTATGCTGAAAAGTCTGCGGCTTAACCACACGACGATTTTTTAACTGATAAATTTTTAAATCAATAAATCGTTTATCATCATAAAACTAAAAACAATTAACCCTCCAGATTCCGGACGGTAAGGAACAAAATTACTATATAGAACCTTGCACTTTGTGATAGAAGCATTAAATTTGGCATAATGACGCAAACCTTTACAAAATAATATGTGACGCCACGTCGACCCCCCAAATTACGCAAAAACGCCCCCCAAATTTTAGTTTATCCTATTTATTTCGTAAACGGTTCATCATATGATAAAAATACATCTGAGCAAATAAATCTATAATTGAATTTTAAACAAAAAAGGTCTTAGGATGTTTTTGATACGAGTTACAGTTTCCATAGAATCATCATGTGAATGTAGGTTAAATATAGCGCGCACTGCAGATCTCGCGAATTTTCTCTAAATATCTCATGTTCCGCCACTGGTACATAAAAAATTACTGAAAATACCGAATTATCTATCTGTAGTGTTAATTGCTTGTTCGTCAAAATGTATTTTTCAAAACTTTTAGCATCCTCTATTTAAGGGGCGGGGATCGGCGTGGGTCACATTTTTTTTTTGTAAAGGAGGTTTGCATCTACACATGTGGCAAATTTCATGCTTTATCACAAAGTGGAAGGTTGTGTTCCATAACGTCCGGACCACCAGCGGACAGTGGGTAAAAATTACACAACCGTAGTTAAAAGGCGTGTAAAAATTTTGCCTCACAATTTTTCATTTTTATTTTATGAATATAAACTAGGATTACTTTATCTGAACATAAATCAATCACATTTGAAGAAACAAATTTGCCTGCTTTTTTTATTAATAAGGAAAAATGCCTTTTTCCGTAGTTTATTAAAAGCACAATAGAAAAATTATCTAAAGCATATATTATGATCAAAAATTTAATGTTTTCCTCTATTTAAGATACTAATGAAATAAAAAGACGTAAAAAAAAATTACAATACAAAATAGAAGGGTCCTTTACAGAATTTGCAAATCATCCTCGTCTTCCTATGTTCACTTAATTTTTGATTAATGTTGTTGTTGATTGGAGAGAAAGGGGGTTGTCTTAATATTAGATAAAATTAAAGTATTCACAAAAAGTTATAAGGAGTTGGGGAAAAAACCTTCAAATTTTAGTCAACATTCGAGGAATAACTGGTAAACAAGGTACATTTCGCCCCCGCTCCCATTGCGAATGTTTTAATAAAATTAGTGTCAAACGTTTGGGTTTCATGAGCTTCCATTCAAATCGTTGGAACCACACGATCGCGAAAACTTTCTTTAGGGAGAAGCTGTAGAAACAACGCCCTTCCCCATCGCGATTTTTTAAAAATAAAATTGGTGTTACTCGTCTGAGCTTGAAAATTCTCTTATGCAACTACCTGTCAAAAATATTTTGTATATTTTCAGTTCGATAGATCTGCGATAGATGACTTTTTCATGCCACCTAGTGGACAGGGTTACCACTAAGTTATTGTTATGCTAAAATTTACAATAGCTAATGATCACATAAAAATAACTTAGAAATAACCCTGTCCACCAAGCGGCTTGAAAAGCCATCTATCGAACTGAAAAGTGTGCAAAATATTTATTTCAATTTTTAACATGTATCTGACCCTTTGTGTATGCATCCTCTTTGTTTCTGTTACATTTTTAAATATAACGATCTGCATCTGAGCATCACTGAGGCAGTGATACGACACAGCACATTTGATATATTCCACCGTCATTGGTTAAAACGTCCTAACTAACAAATCGGTTTTCGGGAGAGAAATTACTTTATGTAAATGTTATAATGCTGTCTTCATTGTAAAATAGTATTTATAATAAATTAAACTTTAAACATAAAATCGTTAATTAAACATTGAAGTTATTTTTTATTAATCATAAGCTTTCAGTATTATCATCAGGTGTTTTATTCATGATTCATGAAAATAATTATGATTACACCAAATAGCTGTTAAATGAAATCATTTGGAAATCATAAAAGCTTATGATTAATAAAAACTATTTTCAATGTTTAATTAACTATGTTATTTTTTAAGTTTAATTTATTGTAAAATGAAATAAAAACGGCGTTATAGCATCTAGGAAAAGACATTTTTAACTAAGGAGGACAGCAGTATGCTCTTAATTAAAAATGTTAAAAATTAAAAATGTGCCATGTGAAATATTCAGGCACTTTTTAAAGTAACTTATTTACATCATAAATGAATAACATATAAAATTCAAAATTTGTCATTGCGTAATACATGTGTGATTCGTTAATATTTTACTTGCTAACCTAAAAAAGGTCAAGTGCGGCCTTTAGGCCGCACAACAATGTTAATTGCAAATTATAAGATCCGAAGGTTCCGGCCGCCACGAATTTCTAGTTGTAATAATTAACCGTGTTTCCGGTGCTTTTATACGGCGTAGAGGCATGGACATTGACGGAAGCATCAAGTAAGAAACTTGATGCATTTGAGATGTGGCTGTATCGACGCATGCTGAAAATTCCTTGGACGGCACACATAACGAACAAAGAGGTGCTGGAACGAATGGAGAAGCAGATGGAAGTTATGTATCAAGTTAAGAGAAAGAAACTTGAATATTTGGGCCACATCATGAGAAACAGCCAGCGTTATGGGTTGCTCCAGCTGATACTCCAGGGAAAGGTCTATGGAAAGAGGGGACCAGGAAGGAGAAGAATTTCATGGCTGAAAAACCTAAGAACGTGATTTACAACAACGGGTCTATTCAGAGCTGCAATCAATAAAGTCTGATAGCCAATATGATCGCCAACGTCCGGTAACGGACAGGCACGTGAAGAAGAAGAATAATTAAATTCAAATTTTAAAAAGTCACCGAAAATAGCATAATTATGATATCACAGTAATTTAAAAACTGGTACAGTGATAGCGATAAAGTCGTGTTCTTAGTGGAGTCAAATTGGAAATGTATATATTTAGATGCCCGGGTCGATAATTTGCAAATTTTTCTACTCAAGAACGCAATTTATGGCCTTGTTTTTTTTAATTAAATCAAAATATTGACTAATGGGATACATTTCTGCGAATTTTTACTCAAAACACTGCAAACACTATAACAAATCATATTTGTATATTTAATAGTCTATGCGTAGAAAACCTTCAAAACCGCGAATAATAATTAAAAATGCAAAATCTGTGACTTGAAATACCTTCAGCTTCAAAACTTCGCAATTAATAGTAAGATCTTGTAAAAGCAACAATAATGAAACTAAAAATTTTTTTGAAAAGTTCAAAAAATATTCGAGATATTTTGCAAAAATTTGCATCGAAAAAATGTGCTGATCGTGGTGGTGCAATTCTTACCATCAGCCCATAATCAAACGCTTCTATCAGGAAACATAACGAAAAAGAAGACAAGAAGTAGAAATGCTTCCTTTTCCAACGTGATTTTTTACTTAAAATTAATAAATGCTAATCGATCGAGAATCGTTTGCGCTTCAATGAGCTTCTATTCCCATTGTTTGAACCCCTAAGGTAAAAAAGTTATAGCGTTTAAAAGATTGCAAAATTGTAAATTTTACAAACATCACTCCGAGCAAGTAGCGTGCGGAATTTTACCGTCGTTGCTGATAATAATTAAAATGTTTTTATTTTTTAATATTAAAAAATTGCAATAACAATCATTATCACAGATAAAAATAATTTGTTAGTACACAACAGTGGTTTGACGTGAACGTTAGTTAAATTACAGTGCGGAAATTCCGGGATTGAATTGCGGAGGTACATTTCATCGCCCTCGCCCTATCGCAAATTTTTTAATGAAATTAGTGTCAATCGTTCGAGCTTCAATGAAATAATGACAACTTTTATATTTTGTAAAATTTGATTACAATACGTCTTTTTTACATTTCTGAAAGGTATGCAGAGCTATTCCGCTAACGAATACTTAGCAAAGGCAAAAAGGTTTCAGGTAACTACGTTTTAAAAAATTAAGAGCGTTATTTTTATAGTGTCTCCATGTCGGCACCGATAAAATGAAAACTAGCGGAAGAGATTAATTTTCATAATGGCTAGAATCATAACCACGAGAGCTCGAGCTCGATTATAAATGAAACTGTATAATATTTACATACCTTTTAGTAATAATGTATAGGGATATTCAAGGTATCATGGTTTCACGTCTAGTGAACATACATACCTACAAATACGTTTTAGTAATAAATCTTACTTCTTACTCGAGCTCTCGTGGTTACTACTATATTGCCATCTTAGCATTGTATCAATTAAAGAAAAGCAACCTGTGCGTGCAAGGGGGTAAAAAAATAATTGGCAAACTACAATAAGCATAGATTTTGCACGGTTAGCGGTAGAGCAGTTAATGATAGAGCGATTGACTGCTAAGGTGAAAGTACCAGGTTCGATTTCTCATAAAACTAGCAAAATTAAAAGTTAATCATACAACTGGGCGTACATAATTATTAAACAATAAGCTGGCATCCGGCCGCCCAGGCACCTAGTACGTGATTACTTATTACTTAAGTTGTGCGGCCTAAAGGCCGCACTGAATCGCTTTAATGGAGCAATTTAACATTACAGACTATTTAGCGTTACAAGCACACCCACAGCGAAGATGGACTTTAAAACAAACGCAAACCGCTGAATGCCAATATTGCATTAATCGGGGAATCACACTCGATTAATAGCGTTTTATTAAAAATAGAGTCAATCAAAAATATTTCGTTTCGGTCGTGGAGCTGACAGCACGCTGTAATCGAATGAGCTTCATATTATTTCCTCAGGGGGGGGGGGCATAAAGTACATGAACATAAAGAAGTAAATTTTCTATATGGAATAGGTTTTGATTAAAAGACTTCATTTCAAATATTAAGGGTTTGCAAGGAAAAAACAAAATTAAAATCGCGATTTTTTTAACATTCTTTGTTTAATTTAATCTATAACTTGAAAACCGTTGATTTTAGACAATAAAGGATTATAATTTAGTTTTTAGATCATTTCGGGTTCTTTAAACAGAACAGAATGAATAACATTAAAAAATCAATAATTTCGGTATTATGGCCATTTTAAAGTAGAAATGAGAAAAATTGTTTTAAAGATGTCCCTGAGAGTTTGAATTTAAGCAAAAATTTCAGTTGAAATTTATTTCATGTAAGCTTTGTATTAGTCAGTTTTGTTTACTTTAAAATTCTGTTTTAGTTTATTTTTGTTATGATTAGTTAGCGATGTTGTGCCATGCTTCCGTTATGCGTTGTTATTATAAGTAGTTTTTATCAGTGCATTATTTAAACCAAATATATTTTTTTGAGAATAAATTAAATTAGTAATAATGTTACAATTTTTATATAACTATAAATTTAGAAAACACTTTTAAATTTAGAGGTAATATTTTTGAAGTTATTTGAATAGGCACGTGCTATGTTTTTTAAATTACGAGGTATACTATTAATTTTGAAAAAGGGGGGGCATACACCCTCATCTTGAAACTTTATTGTAAAACCCTTTAACACGATGGTGTTACCACATCGATACACAGTGTCCAATGACACTTTTCACACGTGTGGCGTATGACGCGATTTTTACGCGGCCGAACTGGCAGCGCCACACGTCGTTCCATTGTCTCAAATAAATAGCTGCATACGAGACGCGACTGTTTTGTAGCTAGACGTGTTCTTCTGTTCGTTGTTCGCAATTTTAAAGACTGAGATAGGGCTGGTGAGGTGTTGACGGCAAGAAAAACATATTGACGCCAGCATGGTGGCCTCGTGTTTGAAATGACAAACAACTGTAAATATTTAGAAAAAATATTTTGATAACACGAACGAAGAATTATAAAGTGACTGCTGTAAAAAATGTGCGCAGGACATCTCAATTATTATAATATTAAAGTGGATATAAAAAGACAATAATACTAGGTCCCATCGAAAACCAGGTAGGCCTTTCGTTTGTTTACATAAATTCGTTTTTGAAAAAGTCCCATTAGTAAATATTTCGTGGAAGGGGAGGGGGCGAAGTTTTCCGCTACGCCACTGTCTTAAACACAGCGGTGTTGTGAAGTGCAGGACCCTTTCTTTTACTCTTCATGAAAACATGGGTCGCTGAAGTTTTTATTTCTACCTAGCCCAACCCTGATTTTATAACGCACTTTTGGGATTTTAAGGACATTTAAATCTCAGTACCGGTTATGATTATTTTTAATTGCGTATAATTTAAATTTTTACGCTACTCCACAGGGGTGGGGTGCTACTATTAATTATGAGTTTGACTTTAGAATACATTAATTTTTCAATGGTATTAATTATTGTATTTTATTAGTACGATGTGCAAACTATAAGCACAGCCTTAAAGCAAAGCAGCCCTTAAAATTACGTAACATTTTTCCTAAAAATATTAACTTTGATGTAAATGAAAAATAACTAGCAAATGTATGTGATTCAAGAATAAATCTTGTTTTTCTTGAGGTTTAACGTGCATTCCGAACCACAGCACAAGTATTTTTTGGTAATAGACGAGGTCTCCCCCAATTGCGGATTGTTGAAAATTTTCCTCCCTAGACCAGGCAAGAAAGCCGAAAAATGGTTCGAATTTATTGTGTACTTGAGTCTTCTAAGGAACCCTCCAAAATTTCTTTAATATTCCCTGTTGGTTTTTTCCCTAATTGGGGATTTTAGTCCTGCTAACTCGCTTAATTTCAGTTTTACGAAAAATTCTCATCAGATCAAAATTGAAGAACATAAAATTCTCTACAAAATATAGTTTCAAAATTTGCTGAAAGGCGAAATGAGTTTTATTTAAAAAAATTGAAATTGGAACAAAATTTTTATTGGGTTTCGGTGTGGATAATATTTTCCAACGTTTCGGGCCATTTAAATTTGGCCCATTTAAAAATAAATAAACTATTTATTAACTAATTAAACGCTTTTGGATTGAAACTAAATGACAATTTAAAATCGCTTTTAATTGGACGTAGTTGTGCAGAAATGATTCAACCCACATAAGTAAAGTTTTGAGTAATTTAACTTCAAACATTTTAGTGTGCAAGCTTGTGGGGAAATAATTTCGGAAATAATATTATATCGTTTTGCCATAATACAAATTTTGATGTTAATGTCTGCAAAGGCGAGTTAAACTCATTTTTTTTACTTTTTGTGGGATGGATCGTTTCTGCATAACCATCTCCAATTGTCATTGTCGATTACTTTCAATGTAAAAGTGTTGTCAAAAGTCATTTGAAAATGAGCCAAATTTAAATGGCCTGAAACGTTGGAAAATATACATAATTAAAATATTATAAAGACGAAAAAGACCCAACAAAAATTTTATTATTTAACAATATACTAAAATTTTAAAATAAATATTTCATGTTTTGAACAAAATATTCTTACATGTGAAAAATCTCTTGTGCTCTTCCATTTTGGTCTAAAGATAATTTTCCCTAAAATTGAAATTAAACGAGTTATAGGAAAAAAAATCCCAAGGGGGGGGGGGAGACACCATTTTGGAATTTCTAGAAGATAATCACTCTTAACTTCTTCTTTTCAACAGCAAATGCAACCAGAGTTACGGCTACTACTTGTAACCAACAAGGTTGTTAGGGGAGTGTGATGTAGCGGTCCTAGAATTAATTACAAATGTAGAAGTTCCACGTAAAATAAAATCTATCGACTCGGTAGCAGCAGTGGTTAACACGCGTATTCATTCACAGCTGGTACCTCAGGGTTCGAATCCAAATCGAGGAACTTTTTTCGGTACATCATTTCGCTGAAAATTCGTCAAAATTATCAAGTGTAAATTGCAACTCTTTTCAATTCCCCTTTCTCTATTAGATATGTTGAAATATTTTTTAAGTTGGAAATGATATTTTGTATGTGTATATTTTTAATAAGTGAAAGCGTGGGTGTGGTTATTTTAGTAATAATTGGTAAATTTCAAGTTGATTGACTGTTTTATAAATACCTTTTAGTTTTCTTTGAAAATGAGAATAATTTTAGACAAATAAAGAGTCTCAAAAGGTAATTAAAAAAACAACTATGCACTGGCATAGGCGGATATGTGCCTTGCTGGCAACAACTTCACCGGAATTTGAATTCATTTTTACCAGGTCAGCAACCTATTAAAAGTGCAAAATAAAATGTAATTTAAAAAACTGGCGAAATACCAGTAAAACCAGATGACACGGTTGAAAGTTTAAAAAAATACATAATCAATGCATTACCCCGTGTGCTGATTAAAAAAGTCGGATAATGGAATGCCTGAGATGATCTAGGAATACAAATATGTGTGTTCTCTACACGCCCAATCTATTATTCGTTTGCAAAACACGTTAAACATTTTATGTTAACAATCAACACGTGATAATGCATTGTAACTACTAGTTACAAGTATTTAAAATTCATAACGCTATTATTGTTGTTAATTGTGTGAATTACATTTTAAATCTCGACTTACTTTAAGAAATTAATCTGCACTTGAAAAATTTTAATTTTAAATTTACTGTTTTATTTAGGGCACAGTAACAAAGCGCTTGGGTCCGCCACTGGCGCTTCCCTTATTATACGAGTACCTAATTTAATTTTTCGTTACTTCCATCTCGCCTAACATCTCGTTTATCAATTTATTTTCTTCCATTTTTTCAAATTTTCAATTTCTAGTCTCCCATCATTTAGCAACCCCTGTTGCTCTTCGTATTATTTATCTAGACACATATAAGTTATATGTCTAAAGTTCCCAAGTAGGAAATTCATGCATGAGTATTTATTGATTTCTGAAACTTTTGGAATAGTTGACATAAAATTTGAGGCGCTTTGTACGTCTAAATAAGAAAATAACTTCCAAAATAGATAATTCGGTTTAGGGTTAATCTTTTAATGAAAATCGTGATAACTTGTGGCGAACACTTGAAAGGCGTTTCTCGCACTTGAAACGATTCTGCGGAGCTTTAGGGGTTGTCTCTTGTTACAACCCCGATTCGGTGCTGAAAATTCGACGTTTATTGGCGCCGGCGTCGTAACCTTAACACCAGAAACTACATCATGTCGCAGGGTTTCAATTATATTACGTGATAATGTTCTCATTTTTCAACTTTTACGGTCAATTTTATAGTGATAAGTGTTTAGCATATAAATAGTTTAAATGTAGTTTAGGTTGTTATTATTTCTGCATAGCCATCGAAGCGTACGAAGAAGAAGTGATAATTTTTTGTAGAATTTAGTACAAATTTTATAATATTGTGACCTACATCAATGTATTCATTTCAAAATATGCGACACCAATTTAAATATAGAGCCGTTTATTTTTATTTATAAATATTAACAAGTGTGTAATTTGTTGGGAGAATTCTATTTAAGATGTTTCTAAATTAGGATTGTAAGAAAAATAAATGGAAAAATGTTTAGTTGTTTGTGGCGTTTGTGGGATTGGTAACGTTTTCTATTTTTTTTTAATCTAACAAAATTATTTTTTATTTTTCCATAGGTTGGATCCCACAAGTATGGAAAATAAGAAAGGAAATTTAGGAAGTATTCCAAATAACGAAGCTTTAGGGAATGAAGCAATACCAAAACACATTCATAATACAGCCCCACAACATTTACGCTTATTACAGTATGGGTTAAAAATTCCTAATCATCAACATTCTCAACTAAATCAACCTTCTTTACACCAACATCCTTCACGTCCTGTCACTCCACATCTCCATCAGCATCAACATCAATCCCAGCCGGTCTATCAATCCTTACCTTCACACCTTCAACATTCCCCACATCAGCATCAACCTCCAACGCTAAACATATATCAGAATCAAACATTTCAACAAATACCACATCATCATCAATCAAACCTACAAAGTCAATCTCCTCTTCCTAATAATTATTATTATCAAAATACAAATCAACCTCCTCTACACATTTACAATTTAAACAACCAAAATGCACAAGTTTGGGTTCCTCATCAACCGCCCGAACATTATCATCCCCAACAACAAAAATCCGAACCTCAAGTACTTCAAAATGCAAACACCAATCAAACATCGCAACAGCACAAACCAAAAGAAGTGGAACGCAAGAAAACATACACAATCACGTACCATCAACAACTTCGATCACCATCAGCAAAACGACCCATGGAAGCACCAGTCACAATACAAGGCTGGTTACACAAACAAGGCTCCGATGGTTTAATGTTATGGAAAAAACGATGGTTTGTTTTATCCGAATATTGTCTATTTTATTACAAAGGTAAGATTTTGCTCCGCTTTTATTAAAAAAAAAAAAAAAATATTACCATTTCAACAGGTGCTGAAGAAGAAAAATTACTGGGTTCTATTTTACTACCTTCATATAAAGTGTCCGTATGTGGTCCAGATGATAAAGTAAATCGAAAATTTGCTTTCAAATGCGAGCATGTTAATATGCGAACCTACATTCTTTCAGCCGATTCACAAGATCTTATGATGCAATGGGTGCGAAATTTAAATATGGCTTGTCTTTTACAAAATACAAGGTAAGAACAATTAAAAAAATTAAATATTATTTATGTACAGGATCTCGGAATAAGTCCAGTATAATTTGCTCTTGAAATTTGTCGCACCTTAAACTGCTCCTACATCAATAACTTTTGTGCTTCTACAAATTAGGTTTTCAAAAATTAAAATGTGTTGCAAGTGTCCTTCATAACGACAACCTTTTTTTTTAAATTTATTTTTTATGTTGACTTTATTTCGTCTCATAATAAAATCGAAAAATGTTATCGTTTTTACAAATTTTCTTTAATTTTGCCCCCCCCTATTTTTTTTAAATTCAAGTACTCACGTTCTACCCTGGTTCTACCTATGGCTCTGCGCGCCATCTATTTAGTTCAGTCGTCGAATAGAAGTCGTTTGGTGAGCATCGTTTTTTGAAATTGTCGCTTTCAGTTAAGTTTACTCAAAAAAATTATGCTGTTCCACCACCGTCACTAAAAGAACGATTTACACACCAAAACACCAACACTACAATCACACTGATAAACACAATTTAGTAATCTTGTTATAAAAATAACAATTATCTAGCGATTTAATAATTTTATCAATATATTTTACGATCAATTATTTCAAGCCGTCAATTTCACATATCATTATGTAGCGTGGTTTATGGTAAACTTGTCATGACTTTTTAGTACAAAATTTCTTTGAGTGAACTAAACTGAAAACAACTATATTTTACAAATATTCGTTGACTTTCCATTTTCTGGTCTCTAAGCAGCCACCGTGCAGGTATGTGTAGCCTCATTTTCTTTTTGAATTTTTATTTCATATAAAATCAAATCGTTTTTTGTGAGGTTTGTATAAACATGGCGTAAGCACTCCCTCCAAAATCTACCATATACGCTATTGAATATGAAGGTTATTTTGTAACGCTGGCGCTGTTTACAATAGGTAATTCTATCTTGCATTAGAAAATGAAACGTGAATTTTCGCTCTGTTGGTCATGGTTAGTCTGCCAGTCCCGGGTCAATTTGTTACTTTGTTATTCGATTCTTGTTTATTATTAATAAATCTATGATTTATTCATGAGTGTTACGAGGTTTGTGCGTTTAGTAAACTATCAAATTTTGATTCCTGTTGAAGATCAAGGAAGAACTATACCTTTACAACTTCAAATTGGGACCAATCAGTTTCAAGTGGGAAATTATTATCAATGCCAAATTAAGATTAAATAATAAATTCGCAATTTATACTACCGTTGGTGGCGTCACTAACAACAATTTGAATCTCGAAATTCAAAGTCATTTTATGGTGTAAGTTTGCAAAAGTTTTAGCGCGTTGTTAAATTTATTGTAATATGTTTTGTTGATTAATTAACTTTGTTATATCTTGAGCCTAAAGAGCGTATTTTTATTTTCATTTAATACGTTCCTTACTCATTTGAAATCGTCCCGCACGGTGGCGTTTGCTTAATGTGAATTGCTAATAATTAAAAATTGCACTGAATATTCAAAGATTCACACCTGATGCAGTACTTATGCATACGTTCTTTATTTTTTCTAATTCTAATTTTTCAATTAAATTTTCACCCCCTTTCATCAGCTTGATGTTCTGTCAAACATCCAGTCCACTTCTGGACTATAGCCTCTCCTCCATGAGGGGGAGGTTCAGGCCGTACCCTACTACGCAGACTAAGTGCGAGTTCACCCCCCCCCTTTTCTAAATTCTTGATATTTCATTCATTCTCAATTTTATGAAAATCTTTGGTTTTGCCTCAAGAATGTATGCATTATTTGCACTAATACTTAAAATTTTGAGTAATTTAACTTCGAACATTTTAGTATGCAGAAAATTTTTGGGAGATAATTTAAAAGACCTGGCAGCAGTTCCAAGCTGCTTGAATCCTTCTTACAAAATGATGTTTTTAGCCATTGAAAATGTCCTGTGGAATGAATCATAGCATCATGCTCTTAAAAGTAAGATAGAGCTTAGATCGTTTTACCATAATACATATTTTAATGTATTGTATGCAAAGGCAAGTTGAACTCATTTTTTTTATTTTTGTGGGATAGATCGTTTCTGTATAACTACGTCCAATTAGGGTCATTTAATATCGAATCAACCAACGTATTTTTATGTCCCGCTTCTGTTTTGCTCAAATTTGGTGCACTTGTAAGTTATGCCAAATAAACGGACACGTATTTTTTTTATTTGGCCCCTAAAGTGGCCCGTTTACATTGTACAGCACTCTAAAATAATTCAAATTTGGCTTGTAGAGCTTAGATAAATTGTTTCTACTGGTCGAACCGTACCACTAGAAACACGATTTTTTTTGTGAAATGCAGATATTGAATAGGCTTTTGCAGTGAGTTTTTTGTGTAAATCATTAAGGTCACAAAATGGGGGTCTTGATCAAATTTTGACTTTGAGTGCCCCTCCCCCAAAAGAGGGGTTATCTAAAATTCTCAAAAAAATATATTATCTTTATTATACTTTTGGCTACTTGTATACCAAATTTTAGATTTGCAAACAAAAATATACGGGTCCATTTATTTTGCATAACTTAGAAGTATACCAAATTTTTATAGTGTTAAATGTGATTTACAACTATTTTTATAGTAACACAGATTATTTTGTAGTTACAACAAAATTCACAACCTTTTCGGGGTCTCCAAATTTGCAGATAAGATCTTCTAACTCGGTGGAAAACATGGAAAAAGTAATGTTTTACACGTAGATACAGTCTGTGGGCAGAATAATATGAACACGGTACAAAATATGGTAATATGAATGCTCAGTAAATCTACGAATATTAATTGAGTTTTTAGGGTTTTAAAATAAACTATTTTTGTATTATAACTATTTTTATTAAAGGTACTAAAATATTTTACAAAAATTAATATTTGATATTTCCACCCTTGGCTTTAATAACTGCTTTTATACATCTTCTTTTTTAATTTTTAAATTATTTTGCCATTCTAAAATTAATCTTTCTTTTAAAGTGGCTCTATTTGTTATTTCTATTTTATTCGCTTCTTGTTTGAGAAGTGACCATACATTTTCAATAGGGTTTAAATCTGGTGAATTACCTGCCCATTGTAAAAGAGGGATGCTTTAATTGCAGGTAACTTTTGACACTTTTTGCAGTGTGACATGGGGCCCCGTCTTGCATAAAAGTAAAAGACCTGCTACTTACCTTTTTTCTTTCAAATAAGGTAAAAGTATTGTTCTTGATCGACGTCGTACCGTCTTGGTCGATATTTTCGTGCCTCTAATTATTGCGGTTGTACGCCGCGCCGCCAGTTCCGCAGAGCTGGTAATGGGGCGACTGATAGTCCAAAAACAAAAGAGAAGGAGAGCCTCCTTCAGCGCAAATAGTCGTAACTGTCGGACAACTTCCCCCCCCCCCCCATCAACTCTTTGGTTGATTCCGCTCTTTATCTGCACCCGAAGCCTTGTCATGGAACTTTGAGTACTAGGATCCTTTACCTTCTGTACCAGGGTGTTTTTTGTTGTTGGTAAATTTCGGACCATACTCCTTGCAATACAGTGTAAATTTCAGTTTTAAATTAGTGTAGATAGGAAGAGTTTAAAGGATATTTGAAAAAAAAATTTAATTTAATTTTAAAAGTTTTGAACTTCGCCAACAGAAAAATGTTTTTTGCTTATGTAGAATAGAATAATTATTATTGAATGAATAATAATTAGACTAATGTATGTATAAGTTATTCAAGGTGTCATAAATTTCAAAGGCAAATTTAGTGAGTAATATGTTTATGAACTCATTTTCTTATATTAACCGTTATTTGTTTTTGTATTTTCAAATTGTTATTAACCTCAGAGACGCAAACAAATTTGTGTACTTTTCTTTTTGACTTGATATCACATTTATTATTAGAGCCTATAAAACGAAATTTTTTATTGTTCAAAATAAATTCATTTATTTATAGTTGGGGATTTAAATTTTATCTATAATTTGCAATCATTATTTTCGCAATATTACGTAGGTACTGAATTTTTAATAGCTTTTATATTATATCAAAAGATAAGATTGTGATCTTGAACATCCGCGGATAATATGCGAAATGCTATAATTAAATTTTTTGTTTTAATAAGCAATTAAAATTTGTAATTGTGTTTTGTTTACAGTGAACCTGAAGGTTACTTATCTACAACAAGCACACCTGTAGAAAGCGTCAACGAAAGACAACAACAACAACCAATACAACCTCAAAATTTAAGAAACACTCCAATTCATATACATTCGTCTAGTAATACAACTGATTTAAGTAATCCAAGTCAGCAAGAACTTAGTCAATATTCGCAACCGCTATATGCAAACGCTCCCCCCAAACCTAGGCGGTTAACCGACGGATATTCCTCCCCAAGTTCTGACATTTTAGAAAAACATTTGAATGAATCAAAATATGTAACACTGCAACAACCAAACCACAATCAATACAACATGCACACAGTTTACATACCGAGAAATTCAACAAAATCTCCAATAAATATTTACGGAAATCCCCAAATGCATCTGGAATATTTACACCAAACATCTCCACAAATGATGTACAATAAGCGATTTCATGTACCTGAATATGGTGCTAACATGGTTGGAGGTAGAGAAAATCAAAATTCAGAAAGAAGAACTCCAGATACGTACGGTAGATCAAAATTAAGTCTTTCTAAAGGAAGTCATCCATCAGACTATGAAGACGTTTATGCAGAACAGTCAATGTATAAGCGTCCATTAAGTCCTGTGGCTTATACCACCAACCGATTGAACACTGGAGTACGACCGTACACCCCTGTCATCATGAGGAACTCAAAAGATAATCTCGCATATACACCACTTCAACAACTCAAAAAGTTTCCAAATACTATACCGAGACCCCACAGCGCGGATTTTTTAGAATACGAAGTGAAAAATCAATTGCCTATTGTGATATCGCGGCAGCCAAGGCCTAAATCGAGTTTAGATATAAACAGGCACACTACAAATGATAATTATTTCTACAGTGAAGAAAGCTATGCCGAAAAAATGAGGAAATCCGCTCAGTATTTACCAAAAATGTCGAAATATTCAGATGGGAATATAGAAAACGAAATACGTCACCAGAAAAGACCTACATCGAGCAATAAGTATGAAAGTGAGACTAATTTTCATGTTCCTAGACCAAATTCTCGTCCAACGAATTTTAACGAAGATTATCATCAGCTGCATGTGCATCCGGTACGAAGTCGTAGTGTTTTAAGTGACGGATCCATATCCAAAGAGTTGGATATAGATTTACAAAATAATATGCACGGTGAAAATTTTAATAAAGAAAGTGCCAGTTTTAGAAATAAACAGGAACTGTATGGTTATAGTGGTGAAAGGAAAGCAAATCGCGAGTATGATCAATTTACACGATCTGCAAGTGCTAGGTTAGCACAAACTAGTGGCCAGTATGAAGGAAGACCTGGAAGTCATGATGGAGAACGAAAGGTAATTTCAGTAACTTGTGTGTGTAGGTTTTAAAAAATTATTTTTGAAGCGTGAAGAATCCATGAAGAGGCTTCTGGAATGGAAGCAACGAATGCTTCAATCCCCGTTAAATAGGAAAGTTAATCAAAGTCTAAATAAAAACGTCGCGAGTAAATTTAACCCGTACTACAGAACGTCGGAAAATCCATATCCACAAACGTCAACTAACGAAGTGTACCCTGATGGTAGAAGATCTGCCAACCCTTTACCACAATATAACAGTTACTCTTCAGACGATGAGGGTAAGATTTAACTTTTTTTTATTATAAAAAGAATAATAATTTGTGCATTGGCAAACTGAGAATTTAAATATTTTTAATTTAATGCATGATTGGAAAGGACGCATGTCTGGTTAATGATTTTTGTAAATACATTTTCTTACTGTGCTTAATAATAGAGTGCCGTGGTGTCAACAGCTGCCCACCTTCGCTCAACTTGCTTAATTAATTTTTAAATTACGTAAATTTGTTTGCACTTTTTATAAAAGCACACGAATTAAAAAAATGCTGCTAAATTTTAAGTCAGTTCGGCTTATTCAATATTGCTTGCAAGTGGTGTTCTTGTTCTAAACTTGAACTTTCTCAGTTTCGGGAAATAGAAAAGCGAATACAGAATGGCAGACGCGAACTGGCACAAAAAATTGAAGAAGAAAGTTTTAAGCTATTAAAAGTGCGCTATCTGAAAAATATTAACAAAAAGCGCCTCAGTCGATTTTATGAAGTTTTTCGAAGCCAAATAAATTTACAAAATTGAATATGGTTAAAAATCTTATTTGCGTCCCCATACTATTTTTGTTATTCAAACCAGAACAGTTTCATCGTTCGTATTGTTTTGAAATAGTCACTGATGAGTGCTGTTACACTGCATTTTGAATTTTACCTGGAAAATAGGATTAAACAGCTACATTTTCACTCAGGGTGTGATGAGCCTACAATTAGTACGAAAATAATATAGAAATTATGTAGAAAATATTTTTCAGTACAGAGGAAAACAGTCAATTTCTAATTTTTCTTGAAATTAGATTTATTTTTGAAGCTGTTTTGTGCTAAAAGAGAATTCGTGATTTACGCTGGCAAAATAGTGGGAATCTCCTTGATTAATTTTAATGAGTATTCTGTGTGGCTTTGAACTTCATTCAATTGAGATTAAATATTTTTACAATCGCAAATTGCGAAGTTCAGTTTTGATCATCTTCAGAATAATAAATTGGATGTCTGTATAAATTTTATATTTTGATTATAAATTTGATAAAGATAATGAGAAATTTACAATAAATAATTAATTAGTAATTAATAAATATTAATTAATATTTTTAAAATTACAACAGAAATTCAATTAAAAATTACGATTTAAGTTAATTAAAAAGTTTAAATCAATTAATGGTAACCAATTGGTCAAACCCATTTTTATCTCCAAGCCATATAAGCGTCGCAGGCGATTTTTATTTCATTATCAAATATTTTTCAGTTTGCATACCTTTTCAGGATTTCACAAAATCAAATATTACTTAAAAAAAATAAGAACTGATAGCAACAACATCCTTTAATCTAAAACTCTATTTAGACTTGATTGCACAAATTTCAATTAAAAATAAATTTAATTAAATTAATTTGCACTAATGAACTTTTAACGACATTTTGAAGTTCCATTTGAATTAAATTTATTTTGTAGCGTGTGATTTGACCTGATATTTCAAGAAGGAAACTTCTAATTTTAATTTAAAGGATATTTACAAAATAATTTTTCTGAAACCCCAAATTTTTTCAGCTTTTACACTGGAAATGTTCATAAGCATTACAGATAAGCATTACATTACAGGGAAAGCCCAATGTAGGATATCGGCAATCAAAATCCCAATTTTTTTTGTGGTTCTAAAAGCCAAATAAATTATGACGGTCTTTGAAGTTTTGCCCATGTTGCTTAGTTTTTGAAAATAGGGTAATTCCATCTCAAATCAACTGAAGAATTTACTCGACCCTCACCAAATTTGACGAAACTTAGTACACACCATCTTAGTAAGAAATAAAAAATACAAATTTAAGGATTTGTCCGAAAGGGCATTTGTTTCCTTGTTTTGGTCCTTGGAAAAGCGTGGAAAAGTAAAAAAGTTGGTGTGTAAACTTGTAGGAAAACTACTGTAACTTCATCTACGGTGATCTAAATTGAAAAATAAAAAATGTCCTGTAAAGGTAAATGAACATTCTATTCAAATATTTAACCACATTTTACTTTTTCAATCCTTAACTGGATTAATTTTCTAATATTAACCCTATTCCTAAAAGGGTCTTTTTTTGTTAATTTTATTTTACTGTTTCTTGTGCAATTGTGCTGAACATGTGTACCAAATTTGATCATGCATGGGTTTGGATACTAAAAATAAATTAATTATTACGACAGACGGACAAAAACAAGGAAGCAAATGCCCTTTTGGACAAATTCTTAAATTTGTATTTTTTATTTCTTACCAAGGATGGTGTGTGTATCAAGTTTTCTCAAATTTGGTAGGGTTGGAGTAAATTCTTCAGTTGATTTGAAATGTAATTACCCTATTTTCAAAAATCAAGCAACATTGGCAAAAATCCAAAGGACCGTCATAATTTCTTTGGCTTTTAGAATTACCAAAGAAATTGGGATCTTGATTGCCGATATCCTACATTGGGCTTCCCCTTGTCAGTATTCACTCAGTTCAGTATCACTCTGGGGATTGCAACTATATAAGAAGGTCGTAGTTGTTCGGCATCCCTGGGGGAGGGGGATTGCTTTATCTCATTAATAATTAGAAAGTGATTTGGCCTAAGGTATTAAACAGTTTCCAAATATTTCGAAGAATTTTAAAGTATTTCAAGATAGTGGCGTATGAGGTTTGCGTGGGCCTGTATTTCAAAGTACTTACGAATCCCACTATTGATTCTCAAATCATAATAATATCAATATTTAATTTAAAATGTTCTGTAGTCTTTCTTTTGCAAGGTTTTTAATTTAAGGCGTATAAAAAAGGCTGTATATGAAGAAGCCTTATGATCTGGGCCCGTGTCCGGCCGTTTAATTTAAATTTTCTCATGATTTTATCTGATTATTATTACATGCCAACCAAAAGAGTAACTGTATAGAAGCTTTCGCCCGCTGAATTAATTCTAATCTGTTAAAAAATCACCTAAGCAAAAGTAGAGTGTGCTCTGGTAATTTTAACCCGTGCTTATAAAGCTCTTAACATTTAACATAGTTTTAAATGAGAAAAATAACTAATTACGTTCATCCAATATCCTTAATTTGACGACATAATAGATTCGTCAAGTCTCTCATCAAATTCGTTTAGTGGTGGTCATATGTATTGAGCACCCTTTAAATATTCATAAATTAACGAAAATAAAGGTTAAAAAAACCATTTCTAATTAAAATTTTATTTTATTAACATTTTGAATACATTTTATTAATATTTGGTGGTACCACCATTGGCTTTGATTACAGCTTGAATGCGTTTAGGCATGCTGTTCACAAGATTAAAACATTCTTTGGCAGAAAATTTGAACCATTCTTCAAAAATCTTTTCTTTCAAGGCTTCTTTCGTAGGTGTTTTGTGCAAGCCCACCTTTGATTTCCGTCTATGCCATACATTTTCAATCGGAGATAAGTCTGGTGACTGGGGGGGGGGGCAATCTAATAATGGTATTTGATTTTCTTCAAACCAACGCATACTTTTCTTTGGTTTATGGCATGGGGCATTATCCTGCAGGAAGAAGTATTTGGGGTCCTCTTCTGAAAATAATCTCACAATAGAAGGTTCCAAAACTTCTTCCAAAGTGGCGTTATAGCTATAGGAATTCATCCATCCCTCGCACACTTTAGTTTCACCCACCCCCGTAGCAGTCATGGAACACCATACCATGATGCTACCACCCCCAAACTTAACAGTAGGGATAATACAAGAGGGATGAAATTCTTCCCCCTGCCTCCTACGCACATACTGGTTTCCAGAATGGTCAAAAAGCTGTAATAATAAAGATCATAATTAATATTCTATTATTGTAACATAAATTTTGGGAAACGTAGGCCCATATAATTTTTTTTATTAAAATTTAAAAATTCAACAAATAATAATACGTACTTCAATGTTAGAATCATCGGACCAAAGGACTTTACTCCAATCCTCAACCGTCAAATTTTTATATTTTTTTGCCCAACAAAAGCCTCATTTATCTTTGTTTCTCTGAAAGTAACGGTTTACGACGTGCTGTGCAACCATGCAAATTTACTTCAGCTAATCGCCTTCTTACAGTTCGTGCAGAAATTTTAATATTATCTGTACGGTGTAACTCCCTCGGAAGGTCTTTTGAATTCTTTTTGCGATCTTTTAAAGACAGTCTCTCTAATAATCGGGGTTGACTAAAAGAAGTTCCGCGTTTTCGACCACTTTTTGGTTGGTTTGTGTAAAAACCAGTAGCGGCATGACGTTTTAAGGTGTATTGCACTGCCCTTCTTGAACACTTAATTTTTTTTGGAATTTGAACTTAATTCACACCTTGTGAAAAAATAGCACAATCTGAGCTTGTTCAGCTACGGTTAATTCGCGAGTTTTTGGCATAACAGCACTTTTGTATGTATATCAAATAACTGCTGATAACTGCACAAAAAATCACTCCTAAAATTTGTCTTTAAAACCAAACATTTCTAAACGCATGCGTTCTACTACGAATAATGAAAACTGAAAAATTTAAATAAATATTGGTATTACTACAGTAGCCCATAGAATTTGGAATTTGTAAACATAAAAGCTTTTGTAATGTTTAAAAGGGTCGGCCCTAACGGTCACACTTTAAGAAATTTAACTACCTGTGTATATTTGGCATTAAGTAAAGGGGTGCTCAATACATATGACCACCACCATTAATAAAATGGGCACTTATCAACCACAATAACAAATTTCTGGGCAGAGTTACAGCAAGGTAAACTTAGCGGATTCGATTGTGTCGAATTATTTCGGGTGAACCGTGATTAGTAATCTTTCCGATTTTAAAACCAATGTTAAATTTCAAGGGATTTATGGCAGCAAAACCAATGACGAACTTCTGTTGTGTGTTACACAAAACAAAAGAACGTTATGATCTCATCCATTCAATTAATGGTTGTTTATTAGGAAATATGTATAAGAAGCGCAGTAGAAAATATCGAGTTGGTTCAACAAACGCTATTTCTTTGTTTTGAACGATTCCTGCTGTTTAAATTTACGATAAAAAACTGTACTAAATTGTACATATATTAATTTATAATTTTTAACTTAATTGTAATTTTTTTTTTAAATTTTTTAGTACCTGTATCAACAAAAATTAAATAAAATTCTCAGTAACCAATGCACATGGTAATATAATTGATAAATTTAATAGGTAATAGGGTATTCTTGAGGTGCATTTAAATTGGTCCTTCCTGCCTGGAATAGCTTGGGGTCTCGACTATCTCCTACTAACTTTCGGTGGTAATTTTTAACTTTCGATACCATACTAACACAATAACTTATTTGGAAATTTATGCACTTTAATATAAAAATTGTAAAATTTTTTATGGTCGGTTCAGAAATTGAGGATGGCAGCAAAGAAAATGTGCAAACTCAGGCAGGACGGACCACGGACACATTTCCAAGCATTTCCAACCCTCGCATACCTGCACCCACAACTTCTACCACTGTGTTTAATTCCTCGCCTATAACTGATGAACTTATTATTGCACATCAAACTGACGCCGTCAATAAACTGCCTGTGGTATGCACCGAAACGACCAATAATAACGTTTCTGAAAGTGTCGAGGAAAACGTATTCGAAAAACCTCTGAAGATAGCCACCAACAATTCGACACACACAGCTCTAGTTTCTAGTTTACGTTCCGAATTTTCGACCAAATTCGAAAAGAATATCACTGTAGCCGAATTGAAAAGTAGTGTTGCTTCTGTAAAAAGCATTTTAGCTGAATTTGAAAAAAACGATGTACCTGATACAAGTAACAACAACGAAGATGATTCGTTTTCCAAAGCTTCGGTGGAAGAAAACTACATGACGATGACGTCGAACAAAAGTATTTTAGATCCTTCCAGTTTAAATTCAACTTTTAGTTGTTTAAATTTGGAAGTGGATGAAAATCCATACGTTGAAATGACTCAAGGATCGGTGATTTCACTTTTGGATCCCAATAACGATAGAAGTTTGGCTAACAATGACATGCAGACTTACGAAGCTATTTGTTTTTCTAGCGGAAAAATTGAACCACTTTATATGGAACTCAATCAGTTTGATGGTGATAAAGAAGGCATTTTTAAGGATTCCAAAAAGTATAAACTACCGGATATTATTATGTCGCCACAGAACAAGAAAGGAAATTCGGAGAACAAATCGGACAGTTCCGATGCGGATGATGAAGCGTCGAAGGATTTAAATTCGTTAGACACGCCGTATCAGAGGTTTAGTTTGTCTGATACTTTCAGACCGGCATCGTATTATTTGGGTGCTAGTAGGGTAACTCAAGAGCATCAGGACAGTTCGGATAGCGAGTTGGTTTCACCGCCTCCTATACCGACTACTCCACCACCCTTAGACGAGTTGGATAACGAGGAATGCGTTCTACGTGATACCGAACAGTCGAGTATTATAAGTTTGGGGCATAAGAGGTCGTCTTATCTTACTTTGAGTAACCTTTATCAGGACTCCTCTTTTTTGTGCAGCGAAACCGATCGGAGGTCGCATAACAGCGACTCTGATGTGGAATTGCGGATGACGGCTGATTATGAACGCAAGTTAAAAAGAAGACCTGTTTCTGACGATTTTTACGACGAACTGGTATCGTTAAGTAGTCGGGGTGCAAACGATGTAACTAACAGTTTTGACTTAAGTGGTGCAAATTTAGAAAGTGATAAATATCACGATTATGAAAACATGTATATTTCTGGCGAAGTAGCACCGCATACGAGTTATACTCACAGTCGGGATACCAGTCGTGACACGATGAGTAGTCAACAGTCTGTTAACACTTTCAAATCGGGTTCAAGTAGCAGGAAATCGATGTTTACTCCAAATGATTTTGTTTTACGAGCCAGACCTGAAAGTTCAACGTCGATTATCGGCGAAGTAGGTGGATTTTTATTAAATTCGAGTCAACGGTCAACGCCAGTTATGGGAAGACTCAGTACAGAAAGTGTACAAGAAATAAATTCAAGCAAATTTTACTTCTCTGGAAGTAGTAAAAATCAAAACTCGTTCGGAAGTCTATCTGCTCCGTACTATTACTCCGACTTATCGATCAACACATCCAGAACGGACAGTAACTCCTCAATTTTAACCCTAAATAATCAGAGATCAATGAATGGAAACAAACGTGATATTACTAGGATTGTAAATCCAATTAGGTGTAATAATTATCAGAGAAATTCGGTTAGGGCACCTCAACATAGGGTTTTATTCGATACGAATTGTAAACTTGCAGCTGAGGCACGTTCGGCATCTGTGGATTTTTTAAACATTGCAGATAAATCCGATAATATTGATAAGAAAAATATTTACGAATCAGATACTTTGAAAAGGTTAAAAGCGACCGACTTGACTTCAAATTTGCTATCCGAATGCAAAAGTGATAAATTTTCGAAAAGCGATGTGAGTTTGCCTGAACCTCAAGTTAGACGGTCTTATTCGTTGGAAGGATTGTTAGAAAATGTTTTGAATGAAAATATTTGCGCTTCTCAAGATACGGTACCTGTGGATGTTAATGGGACAGCTGAAGGAAGTCACCTATGGGAGGAAGATTCTATTTGGCGGGAACGCTTACGTTCAGCAAGCCAACGTCATACTAAATCATTGGATGATTTAGATTGTATTGGTGATTCGGAAAATAGACCCAAAAAGCAAGGACGTGGTATTTCGAGGTTGGTGACGTATGTGAACGACAATATGTTCAATATGCCGATTCAGAACAAGCCGCCATCGAGTTCAGAAGACAAAGATTGTAGCAGTAAAAGTGAAGGTGGTAATTTTATTATTGATAGGGAAAAGTTAAGACAGTGGGATTTTTTATCTAGTGCACCTTCTGATGCACAATCACCTGCTGAGGGCTGTATTAACTCGGTGGTAGACTTGGGTGCAGGTGTGAATGCTTGTGAGTCATCTGAACAAAACAGCACACAATCTCCAGGTATAATTTAAATCTTACAGGCTTATGTAAAAACTGTACATAATAAATTGACTTGAATTATGTAAATTTGTATAAAATTATTTAAAAAATGCAATTGTTTTATTAATTTTAATTCGCAAGGTAATTTTTGGGTTTTATAGCATCGGGATCTATCTCGATAACAACCCGAGATACTTTTCCACGTTCAATTGTTACAAAGAAAGTATGGGCTCCTCCAAATACAAGACCGGAGCAATCAAAGTCGACTACTAATTTAGCAAGAGGTTATGAAAACGATTATCCAGTGTGAGTTATATATTTTCAATCTGCAGTGTTATTTTAAAGCATTAACCCTTTCACCGGTTTACCCACAAATTTGTGGGTAAAAATTTAAGAAAATATTTTCAGAAACCCACAAAAAATGAAGAAAATATTTTTAGAAACCACAAATTTGTGGGTGAAAAATGAAGAAAATATTTTTAGAAACCCACAAATTTTTGGGTAAAAAATGAAGAAAATATTTTCAGAAACCCACAAAAAATGAAGAAAATATTTTCAGAAACCACAAATTTGTGGGTAAAAAATGAAGAAAATATTTTCAGAAACCCACAAATTTGTGGGTAAAAAATGAAGAAAATATTTTCAGAAACCCACAAATTTGTGGGTAAAAAATGAAGAAAGAAATGCAAAAAATTTGTCAATAACAATCACATAAATTTTTATATAAGATATAATTTTCTTCGAAGAATATCACAATGGTCCTCGTAATTAAAGATTTATCAATTTATTTTCCCTTTTAAAATTTTTTAAATAATGATTAATTTTTTTTATTATTAAAATTTCGAAATCATAAATTTATTTTTCTTGATTCTAAATAAATCCATAAACTTACCAAAATTTAAGAATAAAATAACCCCTTGGCCCAACATTTTGAATGCCTTTAAGCATAAATATTTTGGACCCCCAAATTTTGGTAAAATCAGTGAAACGGTTAAAAAAGCGGAAATAATTTAAAAGTTGATGTCAATTTGAGTTACTGTACTAAAGGTATGTTTTCCAAAGAACCAACTCAACCGGCGACCCAGTGCTTATTAATACATAGGCGCTACTTACGTCCTATGTGCAGAATCGCTACCTGCGGCAGTTTACTGAAAACATACCTTAAGACCAGAAAATGTCGAAAGAAAATTTTTTTGTCTATAAATTCAAACTCACCTTATAAGAAAAAGTTTAGAATTGAAAGTTGTAAAACATAAAATTCTTGGGCTATCTCTAGGATTTTTAGAGAATTTTACGTTCTATAACTTGGAATTTCATCGGGGTAGCAACTCATAAAAATTATTTCCGCATTTTGCCGTTCAGTTTTTATATATGGACTAAAAATATTGTGTAATTTTCCAGACAAACTCAAAGTTACACGATGTCTCAAGGTCCTAGCCAACAAGATTTAAGTTCGGATACTTCTCAATCGAGCGGACAACGAAGGGTAAATATTGATTTTACTAAAATAATTTAAAATTTGTTTATAAAATTCGTGTAGGTAAATTTTCAGTTGGGAGACAAAATGAACGTATCAGCAGGTGAACTTCTAGGACGTACACACGAAGAACTTGTGTTACTTTTGATTCAGTTGCGCAGACAAAGTGCAAATAATTTAAATTCAATTGAAACCTCTTACATCGAAATTGATAATATTCAGGTCTGAATTATAAAAGAAAATATTTGTTTAACATTTTTAGCAAGCTAAACTAACAACTCTACTTAAAGCTTCTCTTAATTCTAACCGCCGAAAAACTTGCTTGACTAACCGCCCGCTTTTATTTTATTGTTAGCCGTATTTTTAATTTGTTTTCAATTTTTTACAGGCGCAGTTACCCAAAATGGACGCTGCTAAAAGATTAGAAAATCTTCAAAAACTTGAACAGATCAAACAGCATTTATTAGAATTAGAAAAACAGGTGAGTTTTTTTGGTTTAGCTTAAATAATTTAAACAAATCGGAATCTGGTTGTACAATAAGACCAATGTGATTCATGTTTTTTTTTCGGCTACTGTCTACGTTGATAATATACCCTAAGCTGACGCGCACTTCTTCATTCATTGCTTCGTGATTAAGCCTTGGTTATGTATGTGAGAGAAGTATCCATCTAATATGATGGTCCACATGACCAAAAAGCTATTGCTTTGTTTTTGTGAATTAAATAGTTAACATTTTATTTAAACAAAACTATTAGCAAAGCCAAAATATGGCTAATCCTCTAAATGACCCCCCTAAAAGCCTCTGTCAGCTGCAAATTTGGTTTTTCGCCTATAATTCGCTTAATTTCCTTTGTATTGAAAATTATCACCAGACTAAAATTGAAGAGCACAAAATTCTCTACAAAATACAATTTCCTCAAAAATTTTTTCTAGTAAAAAATTAGCTATGTAAACTTTCCCCATTCAATTTAGTCACAAATTATTTTTCGGTAAAACCAATGAGAAGGTTTGGTGAAGGTTCATGTTTACACTTTTTTGTACCATTATGTAGTTATAATTGTCAAAAACCGTTGGCACGTCCATCTCCGCCGTTAATTTTTTTTTAAATTTTCTCTTCAAAACAAATTTAAAAAATTTAAATTCGGTTTTACGCCTTTAGTGTTGAAAATACGAAGGAAAGTTATATATAACAGTTATTTTAGAGCTCCCGGTACGCTTTTTTTGTATCTTAAAAATAAAAAATCAGTTTGTAAATAAGGGCGCTACAGACGCTCAAAGTTTTTCCACAATTTTTGCTTTAATTCGTCGCTCACGAGAAAACCATCCGGTTTTTTGAAAAACCTATTGGAGCTTCGGATACAGTTTTTAATGGTCTTTAATTTAGTATATGACGATAGTTCACAAAAACGACAAATAACGCCATCATTTGAAAAACAACATCGTCAAAATTACAAATCGAAATCGCAGAATTTTTGGGCAAACTTGTAAATATGCGAAAATGTGGATTTTCGTCGCAAAGTAAGTTTTTTTTTGCGAAGATTTCATTGCACATTTGCAACTTATATTTGTCCCCTCGACGTAAAATTTTATTTTCCAAATTTTGTGAATTGTTGAAAGCGTTTCGAGATTTTTCCCCATCAAAAATTGGGCGGAGGTAAATGTGCCACCAAATGTACCTGACCAGAAAAGGGTACCGGTAAATGTGCCACCGACCAAAAGGGTTCTTTAAATAAACACAGGTATTTGTGCCACTAACAGTGAAAAAATTAAATTTTTTTTGCCTTCGAATTTTGGGGTGTGCATTCGATAAGGCTGTAGGCCAGCTCGGCAAATGGTCAGATATTTAATCCGGGTCCAAATTTTCTACCTGGAAATACATAGACCAACTCGGCAAAATAATAAATTTTGGCTTGGCCAGAACTGCGAGCATCAAAAAACCTACCCTCCGATGCTCCGCATCTCCGGGCGGTTTTTCGTGCTCCGAGCCGCTACGCGGCGGGCGCTAAACATACGAGAGGCGCGACAGATCAAGGAAACCGGGATAAATGCAACCGGGATGTGAGAGACCCTCGAAATAGCATTAAAAAGTATAGTTGCGCTATGGGGCAGTAAACTATTACGTTTCACCCCCAAAAAATCGTGTAAAATCAAAAAATAATCGATGTTACATGTAGGAGATGCATCAGGTAGATGCCATTTTCTCCGGTGGCACAAATACCTGTGTACTTTTAATATCCTAAATTCGTAGCAGGTAGAATAACATTACTGGTGGCACATTTACCTCCGCCCCAAAAATTGAACCAATTAAATCATCGCCTTATTAATTTATTCTTACAATTTGATGCTTTACATATTTCGATGGTAAAATTTCTAAGTTACGAAAAATGTCCTCCGGTTTGAACCAAATTTTTACGAAAAAACACAAATTTGCAATTCTCCGTTTCTGGGAATTTTCTCAAGGTATTTTAAAAATTCTCTCCGCCGTCGCCGAACCGCCATCTCAAATTTTTCGCCGGCATCGGATAGAATTCGTCGGCGCCAACATTTTAAGATACCAACAGGCTGAATCCCACTGCCGGTTTACGTTACAGAACCATTTCCACAACAATTTTCTTGTTGAACATTAAAAAATTCATAGATAGCTTCTTGAATATATTTTTATTAAGGAAATCTGACATTTTCTAGCAGATACGGACGCGCATGAATGGCCTAACGAGATTAAAATACAATTAATTGATGTTTAAGTTGGATATCTATTTTCAAGGCCGTTAGTAGTATGGAAAAGATTCATAGATAGATTCTTGATTATGTTTTTATTTAAAAAAATCTGATCTTTTCCATCAGATACTGACGCGCATGAATGGATTAACGAGATTAGAATACAATAAATTGATAAATATAATTTTTTTTTATTTCTTAACCGAAAAACAGCTTATTTGGTCGCAACTTTTTTGATCACCCTGTATGAACTGTTTTCTTATACTCAATACTCGTACTTATATTTGAAAATTTCAAGCTAAATATTTCAATTCTTAAAAATACTTCCGATGGAGAAAAATCGCGCTAATCGGGATCACAGAGAGGTCACCAAAACTTTAATAGTATTCTAGTGTACGTGGGTTAATGGTGCATTGAAACGTTATGGAGAGGAAACTCTAAATAGCATTTAGTTTTTCATTTAATGCAGGTTTTAGCTGTCGTGCCCCATTGTGCGTCGTGCATAAAAATCCGTCGGATATTCTTCTTCAGCTTTGATGTTTTTTAAAACATCCAGCCCACTCCTGGACTATAGGCCTCTCCCTCATGAGGGGTAGGGTTCAGGCTATACCCTACCACGTTAGCCAAGTGCAGGTTGGTAGGCTGGCAGCCAGCCAGCGGCGTTCTTTTTAAATTAGGCACCACGCGGTCACCCATCCAAGTGTAAATCGCGAGCAACCTTGTTGGACTCTCGTGACTATTGACCACGGGCATTTGCATGTCGCTGCTCGTCGGATATTATTTTGATAAAACTCGTTTATTAAACTGGTGATCCAAAAGTAATAATCGTTGTAATTTTTTAAATTTCGATTATCCATTTCCCTAATTTTCAACCAATTTTTATCATTTTCATCTGTCCTTTAAGTTTAGTCATGATATACGTTCATACCTAATTTTATGACATTCTGTGTAGCAGTTTAAGCAGTTTAAGCTGTGCGATTGATACTATTTTTTCCACACAGAGTAACACAAACACAGACGGACATCAGAAAAAAGGGCATCCTAGTTTGCAAAAATCCGGGAAAACTTAAATTTTATAGACAACCTTGTTGGTTTCTTCCCTAATTGAGGATTTTAGCTCCGCTAACGTAGTTTTTGATCTATAACTAGCTTAATTTCAGTTTTATGGAAAATTCTTATCATCAAAATTGAAGAATATCAAATTGTCTATAATATAGTTTTTCAAAATTTACTTATGTACATCATAATAGAGACGGTCATAGGTTAGTGGTTAAGTGCGCCTACTGCTAATGCGAAATGCTCGGTTCAAATCCGGGCAGAGTAAAAACTTTATTCTGACCGTTTCTCCTCGGAAGGCAATGGCAAACCACCGAGGTAATTTGCCATGAGCGCCCATCTCGCAATGAAGTGTATTATACTTCCCGTGGTTCGGAGCCCACGTTAAACAAGTAGGTCCTCTATGTTTGTGAAAATAAATTGAACGCACATCACATGCATAGAAAGAGATGGGTCACGACGCTTCTGTCAAAGAAGCATCACGATTGAGGAGGACATCTGCTCCAGATGTAAGCAGGGTAAGGTCTAAAAATTTGGATGCACTGGATACCTTTTGAACAGATTAGCTGATAGGAGGTTAAAAGTTTGAGAAGATTTTATGGGATTATAACAACCAACTTTAGACCAAGAAAGCACCCACTCCTCATCCCCATGGGGCAAGGGATGGGGTGACTTAAAAATCTGAAATGCCTTAAGAGGGTTGATTCATTTTAATGTATTTTTAAAGACGGGAAAAATTTCATTTGAAAAAGTCACTATGATCTTGCAATTTAGTGTTATTATCACTTGACTCATTGTGCCATTTAAGATTTTAAAGCTTGAAGGAATGCAAGTGCCTTCCTGATCAAAAGATTCCATAAAATTTCTCGAGAAGCAAAATAACAACAAAAAATATGAAATTTTTATTGTTTTGACATAATCAAGGATGAACGGCATTTGGACTCATTAACCATCATCATCCATACATAAAAGCTCTTCAATCGTGCATTAATTTTTTAACTTGCATGGCCATAGCTAATGGGACACCCTGCGGTTTTGATTGAATTTTGTCATGGAGAGGGGGGGGAGTGGAAAAAATCAATAAATATCTATACCAGTTCTAAAATATTACTTATAATAGATCATAAGGCTTCTTGTTATACTTTGTATAGAAGCCTAAAAAAATGATGAACAATTTCTAAGCACCGAAGGGAGCTGGGGAGAAATGAAAAATAAATTTTGTTTTAGTAATTTGAAACCTTAATATTAAACCTGTATAGAAATAACTGTTATAAAATAATAAGAAATAACTTGGGTGACCTAAACATTTTTTTTAATTTGCAGTATGAAAAAGGCAAACCTTTGGTGAACTTGGTGGACAATATGGTCAAATTAGGTTCTTTGTACAAGTTTCCTAAAGACCACAGCAACTACCCCTATGTTAAAGACAGACTGGAATTTAATCAACAAATACAAGAGCGCCGCTTATTAGCTGAAGAAAAACGCGATTGGAATCGACTCACTTCGAATCATTCAGAACTTCAAGTGAAGGTGCAACAACTGTACCAGTTGGATAATTTAATACAAGAAGAATCGGAAACACTTCTAGGGTTACAACACGATAAAGAAGAAATAGAACGAGCACTAGGTGGACTTAGGTTTAGATTAATTAAAGGTTTTAAGGATCCCGCCGAAATCGAACAAGCTAGAAAGCAACAAATAGTATTAGAAAATGAATTAAGTAGGGTTCATTCGATGTTAGCACAAAATTCACGAAAACTTGAAGAGACGGTTGCTGGGAATGCTAGATTGGAACAAGAATTGTTGGTTTTGAAACAGAAGTTACAAATTTCGAGGCAGCATCGAAATTCGCCACAAATCTCAAATGCAGGTAAATCATTAACTAATTTTTTTATCGATGTGATTTAACTTGAATGACCATTTTAGATTGCTTTTTTTTATTGTGCATGCTTTGTTTTAACCTCAACATGTAAAATTCTATTAACTAAAAATCGAACCTGTTTTTTATATGTTGCTAATTGTTGTTGGTAGGAGATAGTTTGCCATGTGTAATTGGAACAAGTGCCATGTTAGAATCTGACCTTCATAGAGTTCAACAAAAGGTTGGGGATTTACACCGACAACGTCAAGAATTGAGTATGCAAGTTAAGCAACTGACTGATCGTTCAAATAACCTTCAACAAATGAGACTATCTTCGATGGTACCTGCACAAATCTTGGTTGGAAACAAGAAGAAAGTGACATCGTCGTGGCGTGAAACTGATTTGGACTCAATGAGTATAGTGGATCATGAAGAGTCTTGGGATAATTCTACTTCTTCATTAATTTTAGGAACACCTTTATACATAAATACGAATCTTAAACAAAACCAGGAAAATGATCTCTACAGCAGTAGTATTAAATCAAGTGATTCTGTTAGTGATGATGCCATTCAAAATTTGATACCTCAAGAAAAACAAGAAATAAAAACAGTCAGGATAGTAAAAAGAGAGTCAGAACGTAGGCAAAGAGACCGCGAGAAGACCACCGTAACTGGCAAATGGGACACTGTCGTAGAAGAAGACGATTTATCGCAAAATTCTAATTTTAGATCCGTCCCGGTACAAAAAACTCATAGTTCCACCAATCTGGAAGTGAATAATTGTGATATGGACACTTCCAGCAGTGGAGTTTTAAGTCGACAGAGTTCAATCTCGAATCCAAGTTTACTAAACGCCAGTTCGAACGCTTCAAGTATTGAAGGTGGTTTAGAAAAATCCTGCAAGTTATCACCGGTTTTTAAAAGCGAAGCGGCTAAACAAATAATAATAGAAATGTCGACGACACAAGATCCGCCAAAAAAATCACACAGGAGAGCCGTACCTAAAGAACGACGAAGGCATCACACCGCGCCTCACAACAATTTGATTATGAAAAGTTTAAACCAACTTCCTACCACCGATAAAGATTTTGATACGACAGATTTGAATGTAAGACGTGCTCGTGACGATTTAGACATGGAAAGAGCTTTACGACAACGAATTGATGCACCTGATGTTGTTCGTTCCACCCTCAGTAACAAAGAACTTAAATATAACGAAAATACTATCGACAATATTTTGGGAACACCTAATAAAATTCTCATACCTGAAAGGTATGTTCCTGAACAGTTGCCTCAACTAACTGTCGAAGAACAACAGTACAGATTAAGAAAAGTTGAGTCAATTAAGAAAATGCTCTCTGATACCGCAATTATAAGTGGTAGTTCAGTAAATTTAGCGTCCGGTAAGTTTATTTCTTTTCTAAATCAGAGCTCTATCGTAAAAATTTGATAAGTCTGGTCAGAAATTAGAGAAGCGACTAGTAGCAGCCCACTACGTAAAGCATCTTGCGTGCGCAACATTTATAAAATTTGTCATACTCAAATCAAAGCGATCTAGAATGTGATTGGCGATTATTTTTGGCTGTCCTTGTATCGTCTTGTCACGGTCAATTTGACATCCAAATCGGATTATTATAAACCAGGCTTGATTTTTTTATGAGTGCATCAGTCGGTCAGTCAGTGAGGACTCTTAACTTTATAGATACAAGGCTGTTATTGATATAATTTGATCCAAATGATATTTTAATTCAATTTCAGAAAAGGGCACGAGCTTATTTACACCCACGTTGTTGCGTGCGCAGGTTGCTTCGATTCGACGGATGAAGGGCTGCCACTAGTCTTACATGAAATGGGTGACATTAAAACGGCGAAATGACTTCTCAAATTTTTAATAGTGGAGCGAAATTAGGCCAAAAATGTAACGAACGGTTCAAGCATTAAATTCTTTAGCACTTAAAAAAACATTTAATTTCACAGATTTTAAACAGAGTGAATCAAGACTTCTTCGGTAGCTCTCTTACTACACCTTTTCCAGCAGTAATTCAGAAAACCTCACCTGCTGTTCAGAAATCATGAATTGTAATTCAGATTTGTCAACTGATATTCAGAAATCGTGAATTGCAATTGACTTCTGAATATTAATTGACAAATCTGAATAACGGTTGACGATTTCTGAATTACTGGTGGAAAAGGTGTAGTCAAAATATCAAAACAAGGTTTTTAATTTAACTTTGAATAAAATTGAAGTGGTAAAATAAGAATTTAATGCGTATCAAGTTCCTTAGACCCAGATCCGCTCCACTATAAGTGATGCACAACCCAGGGGTATGCAAACAGCAAATTATTGCAGTGAGTTGCAGATTGCACACCCCACATTTTAAATTATTTATTGAAATGGTAGCACAATTAGATTATTATTTGTAGATGAAATCCCTTCCGAAAATGTATTAAGTAATGTAACTAATATGACAAGTTGTAAAATAATGGAAGAAAAGAAGCAACGGCAACATCTTTTGCAGTTAAATCAAATCCTTGCAAAACAAGTTATGGAAATGAGCAAAATTGTTGCAGGTACTTCTTACTTAATGTTTATTGGTGTGATACAAATTGCATCTCGATGTTTAGTTTGGCATTTTTTTTTTATTATTTGATTTTTTATCGTAGGTTCCACCAGTCCTGATGATTAGTAATTGTCTTGCAGTTAGCTTTTTAGTTAAGGTGTGTTTGCATTTTTGCACGTTTTTTTTTCTTTTATTTTTTTAAATGTACGTAACCCTACAGTTTTGTTTAATTATAGTTAAAGCACTGGCAACTTTACCTTTGGAAGCAAATAAGTTAAGTTCCGACGAAGATGATCTTTCTCCAGATACTCCTCTACCTATTTATCAGCAACGTGATAATTTTTACAGTTAATATATTATAATATAAATTTAATTATTTGTACAAATTATAATTAATAGTTGTGTTCACGTTTGGCCTATCGTACATTTTAATGTTGCACTCAAAAAAACAGTATTAATGTGTTGATATTTTGAAATTAAATTTTTGAAATGTACGAAAAGAACTGAGTGCCAGACAATAATATGTTTATTAATGTAAATATTATTTTATTGTATATGATGTTATTTAGTCCTTATTGTTTATTTATATAAGTTTAAAGTGGGAATTTTTAAAAGTTGCTCAAAGTATCAAAAAATGTTTAATAATTTATCACATAATGGTGAAGGTTAATAACATTTTTTTTCAATTATTAAATTATTAACATCACAAATTATTTATGTCGAGTGTCAATAATTGTTTCATTTAGAATTAGTTCGTTCTTTTGTTAATTTAATAAATTATCAACTTCACAATTATGTAAAAAATGTATCTTTATACCTCTAAAGTAACTATGAAAACAACTTGTCCATTTTTTTCCTTAAATTCCAACAGCATCCATCTTTAACTTTGCCAAATATCAGGCCCGTAGCCAGGGGAGGCAAGTGCCCCCCCCCCCGAAATGTTAAAAAGAAACAAAAATTTTGAAAGTAAAACATTTGAATTTTGAAAATAAAATAGGTATATTTTGGAAAAAGTTTTTTTTCGATTGTTTTAAATAAAAATAAATTAAGAAAAATAAAATATTGAAAAAATTTGTTTGTAATAAAAATTCCCGGAAGGGGAACCCCCGAAAATTTTACTTTTAAAATATTTGTAATAAAGTAGTTTAATATATAAATAAATAAAACTTATAGAAATTTGTAATAAAAAGGGGAACCCCCTTTACAAGTGCCTCCCCCCCAAATGAAATTCTGGCTATGGGCCTGCCAAATATGCTCTTCTCAGAGTGAAAGGGTAAATATTTGAAAAATAGTTTTGAAACTCGCAACATCTCCTAGTTCTCAAAATTTAAAAACTATTTTCAAAAACATAAAAGTGCAAAAGTTTGGAATAGGTCTCGAAGTTATTATCTAAATCGGGTTGTGGGAAAGACGAGCGTGAAGTTAGCTAAAAAATGTTCCTTGATCTGGGTTGGTCGGAAATCCTATATTACTAATTCTAGGATTCATCATATCAATCCACCCTTGATGATTTAGAGGAAACTTATTTAATCCTGTATGCCAGCTAGCTTTGCTGTTTTATGATCTCTAGACTTGGGAGATAATAAAATTTTGAGTAAGTGAGTAATAAAAATCGCCTAAATTACGATAAATCGCCGTATCTAACAACCCTGTGATTAGGCGGCCTAAAGGCCGCAATGAAACTATTTCAAGTTGGTAACAAAATATAAACTACTGATCAGAGATGCTTTATGAATAAATAGATCGACATTAGGGGTCGTCCTTAAAGGACGTCCGCAATTTTTTTCGACTTTTCAACCCCCCCTCCCTCTCTTGTCAAAGTTGGTCACAATTTTTGGAATCCCCCTCCCAGGAATGTCATATCGTCACAAATCTCAGATTCCCCCTCGTTTGTCTAAAATCGAACTTAACTTTTTAGATATTTTTATGGCTATAATAAAAACTGGAATTAAACAAGGAAGAATTTAGATAAACTTTATTTGACTATTTTATGCCAAACTCCCAAAAATAGGATTTTTATGATTTTCGGACGTCACATTTGTCCAACCCCTCCCCCCTGATCACTTTCTCTTCACTGGGTTAAGGGACACCAAGGCAATGAAGGTAACGAGAAGGCAGATGGTCTGGCTAAAGCCGGCTCAAATTGTCATCCCTGCGGCCCTGAACCGATGATTGTGCCAACCGTCAAAACCTTAGATACCCTTCTAAAACATCATACCCTAGAACTGCATTCCAGCAGGTGGGCCAATGAAACTGAATGTAGACAAGCAAGGACAGCGATAAAAGCACCCTCCAGTAAACATTCAAAATACTACTTGAAGTTGTCCAGAGTCAGAGTCCAGAAGTCTACGGATAATTGCAGGGATATTAACTGGACACTGCAAACTGAACAAACACCTTAACACGCTGGGGATCGTAGATGAGCCAACGTGCCGGGGCTGTAATGAATCAGACGAAACAGCGGAGCATGTGCTCTGTCACTGCCCAGCTCTAGCGTCAAAAAGAGGTACCATGTTGGGGGACTTCTGGCCTGACATGGCCAGAATTAAGGGCATCTCGCCTGCCAGAATCCTGGAGTTCATCCTTCAGCTGGGATGGCTCGGGGAGTGAAGGGGCGGGGGCCACTAAAATGGAAGTAGTACAATGGGCCCGGTCTAGTGGCCTAAGTGCGCGTGGGGTCTTCGACCCTATCCTCCTACCTAAAATCCAGAATCCCCCCTGATCACACTTGGTTACATTTTGTAGACTCCCCTCTCACAGGCGTAGACGTCCTTTGTCGAAAACCCCTAAATTATGTTTTAAAACAAAATGATTCTTGATTGCCTGTTTTAAGAATGCAGAAATGCTATTCCGTAGAAACAATTTGTAAAAAATCTTTAGGTTAATTTTATTCACCCCCCCTCCCAAGCGATTCACTTTTCCGTTTTCAAATTTTTAATTTTTACAGGCAGTGCATTGAACAGGGCCGTTCCCACCGCCACAGGAGACCCCCTCGTCACACTGGAAAGGTGAAGTGCAGGACGGAAATCGTCCCTACCGCGAGTGTTGTGGTCATGAACATCGGAGTTCCGCTGATGAATACCTTTGGTTCTATAAACATAGACAAGGAGCTCGAAGATGTAAACAGAGGGAAGAGAAAGAATTTTAAGTTGTTTAAATAACGGTTTACACGAGTTTCTAGATGCCACCCCCGCGATACACCGAACAATTCTCTTTTGGGACACAAAGACCTTCCCAGCCATCGGAGAACCACCCCAAAAACAGACCCCATAGGATAGCCTAGAGTGCACATGCGCATAGTAAAACACCCTCAGAATATGTACATCCACAACACCTCTGAGGCATCTAATCTGATAACAGATGGAACTGAGGCGCCCCATAATGTATCTACAGTGATCCCTCCAGTCAAGCACCTCATTCACATGCAGCCCCAAGAATTTTACGCTGGACTCCCGCGGAATCACACAATCATCCAGTCGGAGATCAAGGTCCAGATCCCGTCGACTCCGAATGTTGTGGAACATCATATATCCAGTCTTAGCCAAGTTAAGTCGAAGCCGATTATGACCAAACCACCCACTCAGCTGTGCGAGAAGATGATTAAGAGCACCACGAACCTCCCCCAGAGACCCATCCGACACCACAGACGATGTATCGTCAGCATACATAATGGTCATAAAGTCAACGAAAGATAACAGATCATTGACAAAAAGCAAGAAAAGAATTGGGCCCAAAACTGACCCCTGCGGCACACCAATGTTGATAGGAAGGAACGAAGATCTAAAATTGGACCGAACACCATCCGAACGGGTGTAACCAATCTTCACAAACTGAGTTCTACCAGACAAGTAAGAACGAAACCACTCAGCAACCACTCCCCTGATTCCATACTTAGCCAGCTTCTCCATCAGTATAGAATGATCAACACAGTCAAAAGCTCTGCTCAAGTCACAGAACAAAGCCGCAGGATGCTCACCCCTATCAAAAGAATTCATAACCACCGTCATGAAAGAGTCGACAGCCGTCATAGTAGAGCGGCAGCTACGGAAACCATGCCCGCAACAACATCATGCCTCTCCAAATGGGACAATAGTCTATTCAGCATCGCGTATTCAAAAATCTTCGACATGGCCGGCGGCAGACATATGGGGCGGTAATTCGAGGGAGATGTTATCTTGCCCCTCTTATGTATCGGAATCACCGCAGAAACCTTCAGGCAATCTGGAAATGCACCCAAAGAGAAAGACAAATTCACAAGATATGTGAGTGGCTCGATGACAAGATACAGGACAGCCTTCAAGACACTGCAAGGCAAACCATCAGGACCCGACGACGATACCCCACGCATTGCAGACAAGGCAGTCAACTACTCCGCCTCACCATACGGCAGAGCACACATGCTCTGTACAATTCCCGAGATCCGCGGGGGAGAATCCCGAGGCCGGGGAATACTCGCAACAGTCTCCTCAACCACATCGACAAAGTAAGAATTAAGCTTATTAGATACTTACTCCGGATCATGAACCACAACATCTCCAAACTCTAAAAAATATTACTATGTGACTTTAGCTTACCCGTAACCTGAGCAATGACAGACCAAGCCGCTGCACTCCTGTTTCCAGAGTTCAAAATCTGTTTATTATAATAATCGCGATTGGCATTCCCAATCAAAGCACCATGCGCCCGCCTAGTCTCAAGGAAGACCTCTCTCAGAGCAGGAAAACGCTTCTGCAGACAAAACCAATTGCGAACCTCGGAACTAGACTTCTTAATTTCGTCACTAAGCCAACCTTTTGATGGTTGTAACTTCCTCTTAACAACAGGAAAACTACAATTAAAATAATACATAAAAACATCATAAAAACACTTGAAAGAAGCCTGCAGATCATCTCCACATAGATACAGCTCCGACCAGCTTTCGTTTTCAAGTAAACCCTTAAAATTATTATAATTATTCTCGTTGTATTTGCGAGATTCACAACTCCCGACAGAATTTAAAGTGCTGGCCGAACCGAAAACTACTATGTAGCGATGATCAGAAACGACACAGTCCGAGACCGTACATGACAACTTAAAATTAAGATTACATGAAACAAATACATTGTCAAGCACAGAGTTATGACGCGTAGGCATATCAACAATGTCAAACACATTGTAAGATGACAAAAGTTCTCTCAATGCAAAAACATTACGATTAGCATTACCATCCTGAAAGTGCACATTAAAATCACCTAGCAATACAAATTTCTGCCTACCGCCATTATAAAAATTCTCAAAAACATTAGACAAAACTTCAATAAACATATCCAGATCACCAGAAGGGGATCTATAACAGACTACAACAAAAACCGACTCCTCCGGAAGACACCACACAGCCCCACAGAGCTCAATCACAATCTCGCTACAATAGGCACTCAGATCAACAGGCACAATGTTCAAACCCGTCCGAGCAAACAACGCAACACCACCATGCACTCTCTCACCTCTACAGTAGGAAGAAACCATGCTAAAATCCTGGAAGCTGAAAGAGCCCACTGACTCACACGTAGCCCACGTCTCAGTTATACAAATAAAATTTGGTTGCATATCGCAAAAGTCAACACTCATTTGATCAATCTTTGCAGAAGTCAGTCCTTGAATATTTATTAAAATGAAATCACACTTCAGGCCATCAGAGATTACATCAGTTGACTCCAGCCTCTCACCTACCGCAGCCTCCGACCCCGACGAGCCAAGGGAGGAAGCCTGAAAAGTGATAGCAGGCCCTACCCCTGCTCCTTCACCTTCATACTCTGCGAAAAATCCTGCTGAATCTTCGGCCTCATGTGCACATAGCGCTTTATCAATGCTCCAACAGGCCATATGGTTGGGTCCATAATCTCTTCAAGATCCTTAAAATGCACCGTTACTTTAAAAGATGAATAGTGTTGGGGAAATTTAGGTGTTATGGTTTCACACTCAACTTCAGAGAATCGTTCCCTCAACACAGAGGTCAACGTCTCTGTCTTCACCCCCGGCAACAATCTCGAGACAAACACGAAGGCCTTCTTAGGTAGCGCCTGAATTTTCGATTCCATGTTACTGCCAATTACGACAACAGACTTTCCCCCAGATGTTCTGCGACCCCGCTTTGTTGTAACAGACTTCCACTCCACATCAGCCTCGCCATCAGAGGAGCCGACATCTACAGGTGGGTCACATGAGTTTCGCGGAGCAGGTGCAACCACACCCGACTTCTTATTTTTAGAAGAAGAGTCACTCCTCTGGTATTACAACGTTGGAGCATCGTTTGAGCCTGAATGAGCTTCCATTATTTACGTTTGAGCTTCAAGATTGTGGAGTTATTCGCAAAACACTACGGGGAGGGGGGGGGGGGTTAGACATGTTTTGCAATTTTCCTTCCCGTTTTGAATTTATGTGTGCAATTGATGTCAATCAATATTAGAGCTTCGTTTAAGCTTCAATAATCATTATTTTAACTGCATTTTTTACAAAGTTGTAGATATTGGAAATTTTCTTCTTCAATTCTGTAAGATTAAATACTTTAGTTGATACCTATAAATGGTAATATTTTCCTTGATCAGTTTGATAAAATAATAATGGCAAATTTTATTTGAAGAAAATATTTTATTAATAAAAAAATTGTACAATAATAAAGTCAAATACTTCCTTATAGGGAAGTAAAAGTATCTTACAGACCGAATGAATACCCAAAGGTTCCCTAAAATCTCATGTCGGTTCTTCTTCTATGGGGATTTTTAGATTTTTGAAGCTGGTTATATTCGTACCTATATAATACGCTCAAATTATTTTTTAAGAAAAAGTTGGAGAAAAAAAAGAACAAAAAATTCTCTAATAAGAAAATAGAAAAATTAATTATTCAGCATTGATTTCAGATGACATGTAAAAAATTTATTCGAAGTACGAATATTTAAAACACTTGATTCAAATTTTAAAATAAAGCAAAGCATTTTCTTTTCAGAAATTTATTTCCGGTATAGTTAAATAATATAATAAATAAAAATAACGATTTTACGATTAAAGAAATTGTGGATCCACAATTTTCTGTTTATTTCAGTTTTTATAACTTATTTTTAAGTTTTTCGAGTCTTTTTCGAAGATTTTCTAGATTTTCAGTGCTTAAAATTCCGATTCCTAAGTAATCTTATTTTACTTTAAAAAAATATTCATTTAAATTCATTTTTAGGAAGAATTTGAAGAGCTTAATATTATTGATATTATGTACAAAATAGATTTTTCAGCATTAATTTCAGATGTTGAAGATGGTATTTAAAAAAGTTTCATTCAAATTTTTAAAAATCTCGATTCCAAAAAAGTTCAAATTTTTACGCTTAAAATTTTTCGCTTAAAGATGAGACGGTCACCAGCTTAGCGGTTAAGTGCGTTGCTGCTAATGCTAAATACCTGGTTCAACTCTGGGCTCAGTAAAACTTTATTCTGACCGTCTCCCCTCGGAAGGCAATGGCAAACCACCGAGGTGTAATCTGCCTAGTACAGCCTCTCTGGAGATGAAGTGTATACACTTCCCGCGGTTCGGAGCCCGCGTTAAGCAGTAGGTCCCCTATGTGTGTGATAATTGATAATACTTCAAACGCACAACACATGCATAGGAGAGAGGTCGCCTACGTCTGAAATCAGGCACGGCACTTGAAGAAGAAGAAGAACGCTTAAATTCATTTTTAGGAAAAGTTTGAAATTCCAATTTTAATTCTTAAAATGAAGTCAAGCATTCTCTAAACTACAGCTTTATATTCCTTTAAGTTGATGCTTGAATTGTAATCTGTATTACAATTTCCATAAATTTGTGTATTCGGGTATTTCGGGTGTATGTTGGTACCCCCCCCCCCCCCAAAGATTATTTAAATTGACAGATGAGTATTAATATTTTCAAATTAACACAAGAATATAATATTATATTTTTTCCTTTATATTTATATTTTGTGCCCTCCCATTGAAAGAAGTCACTAGCCGCCACTGCAAACGATTTTAATGGAAGCTCAACCGTTTGACATTAATTTTATTAAAAAATTTACGATGGGTGGCCGAGATGTAATTCAATTTCACAAATTTTTAGACTCTAACCTTTCTACCTTTGGAATTGAAGCTCAAACGATTCTCGATCGATTCACGCCAATTTTATAAAAAAAAATTATTTAATTAAAAAATTCACGACAAAAAAAATCGCGAATACTCAAGTCAGTGCTATGAACTAGCAAATTATTTTTGGTGATGTGATGTTCGTTTCCTTTTTTAATGTTAAAAATAAAAACTATTTTAATAATTATTATCATTTATCAGCAACACTAAAATTCTGCGCGCTGCTTGCTCGGAGCGATGCGATGTAAGTAAAATTTTTAATTTCACAATCTTTTAACGCTTTAACTTTTTTACCTTTGTTTGGGGTTCAAGCAATGGAATAGAAGCTCATTGGAGCTGAAACGATTATCGATCGATTGACACAATTTTATTTTAAAAATCGCCATGTGGGGGCTATCGTTTATACGACCCCCCCCCCCCAGTTTTCGCGAAGAACTTCGCGATACGTGTGATTCAAATAATTTAAATGGAACTTCAAACGTTTGATACTAATTTCGTTAAGAAGTTCGCTTAAGGGGGGGGGGGCGAAATGTGCCTGATATTTACGATTGAATGCAGGTGATCAAAATTGACATTAATTTCCTGTAGCACTAATTTTAATATTTTAAATTAAACATGGTTTTAAAGATGAAATATTTTCAATGTGCCGCGGTGAACACAATTTATTTCAAAATTCCGACACTTGCAATCAGGTCCGGCTCAAGGGGGTAAGTTTTCTTCCCGGGTATTTTCTTTCGGGGGGCGCCAATCCATACCCTTTTAATTTAAAAATAAAGAAGTAATTCTTTTAGATTAGAAAGATTTCAGAACAGAAAGTGCTTAATTGGGGCTACAATAAATTTAGCGACAAGATATGCTGGAAAATATGGTGCTTGATTTTGGATTCAAACCCTGACGTATTATAGGTTTTATAAGATTCACTCGAAAGAATATTTAGAGTGAATCTGTTTTAAATGATTGCACGCTATATCCAGAAGAAAAATTCGACTGTACATCCCCAATATCGATCGCATGGTAGTTGATAGTGTGAATTCCGGACTTCAAAGAATCTCTCAAGTTCGGTACTTTAATGGATATGATTAGGAGGCCTCCTAACCTTTTTTAAGTGGACTAAGTGATGTGAGTTTGCTTGTCCTGTTAAAATCCAGAATGCCCTATAAACCTCAGGCGACTCAAAGTTGATGAATAAATTATAGGGACTTTGGATCTAAGGGTCTCGAATTTGAATCCCAGTAATTCCCAAAATACAGTATCCGTGCCGTGGTTTAGATTCCACGGTAAACTATAGATCCTAAGGGTTTATTTTAAGCATCCAAAACATATTGATCTAGGTAGGAAATGCAGCACGTCAAAAGGTAGCCTGGTTGCAGCCCTCTTCTTAAGCTTTCAGTCTATTACTACATATTGCTGTGAATCTTTATAAAAATTTTTTTACTTAAAATAAAACAACGAAAATGAAATCCATCAGCCACAGTTTATTTCCTTATTTATTTACAAAAGTTACACGAAACAGAATTACTGCTTATAAAATCAACAAGTTAAATCTTTACATAAATTTTCAATACCAAAACCTATTCTAATTAAACCCCCCAAATGTTATCGCATTTATTCAAATTAAATATTGTCCAGCGATCGCTTTTAATTACGGCCGCACAAAAAGAAATATTGTCTTACCACGAAATCACCAACGTAACGGAGTTCGGTAATTTTCCTTCCAATGCCATGTATGGTATCCATTTAGCATTCCAATCTAACTTTCACTGTCGATCCATTCCATAATTGAAAAACGGAAAACCAATCATAAATCTTCACAACACCCTCCAGAATTATACGGAACGATCGGAGGTAACCATTTAAACTCAAAATTTTGTTTTGTATCTTCCCTAATTATTTTCTTTCCAAAAAAATCATTTATCCAAACATAATAATCGCTAGTTAGCAGTACTTAAATTTTCACCATTACTTTTCCTTTACAAAAATCATCCGTGCTCTTTTGTCAATCGCCACGGTTCCAATCTCTCAACTCTTCCGTTCTCAAAACCTATCTATCGCCTCTCCCCTCCAATAATTGTGGAGTCGGCGTAACTGTCAACTTTGCTAACTTACAAAAATTAAGTTTTGTCGTTGGTCTTCAGCATACCTTTATGTTAAGCACTGCCGGATTCACTATTTTATGAAGCACAACCGATACTAAAATCCCTCCGAAATTGCTAAGCGCTCCTATCTAATTTAACAAATATCTTTTTATTAACTCAACTTGTCTTTTTATTATATTTGATCAAAAAAATGTTTCATAATTCTGTTCTTTTAATCATTACACATTGTAGGAATACACGCTATGGTGAAGAAATTCCATTCCCGTTCCCAAACTCGTTAATAAAAAAAAACACAGCTGATTTATTAACCTACTGGCACGCGTCAAATTCCAGGTAGCATAATTTCAATAAAATTTTGATTAAACTTCTTAATAACTTTTATCAGCAAGTGTACATTGAACTGAACAGCTCCTATTTGGATCATTACATCGCCCTTCCAGATTAAATTATAAATTGATAGGTTTGTATCATGGCAATATATCTACTTTGGGGGGGGGGGGGAAACATATTTTTTCATCAATCAACCAAGGTATTTTCATACTCTTCGATTTTGCTGAAATTTGGTATACTTTGAAGTTTTTTTATCCAGTGCAGAGGAGGGGGGAACCTTTATAGGATATACTTACTCACTAAAACCCCCTCCCCGGTGACAGCCGGATTCACCTCTCGGTATTTCTTCAGCTGTCAACCTGCGATGTTTAGGGTGTACAATAACTGAAGTACGATCTACACCTTTTCCAGCAGTAATTCAGAAAACCTCACCAGCTGTTCAGAAATCGTGAATTGTAATTCAGATTTGTCAACTGATATTCAAAAATTGTGAATTGTATTTCAGATTTGTCAACTGATATTCAGAAATCGTGAATTGCAATTCAGATTTGTCAACTGATATTCAGAAATTGTGAATAATTGTAATATCAATTGTCAAATCTGAATAACGGTTGACGATTTCTGAATTACTGGTGGAAAAGGTGTAGAAGGTTACGGCAGCCATTAGGTTACAAGAAATTCTATAGTTTAAAATAAAAAACTTGAATACAACCTTTGCATATTAAGTTGATCAATCCATGATAATCAGCAGTGTGACATAAAACATACACCGGCAGTTTATGGAGAGCGAAAAACTTGGATATAATGCTGAGGAGCCAACATTAAACAGTAGGTCCCCTATGTATATGAAAACACTTCGAATACACATCACAAATATAGAAGAGAGGGTCATGATTCCTCAACTAAGAGGATACGATCGAAGAAAGACTTATGGAGGAGTAATGGAAATACATTGTTGTTGCCATTGGGGGGGGGGGGGGGGTAAGACTTGAACAAAAGTTACGGTCATTCAGAATCGCATTAGTTTTAATTTAGTCAAAGATATTTATTTTATTTTTGCAAAATAATGAACGACATCGTTTAAATTAAATAAACCTCACAACCGGTGCAAAATTGACCTATCCTGTACCCCTAAATGACGCCTGTGAAACTTACTTGCATTAAAAATTAAAATTGCTTTCTAAATACTTAGCTAGAAGTCTACAAAAATAATTTGGGTTTATATTGGCCACCATACTTTTTGATTTTTGAAAAAAATAAAAATATTAACAGGACCGATGCAATAGAATCGGTGGTAATAGAAGACACTTCTTTTGTCTAAATGAAAACTCTGGGGGGTGGGGAGATTTTTTAAAGCAATTTTTTTAATTTCTAATTTTCAGATAGTACTGAAACTATTGAATTTTTAGTATTGATCGTCCAGTGCTTTTCTAAAGAGCATGAAATTATCTACAAACTGGATTGTAACTCTATTGCCTAAAATCAATAGCTTTAAAGTTACGGATAAAATTAAGTAAAGAAATGTTAGAAAATCGAAGTAACATATTTTTTTTCTTGCAAACCTTGTACGTTTTAGACAAAAAGTTTTACAAAAACATAGATGGTTATTTATAAAAAAAAATCCAAAATCGGTTTTCTGCGATTTTTCGACGGATTTCGTTAGGTAATAAAATAAAAACTCTGAGTTAGCGACCTCAGCAACCGCCCGGAAGTGCCGCCATTTAAAAAAAATGACGAAGATAAAATATTTCTTCGCAATATTTCCTTACCAGTTGACTTTAGGACGAAAATGACTTTACTACAAGTTCTATCTAAAGTATTTTTCTCTAAGTCGAATAGTTGTTGAGCGCCAGCACTGTTAAATTTTTGAATTTGTTACATTTGTTGTAAGATCTGCTGTTACCTTTTTGAAAACTTCAAAAACGCTCGATTTTGGCCTGACTTTTTTTAGAATAGAGTATATATTAATAGACTTTATCATATAATAGACTTTTTTAGAAAGAGTAATCAAAAATTTGTTACAGACCATTTTCTAATAATTTTCAATTTTAATTTTTAAAATCAGTGCTTTTTTGTGATGCAATAAATTTCTACTTATTTATTAGAAAATAATTTTTTTTAAACGACTCAGACATTTTTCAAATTTTAATTTATTACATCCTGGTTTAAGAGTTTATTTTCAAGTAACCAATATCCCAATAATTATTTATGGTTTTTATAATTTCAAATTTAGACACTTTTATTGTGATTTATTTGTGTGAACAGACCAGTTTGTTCCTGAAATTTTAATTTCAAAGAAGGGCAAGACGATATTCCTAATAATATTTTAAAGCAGTTGAACTCAAGTTCTCAACGAAGAAACATGAAAATTTGAGGTGTTAACCGACTCCCTCTGGGTGGCAGTCATCTAAGCCCCTAGTTGTAATATACAGAGAAGTTATTAAGTTTTAATCATTAAATTAATTAATTTTTGTGCAACGTATTTACTCCAGTGTTAAATTCCAAGTTGTTAATTCTTGTTATATTTGATGGCAAAGACAATAAATTTTAGAAAATGAAATGGATCCGATTGGTTAAATAATTTTTAAATAAGTATCGCTTCAATGTTATGGAGGAACTTATAACGAGCTGGGTAGGTCCGATGTGGGCTACTTTCGAGCCATTGCTGGGTAGGTCCAGATGTGAGCTACTTTCGAGCAATTAATACTGATGGGTTTCAGTACGAGTGGAAATAATGATCCAATTTTCATGCAACTTCCCTTCATTTGGCTTAAGTTTTAGCAACTTATAAAAAAAGTAAGAAAACTTGTGAGATTTATTATCAAGATTGATATGTTTTTGAAAACGACAATAATATTTAATTTTTGGTTTCAATTTATCCAAATATTCTGAGGATTTATAAATGATGACGATATTTTTTTTTATAAACATTTTTATTTTAACTTGTGCACAAATATTACATTTACGTTAAATTTTATATTCAAAACTTAATAACTGAAAGTGAATTATGTAAATTGTTTTGTATTATTTTTTTTAGAAATTAATGATTTGTTTAGTTTATAAGTTTTATCAATTGATATTTTTTTAATATATGTAATTTTTTATATTAATATGTGTGATTTTTATTTAAGCCTAATTTCCCGTTTACAGGTGAATCAAAATAATTGGTGTACAGACCCTGTGATATTCATGCTCTCCGAACGATTAGTCTTGGCTTACGTTGCTAATTTATTTGTTTAGCATTTTTAATAATTAATTTTTCATAAAAATCATTTATTTTTTTTAATAATTTAAAATTTTATATTTGTAACAAATTATAAAAAAAAGTCAGGTCAAAATCGAGCGTTTTTGAAATTTTCAAAAATGTGCTCTATTTAACAGTGCTGGCGCTCAGCAACTATTCGACTTAGAAAAATATACCTTAGATAGAAGTTGTAGTAAATTTTATTCTCTATAAGATTTATAGAGGTCATTTTCGTCGTAAAGTCAACTGGTAAGGAAATATTTCAAAAAAACATTTTGTTTTCGCCATTTTTTTTAAATGGCGGCACTTCCGGGTAGTCGCCGAGGTCGCTAACTCAAAGTTTTTATTAGGACCCCAAATCTTAAAACATATCCAAAAATCAGAACCCCCTGACCATTTTTAGGAAACTCTTCTTTTCATGATTTCGAGGATGTTGTTAAAATATTTTAAGTGTTTTTAATTTTTTTAATGAGTTATATGATAATAATATAGCTGAAATAGAAATTTGTTTAAAAATATTTTGCCGAAAAACATAATTTTTATTTCTTCATAAAATATTTCAACTCCACACGAAGAATTCAGTAAGAAGCTCAGGGTTCCGAGAGGATGTTTAATTACCTAACGAAATCCGTCGAAAATTCGCAGAAAACCGATTTTGGATTTTTTTGATCAAAATGTGGCCAATTTTCTTACACTATTTATTGATAGTAAATTTCACAGAAAAAGTTGGTTCAAGTTATTTTGTGAAATTTTTTTTTTTAAATATTTAGCAGTATTATCAGTATGGGACATCCTATATATTTTGCAAAAAAAACATGAAAAAGAGCTAAACAAAGAAAAACGAAATCATTTAAATCAAGTTCAACTTTATTGAGTTATTCAAGTATCTACACATTGATAATTAAATTACAATAAAAAATGTAATTCAAAATGTACCATGAACATTCAAGTACGATTTTCATGTAATTAAATCCATTACATCTGAAGAATTTTTTTTATAAATTCAATTACAGAATTGGAAATCGCTCAATAAATTTTTAACGTGTATTAAAGTAATAGAATTTAAACAAAAATAATATTTCACTGGGATCAGTTAAATTTTGGTTCTATGAGCCAAGCCAATTAAATTATTTTTCAATAATTCAAGTGCGATTTTCATGTAATTACAACCATTACAATGGAAGAAATTTAATTACAGAATTGGGAATCACTCAACAAATTTTTAACATCTAATTAAAGTAATCACAATTTAAACGAAAACAATATTTCACTGGGATCGGTTAAATCTGGTTCTATGAGCCAAGCGAATTGGCTAACAATTATATTACATTCATAAAAATATACGATCAACATTCAAGTGCGATTTTCGTGTAACTACAACCATTACAATGGAAGAAATTTTTTTATAAATTTAATTACAGAATTGGGAATCGCTCAAAAAATTTTGAACATGTAAATAAAGTAATAACAATTTAAACGAAAACAATATTTCACTGGGATCGGTTAAATTTGGTTCTATGAGCAAAGCCAATTGGCTAACAAACAAACAAATAATAAATTAACAATAACAAAAAAAAGTTACAAAATGTAAAACGATTTCAACAAGTTTCATGAATTTTACTACCTTATTTGGCTTTTCCCTGAGCAGCAACAGCTTCCATGGCTTTCTTGACGGTTTCTGGATCTCCAAGAAATTGTAAACTTTTAACAGGTTTCAAATCTTCGTCCAAAGAGTAAACAAACGGAATTCCAGTCGGTAAGTTTAATCCCATAATAGCTTCATCAGACATATTATCCAAATGCTTAACGATTCCACGTAAACTGTTTCCATGTGCAGCTATTAAAATAGATTTTCCTGCCTTCATTTCCGGAACAATAACGTCATTCCAGAAGGGAAGGGTTCGTTGAATTGTCAATTTTAAAGATTCGAATTTAGGGAATTCGTTGGCAGACGGTCCATCAGCATAACGTGGATCTTTCACAATTTTATCATAATACGCATGATCTGGTTCCATGGGAGGTGGAGGAATATCAAAACTTCTACGCCAAATTGCAACTTGTTCTTCTCCATATTTAGCTGCAGTTTCTGCTTTGTTCAAACCAGTCAGACCACCATAATGTCTCTCATTTAACCTCCAACTTTTGGTTACAGGAAGGTCTGTTTGACCAATTTGTTCCAATATGCTTTGCAAGGTATTTTGAGCTCGAGTTAAAACCGAAGTAAAGGCTAAATCGAATTTATAACCAGCATCTTTGAGAGCTTTTCCGGCTGCTAAAGCTTCGTCCTTTCCTGAAAAAATGAAAACGGTATCCTTAACATCATGAAGGTCATTTAAAGGACGTCGAAAATTTAAAATTAAAATTACCTTTTTCGCTCAAATTAGCGTCGAACCAGCCACAAAATAAATTTTGTTGATTCCATTCTGATTCTCCGTGACGGACCATAACAATGTTATATTTCGCCATCGTCGTTTTTATTGAATTTGTTAATAAACTTGAACACTTGAGCACTTCCACGGTTAAAATCACCTACAAACTTACCGGATGAAGCAATAAAAGTGTCAGATCGGTGGAGGTTAGGCAACCGAAATACACAGAGGCGTCGCACAATTTTACTGACTTTTACGTTTTTAATTTTTCTACGCCACTGTAGCATTCGACGATTACTTCGTTTTGTTTTGAATATTCGTTATGTCAGCTCGAAATTTTTAGCAACCAATGCGCGTGTCAAACGTACTTCGCGCTTGAATGTTTGTAAATATGGTTTTGTAAAGACGTTCGTGTGCCATTTTTTAAATAGAATACAATTACAGCATTAATTGTTAAAAGTTGAAACAAATAAATAAAACAAAAAAAAACAAATAAAACAAATATCGTTTGTTTTAAGTTAAAAACAAAGTTTTCTCGAAATTTTCTAAACTTTACAACATCAACTTTTAACAATTAATGCTGTAATTGTATTCTATTTAAAAATTGGCACACGAACATCTTTACAAAACCACATCTACTAACATTCAAGCGGGAAGTAAGCTTGACACGCGCATTGGTTGCTAGTTGCTATTGGCTTTATCGACGCCGCTGTACTTTTGTTTATATAAAAATTTCTTGTGAAGTCTCCATTTATACCATTTATATCTTCATTTTAGCGCGTGTTTTTTTCTTGCAAAAATGGCTGTAATTAAACGTAAGTTTATTGAAAATTAAGTAGAATTGCACTGTTGAGTTGTTTTTACATCATTTACATTGAAATCAACGAAATTGTTAATTAATTGGAATTTCAAATAGTTTGTAGTAGTCATGTTATGAATCGTTATCTATTTGGTAATTGTTTAATTATTTGTTAACAGCTAAAATGCTCTTTTCCATCGAGCAATTATTAGTCCCCCATCAAGATGCAGCAACAACATCTGGTGCTGCTACCGAGGCAGTCATAACGGGGCCCATCACCAAAGGCACTGTCGTCAAGGTGTGGTAAGTAGAAATTTGATTACGTTTTGAAATGGTAATTTGCGAGTAGTAACATTAATTTTGAATTGATTAGTGATAGGGCCTTGCAAACAATGCATAACTCTTTACGGTTCCGGATAACAATTACAATAACGTCTCCTCCTAATCGCGAAGGCCACCAACACAAGTTCTCGAAGAAGCTCGAGGTGTCTTACTGTAAGAACTTTTGATCCATTTTGATGACATTTTTAAATAATTATAAAATTTTAGCTGAATTACTCAACTGTTTGTTGAAAATGAACATCGGACGTCCTTCGTCCAGGTAAATTGTAGTTATAACTTGTAGAGCTGTTCAATTAATTGTTTCCTTTTTTGCAGTACGTTTTGCAGTACGTCTGAAGTACCAGCAGGTAAATATAAAGTGCACATTACACAGGTAGTTTTTTCCATACGATTGATCACAGCAATCGAACTTTTACTTGCTTTACCCAGTTTGATTCTAAATTACTGGGCCCTCGTGAGGACCGGTCTTGTGGAGGTTGCGGAAAATTTCGCTCTAGTGACCGTTTTAATATGTTTTTATTCGAAAATATATTTATGCAACTCAGTAGTTAAGTGTAAAATAATATCGAGAAGTAATAATTTTAATTTCCGGGTCTCCGAATATCTGACAATTTTGTTCGAAGTTGTCTTCTCGATTCGCCATGAGTCTTTTCAAGTCAAGTTCATGAGTCTTTTTGTGCTGTCGAGCTTTGAAATCTTCAGTAATTTTTTATTCAACGTGGAGCTTAATTTTCTTCCTTTGGTTGATATAAAGTTTTCGGTTGTATGTTTTTGTGAATTTGTTTTGTAGTATACTTTGTACTTATACAATGAGACTAATAAATTAATTGATTAAAAGTAGAAACAAAACACGAAAAAATGCATAAATAATTTTCTTTATGTAAACAAATTTGTTGTTTCAACTGTTCAACATTCAACTGTACGTCACTAATCACAAAAAGTATGGAATTAATTAGAAATTTCGGAAAATATACAATTTTTGAAAAATTCCAAGAACGTGTAACTGAATCCTTTAGAAAATCGATTATCTCATCCTGTCTGGTAAATAACGTTATCAAATGTTTTTTTTAAATAACTATAGGTTTATATTACAATTCCATTCGTTATCCTGTTTATGATAACATGAAATTTTAAAATACAGTGGTGGAGTTAGGTTTCCAGATAGTAGACAAAACAATAGTTAGTGGAACGAAATGATGAGGAATTTTTGTTAAAAAGGATGGATAATAAACTTATTTTTAAATTGTTTGAACAGTTGCTAATCTTCTTCAGGGGTCATCCATTAATTACGTAAGGGTTTTTGGGGGAGGGGGTTTATTGGATATCTTACGGACCCTTACGTAGGGGGGGTCCGACGTATTCCTTACGTAAGTTTCTTAAAATATTTTTTTAAATTAAATTTAAAAATCAAATATAATTTTTTCTTCTTATGTTGGTAAGGGGCCGTCCATTAATTACGTAAGGATGATTTTTGTAATTTTGGACCCCCTCCCCCCCACGTAAGGGTACGTAAGAGGGTAGGTGTAAACTCCCCTAATGCGCCAGGTAAATTTCAAAAAAGTATGTAAACTCCCCTCCGAGCAAAAGGCCAACACTTAAACTCACATGTAAACTCCCCTCCTAAGCAATTAAGAATGAGGGGAGTTTACATGCAGAATCAAACCAATAAATTGAAATTCCCGTTAACAACTCAGGACCGTACGCAGGATTTCTTTCCGGACGGCGTTTTTGTTGAACGATTGAAATTCACGATCTTGCATATCATTTTCCTACCTAATATGTAATTAGCGAAAAACTTGAAACCTACATTTTTGAGTTTTTAAGTTAATATTTGTGCCCGGAAAGGGGGGGGGGGCGAACAGTATACAATAAAATTGTATTTGAAAAATTACAAAATATAACCTACTTATTTAATAAGGGAAAGTAAATTCATGTAGCCGGTCGAACACGGGGTCTGCACGGGTATCGGGTTACAGTCCCTTCAAATGGAGTGAAATTTTTTCGGTCCGATTTGAATTTTTCTTTGAAATTCGGATAGAGGGGGGTGTGATTAGTGGATATTAGTAATAAATATAATAAAAAAAATGGAAAATAACTCGTGTATAGCCAAAAAAGTGAAAAAATTAAATTTTTTTTGCCTTCGAATTTTAGGGGTGTGCATTCGAAAAGGAGGGTAATCCATCGTCAAATCCTACCCTTACGGGGCGCCGCTGCGCTCCGCTCCGCTCTGCACCCCTCCAGGGCGGATTTGACTCTGGTTACTAGGCTAAACATACGAGAAGGCGCCATCCATCAAGAACACCGGGATCTATGCAACCGGAATGCGAGAGACCCCCCCCAAAAAATCGCGTAAAAACTAAAAATAATCGATGTTGCATGTACGACGCTCGAGGTGCATTTGCTGCTGCGAAATTTTCTAAGTGTAAGAGTATATCGATTTGCACGTACCGTCAACAAAATGCGCGCCCGCCGAGCGATGGAGTGGCATTCGACCGGTTGTGCACCATGCACATGGTACTTTTCCGTACTTTTCAAATTCGATTATTTAAATAATTTTGAATTAACGAAATTGTCTAAACCGGCCCTGTCCATGCACATGGTACTTTTCCGTACTTTTCAAATTCGATTATTTAAATAATTTTGAATTAACGAAATTGTCTAAACCGGCCCTGTCCATTTAACAAGCCGTACTTAAATTCTAATTGTTATAATCTCCTACTTACGTATAACTAGGGATTATACGGTTCGAGGGGAATTTACATGCCGACTTAAAAACCAAAATTGAAGAAAATAAAAACAGGTCAATTTGGAGGGGAGTTTACATTACCCCACGTAAGATTGTGGACCCCCCCACACCTTACGTAAGGATTATTTAAAAGAAAATTAATTTTGACCCCCCTCTCCACCCCAATATTTATAAAATATGAATAATAATCTATATATATATAAATGGATGTATGTGAGGAGCATAGTTTCAAAACGCAACATGTCCACAAAGTACACATTTGGAGTTAGATATGGCAGCACATAGTTCAAAGGTCACTTTTTTCGAATATGAAGTTAGTTCCCTTCAGAAAAGTAGGTACATATCCTGCTGTAACCATGACAAAAATTACATTTTATTTCAAAACGTAACAAGTCCATTTTGGAAATGCTTCAAAATGCTACATGTCCAATTGGCCAATAGGATTGCAGGGTTACCTCATCCTTGATATATTTTGCTATTCTAATAAATAATGTAATTTTAAAAAAATCATAATAAACATCATTACCATTCTGACTTTTGTTACTCAATTTCAAACAAAACGAAACATGTCCATCATTATGATTCAAAATGATACATGTCCATAATTATATTATTTTTAATTAAAAACCTGAAATGTATGGCAAGATTGTAATAGCACTGCTTGCAAGAATTATATTTTGTCATAATTGTCACCAAAAAAATTATACTGTAAGATGTGCAAAACTCTGGGAATTAGTTTTTATTGAATATCTCAATTGTTGTGTTAGTGGACGGACATGTTGCGTTTTGAAACTATGCTCCTCATGTGTGTATGTATGTTCCCTATAGACTCCTAAACCGTTTGACCGATCGGAACCAAATTTGGCACAGTTATTGTGTAGGTTCCTGCGCATGTTTTTGTATTGAAATAGTGCAAACATTCGCAAAGGAAAGGAAAGTTGATTTTGAGTAGCCTGCCTTCCTTTAAGGAATCTCGATAATCCATTCATGCGCGTCCCTTTGGGACGCGCATGAATGGATTATCGAGATTCCTTAAAGGAAGGCAGGCTACTCAAAATCAACTTAAAAAACAATAATGAATGCTGTCAATCTGTCAACCGATCGACAATGCAAATACGCGTGCACGTGCTTTACGTTTCTATTTGACCATCTTAACCAAATTTGGTGTAGAACTTATTTACAACGCTACAAAAACATAGGCTACTTTAGAACCTTGGAGTGAGGCCGAAGGCCGAACAACCACGGTCTACACGTATGCCTGCGATACCTTGAGTGAGGCCGATGGCCGAACAACCACATCCGACACGGTCTAGATGGCTAAAGGCGGCCGGTAGGCCGACTGTGCCAGCTAGTATATTATACTATTATGCCACTATGTTTAATGATTTTTAAGGCGCTGATACACATGCTACTTACTGGCACGAAAATCATGCTATTATGACGTAATTGTCGTAAAATTACGTCTATTATGACGTAAATGTCGTAAAATTACGTCATAATAGCATGCTTTTCGTGCCAGTAAGTAGCATGTGTATCAGCGCCTTTAAGTACTATATATTTCAATATATTTGATTTTTTATCAAATATTATATTTGATTTTTAAATTTAGTTGAAAAAAATATTTTAAGAAACTTACGTAAGGAATACGTCGGACCCCTCCCCCCCTACGTAAAGGTCCGTAAGATATCCAATACCCCCCCCCCAAAACCCTTACGTAATTAATGGATGACCCCTAATTATATCCAGGTAATCAAGCCCGTAGCCAGGATTTCATTTGGGGTGGGGGCACTTGTAAAGGGGGTTCCCCTTTTTATTACAATTTTTTAAAGTTTTATTTATATATTAAACTACTTTATTACAAATATTTTAAAAGTAAAATTTTCGGGGGTTCCGCTTCCGGGAATTTTTATTACAAACAAATTTTTTCAATATTTTATTTTTCTTAATTTATTTTTATTTAAAGCAATCGTTATAGTCCAGGCAAGGAAGGTTTTTAGTTTGCAAAGACTTCGGGCAAGCTTAATTTTGGCAGAGATGTACATTGGAGTGTTCTAATGAACCCCCCAAAAGTCCCATAAAATCCCACGCCGGCGTCCCCCACAATCGAGGGTTTTAGCTCCCCCAACGCGATTTTTTGCCGATAACTCGCTTATTTATGCTTGTATGAAAAATTATGATCAGGACATAATTGAAGAGCATAAAATTCTCTATCAAATAGTATTTTTTCATATTTTTCCATGGCACACTAATACTTAAATTATTGACCGAAAACACCACCCACCCTTAAAATGGCACAATATTGATTCGTTGCAGGGGGAGAAATGTTTTCGGGCACTGGAAATGCTTTTAATAATAAATTAATTGAAATTGTGGCCAAGGTTGGAAAATGAAGAGAAAAATAAATTTTTTGCCATTCCGGGGGTAAAGTACTCACTTTTTACCCCGATTTCCGGGTGTAAAGAGGCACTTTTTTACCCTGGGGGAGTAAAGTTAAAAAAATAAGGGGGGGGTTCTAGGGCAATAAAAAATCACCAGATGACTGATAAAAAAGTCACTAGATTGGTGACACTAGATGACATGGTGACATCTGCCACGCTCAAATTAATTTCAAACAATGAAATAAATTGATGAGTCAATAAATAAATAAAAAGTACTTACGTTAGCTACCAAATAATTCTTACGAGGTGCCGTTTTTAAAAATGTCGCCACGTAGTCAGATGTTAGGACGCGCGATTTTTTTGGCAATTTCTAGGTTCTCGCTCATGGTACGTCTTGCTGTTTCCAAAGCACAAATGTAAATGAACTGAAATGAACCATTGGTAGAATCAGGGGTACCAACTGCTATTTCCTAGTACTTTTTAGTAGTAGTTGGTAATATTACTAGTGCTATTTTGTGGTATACTATCGAGCACGTGCATTATTAAAAAAGTGCATTAAATTTTTACTTTAAGTTTCTAAATTGGCGAAGTTCCTACTTTACCTCCCGGAATTGCAAAAAACAGTATATGCACGACGGGAGTAAAGTGACTTTTGGCCCATGGGTAATTGTTTCACTCGGCTGGCGCCTCGTGTAAACCTCAAGCCAAAAAAATGTGACTTTGCTCCCTTGGTGCATAAAGTACTATTTTCAAAATGTCTCCAAGTTATAGAAAGAAATTTTGGTTTGAGCTTACAGAAGGTCCGGGAAAACTGAAATTTGGCAAAGATGTATATTGAAGTGTTCTAATAAACCCCCAAAATGTCTAATAAAAATCCCAAGCCAGCGTTTCCTCAAATGAGGATTTTAGCCCCCTAAGTGCGGTGTTTCGCCCCCTAAGTGCGGTGTTTCGCCTATAGCTCACGTATTTTTACTTTTACGAAAAATTACCATTAAGCAAAGTTGAAAAACATAAAATTTCTATAACTTATGGCGCTGCAGTAGGTAGTACTACTACAATACAAACAAAAATGGTAATTTTTCGTAAAAGTAAAAATACGTGAGCTATTGTCGAAACACCGCATTTAAGGGGCTAAAATCCTCATTTGAGGGAACGCCGGCTTGGGATTTTTATTAGACATTTTGGGGGTTTATTAGAACACTTCAATATACATCTTTGCCAATTTTCAGCTTGCCCGGACCTTCTGTAAGCTCAAACCAAAATTTCGGCTTCGGTACTTGGAAGATACTATAACTTGGGCAAATTTTGAAAAAATTTATTTTTCTCTTCATTTTCCAACCTTGGCCACAAATTCAATTAATTTATTATTAAAAGCATTTCGCGTGCCCTAAAACATTTCTCTCCCTGCAACGAATCAATATTGTGCCATTTTAAGGGTGGGTCGTGTTTTCGGTCAATAATTTAAGTATTAGTGTGTGCCATGCAAAAATAGAAAAAAAAACTATTTTATAGAGAATTTTATGCTCTTCAATTATGGTCTGATCATAATTTTTCATACAAGCATAAATAAGCGAGTTATCGGCAAAAAATCGCGTTAGGGGAGCTAAAACCCCCGATTGTGGGGGACGCCGCGTCGGCGTGGGATTTTATGGGACTTTTGGGGAGTTCATTAGAACACTCCAATGTACATCTCTGCCAAAATTCAGCTTGCCCGGATTTTTTTTGCAAGCTTGAGCCAATTTTTCGGCTTCGTTGCCTGGACTATTAGTTTTTGCAGCATAAGCGCTAAAAGACAAAAAGAAAAAAAGCTGTCCTACTAAATCCTCTAATTTTTAATGTTTGACAAAATTATCAGAAATTTGGAGTTCCAGAAATTAAACTTTTTCTTCTGTTATTTTACATTTAACTACCAAGTTTGGTGCTAACACTGAAGTTTATATTTTAGATCCTATGGAGGTCAAATTATATCACCACAACCTAACTGATTTCTGGAAACGGTTCACCATTTCGTCAGAGAAAGTAAGAGATTTTGAGAAATCTTTGGCCACTACTATGAGTATTTTAGAAGGATTAAGTCTAAACAAAGTATGAAATTGATGTCGTAAACAAACACCGGAATAAATTAATATTATTTTGTTTTTAAGGATGTGCAAGATCTGAATAACTTCTGTGATTCGCTTAATTCATGCTTCGCAAACCTGAATCTAGTAGGGTCAGTATTTAATTATTTTTTTTAAGTTAATGTAATTTTGTTTAATTAACCTTCTATAGCAAAGGACCAAAGGCAATTTTTCCCTGTTTATTACTGAATGGTTGGTAGCTTTGCTCCCCGTGTTCAACACTTATTTTTAGCTACGGGTAGAATTAACTATTGATAAAAAGTATCACAATTAATTACTTCCTATTACTTTTACACACATTAAAGTTTTCATGTTTAACTACCGGAATCAGAAATTGGAAACAAACAGTTATTGGCTCTCCTTGTTAAAAATTTGAAATGTTCTTGTTTTGTTTATTACCAATTTAGGGAAGCGGCATTAATTCCAAGACCTCAAACCCCACCAAGCGAAGATGATGCGATGATAGTCGATCTTTGCGATGAACCTGACTTGGTAAGTTGTATTTTATTATTTCGATTCAGACTAATGTTGCAAGACATTGAAAAACCGAAGGTATAATAATTATTGTATTATTTTCTAAGGTATGAAATTTATAGACTAATTATAAATTTTTAATTAGATACCCGGTTCAAGTACAGGTGCTCATCGATTAAAAGACATATTTGACGAGATTGCCGAGAAGAGAGAGTTGGATATGCAAAATGATGTGCAGATGTAACTTAGTTTTTTTTATAATTTTCGTTTCTAAAAGTTTTCTTTTAAGGTTGGGGATTGTACAACAGGAACCACTCCCAGAGATTTATGTCATCGATGATGAATCAGAGCTAATCGAAACCATCGATTTGACAGAAGAAGAAGAATAGTTGCTCTATGTATTAGTTTTCGTTTAATTTTTCATGTTAATTTTTACAAATTTTGGTTGAAAGTCCCAAATTTGTTTAAAATATTATTGTTATTTTTTATGTAATCCTACGGGTATAAATTATAAATATTTTTGATATTTCAAATTGTGAAGAGCGCGCTGCGGAAAGAGAGAGAGGGAATGATGTTGAAAGAAGCCTCTAATCTTTTGTACAAATTTAAAAAACTAAACGTCGTATCAATGTAATTCTTTTTTTATATATTTTTTTCTTTATATATAAGGAAAGACTATTGAAGGCAATAACCAATTTTGAGCGCTTTAAATTAAAAGTAAATAGGTTAATTTGATTTATGAAAAAGGACAATTTTGAATTTTTATGACAACCGATCTTAATGAAACTTCGTTATTGCCTTCTGCAGATCATTATAAGGACAAAACCTGATTTTGAAGCGATTTCATCATAAATTATAGAAAACTTGTACAAAACTTGTAAATCAAAAAGTGCCCTTAGTGGAGTTTTAAACTATATAAAATCAACTTAATGCACAAAGGGTTCAAGGATTCCCTTAGATATGGCGCAAATAATTTTTTTAAATTTTTTAAATCTCTACAAAAGATTCGAGGCTTCTTTCAACACGATATCTACTGCTTCCCTCTCTCTCTTTCCGCAGCGCGCTCTTAACACTTTAATAATGTTTAGAATGATAATGTAGTTATATAATATTAGTCTTTAGTCTAGTAAAAATAAAACTTCCTTGTATCAACTTCACTTAACGATATTTTTATATAATAAAAATATTTTCAAGGTTTGATTGTTTTTTTGTGAAGAATTCATGTTGAATAGTTTAATTGGTTCTAAAACACAAAGTCTTCCAGGAACAGGGGAAGCTATCTGGAAAGTTACCTCAGTTCTTATGTCACCTAGGAAGTAGAACTGGAATGTGACTTAAAGTTAATTCGTTTCCACCCTTAGGGTTTTTCTTTTCGGGGGTTATAAAAGGATATCAATTCCAAACCACTGGAAGTAATTGTAAATTCAGGCTACATTTTCTGCAGTGCCAAGAAAAAGGAAAAACTAATTTAGAGGTGGTTAAATACGTGAACGTCATGGCAAGGTAATTGCCAGTGGCGCGGCTGGTGACTTGTTTCAATGCGAGGGCACGAAATTAAAAAAAAAAATTATTTCGATAATAATAATACTCTTCGTTATCAAATTAAATACTCAAGTCAACAGTAAAAAATGAAAATAAAAACCGGCGCAGAGTGGGGGAAGACAACTTCAGAATTGCTATTAAATAAAATTTTTCCATTAATTGCAGGTTTTAGCTGTCTTGCCCCACTGTGCGGCAGAGGGTTTTGAGGGGGGGTTTAAGCTCACAACCAGAGTTCTTCGTTCTATTCGCTACTAATGAGACCGAGGCGGTAGGTATGGGGTCGTCCATAAATTACGTCACGCTCATAGGGGGGGGGTCTGACCCATGGGGGCGGGGGTTTCAAAAATTGTGACGTCACAAAATATATCGATTCAAATAGAGGAATTTTCCTCTAAATTCAGTATTTCGAATAATTTTCCAGGAACACAGAAAATTTTAATCAATTGTCCAACCTAATATTCACAAATTTTAAAATTTAAAGATTTTTATGAATTCAACTATGGATTTGCTACAACTTTTGTCTGCAAAATTTTCCTCTAAATTCAGTATTTCGAATAATTTTCCGGGAACACAGAAAATTTTAATCAATTGTCCAACCTAATTTTCACAAATTTTAAAATTTAAAGATTTTTCTGCATTCAACTATGGATTTGCTACAACTTTTGTCTGCAAAATTTTCCTCTAAATTCAGTATTTCGAATAATTTTCCAGGAACAGAAAATTTTAATCAATGGTTAAACTTAATTTTCACAAATTTTAAAATTTAAAGATTTTTCTGAATTCAACTATGGATTTGCTAAAACTTTTGGCTCAAAAACTTTCCTCTAAATTCAGTATTTCGAATAATTTTCCCGGAACACAGAAAATTTTAATAAATTGTTCAACCTAATTTTCACAAATTTTAAAATTTAAAGATGTTTCTGCATTCAACTATGGATTTGCTACAACTTTTGTCTGCACAATTTTCCTCTAAATTCAGTATTTCGAATAATTTTCCGGGAACAGAAAATTTTAATCAATTGTCCAACCTAATTTTCACAAATTTTAAAATTTAAAGATTTTTCTGAATTCAACTATGGATTTGCTAAAACTTTTGGCTCAAAAACTTTCCTCTAAATTCAGTATTTCGAATAATTTTCCCGGAACACAGAAAATTTTAATAAATTGTTCAACCTAATTTTCACAAATTTTAAAATTTAAAGATGTTTCTGCATTCAACTATGGATTTGCTACAACTTTTGTCTGCACAATTTTCCTCTAAATTCAGTATTTCGAATAATTTTCCGGGAACAGAAAATTTTAATCAATTGTCCAACCTAATTTTCACAAATTTTAAAATTTAAAGATTTTTCTGAATTCAACTATGGATTTGCTAAAACTTTTGGCTCAAAAACTTTCCTCTAAATTCAGTATTTCGAATAATTTTCCCGGAACACAGAAAATTTTAATAAATTGTTCAACCTAATTTTCATAAATTTTAAAATTTAAAGATTTTTCTGCATTCAACTATGGATTTGCTACAACTTTTGTCTGCAAAATTTTCCTCTAAATTCCGTATTTAGAATAATTTTCCGGGAACAGAAAATTTTAATCAATTGTTAAACCTAATTTTCACAAATTTTAAAATTTAAAGATTTTTCTGCATTCAACTATGGATTTGCTACAACTTTTGTCTGCAAAATTTTCCTCTAAATTCCGTATTTCGAATAATTTTCCAACTATAAAATTTTCATTTTCTATCATCCACCAAATAGGGAGGAGGGTGCTTTATTCTTGGGTTTTTTTTGAAGATTTTATCGAATGTGAGCGCGATTTCAATGGATGCACAATTATTGTGGGCGACTTCAACTTTGACTTGCTGAAAGACAATTATTACCCAAACAGAATTAAAAGATGTATTTACAAATCAGGACTTAAGCAGATAGTTTATGAACCAACTAGGATCACAGCTGACAGTGCAACATTGATAGACTATGTAATTACTAGTGACCCTACATTAAGACATAAGGTTAATAAATTAGAAAAAATTAGTGACTATTCAATAATAACTATATACTGCCATGTATCGCTACTGTTCAGATTAAAAAAATTTGATTTATATAGCGGGAGAATGAACTGGCACTTAATTAAACAATGCTCCGACTAGCTGTGCATCAAAGACTCAATAATTTTGGGTCGAAACTTGGGTTCATGTAGATTAGTCTAAACACTTAAAATACGTCACCTTAACCAGTGATCTTTCTTATAAAGATAGCACAAACGAATTGTAACTTGTGTCTGCTTATTCTTCAATCTACGACTGCTGTTAATAAATTAAATCAAACGCAAACGTTATCAGAACCAAAAACTGATGCAATTTATTTTACACAATAAAAATTAAGGACAAAATATTAGTTTTCTTAACCTAAAGAAATTAAATTTACAAAAATCAAGCAATTGCAATATTCCCCCAAAATATTACGCGCGCCCGAATTTAAAACGGTTTGTTCATTGTTTAAATAATTTATGCAACACATAAATTCTTACCGAAGTAAAAATGTCTTCCGGAGTTTACCGATCGGCCGATATGATGTGATACTCTCCAAAACGTGCAGATTACCATCAAAGTCAGCTTCGAATCTTGAACCAAAAGACAGGTAGGAACGACCAGTGGACAATCTCTTCTTCCGAATCAGACAATCGAACACAGGTAAGTAATTTGAACCAATCTTCTCCAATATTTCAACATTCATCCAAACCACAAACATAACCACCAAATTGAACGTCAGCGGCTCCAAAACCCTTCACAAACCCCCGATCAAACGTAATATCCACTTTAATTAAACCCAAACTGACCCCTCACACGATTTCAAAAATTCCATCCAAATATCTCCAAATAACTCCAAACATCCCTCCACCATCAATAAAATTATGTCTTCACTTGAGGACGATTGACTCACAAAAACAATCTCAGAATCCAAATACCAATGAGTCTTCACACTTGGACGGTCGGCCCAGAAACTCCACACCAAAACTAAATTCCAAACTACCAACGACCAGCGCGCCCCCACCACTCGACCGCTGGATTGGGAATCTCAATACCAAAAATATTTCCAAATTAAGCAGCGCGTCTGCACTATACGACGGCTGACTTGAGAGTCCTCTCCTTTCGCTCCGTTATCGTTTTCAAAATATCCCACCAACTTTCAACTCGCGCGCATTCGCAAATTTTACAAATTATCACTTTATTCAATTAAACGAAAAACCTAAGTTAACAAATAAATCAATTGAATTTAATTTGTTTCTCATACTTAAATTTAATTAAACAACCACCAATATTTTGTCCTTTACAAATTCTATATCTTTCAGATCTAACAACGTTCCCATCTTCATAGATAAGTGAGGCAGAAGCAGTCAACAATCTTTCAATTAAAGAAGATCCAGACACAACCCAGTAATTGCCTGTTATGGTCTTATTGAATTAGTCAAATTATAAGTGTTTTGATTAAATGACCCAATTACGTCATACCCCCTATCTCTTATCCACGGAACATGACAATACATATTGCGATATCGAGATACCACGTCAATGGAAGTACGTTATTTAAGATTCGTGAAAATTTTGTTATTAATAAAGCATGTGACTTATCAAAGTAATCAGAAAAACTTCGTCCGATACCAAGAAATTTAGTTCAAAGTCAAATGATTTGTAAAAAAAGGACATAAAGCAGGTTTGAATAAAATAAATTTAAAAGGTAACTTTTAATAATTGTCTTTGTTGAAAAATGTTTATTTATAGTAAATGAAAGATTGTTAGTAATAAGAAAGGTATTTCAAAAGTTAGAATTTTGTTAATTAATTGATTAATGTAAAAATTTATGTTAGCGTAAAATTTAAATAAGTTCTTAAAATCATTACGTGAGTTCGACGTGTCACAAGTTAATGAACTGTGAATGGAAATTTCATGTCCAGCATCTTTAATTATTCAACCACGAAGCACTTAGGAAGAAGTCAATCCAATCTGAAAATATAAAAATTTTACTTATAAAATTCCAACGAGTCACATTTGTGCTTAATACAGACCTGTAACCTGAAAATTTCAATAATATTGATTTTTCCGATCAACCAATAAAATGCGTCTACTCAAACATCGAGATTGCCATGAATTTCGAGATAGAAAAATTAAAAACAATCGAAGAGGTCCTTGTGTTAGATTTCACACGTAATGGTGGCGAAGTTTAATCGTCTTAATAAAAATTAATTTTATAGTGAAAATAATTGGTGAAAGTATAAAATACCAGTGTAAAAATCAAGAAATTAATAACTTACCTACGTAAAACTAAAAATAAGTTGAAAAACGTAAAGGATTGAGAATATTTCTGAAGAATTAAAAATCAACACAAAACGAGGTCAACAAACTGCAAGTGTAAACTTTTTCATGGTAATAAACCCATCGAGTGTATTTTGGTGCGCAATTGTACCATCTCCAGTTCAAGTAACGAAAAGATTCCTGTATTTTTCTAAGGTAACGTGCACATTCAAGTACAATTTTAAAATAACTAAGTGAAATTTTCGGACTCCATACGACACGTGTTTTTCTTTATTTAACGTTCAGAATTTTGATAATAGATTTAATAATAGAACTTTTTAATATAACAAAACCTTTATTTACATTTGTGTGCTAAATAAAAACATTATTATTTTTGTAACGAAGGATATTTATTTTGACCTGTTCCGCGCCATAAATTTATTTACAGTATTGGTCACGGAACGAACTCACCCTGTACAAGGTAAGACACATGCACTACGAACCAGCTAAGCCGAGGCATATTATTTCCATTTATTTGTATTTACTAAATTTCACATACATTTCCATTGACGGGGTACATTTCTGTACACACGTACAAACATCAATAATAAAACGTGTAACCACATTAGCGAGGGTTACTCACAGCATTTTTGGCTAGCCCAACATAAGGCTACGACCACATAGCAATATGTAAATTCACAACACTCGGAGAAGAATGTATCTCTTCGATGTAAAATGCGATCATATAAAGGTTTTGATGTGATGTGGCTGAACTTGGAAACATATTCATCTTCATATTTAGATTTTTACAGTTGACCAAACAAATACTGACGTTTTTGATTTTTACATTATATTTTAAATTATTTAAACTTTTAACAGCGTATCAGCATAAAATTAGCATTCCTATTGTATATCATAAAACAATAATTTTCAAGAACCCTTAATTTTTACCTGAAATAGGATTAAACGCGAACTTTATATAGTAGAAATGAATCTGAGGTTAAATACTACGTAAGTACATACACATGTACTTATAAAAGTTGTGCAAATGAATTTAAAAAAATTTATTTAATATAAACGACTTTTTGGAACGTAGAATTGATAAAACTACTAACAATACATAAATTTATATTTGAGGTACATAAAAATTGTGGGTTTGGCCGGTTAAAGGGCGAATTTTTATAATTCTCCAAAATATCTGAAAAAAATTATCTTGGGCTAGAGGGGCATTGTTACATCACCAAATTTGGCAAAGAGTTACCTTATAGTCTCATCAACAACATGTATTCGGGACACACTAATATTCAGGGTCAGACTAGGTTAAACCGCCGACTTACTAATTTATTTAAAATGAAACCAAAATAAATCCAAAAATATATCATGTAGGGCCACACGGGCATTGTTACATCACCAAATTTGGCAGAGAGTTGCCTGATAGGCTCATCAACAACATGTATTCGAGACACACTATTATTCAAGGTCTTTTTTTTTTTTTGTTTTTTGGTACGTTGGAGGAGGGGAAAATACTTTATGTACTTACCCCGGCCTTTCCCAAGACCGGGAGTGTGGGACTCATCTCTGGATGGTATGAGATGTTACCCACTAAAAACCCCTCCTCTGACGGCAGCTGGAACGCTTTGCATTACTTCTGGCTACCGAAGTATCTGAAACAACTTTTACCGCAAATTTTATTCTTTCATTTTACTATACAAACCTTCAGCTTTCATTATATCAATAGGAAATTATCGATTTTCCATCGGGAAAATCCGTGCTCCCACCCCTTCTTCCCAGATAAAACTTTCAAATAAACATACAGGCAAATTTAAAAAAAACTATGTATATACACATACAAAAAATATCAAGTTTGTGAAAACATTATTTCTCATAAATAATGATTCATCAAAATATATCAATGCAGATGTTAATAAATATATCTACGCGTGCGAGCGTACAAGGTAAAAGTGCCTTAATCAAAATACAATAGAAATATTGCAGAAACTTGCCAATCAAAAAAAATACCTAAGGCGAGAAAAGACCTGAAATATTAAAACACAAATAAATTAAAATATCTACGCGTGCGAGCGTACAAGGTAAAAGTGCCTTAATCAAAATACACGCAAAAATCATTTAAACAAATCATAATCTTGACAAAACTTGGTTTTATTTTTAGAAAGAAATCAAATAAGCTAGCGGTCTCTGAGACCGGCGGCTAGTGGTAGTGTAACTTTTTTTTTTCTAGTAAAAGTCTAGTAAACGGTTGTAGTTTATAAACTATCTTTATTATAGTTCATACAACGGCGTAAAAGTCTTAGCACACCTAATTAACCCTGAAACAGTACACTGGGGTCTCAGAGACCCCAACCGTCATATTAGTTAATGCCACATGTGCTGTAATGTTTTTTTTAAATTACATTCTTGTAAATTAAGTTCAAAGTTATCTGAGTAAGTGTGAATATCTGTTGGTGCCTTTTAGTCATAGAGTGAAGTACAATAATTTAAAATAAATTTTTATGGGTATCTCAGACCCCAGTGTGCCGTTTACGTATATTTTTAAAAGTCAACATTAAATTTGTTTAATGTAATATTATCTTCATTTATTGCCACATAATTACTGCCTTATATCAAAGGGAGTTTTAGAAATACGACTTCTTTAACCTTCAAGTAGTGTTAGCGGTATAATAGACCGCTAACCGCTAATAACAGAATAGGATAATATAAAGCTAACACTACCTGAAGGTTAAAAAAAGTGTAATTTTGTTAAATTTTTAAATTTGACGATACTACTCAAATGATGAATTTTTAGGTTTCCTAATAAATCAGTCACAAATCGTAAACAATTCGTCGTAAATATGTAGAATACTCGTAAAACAAATAAACTCCAAGTTAGTAGTTGTTCCTAATGTTTTTTTAGCTTTATTTCTGGTCAATAGGTCAATAATTATTGGTGATTTATAACAATAAAATTTTTGAAACATGATTTCTAAATTTGAAGCGATGTTGGGGTTAATAACAATAAATTTCAAGTTAGTTGTTACGAAGGGTACAAAATTTTTGCCATAGGCATTATTAGGCAAACCTGATAAAATAAAGACAAATACAAAAAAACAACTTTACGTACATTGCTTTGCCAAAATAATTGCCGAAATTTTGGAAATTGAAATTCCTCAGGCCGAAAATGTTGATGTAAATTTACCCTGGAAGATTAAATGTGGTTTCTGCCAAAACAGAAAGGACAGAAAACCCAGTTTCCTTTATTCAATATGCCATAAGCCGTATTGTTTGCAACACCAAGCGAAGCTGTGTTACGTAATGTGAACGGCAATTTTGAAAATCTTGGCTAAGGGTAGTCAGCACATTTTTTAGCACACAAAATTTTTTTTTTTACATATATTCCTTCTCCATAACCATGTCAATAAACAATTAATTTAATAAACTTAATAAACTTAATATCTTCATATTAAAATGTTGAAAATTATTTCATAAAATTTATCCCATTATTTAAGTTTCTAATAATAATTTGACAAAAATGGCCAAAAATTACTATATAATATATCCTACCGTAGTTGTATTGTTGAAGAGTATTAAAAAATTCATTTTGTTTAAATTGGTTGGTTACTTATAAATTTCATAAAAAGAATGGTGGGGTCTCTAAGACCCCAGTGTGGCGGACACGTTATAAAAATTAAGTGTGCTGTTTCAGGGTTAATATCTATATCCGGAGATATTCAGGAGAATATTAGGAATTTCGGAAAACCCAATTTTATCCAGTTATCCGGAAGAAAAATTACAAACCCGAAAATCATGCTGTGTGTCCTTCCAAAATTAAAAGGAAGACTTCTTATCTTTGTTTTTTGTGCCACAAAGCAATATGTTTTTGAAGTGCAGTGCGAATTGTGCATGAATTGCTATAACAAAAACTGTGATTTTCAGGTGTTGTGATTTTTGCGAAATAGTTGATTTTTTTTTATTTTCACAATTTATTTATAATTATTCAAGTATGTAGTTAAAAAAAGTATCATTAGTTTGGTAAGTATTTTTTAGATTAACCCTCCAGTACACGGGTGGGGCCTGTGAGTCCACGCAATACACAAACATCGCTGTAACTTTTAAAAAAAGAAGTTTCAAAGAAAAAGAAAGAAAAAAAAAAGAAAACTTTCATATTTGATTTAATAGAACTTAAATTAAATTCCTTGGATTTATTGTTTTTTTCACAAAAAACACAACAATATAATATATTATTATGACCTACTGTTTAGTACCCGATTCGAATGATCAAATAGTTTTGGTATTTATACCCCAAAATGTATCAATTAAGAAATTGTGTGGTTGGTTGTAGAATTAATTTTCAAATTTTGCAAAGTAGTTTTATTATAAATTGAACCACTCTGTTAATCTCACGTTATATTTTTCTAATATAATCTCTTTTAGTCAGATCTTGAATGTACTCTAATTGCAATCTTACTGTTGCAGTCCCTTTATTTATTACATCGTTATGCGAGGTTTATCGCAACCTCAATCCTCAACTATTTGCTCAATTTCTTCTGTTCATCAAAACTTATTGCTGATGTGTCTGTTATTTATTCCCAGAATAGAATTTTATAATTATTTAAAGTAAAATTACAGGATTCAGCAGACGCAGAGGAAGTGATACGTGAACTTAACAAACAAAAGTTTGGCAGTGGCTATATCACGGCAGAATATAAACGTGATAGGGAGGAAGATTTGGTCGTAAATGCCGAAGACATAGATCCGTTAACATTATACGTAGGTAATCTTGCTCAAGAAGTTACTATAAAGGATGTTCAATTAATGTTTCCAAGTAATAAACGTATGGACATTGGATTTTCAAAAAAAAATGAAATTCACCAGGTATGCTTTTATAGTATTTAGAACGGTGAAAGATTCCTTGGATGCATTTAGAAGTGCACACAATAAGGAATTACGCAGTAAAAGTTTAATCGTAAGGTTTAGACGTTTACATGGCACTGTCGGTATGCCAGGTGAAGCTAAATTACAAAATCAATATCCTATTAATGATCCACCGGGACCTTCACCTGTTCGATATCCTAATCCAAATATGTATAAACGACCACGCTCAGAAGTGGCTCAAGGCGAATCTCATTTAAAAATATCAAAGAAAAAGGAGAAGTCTTTGTCACAAAACGTCCCCAGGAGAAACTGGACATTGGCTGAAGCAGGAATTGCTTTAGCAATCGAAAAAGAGTTAAATAGAAAATCTTTGATAATTAAATTTCCCGATCAGGAATTAAATAAGGAAATAGTTCCTCAGTTGAATCCTGCCATTGAGAGTGTACATTTTCAGCAACCATGCACTTCTTAGAAAATGTGCAACGTTTTATCGTGCATTAGAATGATATCATTAAATTATGCACCTAATTGTTTTATGTGATCTTTTGAATTGGCACGTTTTACGAGCAATAATCGAAGATAAGTAAAGAAATTTCCGTTGAAGTACGTCAGATAATAATAAAATTGTATTATGAAGGCAAATCAATGGGCGAAATCGGGGAAATTATCGGGAAACCTAAGTCAAGTGTTCAATACATAATTAAAAATTATGGAAGTACGGGTTCCTTGAAAAGTAAGCCCCATTCTGGACGCCCCAAGATACTAAGTGATCTTATGAACCGCAATATTATACGCGAAGTGAAGAAAAACCCCAGAAAAACTGCTGCAAAAATTGGAGATGAAATTCGTAATAAATTTAATATTAGTGTTTCTGACCAGACAATTAGAAATGTGCTCAGAAAAGGCAATTATAATAGCTGTTTTGGATGACGCAAACCTCTAACTTCAAAAATTAATAAAAATAAAACACTAAAGTTTGCAACAGGACATCGAAACAAAGACATGGAGTTCTGGAATCGAGTGATTTTTACAGACGATAGTAAATTTAATATATTTGGTTCTGATGGTGGAGAAAAATTGTGGAAAACCCCCCAAAAAATTGATTAAAAAATTTTAATCAATTGTCCAACCTAATTTTCACAAATTTTAAAATTTAAACATTTTTCTGAATTCAACTATGGATTTGCTACAACTTTTGTCTGCTAAATTTTCCTCTAAATTCCGTATTTCGAATAATTTTCCGGGAACACAGAAAATTTTAATCAATTGTTAAACCTAATTTTCACAAATTTCGCCACTATCTTCTATCTTTCTAGATAGACTTTTATCTCGCCACTCCACTTTTTATCCATTTCTTCCAGCTTTACTTTTATGTCTTTTATATCTTGGAAACCGCTGTTGACAACTCCAGTCAATTTCTCCAGCATTTCCTTCACTTCATCCATGTTTTGTGTTTCCTTATTTTCTTGTTCCAGTAAATGTATGGTTTTGGTTGGCGATTTTAATGTTTTTTTACTTCTTTGGACTATTTCAGATTCTTCAGGTATTTTTCAGTATTTGTTCCTTCTCCGCTCGTCTCTTCTTCCCTTCTTCTTTTTATGTACTCTCTAATAGACGGGTAGCTATCTGATCTTGGTCTATATTTCTTGTTGTCACTCATTTATTTCCTCTTTTATGTCTTTCACATCAACTGTGGGTACCTATGTAGTAGGCAACCCAAATTGCACCAATCGCCAATTGGATTATAGATTTTTGTCAAGTTTTGTATTCTATTTTTTTGCGTGTTGCGTCAACACTCTTACCCGGTTCGACACCTCGGAGATAATCGTGTTACTTAACGCTTTGTCTTGATCTTTTAAAAGGTATTTTAACAAGATATTTATTGTTATCAATAATTGACACTTCAAACACTAACCTCAAAGTTTCGGAGATTTTTGTGTTTTGCTGTACAAAGCTCATTAGGTTTGTTCGTTTTAGCAACACTTTTTACACTCGAGTGTGGCCGAGTGTAATTTACACTCCCACTTTTTTCCGATAGTGTGCGTTTAACACGAACGCAAAAGTGTAATCCCTCCTTGAGAAGCAAATCAAATTTGTGTTGGTACCTAACCTAACTTGTTGCCATCCACTTCACAACGAAACACATCATGTTCGAATGTGATTTCAGCGCTAACCAGTTGAAATAGCGATCCATCTATAATATAATAGTAAAATACTATAAAAAAAAACGCCAACAAACTTACCATCACATATACAAGTCATAAAGCCGTCTGTGTTTGGAATGTCTCCGTTCGCATCTCGAATTAACCACGCTGTTTTAACATTAGTACCCATTTTATTGAATAAATAAATAAATTATTGAATAAATAAATAAAATATATAAAAGTTGAGCAAGTTGTAATAAATTAGAGACAAACTACTAGGTTTCATACAGTAGGTATAAGACATTTTTAACGGTTTACTCGGGTTTACTTTTATTTTTTTAGGTTTGTAATTTGTATTTTAAATTTTAAATAAATTTTAAAAAATAACTAAATTTAAAATAAAATTTTAAATAACTTACTGCCAATAACAGCCAATCAAAATTAAGTGTTAACTTGCACACCTGCTCTGGAGCAGGTGTGGAAAGTGTCGAAAAGTACAACTAAGTGTAGCTACACTTTATAACACGAACAGAGCGCTCTGCTAGCACGAACAGAAAAGTGCACACTTTGTACAAAAGTGTAAAAAGTGTTGCTAAAACGAACAAACCTACTGTATACGATCTTCGATTTTTTTTTCGATTTTCTGGACTGACCAAAATGGAGCATCCCGGCGTAGCCGGCCTTCTCCTTCATCTGAAAGCATACATTAGTGACATTGGAAATTATGGAGGCCGGTGGGCCTCGCGGAGTAGCGCTGTGCTAGACTGACTGGGTACGATCTTCTTTTTACTTCCTCTTTATTAGTCTTCTATACAATTAATCCCCACACCAGAATGCAATTTTTCATTCTCTTACACCGCAATTCCACCGTTTATAGCACAAGCGTTTATCATAACAAACATCAGGGCCAGCTTTCGAACATAGGCCCCCTCTAAATTCAGTATTTCAATAATTTTCCAGGAACACAGAAAATTTTAATCAATTGACCAACCTAATTTTCACAAATTTTAAAATTTAAACATTTTTCTGAATTCAACTATGGATTTGCTACAACTTTTGTCTGCAAAATTTTCCTCTAAATTCAGTATTTCGTATAATTTTCCAGAACACAGAAAATTTTAAGCAATTGACCAACCTAATTTTCACAAATTTTAAAATTTAAACATTTTTCTGAATTCAACTATGGATTTGCTACAACTTTTGTATGCAAAATTTTCCTCTAAATTCAGTATTTCGAATAATTTTCCAGGAACATAGAAAATTTTAATCAACTGTTAAACCTAATTTTCACAAATTTTGAAATTTAAACATTTTCTGAATTCAACTTTTGTATGGGGTCGTCCATAAATTACTTCACACTCCTAGGGGGCGGGCGGGGGGCTTCCGACCCTCGTGACGATGTGTGACGATGGGAGGCGGCGGGGTTTCAAAAATTATGATGTCACAAAATGTATAAGTAGATTAAATATTTTATTATAAGTATTTAAAAAAAAACTATCTTTTGAGTGGCTATGCCACTGAAGCCAGTGGTAAAGCTAGGGGGGCGGAGCGCACTTCATAGATGTTTCCTCTGGGGTGGTACCCTTAAAAAAAAAGAAATTTGAAAAATTTGGGGGGGTTCAAGAATATGTGACGTAATACTTGGAGGGGTCTAGGTTTGTGTGACGATGGGGGGGAGAGGGTAAAAATTGGTTAAAATTGCGTGACGTAATTTATGGACGACCCCTATGATGGACTTATTTGTTTCTTCCGATTGGGGGGGGGGTAAATCAAATTAATTTCAAAAATCTGCTACCTTGGAGGGGAGAGTTAACTAACCTGCTTATCAGTGGCGACTCCTGGTTTGCTATAATGATGGAGGGGGGGAATTAAATTTTTTCCTTTTCGGTAAGTGTTTTAAATCTGTGCCACCAATCAACGTCGAATTCTTCAATATTTGACGACATAACTTCACATTAAATAATATTATTCCAAGTTGATATTCTATTTTGAGAGGGCGGCGCCCTGTCGCCCTCCCCAACTAGTCGCCACTGGTAAATGCTAAGAGAATAACAACCATGAGGATACCACACTGCTTCGTGTTTTGTTTCAATGCTTATATTTTAATACGCAATGTGGGGATCGAACTACACGACTTTGACACCATAACCCACACACAGAGCCGTGCGAATATGGGGACAAAGTAGGCACAGACCCTAGGCAATAAAACAAAGGGGCGATATTTTTTAATTTTAAAAGTTAAACGTGTTTAATTGTAATAATGGACAAATTGTCTATTGCAATAAAAGAAAACCCATGAGATCATAAAATTAAGAGTAAACACATTAATAATGTGACGCCCCACGTCGAGAACCATATTTTAAATTATTTGAGATTCGTTTTGATCTGTTTTTACAATTTTTTTAAATTAGTTCTGTGAGCATATTTGGGTTTTACATCTTAGGTAGCTTGCTAAACTAGCCCTCGATGTGCCTGTTACCCTGTTTTTATTGTTATGGACGCAAATCATTAACACTGACAGTTTTACATGCTCTCCGAGGTACGTTGACAAATTTGAGAACGAAAGTGCGAAAAAAAGTTGTATAGAAAATTTTGGGGTGAGAGTTACCTAACTCTGACTACTCGAAACTAAATTTCTTCTGCTATACACTAAAGAACACAGTTAATATAACAAATTCTCAAAATATGAAGGGTGAATTTATTATCAAAATTTTGAAATAATCGAATTTGAACTTAGCTAATTTTCATGAAATTTGTGATGGATTAACGAGATTCAGGGGCGCATCAGCCATTCTGTGCTCAGTCCGTGCGCTCCGATATACTCTTACACTTAGAATATTTCGCAGCGGCAAATGCAGCTCGGCCGTCGTACATGCAACATCGATTATTTTTTGTTTTTAGGCGATTTTTAGGGGGTGAAACGTAATAGTTTACTGCCCCATACCGCAACTATACTTTTTAATGCTATTTCAAGGGTCTCTAAGCTCCCGGTTTTTATTTATCCCGGTTTTCTTGATATGTGGCGCCTTCTCGTATGTTTAGCCTAGTAACCAGAGTCAAAACCGCCCTGGAGGGGTGCAACCCGGAGCGGAGCGGAGGGGCGCCCCGTAAGGGTAGGTTTTGACGATGGATTACCCTCCTTATCGAATGCACACCCCAAAATTAGAAGGCAAAAAAAAATTTAATTTTTTCACTTTTTCGGCAATACACGGGTTATTTTCCGTTTTTTTGATTTTATTTATTACTAATATCCACTAATCACACCCCCATCTATCCGAATTTCAAAGAAAAATTCAAATCGGAGCGAAAAAATTTCACTCGATTTGAAGGGACCGCGGCCGAGCTATGTGGGTGAGACCGTGTTCGACCGCATACAAGATGCGACTTTCCCGTACTTTTCAAAAGTCGATATTTTCGTTATTTTTACCCCGTTCACCCTTTTTTTTGTTTTATTAGACAAATATAAGCCTGTTCTTTAGTGTGTAGCTGAAGAAATTTTGTTTCAGCTAGTCAGAGATACATAACTCTCGCCAATTTTGGCACTGAAATTTTGTTGTGGGGGGTATTTTGTCGAGTTTAGTCTAGGGACTTTGGGTCTCAGTTCCCGAATTTGGCACATCTATATATATAAAATTCAATGTATGTAGAGTAGATGCGAAAAGTCAAAAGTTATACTGTCACCGGCGCAATAACCAAATCACGTCCAAATGCTAAAAAGCCCAACTAGAAAACATTTGCTTTGTTTTGACAGTTTTACACAAATTTCGCGTTTTATTATTAAATGGTATTAGTATTATTTCATAATATTGAAGCAAACCGGACTACGCGGTTTTAATGATTTGATTTTAATTAAATTAATTTGTTTCACTGCCACCACGAAAATCTTTTAATTTAAATTACCTTGCAATTGTTGGTTGATAATTTAGGGAGAGATTATTCGATGGAACTCCCTTTTTACTCCTTCTTCGATTGGTAGCTTTTGTCCTGTTAGAAGCGTAGGTAAAGGAATTTCTCGATGCGAGCACTTGCGTATTTTCAATAAATAATAAACTGACTATTTATAACAACCAAATATATTAAAGTCTTTGTACACAAAACAAAGTTGGCAAATTATATAATAATTACAAAAATATACAAATTATACAAATATCTGGGTTTTAGTTTAATAATACACGTGCAAAATACCTGGTTAATTTATTAATCCGTTTGCTAAGTCCACAATGTAATCCAGGAAATAGGCTTGGAAGCTAAACAAAATTTCTCTTTTTCACCTTATTGACAATTTCAATAAAACACTCAATCTTTTAAATTCGTACTGCCCGTTCTCAAAATTAACATTTAATATTTAATTCAATTCAATTTCAAATCACTTCTACTTTTAATTAAATATTGACTCTAAAATTTATTCAAACAACTTTAACTTTTAATTTAATATCAAACTCAAAATAACACTGTATATTTTATTTTAATCGAACCCCGGTTCGCGTATCAATTGAACTTATTTATTTCGGGTCCCTTCCCGATGACAACTAACTTATTTTTTCTAAGTTGTGATTTTTTATCAACAATTTCCCACTGGATTATCATATTCACCTCCCTTAAGCTAGTCAAAGAACCAATCTTGTTGATTCTTAGTCCAGCCCCGTCCAGGGGGATGTGACCAAAATTCATCGTTTTCAAAACTTATTTCCTTTTGCCTGGGTGGGCCTTCGGCCATCGTGTGACTTTTACAGAATTATACAATATTTAAAATTTCTTGGAACTGAGGGTTTATACAGAATATTCCCAACATTAAGCAAATGAGGTGTGAAATTAACACTGCAGTTTTTGGGCGGTGCAGCTATTAACTTTACAAAGCATTTCCTCTCACATGCAAAATAAGTGCAATGTGAAGTTAAATCTATTGATATGCATGGATTTAAACTAATCTTTCCATGAACAAGTGGTAGGTCTTTCTTTTAACTATGTAGCCGTCGGTGCAGCTGTGTGCTCGGCATTCTTTGAGCCCCTTAACGTATTGACAAATCGTTTCCTGCTTATAAACCCATGCATCGATATTTAAAAATTAAAATCCTACATAGTTATTTTTATTCATTAAATTAAATAGAGTATTCTTAAATTAACTCTATTTAATTATCTCAATTACAATTATCTATGTTGGTGATGAAATTACTTTAAAACGTATTTTCTAGATCGGTATTTGAATTAATTAGGTATTTAAATTAATTAGCTAAAAACCGCCATTAATTTAATTAGCCATTAATTTAATTAGCCAAATATGCGGGTTGTTACATCACCCCCTGTTTTTAAAAAGATCAGTCGGGTCTGAAAGACAAGACGGATCCTTTTGTAGAGAAAAGAAAAGGGTACAATCCGCGTTCCGACATAGTAATTGTAACGTCGTAACTTAACTTATCCTGTACATTGATTGATGTCTGTGCTGTTTTATTTAGATGGTACAGGTACAGCTACTGGTACAGTATGCATAATAAACATCAATATCAACATAAGCCCTATGACAAATAAAAAAATAAAATTTCTCACTTAAGTAACACTTCTGCGCATTAACAGTCTTTGCGCATCATTGCTGTTTCTTTTCTGTCCACTTAAATGACTCGCGAATTATGTGACGCACTACTGTTCTGGTGTCCCGCACTTAGTAGATGATGTATTACGCTTAGGTTGGGGTCAGGTTGAAGTGGTGCCATCTGTCTGGAAGGGTAGATACTGCTCCATCCCATCCTTGCATTGTGAAAAAGGGGGGGGGTTGTAAAATATCAGTGGAACCAACTTGTTCGCACGATATTAGTTGCTTACATACTTTGGCTTTAAATTAAGGAAAAGAAGTGTACCAGTGCCTTTGCCTGGCCACTCGTGGCTGCGTTGCCCAAATGGTGACCTCCTAGAAGAGTCCCATTGCGTGTGGATATTACATCCCACGATAATTATTAAATCGAACCCAGTTAGTCGCTCTGGTAAGGTAATACCAAGCGTGTTCGAATTATTGCCAATAATGCGGAGTGACATTGACTTATGTTGGTCCTCCGTTTACGCGACCTGCGTAATTACTCAATAATTATGGGTCGATGTTACTGATGTGTAACCATCGACTTGTTGTTGCTTAAACCCCAGATGCCTTCCATTATTCCGCGTGATGCGTTGTGGCCTGACCTTATCCTAAACGCAATAATTGATGCTATTGCTTTTTGCAATGGGGGGGGGTACACTCGCGTCTCATTTACGTTCACTTGATTTAATTGTAATTGTTCGTTGCACTCCGTACCTTAATCGCACTATTATTTAGCTGTTCACTTATCAGTCCCATAATACACAGTACTTGTGACATTTAATCAATGCACATAAAAAAAATAAATCAAATAATGTAGTTAACCAATTCACATAATGAAAGAAAAAAAAATTCATTATTAATAAAAAAAAACTTAATTACTATGAGAAAATTCTCTTAATTTCGAAAAAAATAAATGTTAAATAATATAATTACATAAATTATTCTAATAGCGTAGCCATTCGATCCATCCATAATGTGGTCAAAGGGTTACCTATTTATGTACTGAAAATCATGCCAAATGAGCCGCATACATAGGCCACCCATTGTGCACGACCGTTCTTTGCGTCCTATTGACGTTTAGTGAACCGTTTTTTTTTTTTCCGTTGCATCTGTGAGAGTTTGCACCGCGCTCGCCAGATGTCGCCACCATCGTACACACACCGTTCACTCATCCTTACCTGAATTCTTTGATTATCAATTCTCGCTGCGAAATTATTTTATCCGAGATCCCTAGGGCTTCGTCGGTTTCCTCGTGCGATTCGTTGAAGTTTATACTGAGCCCGAAAGACACCCTGGTTTGACATCATTCTACCTTTACTGTTTATGCTTCCTATCTTTCTCTAAATTATACGGTACTTTTTCCGTTTCTTTTTATTTCTAACTTGTCTGACTGCAGACTTCCAATTTATTACTTAATGACCCGCTACCTTTTGGCGGTGTCTTACCTACTCTAGTTGTCCTTTTGACCAACCTAGATTTTTACTTGAATATTTATTTATGGCCATTGCCTATTTCTTTTCCTCATCAATTTAACTCTTTACCAACCAACTTCTTACCTTCCTCTCGAATGCGTGTCAAAACCCGGTCTTTCGGCCCTTGTGACATTAGTATGCTTTAATGTATTTACTTATCTTTTCTGTGCTTAAATTCGTGTGACGATAGATTTTTGGTGTGCGAATTTTATATAATTTTTCCCAAGATTTTTTTTTCTTTAATACTTACGATTAGCGTCTTTTACTGCCATATATTCTAAAATGAACCCGTCAATTGGCACAGGTAAAATTCACTTATTAACTACTGGTTTATGTTAATTATTAATTACTTATTTAAATTGATTATTAATTTCCTATTTTTTTTTTTTTTTTTTAAACTTGATTAATTTACAAATTTTACGTTTTAATCGCCTTTTACGATAAGGTTGTAAAACCTGCTCGGATATTCTAACCCGTCCGCGCGCAGGTACCTTACTTATTAGTTAACTATTTGTTTTTTTTTTCAATCATTAATTATTATTTTACAGATAGGCTTAATTAAAGGTTTACGATTTTGTCGCCTTTTACGACAAGGTTGTAAAACCTGCTCGGATATTCTTACCCGTCCGCGCTCAGGTACCTTACTTATTAGTAAATTAATGTTATTCAACTTTAACGCGCTCAAAATCCTGCCCGTCTAATTTTCGTGAGTACTACGGTGCCCTCTCGCTTTTAAAAGTCCACTTTCGCTTTTTCACCAAATATGTGTACCCTAATAAATTCCTTAAGTTTACCCCTATATTCTTTACAATCTAAAATAGCAACAACTTTTCCTTTCATTCGTTCAACAAAGCATTCCTTTCTAACCGCTACCTGGCATACTGACCTACATTTCCTACGCATAGGCGTATCTTTAATTTTTTCACTGGGTGATTTATATAAAATAAAAAAAAATTTTGTCTTTAAAAGTGGTTTAATTATTTACGTTTTTAATTAATTAGCGGGGTCGTTTAATATGCTATATAAAAAAATTTTTTTTTTTTTAAAGGGGGGTAGTTTAATATACCTTTCTATTTCTTGCGCGAGGTGGTCGTATACCTCGAACCGATTTGAATTTGACTTTAAAATCAAGCTCGCTTTCACTTCTCTTGGGTATAACCACCTCCTTGTCTACAGTAAGAGTGCCTATGAAATTATCTGTCTCAAATTCATTGCATTTTTCCACTAAATCGCGTTCAACCCGTTTATCTTTATTCACCCCGTTAATTGGTTCAATTAAATTTCCCTTCGCGCTATCATTTACTGATTTTATTACTTTATTTTTTCTAAATTCATTCAATGGTTTAATCAACCCGCCTGTATAATCGGCTATTTTATTATCTATACTCAATTCTTCGCTACTACGCGAGTCCACTCTGTTCAATTCGCGGTTATCCTTTCTTTCCCTAAGTACCTCTACACCTTTATCATCGTACCCTATAAATTTGTACCTTGTCCATTCGCTGGACGCTTTTTCCAATCCCAATTTGTCCTGACAAGCGCTGTCATATCGGTTACTTTTCTTAATTGCACCGGTGGACTTTAATTTTTCGCTATTACCTCGCGTAACTTCATCTACTAACCCCTCATTAACTACCTCATCACATTTCTTTCCCACATTAAAACTTACACGTTTAATTGATTTATTAGGTTTAACCTTATTAATATGCCGGCATAATTCCTCGGCTTTATTCCCATTAACAATTTTCGGTTGGAATTTACCATCAACCCTTTCTACCTCTTTAATTAAACTTCCGCTATTTCGCGAACTACCTAATCCCTCTATACACGGGGTCCTTTCCAAATTTAACTTTTCCTTAATTTCCACTTTATTGAGTGCGTGAACCGCGTTTCCATTTTCCGTTTTGTCTATTAATACTTGATTAACCGGGTTTAATTGAATATTGTCCGTTAGTTCCTCCGATTGCACTAATGGACCTCTTTTTACTTTCCTATTCCTACCTATTTCCTCGGACGGTTTAACTATATTATTAATTACACTTGAGCTAGTGCCTGAATCAATCTTCAGTGCCGCGTTTAACTCCTGTTTTCTAACTAAATCCTCTCCATTCCGTTCGCAATTAAAATATTCAATTTCATCCATCTCGCATAGTTTGCGCATGGGTATGTTTTCGCCCAAAACTAACAGTGCCCTATTGGCATAGTCAATTGTAGCATTGAATGCCACGAAGAAATCTTCGCCCAGCAATCCGTCGGCCTCGAAACAAAGGTCGTCGTAACAAATAACAAATTGTAGTGTAGCCAGATTGGCTCTACTAGGTGTACCTATATCTACTTTTAAATTTCCCATCGTGGCCTTGCAACCACCCTCTATTCCGCTTAAAAATATCTCTTCGTCGGGTTTTTCTAAATTATTTAAATTTAATTTCTCTCCTTTCAAAAGACTTAACGTAGCTCCTGTGTCTACAAAAAGCCGGCAATAAACCCCATTTAACATTAGTTCGATCGCATAAGGCGATCGACGTTCGGTGGTTGTTATTTTATGAGTAAGTACTGGATTGGCAAGGTTATAAAAAGTGTTATTTGTTTCGCGGGGGTCTCCATGTAATCTATTTCTATCTAGTTGCGCAACGTTGCTGCATTCGACTGAGAGGTGGTCAATGCAGTGCTCTCGTTTTTTGGCTGATTCGCGGTGGCGTTGCCCGCTCGTTCCGCGTTTCGATTGTACGGATCGCCGTCTCCATTTCCTTGTTGCCAATTCGTATTCGATCTAGCGTTGTCGTACGTGTTCAGTCGATTAACTTGGGGTGGGTCGCGATTATGTCCGTTTCCTCTCTGCTGGAAATCCCTAGGCGTATTTCCGTTTCTTGCCTGTGCTGGCGGAAAATTTCCTTGTTGCCCATCCCGATTGTTAGGCCCGTTGTATTGATTCGTTCTCGCGGTGGGGGGGTTATTAATGGGGTAATTTCCTTGATTAAACCCGCGCGGATAATTATTAGTTTGATTAAATCGCCCGTTCGCGTAATTTGGATTTCGATTTCCGAATTGCGGCCGCTGAAAATTATTATTATTCAGACTTCGATTCGCGAACTGATTCGTTCCCGATCGTCGCCCGTTATTCTGGTTATTGAAGCCCGGCCGTGGGTTCCTTTGACGTGGTTCACCCTCGTCGTAATCCTCATACCTGGATTGGTTAAACCCGGTGGCGTAAATTGAACTCGCCCGTGATTTTAGTAGCTCGTCATTTAGCTCCTGATATTCCGCTATTTGTACCGCCCTATCAATGGTTAATCCGTCTTCGCTCATCATAGCGACACCACTACCTTTTTGTAGCTCCTGTTTTAAACCTAGACGGAATTGTATGAGGATCGTCTCCTTCATTTGCGCGTTACGGCCCGGAATTTCAGCGGGAGAAGCCCGGTGATTGCTCTCCTGAACGACTTTCTCGCCCAAGCGCCTGAGGCGAATCGCGTAGTCCCTGACCTTCTCATCCTGGCGTTGGAAACAGCGATGCAGTTTCGCCATAGCCTCGCCAGGTATGACCCTACGCTTAAACTGTTTTGACAACCGGTCGCGGAATTGGTTGAAGTCGAGCGTTGCTAGCTCCGGATCGGATTTATAAAAGCATCTCGCGCTTCCCTTTAATTTTAATTTTAATATATTTAACAACGTTGCGTTGTCTACATTGTCGGCCGAAGCCCGCATTTCCAAGAGCTCGAAATACTCTAGTGGATCTGCACTTCCGTCAAATGCCTCAACTGAATTTATAAATTGACTTAAGCCGCCCATTGGATATTGTAAAATTAATCTCGCGGGTGGAGGTGAAGCCTCGCGAATGTGTCGATTTTGCTCCGAACCGGACATCGTTGTATCGTCGTCAAAGGGTAAATTTGTTTCTTCCTGAATGTTCGTCATTTCAGAAGAAATTCAAATATGTGATTTTAACAATTAATCAAAGCAACACACAAAACAAAAAAAAATTCAAAATAATATAAACCCAAACTAAAATGCCTGTAAAACAAAAGGTTAATTTCTCTAACTACAGTTGTTATGAAAATCTAACTTTGTATTGTTTTGTGTATTTCAATAACAGCCAATTTTATTCGAAGAGAAAACAAAATTAAAAATTAAATGACTCGTTCAAAGTGCTACGCCACTGCAGTATTTTCCTTTCGTAGGTATACTCATTTATTACTTTAAAACCTTTTACCTGAAGTCTGCAATCTTTTTATTGAAATTTCTCGCTAGTGTTTTGCGTCGAAAATTCCTTTTTAACCTTAGAAAAGGCTTTTTACCGAAATCTCACCGCTGGTCACCAATGAAGCAAACCGGACTACGCGGTTTTAATGATTTGATTTTAATTAAATTAATTTGTTTCACTGCCACCACGAAAATCTTTTAATTTAAATTACCTTGCAATTGTTGGTTGATAATTTAGGGAGAGATTATTCGATGGAACTCCCTTTTTACTCCTTCTTCGATTGGTAGCTTTTGTCCTGTTAGAAGCGTAGGTAAAGGAATTTCTCGATGCGAGCACTTGCGTATTTTCAATAAATAATAAACTGACTATTTATAACAACCAAATATATTAAAGTCTTTGTACACAAAACAAAGTTGGCAAATTATATAATAATTACAAAAATATACAAATTATACAAATATCTGGGTTTTAGTTTAATAATACACGTGCAAAATACCTGGTTAATTTATTAATCCGTTTGCTAAGTCCACAATGTAATCCAGGAAATAGGCTTGGAAGCTAAACAAAATTTCTCTTTTTCACCTTATTGACAATTTCAATAAAACACTCAATCTTTTAAATTCGTACTGCCCGTTCTCAAAATTAACATTTAATATTTAATTCAATTCAATTTCAAATCACTTCTACTTTTAATTAAATATTGACTCTAAAATTTATTCAAACAACTTTAACTTTTAATTTAATATCAAACTCAAAATAACACTGTATATTTTATTTTAATCGAACCCCGGTTCGCGTATCAATTGAACTTATTTATTTCGGGTCCCTTCCCGATGACAACTAACTTATTTTTTCTAAGTTGTGATTTTTTATCAACAATTTCCCACTGGATTATCATATTCACCTCCCTTAAGCTAGTCAAAGAACCAATCTTGTTGATTCTTAGTCCAGCCCCGTCCAGGGGGATGTGACCAAAATTCATCGTTTTCAAAACTTATTTCCTTTTGCCTGGGTGGGCCTTCGGCCATCGTGTGACTTTTACAGAATTATACAATATTTAAAATTTCTTGGAACTGAGGGTTTATACAGAATATTCCCAACATTAAGCAAATGAGGTGTGAAATTAACACTGCAGTTTTTGGGCGGTGCAGCTATTAACTTTACAAAGCATTTCCTCTCACATGCAAAATAAGTGCAATGTGAAGTTAAATCTATTGATATGCATGGATTTAAACTAATCTTTCCATGAACAAGTGGTAGGTCTTTCTTTTAACTATGTAGCCGTCGGTGCAGCTGTGTGCTCGGCATTCTTTGAGCCCCTTAACGTATTGACAAATCGTTTCCTGCTTATAAACCCATGCATCGATATTTAAAAATTAAAATCCTACATAGTTATTTTTATTCATTAAATTAAATAGAGTATTCTTAAATTAACTCTATTTAATTATCTCAATTACAATTATCTATGTTGGTGATGAAATTACTTTAAAACGTATTTTCTAGATCGGTATTTGAATTAATTAGGTATTTAAATTAATTAGCTAAAAACCGCCATTAATTTAATTAGCCATTAATTTAATTAGCCAAATATGCGGGTTGTTACAATATAAATAACAATCAGCCTTCTTTAAGGCTATTTGACAGGTTCTATTGTTTGATGGTAAGTAATAAAATTTGTTTAATTAGTTTTGTAAATAAAAAACGAAAATATTTTTTTTAGGTTATTCCAACATTACCTATCATAAGAAAAATATTAAAATGCCAGCTGTTTATGAAAGTATGAAGAAAGATCATGGATTTGCTGGTAAACATACATCATTTCGACGTGTGGTGCATAAAATTGGTTTTAGATGGAAAAAAGCTCCATGTAATCGAAAATTACTTGTGGAAAAAAATGATATTCGAGGTAAACGAGTTACATTCTTGAGACCTTATAAAATATAAACAAGGACGAAATATTGTTTACACAGACGAAGCTTATATCCATAATTCCCACACCGTTCCTAAATGTTGGGATGAAGGAAGTAATAACGGTCTGAAGTCCCCGATGACTAAAGGGCAAAGATTAATTATTTTTCATGCTGGTGGTGCAAATGGTTTTGTTTCACCGTAAAGTGTTGTTTACATTATGCGATTTTGTTTACAAGTAGGTAAAAATCAAATAATTCGAAGTTCACTTTATAAGATTCGGCATACGATACAGCCCGAGGGTGAACTCATAAGCAAATATTACGATTAGAATTGCGTATTATGACAACTTGTAACCAAAATGGCATAACGTAAACTGCACTTAATACAATAATTTATTATTATACAACTTCAATGTTACTGGTTACAATGTAAATTATTGCGACTTCAGCAAGTTTAATAAATTATATCGATTTCAAAAATTATCTTATTTTCCTGAAATATCCAAACAATCGTCGATTTAAAGCATGGGGCTGACAGGCCCTACGTATGCACTGGTGTGATTTTTATTTAAAATCTACAAAGTAGATATTAAAAAGTGTTTAAAAATCAGGAAGAACATCATAACCTAAAAAAAAACCTCGAAGAATTTATGTTCCGAACATAATATTGATTTTACAAATTATTTTTAATAAGCAAAGTTCAAAATAAAATAAATAACAATAACTTTTTTATTAAATTACATGCATAGTGATATTTTTTTCATATTAATTTTCAAGAACGAGTAATTACGTCTTTTTTATTCACATTTTTTAAATTTTTGCGCCAAGCTAATGTTTTCACGTAACATTTATATGTATGTATTTCGCCCTTCGCGCATTGTATAACTTTTGAGCTTTTGTACGCAGTCTATGTATGTATGTTTTCTATTCAATTCTACACCGTTTGACCAATCTCTACCAAATTTGGTGTAGAAGCTATTTACAATGCTACGAAAAACATAGGCTACTTTAGAATCTTGCCGCGAACTTTGGTCAAGCGCTGCATTAGCTTGACCAACGTTAGTGCGGATCAACGTTTCAACGGATCAACGTATTAACGAACGATATCTATATATATTAAATTCAATGTATGTATGTATGTATGTATGTATGTAAGAAGAACAGGAATTGGCAATATCGCTGCGTGCTTTCGAAAATTCCTTATTAGAAGACGAAGGGGAGGAGGAAAAGGAAGAACACAAAGAACAAGAGTAATTGGCAAAAATAAAATAAAGTAAAATTAGAAATTATTGTGGTTTTTGTGAATACTTAACAGTTTTGTTAAACTTTTTTTTATTAACCTTGATTTGTATTTTTTATTAATTTATTTATTTAATCCTTTTTTAATGCGTTTGGTATTTGCGATGACCAAATAAGTCGCAAGGTCATTATGCGGATTGGATCTAAAAAATACATGTAGACAAATATTGAAATTTGGGCAGGACAACGTCTGCCGGGTCAGCTAGTATTTAATATTTCCGTGTAAAATAGATGAGATGAAAAACAGCAAACACGCCGATCTTCGCCAATTAAAAAATTATTTAAAAAAATTATAATTACCTATTAATCTTCTAATCAGCTACAAATTAAAGTTTTTATTGCAAACTCTGTACATTTATTCTAGATAAGGAATGTAAAAATTACTTTAATAATAAGGATTTTAATAATGTGTATTTTACAATAATTCTATTACCCCGCCGCTGTTTATTTGGTTGCTATGCGACACTAATAAGCGTCATGAATAAGCGTGCTAATAAGTAAAAAATTCAAATTTAACGTCTTTTGTTTTAACCCTCACAACTCACGGTTCATCGTAATCGTATTTACACTTGTTGAAATTTTGGCCTGCAGAAACAATTATATTTCATAATGGAAAAATCTACATGTTCCAAAAAACGTAAGTTTTTTTTTATAAAACTAAATATAAGTTGAGATCTGTTAATTCTATAACAATTGTTATTTACTTCGAACTTCGAATAAAATATTTGTTGGTTATAGCAATGATCTCGTTCACCATCGATCGCGTGATATATGATGGTACTCCCTCAAAGTGGACTCCTACTTGTTCTCGGTTTTCCAAAAAACGGTTAGGGGCCATCACAACAGAGAAATTAGCATCATTTGAAATCATACGAATATGGTAAGCAACGTTTTAGAATTTCGTTCAAATACTAAATCGAGTTTAATTTACCAGCATCAATGCATTAGAGAGAGTTAGAGTGGAATGTTTAGCAGATGAACCGCATTACGTTTTAACGTTCTCGATTCTGTTACCAATAACTCAATCAAAACATACCACTGAATTTAGTAATTCGGTATATATGAGTCACGGTAAGTAAATTTGATCTTTAAGATGTGCGAAAGTACAACCAAATATTTTTCAGGTGCTATAAGTTTATGTGCACAAAATTACATACCACCGCTTCCTATCGAAAAGTAAGTTATCCTTACATTTTCATAACTTTTTTTTCATTTATTATTTTTTTTTTAAGGTTTGATCCTTCGTACCTATAATGGTTAGTTTATTTGTTTTTTTACTATTGCAAAACTATCGACAGGAAATTTAGCTAATTTTTATTTATACAACTTACAGATGCCGATCGAGAAAGTATATTTAATCATAACAATATGGAGGTGAATCTACGTCGGGCTTGGGCTAAACAGGAAGAGGTAACCGAGATTCAGGTAAATATGTTTTGTTAACTTTTTGTAGAAATGCTTAACAGTCTATTTTAAAACTTATCCTGAGTTTTGAAATAATTTCAAATTGGTTCTTAAATGTCAGTTCTTGGCTCTTGTGATCGGGATACCATTCCACTGCGTAACCCCTTGACTAGTAGTCAAATAATTATTAGGATAATAGATGATCTGTAGGGTTATCATCTACGGGCATCGACTTACCATAAAGCCCCCAAGACTCTTTGTCAACCTTTGACCCCCATCCATGAACCCTATTGTCTTAGTTTATCCATTAAGAATTTATCATCGGTAATCCTCTCGATTGATAAATTAATTTTTGATTTCAAAATTGCTGACTATAATGTCATTAATGATCGTAGCGTGTCTTTTTTAGCTGCATGAGATCTTTCAATAGGGATTTTGCTAGGCTTGCCTTTCGATGTATCTGCACCCTGTTTTTTATTGTTACGGTGGCAAATCATTAACACAGGGCACCGACGGCTTTACGTGCTCTCTGAAAGCACCGAAGACGATCAAGAAATTTTTAGACTGGACCCGGAATCGAACCGGGGATCCTTGCATTAGCAGTTGATCTTGCTAACATTCAGGCCATGACCGTCGTTTCATCAGGTAATATCGAAGGGTTAATTACAACGGAAATCTAGTGTAGAAATATTTTAGATTCTTTAAAAGTCCCTTAGCATTCTTTGGAAGTCGAAGATGGTAGATAATAGAAGTCGTTTTCTTAAGGAAAAGTCCTCATAAAACAATTTTTCTTATTTCTATCTTAAAGCGAGGTACGTTTCGCCCCCCCCCCCTTCATCCCAAATTTTTTAATAAATTATTGTCCAACGTTTGAGCTCCAATAAAAATCGTTTGTAGCCCAAAGATTTCCAATAAAAATTCAATTCTTTAGAACAATTTTGGGAGGGGCTGTAGAAATGCGTTTTTTTAAGATGTGTTTTTTAGGCTTCTATACAAAGTATAGCAAGAAGCCTTATGATCTGGCTCCGTGTCTGTCCGTCCGTCTGTCCGTCCGTCTGTCTGTCCGTCCGTCCGCATAATTCAAAATCATACAGAGCGTTTCAAATCGTGTTGAATATACTCAGTGTGTATAGAGGTCTAAGAACTGGGTACCCAGTGCGCTATTATTTTGGAAATAGCTGTCTTATATAGACTTATATCTGTTTTAGGCTTCTATACAAAGTATAGCAAGAAGCCTTATGATCTGGCTCCGTGTCTGTCCGTCCGTCCGTCTGTCTGTCCGTCCGCATAATTCAAAATCATACAGAGCGTTTCAAATCGTGTTGGATTCATAACTACCGTTATGAACGTCGACATTTGGTTCTACAACGTTACCTACTTCAAGAACAGCTGCGTTTTTACTTCGTGGATTTTGTCGGCGAATTGCATGACTACGTGAACGATGTAATATTTGCGAAGGGGTCATGTTGGCAATTTGCTTTCGCTTTCGAAATTCGCGTAATTTCCGGTCCATTTTTTGAGGTGGATCCATCCTCTTCCTTCTCTTTTATTTACAACTTAACTTCACTATCCACATCAAGCCACTGCTGTTGTTAAAATAAAATAATAAATAATTAGTGCAGATTATCTGATTATGTGATGTTACATTATATGGCGACAAAAAATAACCAGATAATAACAACTTTCCACACCAGAAAGGTAGCTGTATAGAAGCCTAAGAACTGCCGCTAAAGCGAGTTCCACCTTGTTTTATAATAAAATAAATACCAATCGATCGAGAATCGTTTGAGCTTCAATGAGCTTCAATTTCGATAAAAAAGTTGGAGCGTTTAAAGAAGTGTGAAATTGAGTGACATTCCCCCCCCCCCCATTACGAATTTTTTAATGAAATTAGTGCAAACGTTTAAGCTTCAATGAGCTTGCTTAAAAATCATTTGTACCACATGCATCACGAAGTTTTCGCGAAAACTTTGAGGGAGGTACACAATTTTTTTTTTATAAAATTGGTGTCAATCGATAGAGAATCGTTTCAGGTTCAATTCCCATCGTTTGAACCCCAAAGGTAAAACGTTAGAGCGTTCGAAAGATTGTGAAATTGTAAATTCTACTAATATCGGTCCAAGCAAGTAGCGCTCAAAATTTGGGTGTTATTTTTCCAAAATTGTTCTAAAAAATTCAATTTTTATTAAAAACCTTTGAAACTCGAACGATGTGAATAGAAACTCATTAGATCCCAAACAAAGCTCAAGCGAATGACACAAACTTCATTAGATAATTTCCATGGGTAGGAGGGGAGGGCATTGAAGCTCGTTGTAGGTCAAATGATTCTCTATCGATTGACACCATTATTATTCAAAAATTTTATTTGAATTCAATGGTGCAAAATATGTACAATTTATGTAAAAAAAATTAGGTGATGTTCCTAGACACCTCAATATCCGCGCTACGCTATCCCCCCCCCCCCCCTAGTTACTAGATTGTCAATTTTAAAATTTTAACTTTGATATTAATTTTTTTTCGTACGATATAAACGTAAAATTTTTTATTGACGCACAAACGCAATAAAAAATTCTACGTTCGTTGTCCGAAAAAAATACAAGGATCTTTTTTTGTTTAAAATTTTATCTCCAATATTTGCATACATTCCTGTTAAATCAATTATAAGATCAAAAAAATCTGATGTGACAACACATTACTTTCCCATTTAGTAGATTCCACTTCATTTTATATTGAATATTAATAAAAAAGATGTTGACTCAAAAAAATTTTTAACTCAATAAAATACACAAATTATTTTGAGATAACAAAGTTACGAAATTTAATTTGTAATTTAACTTGGTAACTCATATTTTTTAAAAGCACTTATTTTATATTTTCATTTAACAATAACATAACGTGTTTGCATTGAAAAATTTTTAAAATTGTCATTTTCCAAAAAAAATTAGAAATTTGCGGGATGCCGTGCCGTCTATATGCAATCAAATTTTAACTATGGTCGTAATGACGTCAGAATTAATTTTTTATAAGTAATTAAAAATTCGTTTGATATTAATTACATAATATGTTTATATAGCCTAAGTCCATTTTTTTTCACTTTTTGAGATTTTTATAAAGATCGATAAAGCGCAAAAAACGAATTTTTTGATATATTGTCATGGTTTGCTCATATAGGGGATGATTTTTGGGCCATTTGTTCAGAGATTGCAACGCTCATAAAGTACTTTCATTGGGTCAGACTAAAATTGTCAGTTAAATAGTTGTATCTGGGTTTTCCGTGATCCTTAAATTATAACTAACTGCTTTGCCTCAGAGATACGAAAGACGCATACGCTGCTAACCCTGAAAAATAAAAACAGGATGTAAAAAAAATAAATATTGTAAAGAGTTTGTTCAAGGAAATTAAATAACAAATTAAGTCAATTAAATTATTTGTAAGGATAGGATTTTGAATTTAAAATAAGTGGCGCTTCGAAAAGTACTTGCGCGAGTGATAGCGTTGGGAGAACAATTTTGGAAACTGATAAGAAGGAGTGGAGCCTCGCCTACGGCGACGGAAAGACGTATTGGAGTTGCGTCTCGTACAAGGTGACGAAAAGACGTGTTTAAGTCGGTAGTCAGCAAGTTCAGAGTGCGAATACATTAAGTTAATTGATGAAATTAGAAGATTGAATTGAAGAATTAATTAATATAATTGGAATTGTCAAGTTAATTTGTAGAAGAAAAAAATATTCTGGAGGTTTATAAAATAATTATTTCGCCGGTCGTGATAATTTATAATTGGAAATTTAATCATTGGAACAAAAAGGAAAGGATAATAAAATTTTGGAATCATTGAGAACTTTATGGTATTTTATGGAAGTTTTATGAGATTAATATTGGAAGAGATTGAGATCAACTTACCTGTGATTAATTAGACGACCTGAGATCGAAGATTCGTTCAACAATTTTTCTTTTGTTTGTTTGGTTGAGTCAAGATTGGAAACTGTATTCAAGACGAGAGCACCAACGACACGTGTATCAACTCCGAGATAGTGCGAATACGAATAAACGAGTATACTCGGGTAAGAATTTTTGTGCGTTGAATTTCTTATTTCAAAATAGACGAATTATTACGCTATTTAGTTCGGTTGCGCAAACATTGGGGGTTTATAATTTTAAAACATTTTTCTTGTGCGATTTAATTTGTTGATAATGAAAATCAATATTTGTTTTTTTAAATTTTATTATGTTTAATAAATTACATTGTTTTTCACTTGGCTACGTATGCGTTTAATTTCAAAATTGCAGTATTGGATCACGGAGAAAGGCATATACCATTTTTCGTATCCTCTTTATCTAATAGTCTTTATAAGAAAGATTTAAAGTAAGTTGATTTATGAGTGTTGCAATTGAGTATAGGAACTCACTTTTGACCCTGACTGTCTCATCTGCTAGCTGGTGCATTTTTAATAAGTGTCATTGTAATTTTGTTTATTACAGTTTACAATTAAACAGGATTACATGGCAATATATATCTCAAAAAGTGAAAAAAATGGGCTTAGGCCGTTGTTCCGAACTGGTACAGAATTATCCAAGGCAAACCATATTCTTTTAATAGCGCTTATTTTATTTCTGCATTTTAACAATAATTTAAGAGCAAACTATCAAGTGTGGGGTATCATAAGATGCGGAAAAATAATCTCGTTCGATTGATATGTTTTTAATCTCATATATTCCACCGGGAAGCGGCAATGCTCTTTAGCAATTTTCATTCTAAAAAATGGGTTAAAAATGGACGATTTTCAACCTAAATATAATCAGCTCTTTAGACAGCTGCTTCAAACAAGTGTATAAAATTTCAACTCAATCGGTGCATGCGGTTGTCTGAATGAAATGCCACTCATCACACACACATCCGGACATCATTCCAAAATTGGTCTTAAACAATTCGTATGGGCTCATAGACCATGGGAAAAATGCTAACTCAAATTTTTTTTTTAACTCGATAACAATACTTTCCTTTACTACGTAAATGGGAAAGTAAAACATTTTGCACACCACTGATTTTAGGGGGAGGTGGCCTTTTTTGACCTATGTAACGTCTCTATCGTCGTTCATTTGAATTCAACGCGTCGGTTTTGCTCCTGCAAATTTTGTGGTTTTCTTCTTATTTCTTCTAGAGAAATAATCCGTAAGTATTAATTTTAATTCTAAGCATGTTATACCAAATTTGTGAATTTTGTCATTTCGGATTTTGCAATTATCTGAACATTTTTTAGAAATATAATTTAGAGGTACCTATTTGCCTTACAGGAAAATGGACCCTGGAGGTGATGGTATGGATGATTTATAGGCGGAAGCTGAATTACACATAAATACACTCAAAAATTTACACGAAAAGCTAACAAATCAAATTGCAACGTTATGGACAGGGGCGTGCGCAGGGCCTTGGAATTGGGGGTGCCAAACCTTCCGGGGGGTTTGGGGGTTATGGAATACCCCCCAAGAAAACGGGGGGTCCGGGGGAGATTTTTGAAATTTTGGAGCCAAAATGACGAGTTTTAACGGTTTTCAAGATATATTAAAAAAACATCAGAAAACCCTAAAATCGCCACGCACTTGTTTACTCATTTTGCACTAAAAGTGAATGTCACAAAATATAAAATCCCTATTTCTGTTAGTTAAGGCATACAACTGACACGAGTGCGAAAACTATAACAACGAACAAGAAACATAACCTCTTTCACTGTTGTCAAGCGCCGATGGCGCGGTGGCGTAAGAAATAAGAATAAGAATGAGACGTTAAGACAGTCAGTGTTGCCAACCCGCCAGCCGCCGCTGAGTAAAAAATTCCCGCGGTGCGCGTGCGGTGTCTGCGCCAGTTCTTTGCCTGCTCATAACTGGAATAAACAAAAAAAGTCTCGACCTAATGGGGGTGCCGTGGCACCCCCTGTGCGCACGCCTATGGTTATGGAGGAATATTTTTGAAATAATGGCGTCTATGGAGGGAAATGACTACGAGGTGGCAGCATTCGTAAGTTATTAATCTCAATTTTTTTTAAATCAAATGGCCCAGTCAATCCGTATTGAAGCATAATAAAGTCGGGGAAAGCTGATGTAATACAGTTTTTGTGTATACTAGCAGCGCCGTAGCAAGCTCTTCTGGTGCCTGAGGCAAATTTGAATATATATGCGCCCCCTCCCAAAAGATTCATAACGGTTTGAAAATTTTAAACTATTATTTATTGGGTTTTGTCAAGGTTTAGCGCCCCCGTTGTGATGGCGACTGAGGCATTTACCCTTGCTTTGGCGTTGCGTACTATAGTGTAACAACCGTCAATTTCGCTGCCATTTTTAAAAAAATTTGGCTTGGTTCAAATTTGGACAAAGAAGATTCAAATCTATTTCCACAGTATTCTTGGTTTATAGTCACGGTCAACTTTAGTGCCCCAAACCCTTCTTACTGAGTTCTTTTATTCACAAACTTCAGAGTTAAACATGCACAAAAACTTTTTTTGAATGTTTTATTTGCACGAAAATATTTTTCCATAGGGAAATTAAACAAAATACTTTGCCAATAGCATCCAGATATATGAACAATCGGTAAAACGGAAGTCTTGATAACTCGGAGCACTTTTTGATCTTTGAACCACTAGAAGTTCCACTTTACTTTTATTTGTGGGAATTCTCCTAATATCGTTTCTTTGAAAAATTATATAGATACAAATTTTGATGTGATATTTTATATTTTTTTGTAATTACTTTGTTACCCACCAAGTTATCTTCACTATTTGAAACTGTACTTTATTACCAGTAACCACGTCGACCCACTAACAATCAATCTTGACTTGCGCTTAGTAACACAAAAACTTGACTCCTCGCCTGAAAATGAATTTGAAGCAATTTATGCCTTCTCAAAGCTTACACATGAAATTTATTAGATATTTTGTTTTTTCCAACTCTTAATTGGCCTGTCATCGAATTAATCTAAAATTATGTTTTCTGACAATAAATTTGCATCAGAACAATTATTATATGTTGATTCAGCATAACAAACCAAATTTTATTAAAACTGCTTACAACAAATTGATCTACATTTTCTTCTTCTTCTTCACATGCCTATCCGTTACCGGATGTTGGCGACCTCTCTCCTATGTAGTATGTGTTGTGCATTTGTAGTACTATCACACACATAGGGGACCTACTTGTTTAACGCGGGCTCCGAACCGCGGGAAGTGTATACACTTCATCTCCAGAGAGGCTGTTCTAAGCATATTACACCTCGGTGGTTTGCCATTGCCTTCCGAGGGGAGACGGTCAGAATAAAGTTTTTACTGAGCCCAGAGTCGAACCGGGCATTCCGCATTAGCAGCAATGCACTTAACTGCTTAAGCTGATCTACATTTTAGTTACTTCAATTTAAGTAATTATTCTTCTTAAAGTGCCATATTCATTCAGCGAACGTTGGCTATCAACTTGACCGAAGTCGAGATGACTGACTAGGCAAAGAAATTTAATGGGGCTGTTTCCCATTGCCTTCCTCGTAGCCCACAGATTTACATTGGGATTGAGAGCACAACAGTATATTCGGCATGGCTAGGTATGCAGCGACGGCTTCCCTTACACCTGACGGTGTAAGTTTAACACCACACTAATGGTTTGTAATTTATGAACTAATTAAAGCTAATCTTCTACAGGTGGCCAACATTTTTGAGAGCATAGGTGCTGGTCACTTATTTCCGTTCCCAGGGGCGGGTATTACTGGGGATAGTACTACCCCCACTGGACTAACTACTACACCAACTGGACCCACTGGAGAAACCAATGAGGAAGACGATAAGAAGCCATAAGCGCTTTTATTATTTAAAAAATATTTTATTCAGATATTTATTTATATTTAATATTTTAAGGTTGTAAGGATTTTGTTTAAGTATTATAATGTAAAAGATTCATGTTTTGCTAGCAACCAAAAGGTTCACTTGTATTTCTTAGGAATGCTAAGGAAATATATTTTGTAATTTGAGAACGGTTGCTGTAGTTAGGAGGTATTTATTTGTTGTTGGTGTTACCGAAACATTCGTATCGGTTTTCCCCGATAGATAAAGTAGGATTAAAAATTGTAAAATGGGAGCTGAAAAATAGTTTATTATTGCAGAAAAAACTCGATTTGTATGACGTTTTGTGAAAAACAACACACAAATTTTTCTTTCACAAACTAAAATTTTTATGGGTTTAAGTTTAGGTTTGGTTTGGATGGAAATCACAAACGTTTTAACATACTGTATTTTTTTGAAATCGATCGGAACCTCCAGTTTTTTTCTAATCGTTGCAAAACCAAATGAAAAGGTTTTGCAGGTCTTTACAGGAACGGTCATCAGCTTAAAGTCGTTTGCTAATGCTACATACTTGTCTCAAACTCAGGATTCGGTAAAACTGCATTCTGGCCGGCTCCACTTGTTGTTTTGTAAGTGAATAAGAAAATTTATGTTTCCTTTTTATTTAAATATTTTGCCCTCTCATTGGAAGAAGTCACGAGCCGTCGCTGTCAATATTTCAATTTTTTAGTCTGGTTTGCAAAGAATAATAAATCTGATGTGACAACACATTACTTTCCCATTTAGTAGATTCCACTTCATTTTATATTAAATTTTAATAAAACAGATGTTAACTCAAAAACATTTTTAACTCGATAAAATACACAAATTACTTTGAGATATCAAAGTTACGAAATTTAATTTGTAATTTAACATGGTAACTCATATTTTTTAAAAGCACTTATTTTATATTTTCATTTTAACAATAATATAACATGTTTGCATTGAAAAATTTTTAAAATTGTCATTTTCCAAACAAAATTAGAAATTTGCGGAATGCCGTGCCGTCTATGTGCAATCAAATTTTAACTACGGGCGTAATGACGTCAGAATTAATTTTTTAGAAGTAATTAAAAAATTCGTTTGATATTAATTACATAATATGTTTATACAAGTAAATTAGTTAAAATATTAAATTATAGTAATAAACAATACAAATCACTTGGACAGATCAAAATTAAACTAAGGCAAACCATAATTTTTTAAATTTGCCGTTTTTTAATTTGTATATCACGATTACTCGAAACCAGTTCATTTTTCGAGAAAAAGTATATCTACAAATTTTGTCGGGCATACAGTCGGCTTGACGACGGTGTATTATTTTTCGCGATCCGTTCGACGCCGCCCGGCGTAGCGCAGAAAACGGCAAAAATATGTAATTAAAATCGTCGTCTCGCTTAGCGCTCGAAAGCGATCTGCGACCTAGGCATTTTTTTGCAAAAATGCAAATCTAAATTTGAGAGGATCCAAATGAGACCAAAAAATCGAAACTTTAATCTGAAAATAAGCGAGCCAGGCGCAAAAAACTATTCAATTTTTACCCCCCCCCCCCTCCTTAAACGGTAGCGGGACAAAAATTGGAAAATTTGGCCATACCGATTGTCCGTTTTCGCCGCCCCCACCCCTCCAGCAAATTTCAGGTCGATCGGACGAAAACTCTGGAAGTAGATACAAAAATACGAAAAACCGCGAGGAGCCCTCTTGCCAAGCGCTGGAAAAAAATTTCGAAAAAGAAAAAATTGTTTCGCCCCCTCGCCCACCGCCCGGAGCTTCCTGAAAAATTTCAACTCTCCAAAGTGAATGCCGAAATTTTGTGACCACTTTGAAGCGCCATTTTACCCCCTCCGTTACGTCCCATGAAAAACGGGAAAATTTTCCCGTTCAATCCTCGTAAAACCACACGGGTATGCAAAATTTCAACTCTCCACGACCCTCGTAGCTATACGCACTAAATTATGAATGAGGGAGTGAGTGATTTGCTCAAATTTATGTGTTTAATACAAAATTTGGATAAAAACTTGGATCAAAATTATCCAAGGCAAACTATATTTTTTTAACAGCGCTTATTGTATTTTTGCATTTTAACAATAATTTAAGAGGGAAATATCAAGTGAGGGGTATCATAAGATGCGGAAAAATAATCTCTTTCGATTGATATGAGTTTCATTCTCATATGTTCCACCGGGAAGCGGCAATGCTCTTTAACAATTTTTATTCCCCTAAAAAAGGGGTTAAAAATGGACGGTTTTCAACCAAAATCTAATCAGCTCTTTAGACAGTTACTTCAAACTAGTGTATAAAATTTCAACTCAATTGGTGCACGCGTTTGTCTGAAAACGTTGACGATAGAATAACCACACATCACACTTCATACATCACACACACATCCGGACATCATTCCAAAATTGGTCTTAAACAATTCGTATGGGCTCATAGACCATGGGAAAAATGCTAGCTCAAAATTTTTTTTTAACTCGATAACAATACTTTCCTTTACTACGTAAATGGGAAAGTAAAAACAGCAAATATATGAGACTGTTTTAAAAAGTCATCATTTTGTATGCATAGCTTCAAAATAAACAAAGGGTTTAAAAATTGTTTGTACCCTATAAAGTACTCTTTGAAGTTCTCAGATGATGTGTGAGTTTTTCTGAATTTCTAATTCCATTCTAAATGACCAAAAAGAATCTGGGCAACATCAAAAGAACGACAAAATTTTTCGAAACCCGTGTTTCACAGTTTGACGGCGCCTGCAAGCTAAACGATTGACTTATGATAAATTGTGTTCCAATCAATATTTTAGATTATTTAATGCTTGACAAAAAAATATGCACAGTTTGCTACCATATCGTACTTAGTTTACAAGTTAATTTAGAAAAACCAAACACCATCGCGTTCTTTATTTATATGATTGTTAATAACTTTTTGGCCCGCATTAATTTTTCAAAGCAAAGTGACCTTACCTAACAGTAAATAATATTATATAATGTCAAAATATGGACTTTTAGAGAAACAGTTGCACAAAAACAATTCTTCATGGAAATTGCAATCTACCTAAACTCGTCCTCCGTGCTCGTTCCTGGCATTTCGTTGCTCATTCCGTAAAGTATCTTTTTCTGTTGCTTGCTATTACGGGTAAACACCAGAAACAGATACTTTATGGAACGAACAAGCCGGGGGGTAAATCACTGGGTTTGAAAATGGCAGTAAATACTGCCACGTAAAGCCTAAGGTTGGATTCAGACTGATAAAGCAAAACGTTTTGTCGCATTAACATTAACATTTTGCATTTTGTTTGCTAAAAGCATTTTGTTTTATGTAAAGACATGATAAACCAAAACGTTGTCAAATAAAATGTTTTGTTTTGTCTTACAGCGTTTTGTTTTGTCAAAAAACATTTTGCTTCATCAGTCTGCATGCATCCTTATACTGCCGATACTGCCACAGTGATTCACCCCCCGGAACAAGCCTATTTAAAAAGAAAATTTTACTTAATTGTTTCAATGATTTTTTTCAGAATAATTTAGAAAAGAAGAAAGTGAAACGTAATAGGACAAGAAATAATATTGATCCGTCCAAGTTAGTTTTTTTACATTTCTTAATTAAAGTAATCCTTTATCGTCAGATAGAATGAACTCTACTACCCCATTTTACTTTTTTAATCTAATCATTAGGGAAGCAACAGGGTGGGTAAATTTCATTGTTTTTCAGGCTACCATGGGCGTTATTTAACCCTAGATAGATAACCATATCGTAACGTACATTAAAGATAACCATACGTCATTTCGACGTGTATCATGTTTGACGGTACATATTTTGGATTATGTGCACAATATGCTTGCGTTAGTAGTAATGTATCACCATAAATATCATTGTGTTTATGGATTTTTTTTTAACATTAAGGTTTTTTCGTATTTTATTAGGAATAAACTTAAACGAACAAAAATTGACATTTTGCTTTGCAAAATTGAAAGATTTTCTTCAAACTTATAATTATTACTATAAACTTGTAAAAATAATTTTTTTATAAAGTTTAAATATTAAGTACGTTAATAAAATATATTTTAGTCATTTTGGACTTAAAGGCACTTGGGAAAGCGCTCGACTTATGCTCTCCATAAATGAGATTCCTACATCTATGCTCTATGGCATATATTTATGAAAGTATGCACTTTTCTTATCGGAACAAGTGTCACCTGAAAGCTCTATGGGTCAACTGATTGGCAGGAATAACCAGCGCCGTGGCGCCAAACATCGGCGAATTATAGCGATTTTGAAAATTCGACTACGTCGATTCGACGTAGGTTATCTATCTAGGGTTAATATGAAAAATATGTCGCGCGTACTATAGCATAAAAAAACCGTTCTAAATGATGTTTATTATGGTGGGTTCATGCAAAATATTTAACGTAACTTAATTTAATTTATTTTAATTTTGTTAATTGCTTTTTCTAATACCTTAATGGGGTCCTGTATCTTTCTTTATCTTCTTAAGCACAGGGCCCATTATACCTGAACTTTAGTGCCTAAGCAATAAGCCTGTCTTTGTTATGCTAAAGCACGCAATTTATTATTTAATTAGTTTAGGGTTTCCTTTCTATTCTATTCTATTCATCTCAAGGGAGAACATTCTATGCTCTCATTCAAATAGTAACCAACCTTGTGCCTTTGTTCGGCAATTCTAGGAAACCCTCTCTTTCTTTTATTCTTAGTATTTTCTTTAAAATAGTTAACCTGCGAAGCATCCAGGCAATATTTAAGTTAGTTAATTTTGTGAGCCGAAACTGCAAGGTACACGTTGTGTAAGTGGCAAACAGTTTTTTTGAACGCCTTATTATACTCATCAATTCAAGGAGCATGTGTAAATCAGTTGTTATACGTTGGTATTCATTTAATGTTGTGTTTTGTAAATAAAATTGTCAAGCGATCCAAAACGTGTTTAAGTAAGGCCAAGAAGCTAGCAACAAATTTTATGAAACTGGTCCGGTTCATGCTAGATATTTAAGAATTCTTTAACGTAAGAATAAGGCATAGGGTCATTCCATCTCAAATCAACTGAAGAATTTACTCGACCCCCACCAAATTTGACGAAACTTGGTAGGTACACAACATCTTAGTAAGAAATACAAATTTAAGGATTTGTCCAAAAAAGCATTTGTTTCCTTGTTTTGGTTCTTCAAAAAGTCGAAAAGTTAGTGTGTAGACTTGTAGAAAAACGACTGTAACTTTATCCAAAGTAGTCTAAATTCAAAAATAAAAAATGTTTTGGGAAGGTAAATGAACGCTCTATTCAAATATTCAACCACATTTTATTTTTTCAATCCCTAACTGGATTAATTTTCTAATATTAACTTTATTTCAACCCCTATTTCTAAAAGGGTATTTTTATTTTGTTCATTTTTTCATTGTTGTTTTGTACAATTGTGCTGAGCATGCGTACAAAATTTGATCATGGGATGAGCATGGGTTCGGTTAGTAAAAATAAATTAATTATAGCGAGAAACGGACAAAAATCAGTTTTTCGCCGATTTCTCAAGTTTCTTTGTACTTTATGGCAAAATAGTGTTAAATATAAAATTAGAGCTAATTAAATTCTCTACAAAAAAACCTCTATGCATATTTTTCGTCAGATTCGTATTCACATAGTAATAACCGTTCAAAGTGGAGCTAAGTTGCGCAACCACGGTTATATTTATTTAAAATGGTCAGAATCGATTTTCAATTAATTGTATATAGATTTTCATCATAAATATTTATTTTCTAAATATAAATTTACCATACCATCTATAATTTTGATAAAAATTTTAGCATACTACCAGAAAGCAGTTACGTAAACCAAAAATACATTATTTGTTTTTTTTTGTAAACTTAATTTGTTTGCATGAAGGCCAGATAAATGTGACATTTTTCAGTTTATACCCTCAAACACCAGCGTGTCTAACTTTGGAACTAATGAACATAGTGGGCTGATTTATTTTCAACAAACTTATTAGTTTAGATTGCTGGAATAATTTTTTTTAATTATGCGTTTTGCATCCTCTTCGCAAACGGGTCCCTTTTCCCCTAAAAATTAATATATATTATTAGGACTAATATAGTCAACCTGTGCACCAAATATCATTTTGGACCGACAATTGCAGATTCAGAAAACAATATAATTATATAACTTATCAAATAATAAGTAATTACATGTAACTTATATCAAATGATAAGTTATATATTTTTTTCTCAATCTGCAATTGTGGACCCAAAATAGAATTTGGTGCTCATGTTGACTATGTTAGTCCTAATAATATATATTAATTTTTAGGGGAAAAAAGAGACCCGTTTGGGGAGGGGGTACAAAACTCACAATTAAAAAAATATTTGTTCCAGCAATCTAAATCAATAAGTTTGTTGAAAATAAATCAGCCTACTATGTTCATTAGTTCCAAAGTTATACACCCTGATATTTGAGGGTATAAACTGAAATGTGTCACATTTATCTGGCCTTGACATGCAAACAAATTAAGTACACAAAAAAAATCAAATAATGTGTTTTTGGTTTAACTGCTGTGTTGCATTATGCTAAACTTTTTATCAAAATTATAGATGATGTGGTAAACTTACATTCAGATAATAAATATTTATTATGAAAATCTATTCAATTAATTTAAAATCGATTCCGACCTTTATAAATAAATATAACGGTGGTCGCGCAACTTAGCTCTACTTTGCACGGTTATTACTATGTGATTACGAATCTGACGAAAAATATGTATAGAAGTTTCTTTGTAGACAGTTTAATTAGCTTTAATTTTATATTAAACTATTTTGTCATGAAGTTCAAAGAAACTTGAGAAATCGGCAAAAAACTGATTTTTGTCCGTTTCTCGCTATACTTAATTTATTTTTAGTAACCGAACCCATGCTCATCCCATGATCAAATTTGGTATGCATGCTCAGCACAATTGCACAAAACAATAGTAAAAAAGTGAACAAAATAAAAATACCCTTTTAGAAGTAGGGGTTGAAATAGGGTTAATATTAGTAAATTAATCCAGTTAGTTCTCGGGGGGGCCTGAAACCCCTAGAGAACGCGTCCCCAGGTGGCGCATAGGGGAATGCCTCCTAGATATAGGTGGTAAGAGGGAAATGAAATACCTCTCGCGGACCAACAGGCAAGTAGCGGCTATGAACAGCGTCTGATCCCATATTGGGCGGCTGAAAACAACACTCGCCAACACGTTCGGCAAGCGTGGCGTTTTAAATGTCAAACCCTTCTAACCATTTCTAAACATGATCTCAATCTCTAACAATAAAATACCCCAGGTGGGTAGGACCATAGGTCCGGAATCCCACACTGCGAAAATAGTCCGCCTCATGGATTCTGGGGGAGGCAAGAAATTGAGCAATAAAGAAGCTATATACATGAAACAATCCAAACTAAAGATAGCCACATATAATATCAGAACTATGCAAGGAGAAGACCGACTAAATGAGCTGGAAGACCAACTAGACAAAATAAAATGGGACGTGGTTGGACTAGCAGAAGTACGAAGAAAAGGCGAAGACTGCCTACAGCTAAGATCCGGAAACATTTTATACCACAAAGGAAACGAAGAATCCAGCGAAGGAGGAGTAGGCTTTATGATTAACCAACGCATAACATCAAATATAAAAATATTTAAAGGATTTTCCAATCGAGTGGCATACATAGTTTTATCAATAAACAAAAATTACACGCTGAAAATCATTCAGATATATGCACCTACAACAACACACGAAGAAGACGAAGTAGAAGAATTCTACGATGAAATAACACGAGCAATAGAAGAGAACCCAACAACAACGACCTTAGTGATCGGGGACTTCAACGCCAAGATTGGAGGAAAACAAGATCAAGAAGAAAGTAAAATAGGAAATTTCGGCCTTGGCATCAGAAACGAAAGAGGCGAAAAACTTATGGGCTTCCTGGAGAAGGAAAAACTGTATGCTATGAATACCTTCTTCAAAAAGAAAAAACAAAAACTATGGACATGGCTCAGCCCCAACGGAAAAACAAAAAATCAAATAGATTTTATACTATCATCCAGCAGAGACATAATAACAAATGTAGATGTATTAAACAAACTCACAACAGGAAGTGACCACAGGATGGTCAGGGCAGATATATGTATAAATAAAAGCCTGACAAGAGCAAGAAGATTTAATAAGAACACGAAACCCATAAATAGACAAAAGCTTAAAGAAAACAGTACCGAATACCAAATAGAGCTAGAAAAGCAACTCGACCTCCATGATGCAACATTACGAACGGGCACGATCGATGAAATTAACAAATCTCTGGTAGTATCTATGCAAACAGCAGCCCTCAAGACGGCAAGAAGAGGGAAGGAAAGAGAAGAAAGATTCAGTGATAACACGAAGAAACTAATTAAGTTCAGACAAGAGAAAATATCAATTAACACAACAAGCAAAGAAGAAATAACTCAGATTAGTAAACAAGTTAGAAAATCCATAAGACGGGACAGATGGACGAAGATAGAACAAGTAGTAAACAGAGTTATAGAACAAAATAAAGATATGAAATGTCTTCGAAGAAAAACTGGGACCCCACAACTACAAGTGCTAAGAAATAAGCAAAACGAGGAAATCAGAGACAGAGAGGAAATGCTTCGGATAATAGAAGGATTTTATACCGAACTGTACGAATCAGAAGTAATGCCGACGAATGAAATAAAAACAAAGCTACGGCAGAAAATAATAAATGTAAACTCGGAGGAAATGCCAGAACTGGACGAGCAAGAAATAGATAGCACTTTAAAACAAATGAAACAAAACAAAGCACCCGGGGAAGACGGAGTCCTGGTAGAAATGATCAGAGAAGGAGGACAACGAACTTTGAAAGACATTACTAATCTGATGAACAGATGCCTAAATGAAGGAGATATCCCCAAAGACTGGAAGAACGCGATCACAGTACTGTTCTTTAAAAAAGGAGACAAAGCGAGATTGGAAAACTATAGACCTATATCACTCCTATCCCAACTGTATAAACTTCTGTCTAAAGCCATCACCAATCGACTCGGAAATAAACTCGACGGCTACCAGCCGAAAGAACAAGCAGGATTTAGAGCCGGATATGGTACATGCGATCATCTGCATACAATAAGAATTCTAATAGAAAAGGTAACGGAATACAATCTACCACTATACCTAGGATTTGTGGACTACGAAAAAGCGTTTGATAGTATAGAAATCTGGGCAGTGAAACAAGCCCTACAGAATAGTAGAATAGACTATCGATATACTCAATTGATTGAAAATGTCTATGCCCAGAACACAACAGTAATCAGAGTTCACAAAGATACAAATCCAATACCAATTAAAAAAGGAGTGCGACAAGGTGACACAATATCACCAAAACTCTTCACAACAGCTCTTCAAGATATATTTAGAACACTTAATTGGGAAAATAAAGGTATTAATATCAACGGAGAAAAACTGAATAACCTCAGATTTGCAGATGACGTGGTGGTTATCGCAGATAACTACGAAGACCTACAAGACATGCTACAAGAACTATGCACACAATCAAAAAAATTCGGCCTAAAAATTAATAAGAATAAAACAAAGGTGATGACCAACACGGAAGATGAGAGACCGGTGAGAGTGGACGACGAAATAATTGAACGAGTGAACAGCTACATCTACCTAGGTCAAGACATCCGGCCAAATAAAGAAAATCAAACGGCAGAAGTTGGCAGAAGACTAAGAATGGGTTGGGCGGCGTTTGGGAAACTAAGCTATATACTTAAAGACCAAAATATTTCACAACATCTCAGAACTAGAATCTTTGACATGTGTGTGCTACCCGTACTGATGTACGGAGTCCAGACATGGGTGTTCACAAACAAAAATGTGGACAAGATCCGTAAAGTACAAAGATCGATGGAAAGAGCTATGCTTGGAATTTCTCTAAAAGACCGTATTACCAACGAAACCATAAGAGAAACTACACGAGTAAAAGACGCTGTAACAACCATGGCACAACTGAAATGGAGATGGGCTGGACACAACGCAAGAAATACAGGAAGATGGAACACGTCTATAAATCACTGGAGACCATGGTTGGGAGGTAGAGGTAGGGGTAGACCGCGAATGCGTTGGGGAGATGATATAAAGCGAGTGGCCGGCTTCGGATGGAATAGAGTGGCTGGAAACAGAGAGAGATGGAAAGCGTTAGAAGAGGCCTATGTTCAGAGTTGGACAACAAGTGGCTAGAAAGAAGAATCCAGTTAGGGGTTGAAAGTATAAAATGTGATTGAATATTTGAATAGAGCGTTCATTTACCTTTCCAGAACATTTTTGATTTTTAAATTTAGACCACTGTGGATGAAGTTACAGTCGTTTTCCTACAAGTCTACATACCAACTTTTCGACTTTTTGAAGAACCAAAACAAGAAACAAATGCCTTTTTGGAAAAATCCTGAAATTTGTATATTTTATTTCTTACTAAGATGGTGTGCACCAAGTTTCGTCAAATTTGGTGGGGGTCGAGTCAATTTTGCCTATTTTTCAGCTGATTTGAGATGGAATGACCCATGCGTAACAACTACTTCTTGCCGGATTTCAACTAGTTTCAACATATATTATTGGTGAATCGTATCACACTCATGCCCATCAGATACAATCTTATTTAGCTCATTTTCTTATATTGGTCATATAGTTAACCAATATTTTCAAACGATAAATTAAATTAAATTAAAGAAAGTATAGCATGAACGCCTATAGGGGGTTACGCAAATTGAACTGTTTTAAATTAAATTAAGTTAAGTTAAATATTTTGCCTGAACCCATCATTACTTTTTTGTAGTTCAAAATAAAAACAACGCCTGCAAAAACAATTGCATTTCCCCACCCTCTACAGATTCTAACGATTAAGGGTTAACCTGAATTTTTTATTTTTGGTTCAAATTACATCAATTTTCAACATACTACAGTCTTCATATGTATTCCTACAATCTCACACGGAAGGATCATTTGATGACGAGGTGTTGAAAAACATCAAAACGGTATTTTTATAATGTTTTAATATGTTTTTTTTTATTTGTTTTTATTATTTTAGACAAATTGTACGATTACCTATCGAATATCCAATCATCACCAAAACCATCTACCTCTTCTTCTTCATATGTAAGTTACTTTTTAATAGCCTTATGTACCTACTAACTTTTTACTTCAAATTTTTTTAAGGATCGTTCCGAAAATAGTGACGTAGCAAATAGATTTTTACTAGAAAGTAGTGGCGATGATACCGATGAAAGGTAATAAATTCACTATTTTACTTGGTTTCTTTTTTTAACTTTTTGTCTCTAGCTCCTAGCTGGTAGTACTCTTCTTATGGCTGTACCGCATACTTAAAGAGACAAACGGGGTTTGTTCTAATGTGCCAGCAGGTAGGGTTGAGTGAAACCAATTTAGGAAACAAAATAGTCACGGTAATTTAGTTAAGTTGGTGGCCATCTTTAGCGCTTACAAAATTTTCGATTAGATTTAAGCCTGAAGCAAAGAGGATGTACATTACAAAAAATTCGTTCTTCAGGCTCAAGACATTACAAAGTGAACTAATTAACAAAACATATTGCAATAAATTTTATTACATCCTAAAAATTTTGCAAATTTTTTGGTTTAGCTTCCTAGCCATTAAATTATGATACCATCATTGTCCATTCTATTTTCGCCAATGACGTCATTGACCGGCCAAGGGCATAAATATTACAATCGGGTGAAAATATTTACATCATTGCCCATCGTGAACGGGCATTGACGTCATAGGCTGGACAAAGACGTCATTATTAAAAATGCTCCTTCCAAAGAAGATTGATCGTGTTTATTACAAGCATATTATTTAAAAATAATTTTTAATATCTAGAAATTCTAAAATTTGATCAAGTTTCGAAAATTACCTTGCACTGTGTATATAGTAGTTCAATTAAATTAGTTGGAATGTCTTCAGGTGACGTTTCGTCGTTAGTTAATTTGTACTGTATGAATCGTCAGCATTAGCAGAAATAAATTTACAAATTTCGATACGAATATGACCATTGATCAAAATACAAAAATTGCTAGAGAAAAAACTTTAGCGACAAATTATCTGGAGTTACACAAGTTTGGTCAAAATGGAGACTACGATCGCGCGATTAAATGCGCTAACAGAAGTGAGTTGAAGTTTTAACCATATGGTTTTTTTTGAACTATTAATTAAAAATACATTTCCGCAGTTCTCAATGTAGCTCCTCAAGAGGAGAAGGCACTTCATTGCAAAGTAATCTGTCTTATTCAACAATCCAAGTTCAGCGATGCTGTGCAGTTAATTCAACGAAATGAAGGCTCTTTTAATTTTCATTTTGAGAAAGCCTACTGTCATTACCGTTTAAATAACACCAGCGAAGCTCTAGAAGCATTGGAGCAGGTAGAAGTTGAAGATTTTCGTGTGAAGGAATTAAAAGCTCAAATTTTGTATCGACTTGAAAATTTTGGTGCTGCACTAGAAATTTATAAAGACGTAATTAAAAATAATGACGATGATTATACCGATGAACGTGAAACCAACGTGCTTGCTGTTATGGGGCAGTTAAATAATGAAGATGTAAGTGACAAGCTATGGTCGTGTCAAGTCCAATTTTGTTGTATTTTAGAAAACGGCTGTTGATAAATTAAGGAGTGATACATACGAGTTGAGTTATAACCTGGCTTGTTTGTTGATTGCCCAAGAACGGTTTATCGAGGCAGAAAAAAAATTAAAGCAGTGTGAGAAAATGTGTCGAGAGTCTTTGGAGGAAGATGGTGCTTTGGAAGACGAGATTGATAGCGAATTGGCACTTGTGAGGTGCGTTTTTTTTATATTACATTTTACAACAGGGAGTGACTGCTGTACGGTCTGATCGCGCAATCATTTTTTAGTTGTAAATAGTTTGACCAGAACTGTCTGACCTCATTGCATGTAGTTGTTTAACGAAAGGTGAATATCTTAAAAAATTTGTGCGCACAAGAAGCGGATTTCTAAGAAATTCCTAGTCATTATAAACAAATTCCAGATAAGGAATTCCAAAGTAATATACACAACTTTTTCAGGATATTGACCCCTCGTTAGGTAATTTTGCAATCATAGAAATTTTAAATAGGTACTTGGGTGTTCCTATTTCCATCTTCACCATAGGGATCTTGGTTACCTTAGAGATACAAAGTTCGTTAATTTACGAAAAAGTTGGCTAATTTCTCACATATCTTTCAATAGTCCCTCAGTCAAATTAGACGAAAAAAGGGGTTCAGCTTGGAAAACTTCCCACCTAGCTGAATTTTGGTACACATCTTTATGACATCGTTGTAAACAATATGTAAAAAGTCGACCTCGATATCATGTACGCGTTAAAGGTTATTCGAGGTCAAAGGTCACGAAATTGGCCTTTTTTTTAATATCTCGTTTTTTATTAGTCGTATAATAAAAAGTTTTAGATACAATTTGTAGAGGAGGTAATTATCTACAAAAATGGTCTTATTACATTTTCACGTTAAGTTGATAGTTTTTGCGTTATAAGGCCAACAAAATGGACACTTTTAATGAAATATGATTTTTCAAATTTTGATCGGAAATTTTGTGAACGATATTAATTTGCAAATGCTGCCGTTATTTGTCGTTTTTCGTTCACCATCGTCATATACTAAATCAAAGACCGTCGAAAACCGCATCCGACTCTTCCATAAGTTTTACTAAATTATCGACGGTTCTCGCGCCGGAGGCGAATTAAGGCGAAAATTGTGCAAAAACTTTCAACGTCTCTGGAGCTCTTATTTACGAACCGATTCTTAACTTTTAAGATGCAACGGAAGCCCATCGCGAAGGTCTACCAGAGCCCTTATATAAGCTTCCTTCGTATTTTCAACACCAAAGGCGTGAAATCGAATTTAAATTTCAAAAATTTTTTCAGAAGGGGGTAGCCTTATGGAAGAGTCAGATGCGGTTTTCGACGGTCTTTGATTTAGTATATGACGATGGTGGACGAAAAACGACAAATAACGGCAGCATTTGCAAATTAATATCGTTCACAAAATTTCCGATCAAAATTTGAAAAATCATATTTCATTAAAAGTGAAAATGTCATAAGACCATTTTTGTAGATAATTACCTCCTCTACAAATTGTATCTAAAACTTTTTATTGTACGACTAATAAAAAACGAGATATAAAAAAAAAGGCCAATTTCGTGACCTTTGACCTCGAATAACCTTTAACGCGTACATGATATCGAGGTCGACTTTTTACATATTGTTTACAACGATGTCATAAAGATGTGTACTAAAATTCAGCTAGGTGGGAATTTTTCCGAGCTGAAAACCTGATTTGACTGGACTAGAAGATATGATTCTAAAAAAATTGGAAATCAAAAATTTTATTTTAATCACCACCAAATTTGACGAAACTTGGTACACACCATCTTAGTAAGAAATAAAAAATACAAATTTTAGGATTTGTCCAAAAAGGCATTTGTTTCCTTGTTTTTGTCCTTCAAAAAGTTGGTATGTAGACTTGTAGGAAAACGACTGTAACTTCATCCGCAGTGGTCTAAATTTAAAAATAAAAAATGTTCTGTAAATGTAAATGAACGCTCTATTCAAATATTCAACCACATTTTATTTTTTCAACCCCTAACTGGATTAATTTTCTAATATTAACACTATTTCAACCCGTACTTCTAAAAGGGTACCTATTTTTATTATATTAATTTTTTTACTATTGTTTTGTGCAATTGTGCTGAGTCCAGCCAGTTCGCCAAGCGCCACCACCCAGAGACCCACCGGTCTCTACAACTTCCAACGCCAGACAAGCCAACGTCAGATGAAGGAGAAGGCCGGCTATGCCGGGATGCTCCATCAAATACATATCAGGTAAAGGTAAAGGTTGTGCTGAGTATGCATACCAAATTTAATCATGGGATGAGCATGGGTTCGGTTACTAAAAATAAATAAGTATAGCGAGAAACGGACAAAAATCAGTTTTTCGCCGATTTCTCAAGTTTCTTTGAACTTTATGACAAAATAGTTTAATATAAAAGTAAAGCTAATTAAATTCTCTACAAAAAAACTTCTATACATATTTTTCGTCAGATTCGTAGTCACATAGTAATAACCGTGCAAAGTAGAGCTAAGTTGCGCGACCACCGTTATATTTATTTAACCCTCGTGAGGTCGCGGTACTAAAAATCACACGCGAGGTCGCGCGTATCTGTGAGATCATGCCTTATTAATGTGCTCTAAAATGCAAAATAAATATAAATAAACTTTGCAAATATAATTGAAGACACGAGTGGATGAAGGTGTTATGTTACATTTTATAAATTGTCGATATCTGTGTGAACGAACGTGTTTTGTGCTATTGTTTCATACCACATGCAATTAAAAATATATAAAATGTAGAACTTATACATATAGTTAAATATATAAGATATTTTTAATTGCATATCGTATGCAACAATAGCACAAAACGCATTCATTCACACCGATGTCGACATTTTGTAAAATGTAACATAACACCTTCATCCACTCGTGTCTTTAATTATAATGATTGTTTATTTATAAACCACTCTAGTTTATAGAAAAATACAATAAAAAATTTAAAGTAATCAACATTTTGCACAAAATAATAATAATAAGATTTTAAAATATTTAAGAAAACATTTTGCATGTATCTGTCAGATACACCGCGACCTCCCGAGGGTTAAAATGGTCGGAATCGATTTTCAATTAATTGAATAGATTTGCTTCATAAATATTTATTATCTGAATGTAAGTTTACCACATCATCTATAATTTTGATAAAAAGTTTAGCATAGTGCAACGCAACAGTTAAACCAAAAATACATTATTTGATTTTTTTTGTGTACTTAATTTGTTTGCATGTCAAGGCAAGATAAATGTGACACATTTCAGTTTATACCCTCAATTATCAGGGTATATAACTTTGGAATTAATGAACATAGTGGGCTGATTTATTTTCAACAAACTTATTAATTTAGATTGCCGGAACAAATATTTTTTTAATTGTGAGTTTTGCACCCCCTCCCCAAACGGGTCTCTTTTTTCCCCTAAAAAATTCCAAATTCTATTTTGGGCCCACAATTGCAGATTGGGAAAAAAATATATATGTATATAACTTATCATTTGATAAGTTACATGTACTTATTATTTGATAAGTTATATATTTTTTTTCTGAACCTATAATTGTCGGCCCAAAATGAAATTTGGTGAACAGGTTGATTATATTAGTCCTAATAATATATATTAATTTTTAGGGGAAAAAGGAGGCCCGTTTGGGGAATTTAAATTAATAAGTTTGTTGAAAATAAATCAGCCCACTATGTTCATTAGTTCCAAAGTTATACACCCTGATGTTTGAGGGTATAAATTGAAAAGTGTTACATTTATCTGGCCTTCATGCAAACAAATTAAATAAGTTTACAAAAAAACAAATAATGTATTTTTGGTTTACGTAACTGCTTTCTGGTAGTATGCTATAATTTTTATCAATATAAATGGTATGGTAAATTCATATTTAGAAAATAAATATTTATGATGAAAATCTATATACAATTAATTCAAAATCGATTCTGACCATTTTAAATAAATATAACCGTGGTTGCGTAACTTAGCTCCACTTTGAACGGTTATTACTATGTGAATACGAATCTGACGAAAAATATGCATAGAGGTTTCTTTGTAGAGAATTTAATTAGCTCTAATTTTATATTTAACACTATTTTGCCATAAAGTACAAAGAAACTTGAGAAATCGGCGAAAAACTGATTTTTGTCCGTTTCTCGCTATAATTAATTTATTTTTACTAACCGAACCCATGCTCATCCCATGATCAAATTTTGTACGCATGCTCAGCACAATTGTACAAAACAACAGTGAAAAAATTAACAAAATAAAAATATCCTTTTAGAAATAGGGGTTGAAATAAGGTTAATATTAGAAAATTAATCCAGTTAGGGGTTGAAAAAATAAAATGTGGCTGAATATTTGAATAGAGCGTTCATTTACCCTTCCAGAACATTTTTTATTTTTAAATTTAGACTATGGATGAAGTTACAGTCGTTTTTCTACAAGTTTACAAACTAACTTTTCGACTCTTTGAAGAACCAAAACAAGGAAACAAATGCCTTTTTGAAAAAATCCTGAAATTTGTATTTTTTATTTCTTACTAATAAGATGTTGTGTGCCAAGTTTTGTCAAATTTGGTGGGGGTCGAGTAAATTCTTCAGTTGATTTGAGATGAAATGACCCTCCTTAAAAATTGAAAACTGATAAAATAAGCCAGTCATATTAGATTAATTTAAGGGATTAACCCTCAATTAATCTTACCAAGTCACTTTGGTTTGAGTTTTTATATCGGGTCTTTCCATGTCAAATCAACTAATTTCTTGCAATTATATTCATCTACCTCTTTTGCTTAAATTTGGTATACTTCTAAGTTATTTCAAATAAACGGACCTGCATTTTTTTGGTTGACCATAAAGTAGTCCCTTTACATTGTACAGCCCTCCAAAATAATTAAAATTTGGCTTGTAGAGCTTCAATAAATTATTTCTACCGGCTGAACCGCACCACTTAGAGGCATGCATTTTTTATGAAGTGAAGATATTGAATAGACCTCTTTAGCGAGTTTTTTGTGTAAAAAATGAGGGCCCTGATCAAATTTTGACTTTGAGTGCTCCTTCTGCAAAAACGAAGTAATTCTCAAAAAATATATTATTTTTATCGAGTGGTTAATCACAATGGAAGTTTGGTATTTTTTTGAAGTGTCCCTTGACATTTTTTGTAAATTACTGAAAGTCCCATATTATTCCTGGAAGTGTCAATAAATTATATAAAACTTAACGCATTCTTTGGTAATCTCATGGCATTCTTGAAAATTTATTTTTGAAATAATTTTTAAAAATAAGCGGGCTATAGACGAAAATTCGCGTTGGGTGATTTGGCAGCCTTTAAAATTTTATAACAGTTTTTAACAGTTTGTGGCAATCTATAAAAATTCGTGGCATTCTGTGGAAGTTTAAGGAAGTCCGTTATATTTGGTATGTAGTCTGGTGTACTTGAATTTCGCTTGCGATTAACCCCTGGATTTTTATTATATTTTTGGATATTTGCATACCAAATTTTAGAGTGGGCACACTTTTGGATTAGGAGTGACATTGAAATGAATGATCATGGTTATAAATCGAAACACTTTACCCATAAGTATCAAAAAAACCAAAACCGTGCCTAATCTAAAATTTCGTATACAAGTAGACAAAAGTATAATAATGATAAAGTAATTATTTTAGAATTTTAAATTACCCCTTTTTTGGGTAAGGGCACTCAAAGTCAAAATTTGATCAAGGACCTCATTTTGTGACCTTAATTATTTAAGACGACGACAGTCATGGTGAGAACGTTAGCGACATCAACTGCCAACACAAGACGCCTCGGTTCGACTCCGGGTATAGTCTAAAATTTCTTGAGCGTCTTCTGTGCTACAGAGGACATGTAAAGCCTTCGGTCCTCCTGTGTTAATGATTTGCCATCATAACAATAAAAACCAGAGTGCAGACACATCGAAGACAAGCCTAGTAAACTACCAAAGATGTAAAAAAAAAACCAAATGCTCAAAGAACTAATTAAATAAATTTAAAAAAGGCCTATTCAATATCTTCATTTCATTAAAAAAATTGTGTCTCTAAGTGGTACGGTTTGGTCAATAGAAATAATTTATCAAAGCTCTATAAAGCCTCATTTGAATTATTTTGGAAGGCTGTACAATGTAAACGGGCTACTTCAGGGCCAAACAAAAAAATACGGGTCCGTTTATTTGAGCAAAATTGAGAGGGTCATGAAAATACCCATGCATATTTTTTGAAGTGTTTCGATTTATGAACACGATCATTTATTTCGATGTCACTCCTAAACCAAAAGTGTGCTTACTCTAAAATTTGGCATGCAAGTAGCCAAAAGTATAGTAAAGATAATATATTTTTTTGAGAATTTTAAATTACTTCGTTTTTGCGGGAGGGGCACTCAAATTCCAAATTTTATCAGGGCCCCCATTTTGTTACCTTAATTATTTACATACAGAAACTCACTGAAAAGGCCTATACAATATCTTCATTTCATAAAAAAAATCGTGTCTCTAAAGCGGCTGTCACATAGGGTATTGTATGTGGATGGTAGAATCGGTAAGAGTTAAAACGCATTAACTCAGGTAGGAGCGTTCCTACTTTCTTAGCGTTCCTTACCTGAACGTTCCTACCTGAGTTAATGCGTTTTAACTCTTACCGATTCTACCATCCACATACAATACCCTATGTGAATGCCGCTTAACTGGTACGGTTCGGCCGATAGAAATAATTTATTGAAGCTTTCCAAGCCAAATGGGTCATTCCATCTCAAATCGACCAAAAAATAGGTAAAATTGACTCGACCCCGACCAAACTTAACGAAACTTGGTACACACCATCATAGTAAGAAATAAAAAACACAAATTTAAGGATTTGTCCAAAAACGACTGTAACTTCATCCACAGTGGTCTAAATTTAAAAATAAAAAATGTTCTGTAAAGGTAAATGAACATTCTGTTCAAATATTCAACCACATTTTATATTTTCAACCCCAAACTGGATTAATTTTTTAATTTTAACCCTATTTCAACCCCTATTTCTAAAGGGGTTTTAACATGGAACATGTTTTTACGGTCGTTACCTCGCAAAAATCGACACCAAAACCGACATCAAAAACCGATACCAAAAATCGACACCAAAAACCGACACCAAAAATTGACACCAAAAATCGACACGAAAAAGCGGCACCACATGTATAATTCAAATTTATAGTTTATAATTTGAATATAGAGTAGATTATCGAATAACATCTTCGCATTCACAATAATGAATTTTCAATAACAAAATTTTTATTACCAAAAATTTAAATCCGAAACCGATCGCAAAAAGAAAATTTGCTATATAGTAAATTTTTATTACCAACACAAAAATTATAAGGGATTATCCTATTATAACCAACACGGTTACACAACTACGCCGCACTTCGGAAAACAGTAAGAAGAAGAAACGAGATAGGCACCCCTAAATCTCGAGGAAAACTATGATAAACGGTTTAGTACCGAAAAACATGTTCCATGTTAAAGATATTAGTCGGAGACTAAAATAGAAGGAACCCGGGGGTCAAGGGGGCGGAGCCTCTTTGCGAGGCGTGGAGCGCCGAGTTTTTTTAATTTTAAATCAAATAATGTATTTTTGGTTCAACTGCATTGTCATATTATGATAAACTTTTTATCAAAATTAGGGATGGTGTGGTTAACTTATATTCAGATAATAAATATTTATGATGAAAATCTATACAATTAATTGAAAATCGCTTCCGACCTTTATAAATAAATATAACGGTGGTCGCGCAACTTAGCTATACTTTGAGCTGTTATTGCTATGTGAATACGAATCTGACGAAAAATATGTGTAAATATTTTTTGTAGAGAATTTAATTATCTTTAATTTTATATTAAACTTGTTTGTCATAAAGTTCAAAAAAACTTGAGAAATTTGCGAAAAACCGATTTTTGTCCGTTTCTGCCTATACATACTTAATTAATTTTTAGTAACCGAACCCATGCTCATCCCATGATAAAATTTGGTACACATGCTCAGCACATTTGTATAAAAAACCTGTAAAAAAATTAACCAAAATAAAATACCCCTTTAGAAATAGGGGTTGAAATAGAGTTAATATTAAAAAATTAATCCAGTTAGGTGTTGAAAAAATAAAATGTGGTTGAATATTTGAATAGAGCGTTCATTTACCTTTCCAGAACATTTTTTATTTTTAAATTTAGACTACTTGGGATGAAGTTACAGTCGTTTTTCTACAAGTCTACACACTAACTTTTCGACTTTTTGAAGAACCAAAACAAGGAAACAAATGCCTTTTTAGACAAATCCTTAAATTTGTATTTTTTATTTCTAACTAATAAGATGTTGTGTACCAAGTTTCGTCAAATTTGGTGGGGGTCGAGTAAATTCTCAGTTGATTTGAGATGGAATGACCCAAATTTGAATTATTTTGGAGGGACCACTTTAGGGTCAAACAAAAAATTCATTTATTTGGAATAACTTAGAAGTAATTTCGAGCAAACTGGAAGAGGTACATGAATATAATTGCAAAAAATTGGAAGAGCTGATATGGAATGACCTTACCTGGGGGTTCCTCTTGCTTCGAAAAATTACCGCGAACTAAGAAATTATTAGCATTCTTATGAAGAAACTCGGATCCTAAAATTCGTCGATTTCGTCAGGTAGTCTTTTCGGCCATTTAAGACAGAATTAAAAATCAAAAAAATCGCACGTTATTCGAGGGGTTAATTACAGGAAGCCTGGTGTAAAAGTCGTGGCATTCATTGGTAGTTTCATGGCATTCTTTGTAAACACCTGAAAATCTCATGGTATTCATGGAAGGCCGAATGAGTTCTGTAGATCTTGACACAGTTTTTCGTAGTCCTATTACATTCTTTAAAATTTCGTAGAAATCATTGAAAATTTGATGGTGTTAGAAGCTCTAAGATAAGTTAATGATATTTGAGAGGAAAATGGTCATCTACACCTGGAATCAGGCATGGAAGAAAAATAATTCGAGATTATTATTGGTTTTGAGTGTAATGAAACTGATTAATCCCAGACAACACTGAAATCCAGTGGATATCCAGGGATATCCAGTGGATAACCAAAAGCTAGTGGATATCCACTAGTTATTGAGTGTTGTCTGGGATGAGTATCATTATAATAGACTACATAATATAGTACGTGATACTTGCGGAGAGGAATCCTATATCTGCGAATAATTATTACTAATAAAAAATTTATATACCATTTTTACTTTTTTTAATATCATTCAATATTACTTCAATTTTTGTCAAATTTACTTCAAATTGATGCGAGACGAATTTGCACTTCAATTGTAGCAAAGAAAAGTTCAAATTTAAAAAAAGGTTTCTATGTGCAGAATGTTTAGTGCTTATCTCGGCATGTTTACTCATCAAACAAAAGTAGATTATCTTGTTACCGCGCTATCAAATTAAAAAAAAGTTACTTATTAGTCACATACGGCTTTGTTCACAGTTTCATTTTGAATTCAAACGTAGTAACATGGATTCGATAAAGATTTCTACGTTAATTGGAACAAAACTCAAGATAAAAAGTTTTCAATAAAAAAATAAATTATAGATCGATTCTTCCTGCTTATGACTGCAATTTTTATATTCTTTCAAATTTTAATAAGATCAAAATAAATTAATTAAATCAGGATGTAAAAATCTCGGAAGTTGCTTCTAACGCTATAATTTTGGATCAGATTACACCGAAAACGAAAATTTATTGAAGTGCAATTTTAGCAGAAATTTGCAACGAGTTTCCTATAAAAAAGTGTGGCAGTCTTTAAAAAAGTTTTGGCATTCTTTACATTTGGCAGTCTGGTGTACTTGAATTTCGCTTGTGATGAACCCCTAGACGTCATCTGAAAACTTCAAAAAAATTTTCAATATTTAAATTTTTACATTAGTCTTAGTTTTTTTACTGTTTTCATGTCTGAGAATTAATTTGAGAAGAATTATGTGCATCTTATTGGGGACAAAGTTTTAACTAAAAAGGACCCTTACGTTTTTTCCTACGATAAATATAGAATTTTTTATTGACATCGTAATTTATCCGTTATCCGACCTGTATGAAATATGGGTAACTTTGTGCGTTAATAAATAAATCTACATTTGTCGTGGAATAAAACACAAGGGTCTCTGGGTTATAATTTTGGGGTCGAGTAACCTAAAGTTGACCACCCCAAATAAAATTAAAAATTTCCTATTGAAAAGAGGAAGGTTTATATAGTATACTGTTAAAATTTTACATGCGAATGTATTATCAAAATTTTGAATAAATCGATTTTGAAGTTAGAAAATTTAACATGTAAAAGCCGACCTTTACCTTTACCTTTACCTGATATGTATTTGATGGAGCATCCCGGCATGGCCGGCCTTCTCCTTCATCTGAAAGAATACATTAATGACATTGGAAGTTGTAGAGACCGGTGGGTCTCTGGGAATTGGCGCTTGGCGGACTGACTGGTTAGAAACCTGGGCTGTGACTGTGAATATGAGATATGTGAAGAAAAAGAAATTTTTACGTTTGCCGATATAGTAGAGTCCCTAATTCGAAGAAAGAAATTATAATTTCTATTGATGACCTCGAAGTGAGTGGCTTCTACTTGGAACTAGTCAGAATTGGCGACTAGTGGGATTGTAGTGATACTATGGGGGGTGATTTATCGAAGCTTGTGGAAATTGATCGAAAAATTACACAAATCTAGTGAATAAATTCACTTTCGAAGAGAATTTGTGTAAGTTAAACCTGTGAACATACATTAGTCTGTGTGGGGGTTAAAAGCCGACCGACGCGCGGGAATCTCATATGAGATTCCGCGTGTCGAGTTCTGTTGACGGTACGTGTGGGTTGGTATACCCTAACACTTAGAAAATTTCGTCAGATGCTGTCTGCGCAAATGTCTTTATTTCTACTTTTCAAAGCCACGATCGTCGTCAAGAAGGGAGGGGGTTAAACCCACCCCAGACTCCGACGATCTCGTAGTCAGGTGGGAGCCTCAAAACCCAACCCTGCAAAATATAAATTCAGGTGCCGTGGCGCACCAGCTTTCTCAAGGAGGTACGGGCTTGGCCCGAGTACTCCAAGTTTTAATTTACGATTCGACGATTCGTCAGATGCTGCTCGCACGTCCTACAGGTAACATGACTCGAATCCCGGTTTTCTTGAAGGATGGCTCCTTCAAGTATGTTTAGCTTTTGCCGCGTAGCGGCTCAGGCGATGAAAAACCGGCCGGAGCTGCGGTTGCAGCGGAGGCTCAGGTTTTTCGATGCCCACAGCCGGACGAGTCTCGAATCCAAAATTTCAAATTCGATTTTTTCAAAATTTTGATAATACATTCGCTCATAAAATTTTTACAGTATACTATATAAACCATCCTTTTTGCTATAGGAAATTTTTAATTTTATTTGGGGTGGTCAACTTTAGGTTACTGCCCCCAAAAAATGATATCTTTTTGTTCCCATATCCCATATAGTTACAAAATAAACAAATGGTCACACCATGAAAGTATTTTTTGAAATTCTGTGATGATGTGATATTTTTTGGATTTTTAATTCCATTATAGACGGCCGCAAAAAATTTCCGGGGCAACATCAAGAAACCTGAATTGAGTATTTCCGGATTTAAGTTTCAAAATTTGACGGCGCATGCAAGTTGAACGATCTACTTGACGATAAATGTTGTTCCAATCATTATTACAGATAATTTTACACTTTACAAAAAAGATACATATAGTTGGTTACTCTAATTTTCTTAGTTTTCGAGATAGTTGAGAAAGAAAAAGGCCTTTAGGCCGCACAACTTAGGTAATGTCGTACTAATTATAATAGTTCAAATTAACATAATTATATCTTGAAAAATACATTCCAAAAGTAGTTAAATTGTTATAAAATATATTAGCTAAATATTTTTAACACCGAAACTATTGCTGCTACGCCCTCAAAGATGTTGCAGTTTTTGGGTGCTTCCAAGTATTTTTCTACACTGAATAACTGAAGTAAAAGCACAAAACAGACAGAACTGTCCATACAAGGATCTGATCATTGTCCAATGAAACATTATTTGCTGGTCGGACAGCTGGGCCCCCTTTTACAAAAATATTACGTTTCTTTTGACAGGGTGCAGTTGGGTTATGTCTACCAGAAACAAGGTCGTATAAAGGAAGCCCAACAACTTTATTCGCTTGCATTGAAACTGAAATTGGATGATCCTGCTCTGGTAGCGGTTGCAAGTAATAATAGCGTTGTGATTAACAAGGATCAAAATGTGTTCGATTCGAGAAAGAAAATTAAAGCAGCAACCAACGAAGGTTTAGTTCACAAGCTAAATTCAAAGCAGAGACAATTAATTGCTTTAAATCATTCGATATTAATGTACTACACTAATCACTTTGATCAGTGTAATAAATTAAGTACTGGGTTGGAAGAAACGTTTCCGAATTTGGCTTGTCAGGCTCGAGTTATCGGTGGGCTGTCCTTATTACGATCGGATAATGCGGCTGCTGCAATAAATTTATTGATCAGTTATGTCCCAAAGGATGATCATGAAAAATTATACATTTCTTTAGCACATGTCCATCTTTTATTGATGCAGGTAAAGTCACCTTCCAATCAAAAGTGTTTGTTTTAATTTTTAAATATTCAGGGGGAACAACTAAAAGCATGTCATGTTTTGGAAAACATGGGAGATGATATGTACAAACCAGGAATTGTTGGAATATTAATCACCTTGTATTTGGGAATGAAGAATAAAGACACTGCACTTAAAATATTTGAAAGGACGGTCGAATGGTACAGGAAGAACAAAGTAAAAGGTGATCTTAGTAACATGTGGAGACAAGCTGCCGATTTTCACATGCATAGTGGACAACCAAAAGTTGCTGCGAATTGTTTAGAAGAATTGATCAAACACAATCAGGCCGATAAAAAGGCAGTGGCGCAGTTAATTTTGGCTTATCTTCAGGTAATTGTAACTATTAATAATATTCAGTTCAAATCATTTTCGCATGGAAATAAAATTTTTATGATTGATTGATAACTGGGTCAGGATTATATAATTTTTGAAATGTTGGAATATATTACAGCTTATATTTCGGCTGGCCTGTAGTTGTGGGGAAAACTAAAAAACAAGAAAATTTTTTAACGGTTTGGGCGGGGTGGGTCAAAAACCTTTCAAGTTGAAAATCGCTTGGTTGTTATACAATTCTTGCCTCTAATGGAAGATTTGTCATAAATAAGCTGTTTATGGATAACTGTTTAGTTTACGGGGTTGCTGGGCGGATGGTTGAAGTCTTAAAAAAATCGCAGCTAATACGGTCCAAGCTGTTGGCCAATAAAAACCATTTTATGCCTTCAGCTGATAATGTGTTAATTGCATTGACTACTAATTCTGAGTACCTGATTCATTCCAGGCGAAGTAATAAGAACTTAAAAGGCAATGGAAAACCACCAAACTGTAATCTGCCTAGTAGTAAGTCTTTCCAAAATGAAGAATATTATACTTACATTAAAAAGTAAGTATAGAACCAAGTCCTAAAATTATGAGAAAAAAGAAGACTATGAGTTTTATAACTACATTACTGTATTAAAACGAATAATATTAAAAATAAGGTGAAACTGAAATGTTCTTTCCCGTCTCCTTCGTAAATAAAAATCTTGAAATTAAATCAATGTTAAATAAATTTATCTAACGAAACAGAATCAGTTGTTTGATAAAATAAAAAAAATTTATATTCCGTATGCCAACCTAACCAAGAAAGCTGTTTTATTTTATACGCCGTTTTCAAGCACTAAGTCAATTTGTTGGTACCTCAACCAAATTTAATTTTGGTAGCACAGTAATCGGTTGACCTATTAGAAAATGCGCCCGGCTTTTAGCCGACTATTAAGGATTGCCTCGATTTGTATTAGCAAATTCGACATTTCTTCATATGTTAAGATTGCATTGCTCCTAGAACGCTTCAAATGAAACTACAGTTTTTACAGAATCTTCTCAAATTCCCCGGTGATGACTAGCTAAAGGCACATTGAATTTCCAACGTATCTTGAGGTCCAGAAAGTTGCCTATAATTTTAGTTTGATTACATTCATTGTTGAATATGTTGTGAACCTCTTGCAATGGAAAGTTGATTGATTATTACTCATTATTGAATTGCAAACACCTCATCTTCCAATAAAACGCTTAACAACTACCAAAAACGAATCTGTTGTTAGTTCATTTACCAGCTCTATATGTAACGTCCCTTGGTCGCTAAACATACAAGTATAACCTTGAGAAATTACTAATTTTCTTATCCGCGAATTTTTTATATCCTCTGGACCCGTCGAGTCCACACGACATTAAAAAAGGACGAATATAATTTACGAGTTTTCTTAGTAAAGCAGTCATTAACTGGATTAGACATGCACGAATTACTAATTACACATTTGTTGATAAAGTTTTTAATATCCCAATGCGCATTTATTAGACAATGGCGGAGTTTTAAATTTTCCAAAAGGCCTTTTAACCCGGTATCCAAAAGTCTTTCATGTTCCACCTTTATGATTAATTTTGTGATAATATAATGTTTTGCTGGTAAAATTATTTGGCATTTATTTTTAAAGGATAATAATTGTTTGCTATTGCGACTAATGCGACCACCACCACGCAAAAGTTTCTCCCCAAAAGTTTAGTGTCTGCGCAATAAAAGGGTTTGAGTGTTTTTAACGCAATTTTTCTTGCGACTATTTTGTTTATTTTTAGAATTATGTAATCACCGCTTGCTTGGAGCAATAAACCGCTATAATTTGCTAAAAAAATAAATAATTATTTTCACGTCGCGTAATATTTATTTCCTTGTTGCTCACTTTTTCTTCGTCATCGTTAAAACCCGTTTTATGTACTATATTTATGTATTTTTGATTTGGGCAACACAATTCGCTTTGGTGAAGTCACTCTTGACTTTGAAACGGTCAAAAAAACGACATCACCAATTTAATTTAAAAAAATCGAATTTTTATGTTGTTTTTTATAATGTATTATTTTAGATTAGCACTGTTACTTTTTAGGATTGGAATGAAGTCAGAATCAATAAATCAAAAAGTTAAATAAATTATGTTATTCCAGAGAATAACATAATTTACAAAAATGTTGTTTATTTTTAGTAATCAATAATTAATTTACATTCATTAATATGAGTTAATTAAAAAGCAATAAAAATAAAATTCACAGAAAGAAATGTTCACCGAACTTGTCTTTATAGTAATTCAAGATATTTAATATTGTTGAAGCACTTTCCTCGGGATTTGTCACAAAAACAATTGATCAAGATTTTTTAACACGTTCATACTGTGATACTTGGCGAAGTACTCATTGATGGATGGCAGCAAACAATTAGTTATAATTATTTCATAATCATCTGCCTTCACTGTTCTCTTCACAAAATGAAATTTTCCCATTCCGTTAAAAGAAAAGCACCCCCAGATCATTTGGCCAGCTGGTTTCTTCGCGGTCCTCTAAAGCCCCACAAATTAAATTTGCTTTCATCTGAGAATATCACTTTCTTCAAGTCATTTTCAGTTCAGTTTTTGTAAATTTTCACCCTCTAAACGATTACATCGCATTTTATTAGTTAGATGTAGCTTTTTTGCAGGAATTCTTGCGTAAAATCCACTGCCACGAAACCGTCGTCGCGTTGCTTCAACACTGATTTTAACACCAACTGAATTTTCAAACTCCTTTCTGATACCGATAGCCGTTTTAAAGCTATCTCTGAACACATTGAAGATATTTCTAGGCAAACTATAAAAAATTTAATTTTATCCATGCTGACAGGTATTTCGGCTTTGATAAACGCAAAGGGGGGAGGGCACGAAATATTAAATATTTTTAATATTATGCAGTTTTGATATTGTAGAACAACAAAAATTATTTTGAATTAATATAAACACATGTTTATGTGAAAGTTTTATTTTATTGATTTTTAATTAACGCGTATTAATTTATTATCATTTAATAGATTTAATTAAAAATTAACAAAATTTCTGTAAATTATGTTACAATCTTACTGATTCTGACTTCATTCCCATCCTAAAATGTAAAAGTGCTAATCTAAAATAATTTTACTCGATTACGTAAAAGTTCGATTTTTTTTTAAATTAAATATGTGATGCAGTTTTTTTTACCGTTATTGTATGCTGCTATATGCAATTGTTTGATGTTTCAATTATTTCGCAAATTCTATTTTTAATAATTGCACTATGCACTAAGTTTTGTAACATCACTATTTAACCAGGATAGGAAAACTGATGAACAAATTAAGATTTTCCAATACCTTTTTTAAATCCTGGAATATTGATCAGGTAATCTTTCGTCCCATCCGCTCTTCCCTCCAAATCCGCTATATGATTATTTTTAACAAGACCACCGTTAGGGAGTACAATCCAACATGGTCATAAATACTTGCTATTTTAACCAAAGCTCCTTGCATCAGGAACTTTAGGATTTAATAATTCTAAATCTTCATTCGAAATCTCATTTAGTACTTCGCCCATTTAATGCAATTTAAAACTTCCGTTTGCCATTAAGGTGGTTGAAGCGATCCTAGTCTGGTTTTTAAGTGCCTAATTCATAAAATGTTATTATCGTGCTGAAAAAAGTATGATAATGTTGCTGATAAATATAATATTCAAAAAGATTATCTGAGAATTAAGCACACATAGTTTTATTGTAATATATTGATTTATTAATCCCATTTTACAGAAGTACGTCCTTTAACATTCAATAATTCAGAGAAACTGTTTGATCAAAATCTTTAAAATTTTTAAGAACACTTGGTAAAATATGAATCTATAGTTCGACATTCTTTTTATGATCTTGGTATGGATTTTACTGGTTTATTTTACAGATATTCTAAGGATTTTTACTGCATTCCCTGTAAAACAACTTCGAATTTTTGTAAAATAAAATAGTTAAATACGTACTAAGAGCATAAAAATAATATTAATCTTGTGCAGAAGCGGAGTATTGGATAAGTTGGATAGAGGATTTTTTAGTACTTTCTCCGCGAATAAAACAAAAATGTACTTCTGCAGAAGTACATCTTTGTTTTATTCGCGGAGAAAGTACTAAAAAATCCTCTATCCAACATAAAAATAATGTCTAACTATAGATTAATATTTTACCAAATTAATGTCCTGAAAAATTTTAAAGATTTTGATGAAACAGTTTGTCTGTAAATAATTATTGAATGTTGAGGGACGTACTTCTAAAAATTTGGAAATTCACCAATTTCAAATTCGATTTTCTCGTAATCTACTTGGTCAATTTACTTCAAATTTTTCCAACGTACCCAGTAAATCATTAATATTATACTATGTAAATTTCAAATTTTTGAGATGGACTTGAAGAAACGTTCCAATACTTTAATTTATTTTACTATTTCGTATTACTTTGAAGAGCTAACCATCAAAACTGACTAATTTTTATCATGTTTAACCTTCACCATCGCCTTTCAACTTAAAATAATTATAAATTGAATTAAAATTTCAGAAAATAGTATAATAATTATGAGTTAAGTTTATTATTTTTCAATATCACGATAATTTTCAAATTAAAGCTTGACATCCCAACAGTTGACAATTTTATATACAAATTTTATCCGGTCAAAATCTTTAAAATTTCTCTTAACATTTGGTAAAATGTTACTCTATAGTTATAAATACTTTTTATTCACTTGGTATGGATTTAGCTATTTTATTTTACTAAATTTCGAAGATTTTTACTACATTCCCTATGTTTCACATGTTAAATTCACCGATTTCAAATTTGATTTTCTCGTAATCTAACTGGTCAATTCTGCTCAAAATTTTTTTACGTACGTAGTAGATCATTAATTTTATGCTATGTAAATTTCAAAATTTTGGAGTGGACTTTAAGAAACGCTCCAACCACCTTAACCAGGATAGGAAAACGGGCGAACAAATTAAGATTTTCCAATATTATTTTTAAATCCTGAAATATTGCATCAGGTAATAGTCCAGGCAACGAAGCCGAAAAATTGGCTCGAGCTTGCAAAAAATCCGGGCTGAATTTTGGCAGAGATGTAGTACATTGGAGTGTTCTAATGAACCCCCCAAAAGTTCCATAAAATCCCACGCCGGCGTCCCCCACAATCGGGGGTATTAGCTCCCCAATGCGATTTTTTGCCAATAACTCGCTTATTCATGCTTGTATGAAAAATTATGATCAGACCATAATTGAAGAGTATAAAATTCTCTATAAAATAGTTTATTTTCATATTTTTCCATGGCACACTAATACTTAAATTATTGACCAAAAACACGACCCACCCTTAAAATGGCACAATATTGATTCGTTGCAGGGAGAGAAATGTTTTCGGGCACGGTAAATGCTTTTAATAATAAATTAATTGAAATTGTGGCCAAGGTTGGAAAATGAAGAGAAAAATGGATTTTTTCAAAATTTGCCCAAGTTATAGTATCTTCCAAGTAACGAGACCGAAATTTTGGTTTGAGCTTACAGAAGGTCCGGGCAAGCTGAAATTTGGCAAAGATGTATATTGAAGTGTTCTAATAAACCCCCAAAATGTCTCATAAAAATCCCAAGCCGCCGTTCTCCCAAATGAGAATTTTAGCCCCGTAGGTGCGGCTTTCGCCTATACCTCACGTATTTTTACTTTTACGAAAAATTACCATTAAACAAAGTTTAATTTGCCTATTACAGTATGTATTGTAGTACTACCTACTGCAGCGCCACAAGTTATAGAGAATTTTATGTTCTTCAACTTTGCTTAATGGTAATTTTTCGTAAAAGTAAAAATACGTGAGCTATAGGCGAAACACCGCACTTAGGGGGCTAAAATCCCCATTTGAGGGAACGCCGGTTTGGGATTTTTATGAGACATTTTGGGGGTTTATTAGAACACTTCAATATACATCTTTGCCAAATTTCAGCTTGCCCGGACCTTCTCTGTAAGCTCAAACCAAAATTTTGGTTTCGTTACTTGGAAGATACTATAATTTGGGCAAATTTAAAAAAAATCTATTTTTCTCTTCATTTTCCAACCTTGGCCATAATTTCAATTAATTTATTATTAAAAGCATTTCCCGTGCCCGAAAACATTTCTCTCCCTGCAACTAATCAATATTGTGCCATTTTAAGGGTCGATCGTGTTTTCGGTCAATAATTTAAGTGTTAGTGTGCCATGGAAAAATATGAAAGAAACCTATTTGATAGAGAATTTTATGCTCTTCAATTATGGTCTGATCATAATTTTTCATACAAGCATAAATAAGCGAGTTATTGGCAAAACATCGCGTTGGGGGAGCTAAAACCCCCGATTGTGGGGAACGCCGGCGTGGGATTTTATGGGACTTTTGGGGGGTTCATTAGAACACCCCAATGTATGTACATCTCTGCCAAAATTCAGCTTGCCCAGATTTTTTGCAAACTAAAAACCTTCCTTGCCTGGACTATAATCTTTCATCCCAATTAATATCTTCGCTCCAAATCCGCTGCATGATGATTTTTAACAAGACTACCGTTGGGGAATAAAATCCATCAAAGTCATATAAATACTTACAAGTTAAAAATTCGATTGAAAGGGGATTAACATGATGGTATATTCCAACCCGAAATGTTTACACTTTGTGAAGGCACAGGTACCGTAATTTTGTTCATAACTACACAGGAAAGGTCAGCTTCAAGGTTCGTAAATCTTGACCTTGCAGTCACATTTGGCGCGCTTGTTAAACTTAAGCTTTTTGCCGCTATGCCTTGTACTTCAACATTGCTATCAAATCGTCACACCAATACAATTACTAGCTAACTCGAAAATTGGCTACTTTTGAATTATCTATATAAAATATTTTGTACCATATCTAGTTAATTAATTAGCAAATACGCATAACCCATTCAAAATAGGTTAAATAGTCACATAAAAAAAGTATCACGAGGCGCAATGGTTTTGCTGACTTTTATCCCGATTTAATCTTGTTTCTGAATAGGTACGTACATTTCGACCCCCCCCTCGCGAATCTTATATTAATATTAGTGTCAAGCGTTTGAGCTCCAATAAGCTTCCATAAAAATTGTTTCTACCCCAAAGGCTTTTAATAAAAATTCAATTCTTTTGGAACAATTTTGGGAGGGGTGCAAAAATGGTTTTTTTAAGATGTGATTTTTTTAAATAAAATAAATACTAATCGATAGAGAATCGTTTGAGCTTCCATAAAAATCGTTTGTAACCCAAAGGCTTTTAATAAAAATTCAATTCTTTTGGAACAATTTTGGGAGGGGTGCAGAAATGGTTTTTTTAAGATGTGATTTTTTTAAATAAAATAAATACTAATCGATAGAGAATCGTTTGAGCTTCCATAAAAATCGTTTGTAACCCAAAGGCTTTTAATAAAAATTCAATTCTTTAGAACAATTTTGGAACAGTTTTTTTTAAGATGTAATTTTTTTATTAAAATAAATATATACTAATCGATAGAGAATCGTTTGAACTCCAATGAGCTTCTATAAAAATCGTTTGTACTCCAAAGGTGAAAAGTTAGCAAATTTTACCCAACATCTCTCCGAGCAAGTAGCGCACATAATTTTAATTTTGCTTATAACAATAATTAAAGTAGATTTTATTTTTTAACATTAAAAAAGAAAACGAACATCATAGTCGATAGAAATAGTTTACTAATTTTTTATAATTTTATAATATAATTTTAATTTAACTTGAACTTACTACTTTAGTGATCAAATTACCAATTTCCAGTTTAAATTATCTGATTATTTCCAATTCCATTCCGTGGATCGACCAATTATGTAGGATTTTTCCTTAGTGGAACAATAAGTGGACTGCAATTTTTCTAATATTTTTACTCTTCATTATGACTACTCAATTTAACTTTGTCAAACCAACTGGCGAGGTATCTCGCCACCGTCCAAGGCGACACGGGCAATACTTAAAGCATAGCCACAACGATAATTTCGCGCTCGAACACGCTAATATTTGAAATATAAGTAAGTAATTTAAGTGAGTAAGCGAGTAATTAACTGATTTATTAGATGTAAAAAATTTAAATGTCGACGTTTTCTTGCGCGTAGAACCCTGGTTTTTATCAGTTCACATAACCGAGCACCTCCATGAGCTAGAACCGTTTGGGACGGACAAAATATTCCATGTTATGGAAGATTCCTGCTTAATGCCTCGATTACACAGAGCGACTTTAGACGCTAGACGCTGGCGTCTAAAGTCGCCAGCGACTAAATTCTCTTTGTTCAACACGCGGCGTGTAAGCGTCTAGGTCTATTACACAGAGCGAATTTAGACGCTGCGTCTAAATTCGCCAGCGTCTAGCGTCTAAAGTCGCTCTGTGTAATCGAGGCATAAGCAGTTAAGTAAAATAAATCTTTTTTTACGAATTGCAAGGAAATCCTGTTATTGAATATTTAATGCTATCATACAATGTAAGAAAGAAAATCTGATGTGACAACACATTACTTTGTCATTTACTAGATTCAACTTCATTTTATATCAATTGCATTGGTTTATACCAAAAATTTCTTAAAATAAATACACTATATTAATACAAATTTTATTTTAATAATTAGTTCAACATCTCCAAATTAGTGTGCGACAATCTCTTACCAATATTGGTAGTATTTTTCTAGTTGTAGCACTTTAAACCGACTAATGAGTAAACATCAATAAATACTCAAGCTCTAATGTTTACGGTAGCATTTTAACTGTCATTAGAATAATAACCCAAAGTGTTTCGTTACATTGGGATATTTTTAAAACTTTTACGTATTTCTTCGCATTTGACAATATGAAAATTTTAATTTATTATCCTTCCAAAAATGATCAGAATCAGGAAACCTCAAAACATGAAAATCTATCAAAAAATTGGGGGGTCAAATTTTTCCTGATAACAATACTTTTGTTACATAGGGGTTCGAAAAGTAAAAAGTTAGAGCATTTGAAAGAGTGTGAAATTGAGTGACATTTTTTGTTGTATACTGTGTGACAAATTTGTATATATCGTAACACCACTTGCACTCTAAAAAAAATGGGGAGTATAATAAATTTGTAACTTACCCCTTACTCCTCTAGTTTCAAACTTCTTACAGTCGCTAACACAGCGAAGAATGGGCCCACTCGTCGAAGTCCAGCTTCCAAACCCTAAAGACGTTATTTTACGGGCCATACAACTTCCAGAACTCCCAATTTTGTTAATGTACGGTAGAAAAACATGTACACAAACTCAATAAAAGACTTCCTTCTCAATCCTTTTACCCTAATGAGGGTATGGTGACCCATCTCGTTCTATCTCTTTCTATGGATATGATGTGCGTTCAAATTGTTTTCACATACATAGAGGACCTACTTGTTTAACGTGAGCTCCGAACCACGGGAAGTATACTACACTTCATTTTGAGATGGATTTTCTTGGCAGATTACCTCAGTGGTTTGCCATTGCCTGCCAAGGAGAGACGGTCAGAATAAAGTACCCTGTCCGGATTCGATCCGAGCGTTTAGCATTAGCAGTAGACACACTTAACTGACAAGCTATGACCGCCTTATAAAAGACTGAAAAGCGAAAAATTATATTAACCCAATTAATTCTCCTAAGATAATAATAAAATACCTGCTTATCCAGGAAATTTACATTCAAACTCCAACGTTAACACCGGTAAGCAGTCTTTAATATTTTCTGTCCACACAATTTAATTTTGTTTATATGATTTTTCTTTTCTCAGGTAACGAATATAAAATTTTGTACCGAGATATCATGATTTTATTTTAAATTTAGAAAAGTTGTAAAATTGATTCAAATTGTTACAATTTTTTTTTTCGACGACGGTCATGGCCTGATAGTTAGCGCGATCAACTGCTAACGTAGGGCTTCCCGGTTCGACTCCGGGTACAGTCTAAAATTTCTTGATCGTCTTCCGTGCTTTCGGAGGGCACGTAAAGCCGTCGGTCCCCCTGTATTAATGATTTTCCATCATAACAATAAAAAACAGGGTACAGGCACATCGAAAGGCAAGCCTAGCAAGCTACCTGAGATGTAAAATTCAAAAATGCTCACAGAACTAATTACAAAAATTAGTAAAAAACAGGTCCTGGACCTATAAAGAGGGAGACTTCTTAATAAAAGTGGAAGAAGACAATATTTTTTATTATTTTAATATTATTAACAAAGTCCACAGTAGTGGCTTGTTGTGATCGCTGGTTGAGTTACAGTGCGGAAATTGAAGCTCAAACGTTTCTCGATCGATTGACATGAATTTTATTCAAAAATTTAATTTAATTAAAAAATTTATTCGCGACTAAAAATAATTTGTGAAAAACTCACACCAGTATTATGGATTAGCAAACTATTCTATCGACTATGATGCTCGTTTTCTTTTTAATAGTATAAAAAAATCTACTTTAATTATCAGCAACACTAAAATTCTGCGCGCTACTTGCTCGGAGCGATATTGGTAAAATTTGCAATTTTACAATCTTTAAAATGCTCTAACTTTTTCACTTTAGGGGCACAAACGATTTTTATGGAAGCTCATTGGAGCTTCTAACACTAATTTCATTAAAATATTCGCTATGGGGGGGGAGCGGAAATGCTTAAAAAGCATTTCTACAGCCCCTCTCAAAATTATTCTAAAGAATTGAAGTTTTATTAAAAGCTGTTAGGGTACAAACCGGTACAAACAGTTTTTATAGAAGCTCATTAGAGCTTCTAACACTAATTGCATTCAAATATTCGCTATAGGGGTGGGGCGGAAATTCTTAAAAAGCATTTCTACAGCCCCTCTCAAAATTATTCTAAAGAATTATTGAATTTTTATTAAAAGCTGTTGGGGTACAAACGATTTTTATGGAAGGTCATTAGAGCTTCTAACACTAATTGCATTAAAATATTTGCTATGGGGGGGGGGCGGAAATGCTTAAAAAGCATTTCTACAGCCCCTCTTAAAATTATTCTAAAGAATTGAAGTTTTATTAAAAGCTGTTAGGGTACAAACGGTTTTTATGGAAGCTCATTAGAGCTTCTAACACTAATTGCATTCAAATATTCGCTATAGGGGGGGGGCGGAAATGCTTGAAAAGCATTTCTACAGCCCCTCTCAAAATTATTCTAAAGAATTATTGAATTTTTATTAAAAGCTGTTGGGGTACAAACGATTTTATGGAAGCTCATTAGAGCTTCTAACACTAATTGCATTAAAATATTCGCTATGGGGGGGGGGGCGGAAATGCTTAAAAAGCATTTCTACAGCCCCTCTCAAAATTATTCTAAAGAATTGAATTTTTATTAAAAGCTGTTAGGGTACAAACGATTTTTAACTAATTGCATTAAAATATTCGCGATGGGGGGGGGGGGGGGGATGTACCTTATTGGAGTAACAAAATGTAATAAAATTTAATTGTTTACCAGGTTCTAGCTGATACAGCTCACCTCGCTCACAGAATTCTTGCCCTGTACCATTTTTTATCCGCACCTAATACATCCATAATGGCCGTGGAAAGTCATACTTCATTTTCGATGTTATTTCTTATCCCGACGCTGCACGACGCCGACGTAACATGTTGTTTTTTTGTTGATGTAGCACAATTTTCACCTTCCACATTGTTATTATGGGTAACATTTTTAACTTGAGGATTATAATCCACGCGAATTAAAGTATTGTAATATTTGGAACCGCACGTTTGACACTTACCGCTAAATGTTTTCCAAATGAAATCACGAATACACACTGAAAAATTACTTTGTTTTGTGTTATAATTGAAGGGCCTAGTGGAAAAAGTAGTTAAGTCACTTTTTTTCAATTTGTTGATTTTTATACTAATTTGTAGAGAATAAATGCCGCAATGTGAAAATGTGCTCAACTACAAATTGAAAAAAAGTGACTTAACTACTTTTTCCACTAGGCCCTTCAATTATTATTGGTCATCGGGGATGATGACTTGACTACTTGTGGACGCTTAATATTTTCCGAGGCTAATATATTGACGAGGCTACCTCGTAGGCGTTTACCCTTTCCTCCAGAAAGAAAGTGTAGGAACCCATTTAATTTCGGTATTTCACCGCTGAAACTTGTTTCCAGTATTCCGTAATAGCGTCTTAATTTTGTGTATTACGTAATATACTAATTGATGGTTATCCACTTCCACGCCAAAATTTTTTCAGGGGTCAAAAAAGCAACTTTTGGGGGGGGAACTACATACTTTTGCACAACAGTTTTTATGTTCAAAAGAGCTTTATGTAAAAAATACTTTGTAATATTTTTGTACAAAAATTTAAAAAAAATAAGCATGTAACAACCGATTTTTGACAACCCTATTTTTAAAAAGCATTTTGCAGTGATCAGTGCTATGTGAAACCAGGTTAACTGAAATTAAAAATTCATGAATATTTAGTAAATATATAAGTTTATCTAGTCTTTAACAAAGCCGTTTTCCGAAAAATTGAATTTTGACAAAATGGCAGCTGTGCGAAATTACAGTATCGATTTTCGTTATAAAAAAGCGATATTTTTCGTCCATAAAATAAAAACTACACATGGAAATACAAAATCCTTCCGTTAAATGCAAGATTTGGATGTCGAAAAGAAGTATACAAAATTTGAAATAGATCTGTGCACTACATTTTGAAATATCTTGAACACCGACTTTGAAAACTTAGTTTTGAGTGAAAAACCGTCGAATTTTTGAGCGCTTTTTAATTCCATTCCTAGCATCCTCATTGCAAATATGAAACGACTATTTATTTTATATGAATGTTTCATAAAAGGGCTTGAAGTAATATTATAAGGTACGCGCTTTGGAATGCAATTTTTCTATAACACTTTTTGCACTTGACAAAATTTGAAATTTCCGTAAAGACGGTGATAAAGTTTAAAATTCGTAAGTTTTCGGCTTACCAATATTATTTCTTTTTCTCCGTCGTAATTTAAAAAAATTTCCTGGTGTTTGCAAATCTTGCGAACATTTTTTTTACGGTCCATTTAAAAAGTTGTAAATTATAAAATACTAAACTTTATTTATCACTTATAACTTATAACAAATAATGAATTTTTGTAAAACTGAATAAACAAAAAACATACTAAAGTAGGCACAAATGGTTAAAATCTTTCAAGTGTGCATGACAAAAGTCTAAACACAACTGGGGACTAAAATTTTAAAATAATGCACAAACAATAACAAAAATATGGAACCGATTTACGGTCACTGCACGATTTTATTACTTATTATGACTGGATATTATTTTTAGTTAAAAAGGTTCACGTCGTAAAATTTGTGGTTACTCAATGTTTTCTGTCCTTAAACAAGTTGGATACTACTCTTAAAATAATATTAGGTAATAAATATATACAGCGATTTCATTTCGTTATATTGGATCAGTGGCGGCTCGCGACTTCTTTTAGTGGAAGGGCACAAGATTTAAATAAAAAAGAAAATTATAAACTTACTTATTTACTTTTAAAAAGAACTTAATTCCATTATTAGTTAATCAAACTAGTAGTTTAATCGAGGGGAGTATGGAATACCCTCCAGCAGAAAAACTGAACGAAGGTCAACTCGGCGATTTTCCGGTTTATTGGTGTTGTCAATTTGTAAACACATTAATATCATTTATAATGTGATCTGTTGCACCAGAATCTAATATAAACGTAATTTCATCTTTGTTTGGCGAATTCCGGGTGGGGGGAGGGGGGTGAATCCTGTGCCAGTATAGTGTACACTTAAGTAGCAGTACAGGCAGTATAAGGCTGCATGCAGGCTAATAAAGCAAAGCGTTTTAAGACAATACATTTTGTTTCATCTAAAAACATGATAAAACAAAACGTTGTCAAACAAAATGTTTCCTTTTGTCTTAAAGCGTTTTGTTTTGTCTTAAAACGTTTTGCTTGACCAAGAAACAAACTGATTAAAGCAAAAATGTTTTTTTCAGATCAAAAAAACACCAAAGGGGTTATCTTCCGTTTTCTTTCCAAAAACGGTCAAAATTGAACTTTTCAGTTTTCAAAGAAAAATATGCTCCTTAGCATATCAGATCTGTGTGGTCCAATGTAATTTTCTCATTGAAATACATCAGAAACAGTCGAAATAGGAATAATTTTTAAACTTTCGACTTTGATCCAAAAAAACACCAAAAGGGGTTAACCATTCGTTTTTTCTAAAAACGGCAAAAATTGAACTTTTCAGTTTTCATTGAAAGATGCCCTACTTAGTCGGATCTGTGTGGTCCAATGTAATTTTCTCATCGAAATACATCAGAAACACCAAAGGGGTTAACCATTCGTTTTTTCCAAAAACGGCCAAAATTGAACTTTTCAGTTTTCAATGAAAAATATGCTCCTTGGGTCAGATCTGTGTGGTCTAATGTAATTTTCTCATCGAAATACATCAGATACAGTCGAAATAGGAATAATTTTTAAACTTTCGACTTTGACCCAAAAAAACACCAAAGGGGTTAAACCATTCGTTTTTTCCAAAAACGGCCAAAATTGAACTTTTCAGTTTTCATTGAAAGATGCCCTACTTAAGTCGGATCTGTGTGTTCCAATGTAATTTTCTCATCGAAATACATCAGAAACGGTCTAAAAAAGAATAATTTTGAAACTTTCCACTTTGACCCAAAAAAACACCAAAGGGGTTCACCATTCGGTTTTTTCAATAACGGCCAAAATTGAATTTTTAAGTTTTCATTGAAAGATGCCCTACTTAAGTCGGATCTGTGTGGTCCAATGTAATTTTCTCATCGAAATACATCAGAAACGGTCGAAAAAAGAATAATTTTTAAACTTTCCACTTTGACTCAAAAAAACACCAAAGGGGTTAACCCTTCGTTTTTTCCAAAAACGGCCAAAATTGAACTTTATAGTTTTCATTGAAAGATGCCCTACTTAAGTCGGATCTGTGTGGTCCAATGTAATTTTCTCTTCGAAATACATCAGAAACGGTCGAAAAAAGAATAATTTTGAAACTTTCCACTTTGACCCAAAAAAACACCAAAGGGGTTAACCATTCGGTTTTTCCAATAACGGCCAAAATTGAATTTTTAAGTTTTCATTGAAAGATGCCCTACTTAAGTCGGATCTGTGTGGTCCAATGTAATTTTCTCATCGAAATACATCAGAAACGGTCGAAAAAGAATAATTTTTAAACTTTCCACTTTGACTCAAAAAAACACCAAAGGGGTTAACCCTTCGTTTTTTCTAAAAACGGCCAAAATTGAACTTTTTAGTTTTCATTGAAAGATGCCCTACTTAAGTCGGATCTGTGTGGTCCAATGTAATTTTCTCTTCGAAATACATCAGAAACGGTCGAAAAAGGAATAATTTTTAAACTTTCGACTTTGACCCAAAAAAATACCAAAAGGGGTTAACCATTCGTTTTTTCCAAAAACGGCCAATGTAATTTTCTCATCAACAAAATGCTTTTTAATGTGAAAACGTTTCGTTTTAAAACGTTTTGCTTTATCAATCTGCATGCAACCTTAGGCAGTATTGTATGTGATTCACGTCATTAATAATCTCAGTTTTTATAGTTTTACGGAACATTAAAAATAGTTTTAGGGTACAAACTAACTAAGCTACCATTGTACACCACTTTATAAAAAAATATTATATTAGTGATTTAGTTTTGTAAACTTTTATTATAATTCCAACAAAATTTTATTTATTTTATTTCAATTCTTTTCATTGAAAATTTTTGTTTTTCAAAAATTATATTAATGAAAGCATTTTCGTCAACTTAATTTAGTTTGACAAGAAAAAAGCTGGTAACTTGATCCAAGAGCTTCCTTCATTCCAAGATATACCTAACGAGGGTGAACTAGACACTATAGAAAGCTCTAATTGGTTAACCATCAAGAAAATTGTGAATAAAGCCGAATTGTCACCAAGGTAAAAGTTTTCCTTTTGGTTATGTAAAAAATAAAAAGGATGTTTTAGTACCCCCAAGGTGGAATTTGTTAGCAAAATTAAGAAGAATAATCGTAAACGTAAAACTAAGTTACCGAAAAATTACGACCCACATGCGACTCCTGACCCTGAGAGGTGGATGCCTAAACACGAGCGGTCAGGTTTCAGGAAAAAGAGAGATCGTCGTATGAAGGACATTATCAAAGGATCGCAGGGCACCACATCAACGCAATCTGAACAATTGTAAGGTTCTCTGTGAGGCTTAAGTAGCAAACCATTAAATGTTGATAATTTTCAGCGATTTTTCGAAAATGGCAGAACAAGAAGTACCGAGCAGTCCGGTTTCAAGCATAGAACCTTCCCCAAAACCAAAACCTCAGCAATTGAAAAAAGGACAACAAAAGAAAAAAGGTGGTAGTAAACGGCGCTAAATATTATAAATCTAAACTTTTATACTTACAATTGTTTTTAATGCGAGAAAGAAATAAAACATTTTTGTGTTTATCAATAGAATTTTATTTATATGCATAAATAGTTTAATTATACAATCTATTTTTCATGAAAATGGTCATCAAAATTAAGAATAAAAAAGATGCACGCACATACAATGATCATTTTTATAAATTTCAGATCAAACAGTAAAAAATTATCTTTTAAAATTATAAATCTGGGTTCCATTTCATAAAATTGTCAAAAATCAATGAGATATTTTTTGAGGAATTTTATGATATGGTGTAATAATAGAGACAAAAAAGTTGATTTGTTTACAAAAAAATCTGATGTGACAACACATTACTTTCCCATTTATTAGATTGCACTTCATTTTATATTATAAAAGATGTTAATTTAAAAAAAATTTTATACACAAATTATTTTGAGATATCAAAGTTACGAAATTTAATTTGTAATTTAACATGGTAACTCATATTTTTTTAAAAAGCACTTATTTTATATTTCATCTTAACAATAAAATAACATGTTTGCATTGAAAAATGTTTAAAATTGTCATTTTCCAAAAAAAAATTAGAAATTTGTGGGATGCCGTGCCGTCTATATGCAATCAAATTTTAACTATGGTCGTAATGACGTCAGAATTAATTTTTTATAAGTAATTAAAAAATTCGTTTGATATTAATTACATAATATGTTTATATAAGTAAATTAGTTAAAATATTAAATTATAGTAATGAAACAATACAAATCACTTTGACAGATCAAAATTATCCAAGGCAAACCATATTCTTTTAATATCGCTTATTTAATTTTTGCATTTTTACAATAATTTAAGAGCAAACTATCAAGTGTGGGGTATCATAAGATGCGGAAAAATAATCTCGTTCGATTGATATGATTTTTAATCTCATATATTCCACCGGGAAGCGGCAATGCTCTTTAGCAATTTTCATTCTTCTAAAAAATGGGTTAAAAATGGACGGTTTTCAACCAAAATCTAATCAGCTCTTTAGACAGCTGCTTCAAACTAGTGTATAAAATTTCAACTCAATCGGTGCACGCGTTTGTCTGAAAACGTTGACGATAGAATGACCACACATCACACACACATCCGGAGACATCATTCCAAAATTGATCTTAAACAATTCGTATGGGCTCATAGACCATGGGAAAAATGCTAACTTAAAATTTTTTTTTAACTCAATAACAATACTTTCCTTTACTACGTAAATGAGAAAGTAAAAAAATTTCGCAAGTAATATAGGTCTTGCCTCTATTTTTTGTAAACAAAAGCAACCTATTTACCGTATTATAAATTTCACATATAATTATATTCTATGCTACCTCTAACAAATTTACAAAATCACCCTCGAGGAAATCACTGAAGCAATAGTTAAATTGTCTAAAAGCTTGAAATTGTACATTAAATTACAATTTTCTTATGGTAACTAATAATTTTATTTGATTTTGGCATTTTTCAAGTTTTTCACAGCATTTTTATGGTGTTGAGTAAAAATTTGATTATCATAACAAATAATTGCATGTTGTATAAAAATCACAGACTTGAAAATTAAAATTAATTTTGAACCAAGGTAGAGAGGTATGAGGGTCTTTTTGAATTGTTCGATTTTAACAAAACCGGTATTTATCAATAAAATTTAACAATTTTGACACAACAATTAAAGAACATTCAATAAATTAATTTTAATTATACAACATTAAGAGGAACACTGTGGCTTGGCACTTCGTAATCGACCTTCCCAAGCATCTTTTTCGTTTTGACGTTCTTGGCGTCTTTGCTCTGAAAAACAAAATTTTTTTTAACAAGTTAAATCAAAGCGGCGTAGTTGGAGTTATTCATCGCAAGAGTGACTAACCTGTAATCACCTGCAATTACGGAATCAGTTCTCTGAAGAAAACTAATTTTCAAACTATCCTGTAGATAGAAATGAAAATAAGCAAATCTCAATTATGATGGAATGAACACAGCTTTATTGTGATAAATCAAAAATACTTACCTCTAGCAACACGAAGAGCTTGTTTTTCCTGCTCAGCTTCTTCTTTACTTAACGATGACCTTGTACCGAGGTGGGTAGTAATCAGTCTGCGTGCAGTTTGCATACTTGTAGGAGGACGTTTCATTGCAGGCTTCAAATCAGCATTACATGCTGTAGCAATTGCAACAGAACTTCCTTCACTTAATGGACGTGATTTAATAATATCGTGGTCGATTTCTAACGCCCTCAAAGCTGTAAAATATTTGCCATTAAAACAATAATCAACACCTGTTTTAACCCTTTCACCGATTTTACCAAAATTTGGGGGTCCAAAATATTTATGCTTAAAGGCATTCAAAATGTTGGGTCAAGGGGTTATTTTATTCTTAAATTTTGGCAAGTTTATGGATTTATTTAGAATCAAGAAAAATAAATTTATGATTTCGAAATTTTAATAATAAAAAAAAAATCATTATTTAAAAATTTTTAAAAGGGAAAATAAATTGATAAATCTTTAATTACGAGGACCATTGTGATATTCTTTGAAGAAAATTATATCTTATATATAAAAATTTATGTGATTGTTATTGACAAATTTTTAGCATTTCTTTCTTCATTTTTTACCCACAAATTTGTGGGTTTCTGAAAATAGTTTCTTCATTTTTTACCCACCTAATTTTAGTGCAACTGAAGGTAAAAGTAGGTTGCTCATGACATTGTATCAATTATTAATTAAAATATCGTCATTTGTGGCTTAAAAATTTTAAATATACTCGTGAAAACGTTCGATATTGATGCGCAAGAGTAGATAAACGAGATTTTCATTTTTGCGTTTTGGACAATTGATTTTTGCATAAACGAAATGAATAATTTTAAATTGGGTGGAGGGGAATCGACGAAACGCTGTACTGAACTTTAACATAACTTCTGACAAGCTTTTATTTTCAACCAATTACTCACATTCCACACCTTTTCCACCAGTAATTCAGAAAACCTCACCTGCTGTTCAGAAATCGTGAATTGTAATTCAGATTTATTGACTGATATTCAGAAATGTGAATTGTAATTCAGATTTGTCAACCGATATTCAGAAATTGTGAATTATAATTCAGATTTGTCAACTGATATTCAGAAATCGTGAATTACAATTCAGATTTGTCAACTGATATTCAGAAATTGTGAATTGTAATATTTCTGTAACGATTTTTGAATATCAATTGACAAATCTGAATAACCGTTGATGATTTCTGAATATTAATTGACAAATCTGAATAACGGTTGACGATTTCTGAATATCAATTGACAAATCTGAATAACGGTTGACGATTTCTGAATTACTGGTGGAAAACATGTAGACATTCAATTTGGTACACAGCTTCCACTAATGGAGCATATAAATATAAGAATTACGTACAAAACTCTGATCTCCATCACGCTATTATTATTGTTTGCCCATTTTTGATCACCTGGAAAACTGAAATTTTGCACTGACGTAGGTTCGGTATTCCTTACGCCAAGAAAAATCGCAAAAAATTACATGCAAGTTATTGGAGCTTCTCCGATTTTATTACACACGCCCTGTACCAACTTTTTGAATCGTAAGAACCGTAAAGTTCGGTTTACACCTCAAATTTTAAAATTGAATTATTGCTACAATTTTGTAATTTTACGTGTAAACCAAACTATGCGGATTTTAACGATTTGAGTTGGAGAATAGGGGTGTAAGGATAGATGGCGTGATAAGGCAAATTCACGTTTCAGCTCCAATGCCATTTTTCAGGTTACTAATCTCTCTAAAATAGTTCAAAGTTCGTTTCAACTTTCTACCTAGCTTGTGAAGCTATTGGCGATTTATACTACCGTTGGTGGCGCCCCTAACAACAGCAATACGTATATTTCGAAATTCAAAGTCATATTCTGGTAAAAATTTGCAAACATTTCAGTATGGCGTTAAATTTATTGTAATATATTTTCTTAATAAACATCCAATTCAAAATAAAGCGTTTAAATGAATTAAAATTGGTATAGATTTGAAAGCCTGGAATGCAAGGTTTTTCTCTTTGACCTTGATGTTTTGTCAATTGGCTACACAGATTGGTAGTAAATATAGAACCAATTCGTAAATCCACAACATGTTGATGTTCAGTGTGGGGTCGTGCTAAGAAATTCTGTGAAGACCGCAAGCAGCAATCATACCAAACCACTGTTGTAGTTAATGAAAAAGTTATAACCTGCTTAATATCTTGACAATTCGCAATTTACATTAAGTAAACGCCACCATGCGGGAGAATTTCAAATTAGTAAGTGACGTATTAAATGAAAATAAAAATTCATTTTTCAGGCTCAAAATATAAAAAAATCAAGTAATTAACAAAACATATTACAATATATTTAACACCATACTGAAATGTTTGAAAATTTTCACCAGACTATGACTTTGAATTTCGAAATATACGTCTAAACACAGCCATGGTTTTGTTGCTGGTGGCGCCACCAACGGTAATGTAAATCGCCAATACAATTTACCCCTCATACAAAATTGAATTTAAAATCTCATTAATCTACTTGTGCGCGTCAGAATCAATGTTTTTGTTAATATTTGCCAATGTTTCCTCAGTCTTCGAAATAAATACATTTTTATAATAACAAATACACTCTTGCAATTTTGTTCATCAAAATTTTGAAAGGCAGGAAGAAAAAAACAAAATGCGTCAAACCTACCTTGTGAGGAAGAAGTCAGGACCAATAACGCGTGCGTATCATCACACCATTTTATATACATCTGTTCTTTATCCACACTGGAATATAATTGAATTAAATCTTGAGTTTTGAATGTCGATGGAAAATCATATAATTCGATGACATGATCCAAATCTGGACATTTTGTATTTTGATAGGCACTATAATCATGACTAGCTTTGACTACTTTTACATCACAGCCTGTATGTTTTACAATCTACAACAAAAAAAATACGTTAAAAGGTTTTATTTTTAAGTTTAGAACTTCAAAAAATTACAAAAAGGTGTGGAAGGAAATCTAAACATTGGAGAAATAACCAATACAGTAGAGGACTGAACACGAATTGAAGAAGTAATAATGTGAACCCGCATCGTCTTCTTCGTCTGTATTCATCCACTCCCGCATGTACACCTCTCTCATTTCTCTCCAAGCTCCCGCCGTTGCCTTCTGAAACCAGTCCCATCCCGCTATTTTTTGGGGTCTTCTCACACTTCTTTTAGACATTCTTGGGCGCCAGTGTATAGTTTTGTATGTTCTCCTTGTAGAATCATGCCTTGCCATGTGTACCACCCAATGTCACTTAAATTGGGATACTCTGCCTATTACGTCAGGGGTTTTTGTTCTTTTTATTTCTACACCTTTTCCACCAGTAATTCAGAAATCGTCAACCGTTATTCAGATTTGTCAATTGATATTCAGAAATCGTCAACCGTTATTCAGATTTGTCAATTGATATTCAGAAATCGTCAACCGTTATTCAGATTTGTCAAAACCGTTATTGCCATGGTTTCCAAACCATATAGCAAGCGGTAACAGGCAGAATGCATACACTTTTCTTGTATCTCTATGTTCACTTAGCTTGGGTGAAAGATTTTTGAATATATTTTTCATTGCCAGTGCGAACAATTTTGGCGATATTCGGGTATCTTGTTTGGTCATATCTTCATTTATCTTTACATGGGGTGTAGCTTTTTCTGGCATGATAAATATTGGTTTATGAAGAATGTAAAAAGAAAACAAAGGAAGAAATGCAAAGGATAGTAGAAAAATATGAAGAAAAAAGAAATAAAGGCAATAAATTGAAATGATGAAAAATAAAGAAATAGGAAAGTTTTCTCAAGAAGTTAAAAAAGAAATAATTGGATACCAAAATCATGCATAATATTGTAGAAGTAAAGCAGGAAGAGATGACTGAATAGAAGACGACAAAAGAAGAATTGACCCACGGTTACTGATCTAGGTTAAGCTATTTTAACCAGCTGTGAATACAATGAAATTAGAAATTTGCTACTTATTATTATTATTTGCAGCATTACATCCTACTATAGGATAGAGCTGTCCTAACGGACTTACAAAATCCATTTATTGAAGTGGATTAATCCTCATAAATACATATCGTTACACTACAGGTCCCGATGCATTTTAGCTTCACGCACAATTTCCCTCCATGCTGCTCGATTCCTCACCTTCCGCGTCCAGTCTCTCACATCCAACTTTCTAAGGTCTCCTTCCACTCTTCTTAATCTCTGGGCCTTGATGAATTTCACTATGTCTTCCCCAGACATTTCTTCAATTAGTTCTGAGTTATTCTTACTTCGGTATTGTCCATTTATTTGTTTGTGTCCCACTATCGCCCTGAAGACCTTCCTTTCAAATACTCTCAAGTGTCAGGCAGATCACTTCAGTTGCATGCAATTTGCTACTATCAAATATAAAAGCGAAAATAACAAAAACTATAAATCAAAGAATCAAAGAAACCATTTACTATGCGATTACGGATGAATAAAATAAAAATTACTTACTTCTTCGAAATATTTAATTTGTAAATCACCTTCATCATCAAACAAATCTTCCCAATTTGACACATTTTCTAGCTCCGTACTTTCTTCCTTTTCTAGAATTTTTGGTTTCGGCAAAACTTCGTTATGAATATTTTCATCATGAATATTTTTTATTATAGATCTCCGTTTCCTACTAATATTTTGAAGTGCCTTTTGCATCTCTTTCTCCATATCAGCTTCACAATCTTCACTTTTTGTTTGTTTCCCGTCATCATATGGGATATACAATTGAGACATTCGTGTGTCTTTTAAATTGTTACTATTTTTTGTAGTAACCTGTTTATTGTGAGCGATTGAAGATTTTTTTATTGGTGCATCCGATATGAGTATAACATCCTTTGTTTTTAAAGAATTTGTCAGCACAGTTTGTACAATTTCTGGTTGTTCAGGCACCTTGTGACTTTCGTTGCAATTTTCACTAACAGGTGAACTTTGTTTGGTCACAACAGCACTTTTTAATTCACTAGATTTATTATCGACACTTAAAACTTCCACTTCTTCACTAAACTCATTTACACTATTTTCTAGTCGACAGGTACTCGGAGCAACAATTTCAAACACTTTTTCCATAATATGCGACAAAGTTTCCGATATAAATTCTTCGTTATTTATATCATCTTTCAAATCATTCTTGTGTTTGTCCTCCGATGACCTTTCGTTTTTTGTACTTTCTCGACTGCCTCTTCTACAATTACAAAGGTTTAATTGAAAAAAAGTAAAAACAAAGCTGGACTTGCTTACTTTTTAGTTACAGAACGTTGTGCCGGTGGAACATAGTAGGTTTGTGTTGGTCTATTAACACGAGATTGTTTTTTTGTCTTTTTGATTTCATTAGCATCTCTTTTCGTTGTTTTAATAACTTCCATTGCTGGTTCGATTGACTCTCTAAAATTTCAAAATAAGTATTACCAAATAAAACTTACATAACACAAAAATTACACAATATTAGAAAATGCTTACTTTAATATTGCTTTTTTAAATACAATTGCAGCTTGACTAGGGCCTTCTCCAAACGGAAATACATTTAAATCGAAAATAAGTGCTTGGTATCGTAATAATTTAAGAAAAAACGGTTTCAACTTTGGGAATAAAACACTGAAAGTAAATGAAAGTAAAAGCAATTTTACATAACAGTGAAGTCACAATCTAAGACTTTCTCTTTCCTTCCGCGTGCAACATTCCTTTTCCTGCTTTGTTCTCATGTTTTATTTAAAATTTTAATGCATGGAATTTTTCAAAATTACAAAGCAAAAAAGTGCAGCATCGAGATTTTCGAGGTTAATATTATTACTTACCAATAATCATCTGGAAGTTGCAGGATAACATTAAAATCTTCTTTAACGCATCCAACAAATTCACGATCACAAAATATTTTATTTATTTTCGATGACAAATAAGACAATATTGTATCAATATCACCATCAGTCATACTAAAATACTTGTACGAAGTATAACGTCGTACTTTTCGTACAAAAAGGACCTTGAATTCCTTGAAAGCGAAAGCTACCGTAGATTAAACACAGAGACGGAGTTCAGTTTTTTTGCAAATTATAAATAGAATTAACATTAAAAATTATTAATTTTGACAAACCTTAATTTGAATAAAATTAGTATAAACATAACCTGTCAAGTTACGATAATTCTACCCCAACCAATCACGATGCGCAAGACTAAAATTGTCAAATTTTTAATTCGCCCTGATACTGTTGTGACAGTTATGTCACCTACATACAGAGTGGCACATATATCGTCGAAATTTATAACTTTAAAGTATAATTTTGAAAATATAATTTCCCATCTAAGGGGCAGTTGTATAACAAAAGATTATCGTCGAGTTAGAGTTAACCCAGAGATTGCTCCTATTTAATTGATTGATACACCAAAACTCCTTAGGTTAACTCCGATTCGAGGATGATTTTTATTTATACAATTGACTCTTAGAGGGCCTAGAAAGCAGGACCTATATAGACTGCCCTTAGGGAGGGGGATTTGCAATATATAAAATGTAAAAAAAAAATTTCAAAAACGCACATCACATTGGGAAGTACAGCAGATAGGGGTAAACACTTTCCCCCCACCCACCCAACCCTTTAATATTGACAATCAAGATTGCAAATTTAGGATATTTTTGAATACGGTCCTGATTAATTATTTGTTTTTGTAATGGTATTTTAGTATTGGTCTTGCGCATTAAACGTGGTTCAGCGTGGGAATTTTTGTAGCCCTAACCTGCTGCGCTGTTGACCACTTGTTTACCCAGAATTATCGGTAAATGTCAAAAGTGAGTACCTCTAATCTGTGAACCGTGATTTTTTAGTTGTGGTAAAAGTGAATGTTATCGTAATAAAGAAAAAAAACTATGCGGTTTTGAAATATTCTGACACAGTTTTTCCAATACGTGTTTAGAATTGTCTTAAAGTTTAAACCATAAGGATTGAATATGTCAAGTTCTGCCGGCCGTGTGATTATTTATGGAGGAAGAGGTGCTTTAGGCGCTAAATGTGTTTCTCATTTTAAATCTCAGAATTGGGTAAATATTTTCTCCAATTTAAATAAATCTTATATAACAAATTTCTTGTTTCAGTGGGTGGGGTCCATTGATTTAGGAACTAACGATGATGCCGATTTCAATATTTTGGTTAACAGCAACGATACCTTGCCGGAACAAGTAAGTAAACGTAATTTTTATTTAAATTTAGTTATTGTTTACTTGTGAAGTAAACTTAAATAACCCTAACTGGTAATACTCTATGATGTAAACTTTTTAATTACCAAGTACAAATGGAATTTGTTAACGCTTATTAAATTTTCCATGGAGCGTAACTTAATTATTCCATAAAAGTCACGTTAGCTATGCTAGGAATGTAAACATAACTGGAGGGACGGTGAAAATCTTGTTATCTCTTTCTATTTTTTAATTGCACTTAAGTAAAAGTTGAAACATACTTTGCAAATCGTGGTAGGGATATTACCGGTTCGTTATTTGCATCATTTACTAACAAAGGATACTGCAACATTGCATGAACGATTTTAATATATCTTTGTTTATGTTGTAATTTAAAAAACAAAGGTTTCACTTGCATAGATGCTACATAAAAGATCTTTGTTTTTCTTAAATTGATCGAGCAGCTGGGAAGAGCTGTTGGGTACGTCCTAGGATGCTATTTGAACCCTCAAAACTAAACTACAATTCAGAAAGTCCAAAACTATTAGTTCTTGTTTAATTGCAATGTGATGAGGTCACTTCTACATGGAACTCATTGGTTTTGAGAGCGATGTCTGGAACTGCTTTCTACCATGTCATACTTTCTGTTTTGACCTTTGACTTCTTATTGAATATTTTTAAATTACTGCGGTTCTAGTACGTGATTGCTATGGTTGTGCGGCCTAAAGGCCGCACTCAAACTTTTTAGGCTTGTAACTAAAAAATCAGATTTGCGTTAAGAACAGATTTCCAACCACCCTCCCCCCTGGCACAGTTGGTCGCAATCTTTGGACCCCCGCAGGAACATCCTATGGTCAAAAATCAAAGACCCCCCTTCATTGGTTTACATAACCACATAAAAAAAATTCAAACACAATTTCCTTAGAAAGACCAAAAACGGACGTCACATTTATCCAACCCCCCTCCCCCTTGTCACACTTGGGGCCGGTTGTATAACAGAGGAGGTTCAACCTCGAGTAAGGGTTAACCCAGGGATTTCTGCCATTTGCTTGGCTGATACAGCAAAAATCCTTATGTTAACCATTACTCGAGGTTGAACCTCCTCTGTTATACAACCGGCCCTTGGTCACATTTTGTAACCTTCCCCCCTCCCCTAATACACTACTGCTGTTTTATAATATTATAGATCAGGGCTGTCCAACTTTTTTACAGAGCGGGTCATTTTTCGTTTAGTACGACCACAAGTAGAAATATAAAGATACAAAAACTACAACAAGGTTTCCAACTGGCGTGGCGGACCACGAGTTTATTTTTATGGCCTACGTACGTCTAATATGGCCAATAATAACTGAATGCGTTATGAATAGACAAAAACTTATCAAGGTGATAATAATACATAAGCATGTTATGTATGCACAAATATTAATAAAACTCAAACTGATTACTTACTCGGTTCGGAGGGTGACTGCTGATTGGACTGGACTACACTGGACTTCCTTGTCTCACACCCCAAGGTATCTTGGGGTATCGACTTCACAATCAGCTTACCAACCCAAGGATATTACCTCTAGCCAATCACCGTTCACCCCTCCTACCCGCTATTTATTTAACATTCAATAATAATATAAAAACCCTACAGGGCCGTCTTGCATACATCACAAAGTGCTACACCTTTTCAACCAGTAATTCAGAAATCGTCAACCGTTATTCAGATTTGTCAATTGATATTCAGAAATCGTCAACCGTTATTCAGATTTGTCAATTAATATTCAGAAATCGTCAACAGTTATTAAGATTTGTCAATTGCAATTCACGATTTCTGAATATCAGTTGACAAATCTGAATTACAATTCACGATTTCTGAATATCAGTTGACAAATCTGAATTACAATTCACGATTTCTGAATATCAGTTGACAAATCTGAATTACAATTCACGATTTCTGAATATCAGTTGACAAATCTGAATTACAATTCACGATTTCTGAACAGCAGGTGAGGTTTTCTGAATTACTGCTGGAAAAGGTGTAGTCTTGATATATCAACAAATATCTTGAATAATCAACTTTTGTCCTGTCACATATAATCGGGGGGGGGGGGCAAATGTACGAGCACACAAAAGAGGATTAAGTTAAGTACAACATTGGTACGTTCAATCGCTTTTATTCTTTGGACGCTAAATTTTGATTAATTTTGACAAATTTGCGAACAAAAGTGTAAAAAATAGTATATATATTACGGGATTTAAAATGGTAGTATACTCCCTAACTGTCTAATGTACTATTTTATTGGCAACCAACCGAAAATAAAGGGCCATCTACTTATTGTCATATTTGTTTTGCCTTGCCTTGTCTTTGTAGCACAGTAGAGTACCAGGGAATATCCCTATACCTCCTTCGTTAGATAGTTTTTACCAGGAATGCTGGTGTTAGTAAATTTGGGACTAGATCCCTTGTGATAGAGGCAATACTAGTTGGGCGGACCGTTGGTCACATAATAGAAGGTGGAATTCAAACCATAGCATCATATCCCAGAAAGATGATTTTTTGGTCTCGCAACAGACAAGAATGGCCATACTAGTTAATAGACTTGTTCTATTTCTTGAACAAAATATGTAGTTTAAGTTCGTGCCCCATTAATCAATTGTGATCCCAATATGCAAAGCTCTGCTCACTCGTCTTGGAACATTTGATCTTACTCTAGATAAAAATAACGTGACGAATATTATTACCCACCTATAAATTACTAGCTCCCCTAGGAGATTAGGTCACTCATAAATTATTGAAGGATATTCATAGCATTTGAAATCTTAAAAATAACTAAAGTCGCTCAATCTTTTAGGAAGAAAAGGTTTTGGGTTCAGTAGGATCTGTACTAAGTGGGCAGAAATTGGATGCAGTCATTTGTGTTGCTGGTGGTTGGGCTGGAGGAAACGCCAAAAAAGGTAAATTATTATTCATTAGAAAAGTCCAAAAGAAGTTCCTTTCATTCATCTGCTTCATACCACCTCAACACTGAACCATGAAATTTTTAGATCTTGCCAAAACTGCAGATTTAATGTGGCGCCAAAGTGTCTGGAGCTCTCTTATATCATCCAGCATTGCTGCAAGTCACCTTAAAAATGGCGGTTTACTGACCCTTACTGGGGCCAATGCTGCTCTTCAAGAAACTCCAGGTGATTTGAAAACGTTATTTACCAAATCTTCCATAACATAACTTTTATCTAGGTATGATTGGTTACGGTCTTGCTAAAGCTGCTGTGCATCATTTGACCAAAAGTTTAGCTGGCCAAGGTAGCGGTATGCCTCAGGATTCCGTGAGTGTCGCAATTTTACCGATTACATTAGATACACCAATGAACAGGAAGTGGATGCCGAATGCGGATTTCACTACCTGGACGCCTCTCGAATATATTTCAGAGTAAGTAACTTACTTCCCATTTTTTGCAACTTATCACGTTCAATTTTTTTAGATTGTTTTGGAAATGGACCACTAATCAAGACAGGCCTGCAACTGGAAGTTTATTGCAGTTGGTAACGAAAAACTCGCAAACTGAGGTCATTGCCGTCTAAGACATAATCTCACATTTACACAAAAACTAGAGTTGCTAATATTTTGTTGTGGACCAATCGATATTAATGCCAAACGCTTTTTAAATGAAAAATAAGTATCGTTAATATTCAATTCGTTGCTTTTTTGAATAAATAGTTTTTGAAAATTATTCGTAATTTTTTTATGTGGGGTCGCACATTAGTCTACAGGGGCTGATTTTACACCATTACTCCCGATAATACTTGTTTGTTTTAATTCTTTCGAATTTGAGCACTGCAAAACTGCTCTGAAATTTTAAAAAAATCGCCTGAGGCGCTGCTAATAAGTTGTGCTTTAAAAATCGCCTATGGTGCATTTTATTTATTCGCGAGCATTTTTAATGTTTACTTAAGCTGCTCAAGTTATTTTATAAAAAAATTTCAGTTTATTGAACTTTGATTTCATCCTATAGATAAATTCCTAACCTAAAAATAACTGTGCGGGGTTATGTCAGGTGCTCCAAGAAGAGATTTTTATAAGTTGAAATTGCTGCTCGGAATTGCGGTGGCTATACATATAGGAACTTATTTTGCCAAACCTTACTTATTACGCAAAAAGGAGTCAAATCCAGACGAAAGTAATTCTGATAGTTGAATTATTGAAATGCGAATTAAGAGACCATCTGGATTAAAAGGATACGAAATAGGATTCTGTGTTATAATTGGATTCCTTGGAGGTGTTTATATTTGGAAACCACTTATTTTAAAGCATTTAGCCCCAAAGCCCAGTAAAGAAAATACCGATCAAGAATGACTTTGTACAGAAGTTGGGTTAATCAGCAACGAGGAAAACCGGTGTGGTTGATTTTAGCTGGAGTTGGAGCAATATCAACTGTATATATTGGATATAACAAAATGTGGTTGCCGTATCGTCAACGTAGGAAACGTGAAATAGCTGCAACTTACGGGAGTTTCCTTTATGAAAGCGAAACGAAACGCTAATGTTTTAATTGAAATGTAGCATAGATTTAAATAAAGGTGACTAAACATTTATTATTCTATTTGTTTATTTATTTCTACCGTTTTACAAAAAAAAAACATCGGTAATAATTTAATGAACTTAACATGATTTATTACTACGTATTACATTATTTTATTCCGTCCTGAACTTGCCATTGTAATAGGGTAAAAATTCTACTACTGCTTTCCAGTCGGTCATATAAAGTAATCCTACGGTTGCACTTCCACCAAAGGCTATTCCAGATCCTAACCTGTAGGTAGAGCCAAGTTACATAATCAATTTTCTACAACCATCTTTTACTTACCATAAACCGGCTAATTCCAAGTGTTTTTTACCCAAACGGCCTAATAAACTCATTTTACTGCAATAAATCAATACTTTACGTAAAACCAAATTATATAAATTTATCGAACAGCCACTGACGTAAACGTCAAATTAATGTTGACAATTAATCGATAAACCGATAGATGGCGCTTGTTTGTTTAATCTTTGTACCAAGCAGTACCGCACTTTTACAAAATCTTTGTGGTCATAATTTCAAAATGCATTTTATCATTGATACCGTATCAGAATCTACTTATTTTCAAAATATTCTGCTTGGACTTGACGAAACATTAGGTAACATATTAGTGACTTTTTTGTTGTTATTGCAATTATTTAAGAAAAACTGTAAGTACCTATCAAGTTTTTTAATTTTAAGTTCTCTAACAAAGACATTAACAAATTGGGGTTTTAATCCATGAGCTTATTTTTAAAAGGATGATGGTGCAAAGACAGAATCTTTTTATTAAAATTTTCATTTTCCAGAAAAATGTGTTGGTATCAAAAATATCAATTTAAAAAAAGTAAATCCATTGATGTATTCCGAAATATCTGCTTGGGAACATAAACATGGGGTTCTATTACCAGAAGATTTGCGTTCATTTTATTCTTCTTCCAATGGTTACTTCTTTGAATGGACTTACGGATTTGATGGTAATTTAAAGGCCCTTTTGAATTCCATTAAGATTTATTTGTTTTATGTTAATAACATTCCATTCAGGGATTTCCTAAACCTTATAGGGATGTAACAAGGGAAGGGTAAATATACGAATATTTCCTGAGAACGGTTTTTATGACCACGATCATTCATTTCGATGTCCCTCCTAAACCAAAAATATGCCCACTCTAAAATTTGGCATGCAAGTAGCCAAAAGTATAATAAAGATATTATATTTTTTTGAGAATTTTAAATTACCCCACTTTTGGGGGAGGGGCACTCAAAGTCAAAATTTGAACAGGGCCCCCATTTTGTGACCTTAATTATTATTTACTGAAAAGTTCGCTTTGTGAAAAATTCACTCAAAATGCCTATTCAATATCTTCATGTTATAAAGAAAAAATCGTATCTCTTAATGGTGCGGTTTGGTCACTAGAAATAATTTATCAAAACTCCACAAGCTAAAGTTAACTTATTTTGGAGGGCTATACAATGTAAACGGGTCACTTTAAGGCCAAACAATGAAATACGGGTCTGTTTATTTGGTATAACTTAGAAGTATTCCAAATTTGAGTAAAATCGAAGAGGTACATGAAAATACGTTAGTTGATTTGATATGAAATAACCCAATATTATCATTTCCTTTGGAACTCACCGAGAGTAATTTTGAGCCAAGAATTAAAAAAAAACATGGATCAGCACTGACGTACAGTAGAACTCCAATTATCCGAACTCCGGCTATTCGAATCGCTGATTATCCGAATCGCTTTCAGAAAAAAATTTAAGACGGAAACGTACTGCGATTCGCAACAGCGCCGTAGCGAGCTCTTCTGGCGCCTGAGGCAAATTTGAATATATGCGTTCCCCTCCCAAAAGATTCCTATCATTTTGAAAATTTTAAACTCTTATTTATTGGGTTTTGTCGAGGTTTAGCGCCCCCATTGCGATGGCGCTAGCTTAGAGTAATGAAAACAAATGGATGCTTATCAGGAACTCATTTAGGCTGCCGGGTCTGGGGAGTATGGAATACCCCCCAGGTACACTTAATTTATTGCGAAAGAAAAACTTTTACTTATGAAAAATATCACCAAAAATACCCCCCCCCCTGCCGGATTACAAACAAATATTGCAAAAGATTCAATGAAAAATAATAAATTTTGATGGTTCTGAATAATGAAAAGTGTACCTGGGAGGTATTCCATACCCCCCCAGACCTCCCGGTCGTGTAATATCGATTTTTATCGTTGGAAACTTCTGAAGATCTTATATAAAATACGAATAGTATGTCAGAATCACCGTTTCCATAGTAACGTAACGGAATAAACCCCCCCCCCCAATGGAGATTATTATTATCGGTAGGAATTTTTCTTTTCAATTTAAATATATTTAAATAACTGTTGCGATAGTTTTACCGGTTACCCAGTCAGTTAAAGGGAAATTAAAAGCAACGCGGGGTTGGAATCAACTTTCCTAAAATCCCCAGTCTAAAGGCTGGTACAGACACGGCTAGTAATTTAGTCTAGTAGCAAGTGTTGCTAAGATACTAACAAATTATTTCGATTATTTTGACATATTTCAGCTAGACTGGTTCAGACACGGCTAGTGATTTAGTCCAGTAGCAAGTATTGCTAAGATACTAACCGAAATATGTCAAAATAATCGAAATAATTTGTTAGTATCTTAGCAACACTTGCTACTAGACTAAATTACTAGCCGTGTCTGTACCAGCCTTTATCATTGGACCAAATCTGAAGAGGAGAAAACTCTCTACAAGACGAGGTTTCAGGATTTACTTCAGATCTGAAGTTGAGATGTTCAGCAACCAATGACTTTCATTTGCAATACATACTAATGTACAGCACTTGTAAGTACGCTATATAACATGTAAAAGTGTTGCCTTTTCATTTAATTAATTAAAAATCCAGACAGTACCTTTTCCCAATCTCAAGTCCGGTCCCAATTGATTCGGATAATCAGAGTTCTACTGTACTTTGTCATCGTGGATACAGTCTCGGGAACGGTCGTGTGATTCCGATTATGGCAAAATCTCAAATAGACAGTTTTCATTGGTTTAAAATTACTCGGTGTATTATTTTAAAACAGATAACGTAAGCGATAATTTCAGATGAAAATGACGAAGAAAATATTGTCGGGAAGATCACGCTAAATCCACTGGAAGAGGTCGTGCCAGTTTTTGGATATGAAACGACCAACGAAACTGGAGTAAAATTTGAGGGTGACCGCTACGCTCTCAAACTGTCTTCTGAAAGCAAAGTTTTTTCGTTATCCATAATTCCGGAACGTGGAAAAGTGAGTTTTGCTTCCAAACCGAATTAAAATTTTTACCAACTTTTTGAAGGTTGTTTTAGTTTACTTATACCCAAAATACGCTCCGACAATTTGGATTTTAACGGCAAATATGAATTTTTATTATTTGGCGGACGACATAGCAACTTATTTTCGTATGGCGATTACCCATTTGGGAATTCCAAATTGGCAACTGGCATACACGCCACAAGGAGTTCCTCAATGGTCAGAAAATATGTTTATAATTTTAGCACCTCATCTACTTCCACTTAATAAACGTCTAGAGAAAGTAGGGCACGAACGAAAGCAACGGAAAGATGAAGATTTTCACGACGTTTCCATTAACAATTTGGACCCCAACGTTTTTAAAATACCACCTCGTTCTAACGTCTCTGTTCCACCGTTGTTAGATCTTCCGACAACAAATTCGGAGTTATCGAAGCATTCCAAAAAAAATAAACAACAAACTCAAGCGAAACAAGTAATTCAGCACATAAAACAGCACAAATTTCAAAGAAAACCATTGTACTATTTGAAAAAACGTTAACTGATAAATAAAATTGATTATAATATTGTGACAGTATTTTATTTTTAATGTTTACATTATGTAATTAAATTTTTTTTGATGGTCCCTCGTATATGAAATTTTTGGTTTCTTTCATGTCATGTTGACAGATCACTGGTTACGTGACAATGTAAACAAAAATGGCAGACGTCATTTTCTAAAATTGTGAACTGTTGTGATTTTAAATAACGTTTGAATTTAGAATGTTGAACTTTTATGATCGTTTATTAAAACCATTGCATGTTAGTATTAACATAAGAAACGTAATTACAAGAGTAATTTGCAGTTTAATTTTGTTATAATTTAGGTGGCCATTTTCTGTAGTGATGCCAACTGTAGAAGTTGTTTTCATTTTATAAATTTCTAGTGCAAATTTAAGATGGCGTATACTAATATAATGGCTGATAATGAATTTAAAGTATTGATATTTATTATAAATTTATAATTTAATATTTCAGCATGTATATTGCATTTACATTGAGAAGAGAATGATATTCCATCTTAATGATTTTTTAAATTAAATATATTTTTTATTTTCTGTATTACATAAACCTGGTAAGTGTTTTTTAATTACCTTCGCTAATTTGTTTTGGTTTTCTTAATTTGAAATTAACGTTTAGTATATTCTGATTTCGTTGTTTTAGGTTCTGTTGTGTCATTTAATTTTAAAAGACAATAAATAGCTCTATTTCGCTACCGAAATTTATTATCGATGAATACCTCGAATTGGTATATGTGAGACACCAAACTTAAAAATGATACTTAGGAATTGAAATTTATTGTAACCTCTGAAACAGGTAACTATTTTTTAATTATTTATTACTTTTCCACGAGGGATTAATCACAGAGGAAGTTTAGTGTACAAATCTCGTGGCGTTCTGTGGAAGTCTTTTGGCATTATGTGGAATTCTTTACATTAATTTTGCAGTCTGGTGTACATGAATTTCGCTTGTGATTAACCCCTCGCTTTTCCATTTCATTTTTGTCACCTTGTAAAAATCGAATGTGATTTTAATTCATCATTTTTTAAAAATTGAATGTCTGATTTAAATAATTCATTAAACAAAACACAAACAATTTCTTTATTGTTTTTAAACTGTACAAAACTGTTCCCAGCCTTATCAACTTAATGAGTGTGCATGGCTTCGTTTACTTTATATTTGTTTATATAAGAAAGGTATATAGGGTGTTGCACAAAGTTAAATTCACTTAGTATTTACATTTTATCAAAACCCGCCTCTGTAGCTGCAACGAGAAGGAGAAGTAGTAGTGGTGGTAAATTCAAAACAGTCGAAGCTTACGTGTCTATTGTATAGCTTGATAAATTTTTGTTCCTCTTAATTTGTGAATCATACATGATGAATTTTAAAAATCGGGGCCATATTTATCCCAATTGTCGTCAAGTTGCTTCACGGTTGTTGAAATTACTTCAAGTGATGCAACCAACATTCGTTTTTAGTTGTTTATCTAGGTAAGAACTTACAATTTTCAATTTATTAATCACACCTAGTTTTGAACTTCATTTAATCAGTTTATTGATATATATTATTTTATGTTTAGCAAATTTCAAACTTGTTGATAATCATGACTGATTAGGTCTTTGTTTTGCGTTTCATTATCGCAGTTTTTATTTGTAGCTAGTCACCTTTTGCAATAAACACCCTTAGTAACAATCAAGTTGCAGTTGGTTGCAGTGACACACTTTTGCAGGTGTCAAATGTTTATAGTTTGTTAGTTGTTTATATTATTCCCCTTCTTATTTTCACAAGAATGGCGTCAAATCATTAAGTTTTATGTGAATGTTTACTTACATGTGGTAGATAAGAAGTTTGATTGTGTTTACTGTAGGGTTTATAACCCCATTAGATTTGAACTTTTAAGTTTTATTTTGTTGATCATTATGAAAAGGTGAAACAAATTTAAACAAAATTAAATCATATAAATGTGGTTGTTTTCAGAAATAGACGAAAAATGGCACAACTTCCACTACAAAAACGTGGTCGTGGAAGTAACAGTGGCGAACCATCAAGTTCAGGTACGACTTCCACAAATTCTACAAATCAACTGCCGATAATAACCACAAGTCCTGGGACATTAACCGATGAATTAGCAGCTTTGTTTGAATGCCCAGTATGTTTTGAAATTGTACTACCGCCAATTATGCAATGCCATGTTGGTCATCTTGTTTGTTCGAGTTGTCGTCCTAAGCTTTCTTGTTGTCCAACATGCCGCGGTACTTTAGGTATGTCGCTAACGAGAAGTTCCGTCGGGTGTTTAACTATTCCGTGCTTTCAGGTAACATTCGTAACTTGGCTATGGAAAAAGTGGCAAATAATTTAATGTTCCCTTGTAAACACAAACAAACTGGCTGTCGTATGTCTTTTGGTTTAAATGAGAAAGCCGAGCATGAAGAAGTATGCGAATTTCGTCCTTACAGTTGCCCTTGTCCTGGTGCATCATGTTCTTGGCAGGTTCGTTTTAAAAAGTTATTTATATAACTAAAAATTATTAAAATTTTTATTTAGGGACAATTGGAAAAGGTGATGGTTCATTTACAACTTGCACATAAGAATATAACAACTTTGAATGGTGAAGATATAGTATTTCTTGCAACTGATATCAATTTACCAGGAGCAGTAGATTGGGTTATGATGCAAAGTTGCTTTGGACATCATTTTATGCTAGTCCTAGAAAAACAAGAAAAATGTGATGGACATACGCAATTTTTTGCAATTGTACAGTTAATTGGATCTCGTAAACAAGCAGAACATTTTGCCTATCGGTATGTATTTTAAATCTATTTTTCATTTTTCATACCTTGGTTCGAATTGTTTAGTTGAAACATTATTTCGACACCCCCAAGGAACAAAGCCGTAACTCGAGTTACGTCATATTTGAGTTATGACTACCGCTGTAATCCTGAGAAAAATACCTTTCTTTTGGTAAAAAAAAGTTTACTTTACGACCCATAATTCCAGAGATAATCAGTGGAACAAAGCCGTATCTCAACGTTTGAGATATGGGAAACTTTCAAACCGCTCTCCTGCAAAATAGGTAAAAATGAGTTACGGCTTTGTTCCTTGGGGGTGTCGATTTGTTGAGTAAACAATGACAAATTGCTGAATTTTTGTTGAATTAATTTATTTCAATTCATTTGTCATAAAATGTAGTGTAAAACCACGAGTTCAAAAAAGTTACTTCTGAGACTTTTTCACAAATTTGATTTAACTTCAGCTTAATTTACGGAGTGGCCTAATTATATCTAATTCTTTCACACTATTCAGATGTATAAAAATAACCAAATATTAATAGGAAATTGTTTTTTAAAACGTCTCAGTGCCATCCATTCCAATAAATTATTAAAATTTTGCATTAAATTTGAAATTCTATTAAGCAAGGAAGCATAGAAAATAACATGCTAATTCAGGCAGTTCCATGTAAAACAATCAAGATTTTGATGTTTAACATTCCAATTCTTTCAGCTGCCATTTATTTGTTATCCACTTTGTGTAAGAAATCCTACCATACTATAGAAATTTGCCTACTTCTTCGGAAAAAGGAATTGTGATCAGCTTAAGCGGTTAAGTGCCTTGTTGCTAATGTTGAATCCCCGGTTTGACTCCGGGCTCAGTAAAAACTTTATTCTGACCTGATTTTTTGATTAGTTGATGTATTTTTTATATTTAAAAAATTAAATTTAAAAAAACCACTACGAACTTATGCATCAACCCGCTAGTTTCATGGCTTTACTTTCGCTTAAAATGTAATTTCGTACCCAAAGATATAAAATTTTTAATTAAATAAACACTTTGTGTGTATCAATTAAGTAAGCCAATAAATATTCAATTTGATTAAATAAACAATTTTTTTTTATGTAAATAGTTCAGCATGTTATTTATTATCTCAAAAATATTTTTAACATTGCTAAATGTGAGTATACATAAATACGCAGTTTTTTTTATATACAGTGGTGGCCAGAGAAATAGGACAGTTACATATAAGATTGCGTTTATAGCTACCGAAAAAAGCATGTTTAATATTTTTATTTGAAATTATTTCATCTTAAATCTACATCATTCTATAATATGATTTTATATAAAATATTGTTATATATTGTTATCTAACATAAAAATTACATGTTAATTAAAATTTGGTGGACATAGAAATAGGACAGGGAACATTATTTTATGTTTTTTTTTCCAAAATTATTTTAACCTACGTCACAAATTTTAATATTGGGTTGGGTAGCCCTTATTGGCTTTAACTGCCCTTAATCTTTTCGGCAATGACTCCACTAATACCTGGGATCGTCTAATAGGAATGACCGACCATGCACTTTCAACAAGTCCATAATTCATCTAAATTTTTTGGTTTTTTGCCTTTATTACTGTGTCCACGTCATTCCATAAATTCTCTATAGGATTCAAGTACGGACTTTGCGGTGGTTACATTAAAACAGATATTTTTTGATCGCTAAGCCATTTTTTAACCAATCCGATAAAACCTGGATGTTTTCACTTTGATACTTGGAATAAAAAAATTGTGCAACTGGTTTATTTCTTTGTCCAAACAAATATTAGTTAATTAGTGCAATTGCGCAATCTTTCAATGTGATCTACAGACGCGCAATATAATATTGCATAATGTCAATTACTGTGCAATATATTGACGTAAATATTGATGTCTAGGGGCCGCTTAAAACTTAATGAGTGGGTACAGAAAGGTAAATAAATATATGAGTCATTTATAGCAATGACCTTAACTTGATTACACAAAAAAAAATTAAAAAATATACAGTCACTAGCAGCTTAAATGATGCAGATCAAGAATAATAAAACTTCTTAAGAGAAAATCGCACAAATTGAAAAATCTTTTTAAATAAAAACACAGTTTTATAAATACTACTTATTATTATTATTTAATATAAAAATACAAAACAAATTATTTAAAATTACTGTTGAAAAAAATAAAATAAAAAATTCATAGCAAAAATTGCATCACAGCTTAAATGATGCATAAGACAAAAATTTGATATACCTAGTCATGCCATAAGTTCTGATACTTGTTTGGAAGCCGATTTTAATGATTTTAAAATAAAAATCCTCTATATAAATTACTACATTTTATTCAGTACATTCTAAGGAATTCAATTTTGTATGATTTATTCGAAATGGTCACCTTTTGCCTTCACAAGGGCCTTTAAACGTCGCGGGCAGTCATCCATTATGGCACGCACTACTTTTATTGGTATAGATGTTCCAACCTTGATCAAATTCCGTTTTAAGAGCTCAATATTTTTATGGGGTACTTTGCAAGCTTGTTCCTCAAGAACAAACCATAATTTGTAATCCAAAGGGTTCAAGTCAGGACTACCTGAAGGTCAGTCTTCCGCGGCAATAAACTCAGGTAAATTTGTTTGTAGTCATTCGTTGGGTTGTTTTCGCTTTATGCGCTGGTGCAGAATCTCGCTGAAACACCCTATGGTTTTCACGAAATAAGTTGTAATTTAGAGGGTTAACTACGAGCTGTAACATTTTTTGGTATTTTTTCCCCCGTTATTTTTCACGTTTTTTCCCCTTTTTCACAAAAAAACAGCTGCGTTACTGATTCATACGACACACCTCACCAAATCATTACTATTGTTGGATAATGGCCATTTTTCCCCCCGAAATTTTTTTAGGGGCTTCATTAGAGCTGTAAGCCTACACAGGATCGTTTTTCATGTTGAATTTTTCTTCGACTGTGAAAATTTTTTCGTCAGTAAACAAAATATTTTTGTGATCTTCATACGCGTGCCGGTCCAGGAGTCGTTTTGTTCTTTCTTGTCTAATATTTTTTAGAGTAATTGTAAGACGATGTATTGTAATCCTACGATAAGCCCCAAGTTTTAAGTCATCTTTTAACACGCGAGAAATGGTCTTTTCGAAATTTGAATTTCCTAGCCATAATTTTTTGTTTCCTCAAGGGATTTCTTCTCATTCGCTCGCGAACTGTTTTAATAACTCCAAGAATTCTTAGAGTTCGTGGTCGACCACTTTTTTTTCGGTTATCTACTCCAGAAGTTTCATTCTATCGATGGATAGTTAAAAAGAAAAAAATTTGTAATCCGTAATTTTTTTTAACAAATTTAAAATTGCACTAGTACTTTTATCATTGTTATGTATAGCAATTACAACAATACGATTATCGTTGACATCCGAATTCATGTTTACTATTTAAGACTTGAATTTCAACTTTCGCCCACTTATATACCTGCAAATGATCTTTCCAAAAATACCATTAGCAACCCCCATCCCTTAATCTTCATAGTAACAATGAACGGTGCTTTGTTAGTATCAGAACTTATGGCACGACTAGGTATAAAACAATTATATGCACATTTCAGTATTTGGTTGAGGTGCCTTTTTGTTGGAGTACTGCCTATAGTCACTTGGGTATGAAATCCACTAAATTTTTGGTCAATTCTGGAGTTCCAGAATTTCATTTTATTCCATTCCGCTAACAAATCACGTTTCAATTAATTTATGCTTGAAATTGTGTGTTTTATAAGTTCATATTTTAATTTTGCCCAAATATATTCAATTACATTCGAGTTAGGTGATTGAGCTGAAGGTTTTAGTAAATTAGGGCAATTATAAATTGACCAATGTTTAACAATGTGAGATGTATGTTTCGAATCATTATCTTGGTAATAACTAAAACAATTTTTTTCCCGACTTTTTCGGCACTAACCAATCAATTTTCATGAAGTATGTTTAAATACATCAATTTGTCCATAATTCATTCTATAAAATGTAAGATTTCTATACCTGCTGAAGACATGGAGACCCTTGCACATACATGAACTGTCCCGTGTTTAACTGTGGGTTGCAAGTTTTTAATTTTGAGTTCTTCTTTGGGTTTTTTCCTAACTTTTACCTTTTTATCGGATGTAAAAATATTGAATTTACTCGCATCATCAAAAAGTACTGTTTTCCAAAAGTTTTGGGACTATTTTGATGTTCACGAGCAAAGGCGATTCTATCATTTATATTTTTCCTCCTTATGAGGGGTTTATTTTTTGTCGTACTACCATGTAAATCATTATTTCTTAATATATTTGCAACAGTTTCTGGGTTACACTTTTTCTTTAAATGTTTTTTAACCTCTCATTAGTTTTGTAGCACTCAAAAACGAATTATTTCCTGAGATTCTGGTAATCCATCGTTCATCGCCTCGCATAAAAAATTTGGTTTTGTGCTTTTCTTCCTTTATTTTGAATTCCATTTTCACGCATATAATGTTTAATCATATTTTGCATTATAGGTGATCTTTTTTTTTCAGTATTTTACTGATTTCTCTCTGAGTTTTTCCATTTTCAAAATAAAAAATTATTTGTGAACGTTCTTCTAATGTCGTGCGACGCCCTAATAGGTTATTCACGTACTTTTTACTTTCTTTTTTATTATTAATACAAATTTATATCAAAATTATACCGATTTGCTACCCTGTTAAATTTCCAAATAAACAGCAACTAACCGTTATCATCCTTGCAATAGGGAAAATGCAACATTTAAGCTGTGACTTTCATTTATCTAGGAATTTGATAACTTTTAATTTTTTAGCTGTAATTCTGAATCAATTATTTTAATTTTTATATCATATCTTGCTAATGCTTATACAGGGTGTCCCCGTGACCGTGGAGAACCTTTGAGGTGGTGATAAAGGACACTTTTCTAAGACAAATTTTCAAATAAAATTTTTGCCCAAGTCCAAACCCTTGGGGGGTACCTCCCTTTAAAGCAATTTTTTGAATTTCTGATTTCAAACGGCCATAGCTCCGATATTATTGATTTTTTAAGGTTAATGGATTAGAACTTTTTTAAAGATCATTCGCTTGTCTACAAATTAGGTTATAACCCCTTATCGTCTAGAATCAACGGATTTCGAGTTATAAATTAAATTAAGGGAAAAAATGTTTAAAAAATTCAGGTTTTTTTTTTAATTTTCTTGCGAACCCCGTATCTCTTAAACGAAACGTCTAAGAGAAAAACTAACGGCCCAAACCGGATAGGGAATTTAACGGGCTACAACTTTCGTCAAATAAATTTTTTTGGGCAACCAACCGTTTTCACAGAAACTCTGAAAATAATGAACAAGGTGTAGGTAAAAAACTTAAATTCACAAAATTAATTTAATAAATGCTCAAAATGGCCTCCCTCATTTTCAGCACACAGGCGTGCTCTTTTCAAAAGGTGTTGCACGGTATTATTTAATACGTTATAACAATGTTTTAACATTAAAACAAATGCTATAAATCAAATTGAGATTTTTAGTAATTATGTGAATTTATATTTTTTACCTACACCTTTTCATTATTTTCAGAGTTTCTGTGAAAACGGTTGGTTGCCCAAAAAAATTTATTTGACGAAAGTTGTAGCCCGTTAAATTCCCTATCCGGTTTGGGCCGTTAGTTTTTCTCTTAGACGTTTCGTTTAAGAGATACGGGGTTCGCAAGAAAATTAAAAAAAAAAACCTGAATTTTTTAAACATTTTTTCCCTTAATTTAATTTATAACTCGAAATCCGTTGATTCTAGACGATAAGGGGTTATAACTTAATTTGTCTACAAGCGAATGATCTTTAAAAAACTTCTAATCCATTAACCTTAAAAAATCAATAATATCGGAGCTATGGCCGTTTGAAATCAGAAATTCAAAAAATTGCTTTAAAGGGAGGTACCCCCCAAGGGTTTGGACTTGGGCAAAAATTTTATTTGAAAATTTGTCTTAGAAAAGTGTCCTTTATCACCACCTCAAAGGTTCTCCACGGTCACGGGGACACCCTGTATCTATAAAACTAAGCCTTTATTGTTTTCAAAAAATTTCATTTAGGGCTTCTTATTTAACAAAATTGTAATATTCTTAATCTGCATCATTTAAGCTGCGAGTGACTGTAGGAACATGTTATGAAATAAAAAAATATATTTTAAAGGTAGGGTGGCCTATTTCTCTGGCCACATTGTCATCTATAATTGCTATGAACCAGTTGTTAAAACAAATTCCTATAAATTTTTGTTTATCTTATCAATAATTAAATGGGATAATTTGAGTATTCATAGAAATGCAACAAGAAGTTGTTTATTCTTGCTTCTTTTTTCTGACAATAATTAAATAAATTGTCACCCATAAAGGCTGGTTCAGACACTGCTAGTATTTTAGTCCAGTAGCGAAGTATTTAGTAACTAAACCGTGTGTAAACGGTACAATTAAGGAGATTGATTTAGGATACTACTTTAGTGACTTAGTAGATCTATTTTTCTGGCGAGTAGCCCCCACCACTTGCTTACTTAATAATTAAATTGTAAGCAGTAGGTGTGTATTTGTTTTATAAGTTTTGTCGTCAGTTTATTTTTGATAATTGTTATTATTTATTGAGTAATAGTCGAAAAAATTGTTTAGCAACCTTCGAGATGGACAGTCGTAAACGTCGCGCTTTATTATTAAATCATCCGATAGCCAATATTGGACAGATTATAGTAGAAGATACCCTCGAACCAATAAATTTCAAAGCTTACTAAAAAATATTTAAGGAAAACGCGACGTTTTACAAGCTGAACTACTAGAAAATGCAATTAATTCAAATTAGTAGACAGGCGCTAAAATGCAACAAAACTTCAATTCAATTAAATCCTTAAAAAATTAATTTTTATTGCAATTTGGAAACAACAAACATTCTTCTCTGGCATAATATGTATTTTTATATAATTTAAAATGAACATCTTATAAAGCAGGACACATTCTTCGAAAGCTTCCAAAAATAATTTTGAAAAATTTTTGGGCATTTTATTGCAATGATAAAAAAAACTCTCAAAAACAGATAAAGGATCAATTAAATATACTAAAACAATCGTTTCCGTACGTCCACAGTGGTGAAGGAACGCTACTAAACCATAAAATTAGAAAATATTGGATCCACTATTATACTACATGGTTTTACTAAATTACTATATAAAATACCAAACTACTCCCCTAAATTGTACCGATTACACACGGTTTAGTAACTTGCTACTGGACCAATTATTAGCTGTGTGTGAACTGCATTTTCTTGGTTTTATGGCTACTTGCCTATCTACTAATTCACTCGCTACTGGATTAAATTACTAGCCGTGTCTGAACCAGCCTTAATTGCCGTGAAATAGTTGATAAAACAAATTTCAATCAATTTTAGTTTTTCTTATAAATAATTAATTACAACTCTATTTAAACCAGGGATGAGCAATCCGCGAGTTCTGCAATGCGCGCCATATTTGACTTACATTCACGTGATGATTCTACAGAAACTGAAACTCTTAGCAGAAACATCCTAAGAACCTTTTTTGTTTAATTTATTTGCTGTGATGTATTTTTATGAAACGGTTATGAACCGTTTACGAAATAAATAGGATAAACTAAAATTTGGGGGATGTTTTTGCGACTAGGGGCGGGGGTTCGGCGTGGCGTCACATCTTATTTTGTGAAGGAGGTTAGCATCTACACTTGTGCCAAATTTCATGCTTTTATCACAATGTGCAAGGTTGTGTTCCATAACGTCCGGACTATGTCCATAAGTTTCTTATATGTGGCCTGCACAACATTTTTATATTTGTAGCTGGCCCGTTGTAAAAAAAGGTTGCTCATCTCTGATTTAGACCATATCTATTTAAGTGTATTATATTCAGAGCAAGTTACTGCTCTTACTTACATTCAGAGTTTAGCAACTGCATAGCGGCATTTAAGCAAAGTGGACAGGTTGTTACGATAAAATTTAATTTTTAATATGTGTTGATATGGAAGTAAGTCATATTAGTTTAGGAAAATAAATCTCTTGTTTTCATTTCAACATGTTAAAAAATAAATTTTTGTTAGTGACCCGGGTTTGTTTTGCTTTACAGTTTATGTTCCTGTTACACGAGTTACATATTTAAATTAATACATATTATGTTGAAATTCACTCTTAAATTATAATAATTAAATATAACTAACGCAAAGCATTGTGACCTGATAAGCACAGATTTTTAGATTTCATATATTGTCGTTGTTCTGGCAGAAGCCACTAAGTCCAATTTCTGACGTTTTAATTTTCTTACTTCATTGGGTTTCAAATTAGTTGTTCTCTAGATTGGCAAAACTGAGTTCCGTTCTATTTCTAAGTTTATGAAATTACAGTGTCTGCGTTTCACCAAGTCCTTTATGTTATTCCAGTAGACAGGCAGAATTCACTATGTATTTTGGACTTGGTGACTTTTGCCAGAATAACGACGATGTTAGTTGTGCGTTTGCTGCCCTTAGACTTTGGGTTAACATGGGGAAGCTGAATGTAGCATATCGGCAATCAAGATACCAATTTTTTTGGTGATTCTAAGAGCCAAAAAAATTATGCCGGTGTTTGGATATGTTGCTTGTTTTTTGAATTATGAATTTTTGAAAATAGAATAATTCCATTTCAAATTAACTAAAGAATTTACTCGATCCCCATCCCAATTCAAATCCCAATTCAAATTTAAGGATTTGTACAAAAAGGGCATTTGTTTCCTTGTTATATGGTCCTTGAAAAGGTAAAAATTTGGTGTGTAGACTTATAGGAAAACAACTGTAACTTCATCCACAGTGGTCTAAATTTAGAAAATGTTCTGTAAAGGTAAATGAAGATTCTATTCAAATATTCAACCACATTTTACTTTTTCAACCCCTAACTGGATTAATTTTTTAATATTAAGTCTATTTCAACCTCTATTTCTAAAAGGATTTTTTTTGTTCATTTCTTTACTGTTTTTTTGTGCACTTTTGCTAAGCATGCGTACCAAATTTGAGCATGAAATTACGTATAGCGAGAGACGGACAAAAACAAGGAAACAAATGCCCTGTTGAACAAATCCTTAAATTTGTATTTTTTATTGCTTACTAAGATGGTGTGTACCAAGTTTCGTCAAATTTGGTGGGGGCCGAGTAAATTCTTCAATTGATTTGAGATGGAATTACCCTATTTTCTAAAATTCATAACTCAAAAACCAAGCAACATCCAAACACTGGCATAATTTTTTTTGCATTTAGAATCACGAAAAAAATTGGGATCTTGATTGCCGATATCCTACATTGGGCTTCCCTTTGTAAGTAAAAACTCTATTCTGACCATCTCCACTCCGAAGGTAGTGGCAAATCACCGAAATATAATCTTTATAAAAATATTCTCTCAAAATGGATCAATGGGAAATGGGTTTTCTAGATTTTCTTCTATGTTTACAGGGAAAACCAACGTTGTTATTAGGTATTTGTACGAACCCAAGACGTGCTCAGTACCTGGGCAATAGGATCCCTGTGATGGCAAAATCATAAATCATCGTTATTGACTGTTTGTAACTCCAAATTTACCAAGAAAAGAAAGTTGAAGCTTATGGTTTTTCCTTTTGATTTATACATATTATATAAAAGGTTCGTGATATTTGTTTATGTAATACGTACGTTGAAAGAAAAGTCTTCCACACCATCCTGGACCTGGGAGCAGATGAGAATGGCGAACGTAGACCGGGAATGAACCAAGAAAGAGAAATGAAAGAAGTCATTGTAAAATTTGCAAAGGCACAGCGAATCAAATGGTTGGGTCACATTATACGCGGCGAAGAGAACTTCATTTTGAGGAACATCAAGTCGTGGAGGCCTACTGAGGACAGAAATTAGGGAAGATCAAGGATAAACCTCCCTATCGAATGCACACCCCAAAAATGGAAGAAAAAAAAATTTAATTTTTTCACTTTTTCGGCAATACACGGGTTATTTTCCATTTTTTTGATAATACTTATTACTAATATCTACTAATCACACCCCCACCTATCCGAATTTCAAAGAAAAATTCAAATCGGAGCGAAAAAATTTTTACGCGATTTCAAGGGACCGTCTTTGAATTGTATCGCGTCTGCCTGGGATGTGCGGCATATTCGATGCTAATTTCCCGTACTTTTCAAAAGTCGATTTTGGGGTTGTTTTTACAGATTTCTCGCAAGATATTTTTTTTATAGACTAAAATAAGCCTATTCTTTAGTGTTTAGCTGAAGAAATTTTTTTTCAGCTGGTCAGAGTAATGGCACAGTTCCCCGAATTCCTCAAAGCGCAAGTCTGCCTTTTTCCATTTCAATTAAAAAAAAAGTTTATTAAACGCTGTTTTGCAATTTTGTCGTATGCACATATATTCGTATGACATTATACGCTTTATTTAACCACTTCATATTTTAACCCGATTATTGCTTGGGCTGCGCGTCTTTAGGCTAGGTCTAATACAACAAATAATAGAAAAATACGGTATAGTTACAGCACTATTGAGGACGTGCATAATCGTCTTTACCATTATGCAGGCTGTACACTTTCGCCCGAATGTCTCGGCGAATGTCTCAGCGGGAGGCCTGTGTCCGAGTGCGACCATGTACACTCTCGCCTAGTTCAGTTTGGTTCAGTTGTAATTGTGAACTCAGGGGAGATGGACGAAGAAATTGAACTTGCTGCTGCTGTTGTTCTGTGTGCCATCAGTTACCATAAATATTTGCACACTGTGCATAACAAAAAAATAAGAAAACAATGGTGTATTATCGAGACTGAGACAAACGAGACTGAGGGATGCGAAAGTGTACAGGTACACATTCGCAGGTCAAGCGAGACCCTTTGATTCGGACCTAAAAAACCGACTCAAGATGGAGAGCTAGCGAGGTACACAGAGACCAACGAAGGCGAGAGTGTACAGCAGGCATTACATTTAGTCGGTAGACATTTTATTGAAGTGATACCACCTACAGATAAAAAAGAAAAACCAACAAGACAGTTTCAAGTATGATGTCCGAAGACCGATAATAATGATAAAAAAATACGAAAAGGGACAAGATTGTAATATTGCGTTGTGTATTAAATGTTTTAAAATATACCATACCCAGAAAAGTTACTAAATGAATTTATTTGATAAAAATGTTGTTTTTATGTATTTTGTCATGCAGATTATCTTTCAAAATTTAACAAACAAAAAATATGCAATTTTGGGTCACCCTAAAAAATTGGTCTGTTAAGGGGGTTACCTACTGTGAACAGTCGTTTTCAAGCTGATTTTTAGGAATTCAATTTGAGAAAACTGTTACAGCTATTGAGCTAAAATTTAGGATACTTATTTATTCACATTTAAACTAACACCTACAATTTTTGTAAAGCTTTTTATTGAAAATTGTACAAGGTACAGATCGACGCGTAACTCATGTTTCGAAATGACGCGCCAATCGAGCGCATCGTTTCCGACCGATCCAGTTATCTGAAATAAATGAATTTTTTAAATTCTTGTTCTACATGAATGTGGCTCCAGTTGGAACCTCGAAAATTTTATTTAAACAAAAAATGACAAAATGGCGAGGATTTAAAAAAAAACTTCGATTTTTACAACAAAACTTTTACTTTTCACGGCCTGCAAAATGGTAATTTTAAATATATTTTGGATATTTTAGGTTCTGACTGGAGCCTGAAATATATTCTAAATGCCTAAAAAAAATCAAGTTAATCCGCCAAGTAGTTTGTTTGGAAAATGTGCGCCTGACTTGAGAAATGTAGTTTTGAGATAAATCGTTTTAAACTTTTTCGTGCTGTAATGACGCGGATAGTGGTTGATATTCGTAACCTACCCTTCATCGCGTATACTAGGGCCATACAGAATACATTCTTCAGCTTCGAAGATGTGAAATTCGGCACTTATTTCTTCTTTTGTGGCAGTTCTCGCCTCTTTGGAATAGTAAGACGCTCGGTGATTAGACAGCATGATGCGGCCGCCGTCTCTCATATGCGTAAATTTTTGCCTTCTCGCCGATTTTTACATAATATATGGACGAATACCTCGGTTTTTATTCCGTCTTTATTTACAAAAAGATGTGTATTTTTTAGGAGCTTAAAAGTCACTGAAATTTTCCTATCAAAACTTTTTTTTTATTAAAGAACCAACATATTTTTGTAACTCATATTATTTTGTCAGGTTTTACTGAAAGTAGTTTATCGAAACTAGTCGATTTAAGTAAATAGTTTTCTTGAATACAAACTCCACTACCCGAGATCCTTCCCTTAAATATTTCTGGAGTAAGAATTTCGATTGTGTTTTAAAATAAAAATTAGTCAAAATAGATTAAAAAAACAAACAATTTTAGGGATTTTGTACCTAACATTATTTGTTTGTGTAAGAAATGTGTCAGTTGAAAACCTTGTGTAGTAACTGTACCCATAAAAAACATAGCAGTAAATTAGTTAACAACCCCAGATGTTCCTGGGGGGTTTCAATTTGTAAGAAAAAACTTTTAAGCTCCTTTTTCACAATCAATTCGATTTTAAGGGTGGACTAAAACGTCGATTTTTAATAATTTTCTTTTTTAACAAATTTTTTGGTTTTTTGGACTCCTAAAGACAACTACAAACAGCTACAACTTATATTTGTTAAATTCAGTTTTGTATATTTTGTACAATATTTTATACAAACGCATAACACATGCATAGGAGAGAGGTTGCCAACGTCAGGGAGACCGGATATGGCACACGAAGAAGAAGAATATTTTGTATAAAGTACAAAATACAAACAGTAATTCCGTTTTAAAATGTAATTATGATTTAAAAAGTTTTAATAATGAACTCCATTACAGAAAATCCGTTATAATTCGGGTAATTTGATGAATTTTACTTTAATATTTTTTGGACATATTTTCAAGACCCCAAACTATAAAAATATGTAATAAAAAAAAAATCGAAAAAATTTATCGGTCACAGTAGGTAACCCCCTTAAGCGGTCAAACAAATATAAACGTTTTATATAAATAAATCGATACGTAAAATTATAAACTTTAGTTTTCTTTAATTGGTCAATTTCGATTTATCGAGCCATTTAGGAGTAATACCCAAAAAAGTGAGATTATATATTAGCTTCGAAGGATACTTTTTGTAGTAGGAGAAACAATTACAATTTTAGATCAACTAATGTAAATCAGATGTCTTTCATTTTTGAAAGAAAAATCGCAAGCGCTTGGCTATAAGAACTCCGACTATCCGAATTGCTTTCAGAAAAAAAAAATTAAGAAGGAAACGTGTTGCAATTCGCAAAATAATGATTTTTCGTCAGCCCGAGTGTGACCACATGCAACTTCTCACTGTCAAGCGGATGCACGACTTGGCTGCCGGAATACGGACAGTCAAACAGCAATTTCCCCCATTCGAAAATCAGATTCAACATGGGCAAGAAAGAGTATAGAAAAGGCAGATGCATTTGCAGATCACTTTGCTGATGTCTTTAAACCATATTCAAGTGAAATAAGTAGGGAAGAAGAACAACAAATGCAAAACTTCCTTGATACGCCCACCCAGGGGACTACTCAAATAAGGCCAGTCAAAGTCAACGAAGTATCTCGAGGCATTCAGCAAACAGCAAAGTCCAGAAAGGCGCCCGGACACGATCTCATAACCGGAACAGTACTTAAACACTTACCACTAAAAGCACTCAAGCTAATTACATACATCTATAACACAATGCTTCGATTAAATTATTTTCCGCTACTATGGAAAGTAGCTCAGGTCATCCTGATTCTAAAACCAGGTAAACCACCTGAACAAACGCAATCTTATACACCTATAAGCTTACTGCCCATCCTTTCAAAGCTGTTCGAACGCCTATTGCTTAAACGACTTCGACCCGTCTTAATGGAAAAACAACTTGTTCTGGACCATCAGTTTGGCTTCCGTAATCAACACGCCACTGACGAGCAGATTCACAGAGTAGCTAAGCAAATTAGACAAAATCTGGAGGAAAAGAAGTTTTGCTCAGCCGCCTTCATTGACGTTACTCAGGCGTTTGACAAGGTCTGGCACGATGGGGTCCTACACAAAATTAAACAACAGTTATCGTCAAGGTACTTCTATCTATTTAAATCGTACTTAACCGAGAGAATGTTCCAGATTCGGGAGTCCCACAGAGTAGTGTTCTGGGCCCACTACTGTACCTCCTGTTTACAGCAGACTTTCCTGTTTCCAACAACGTCATGGTGGCGACCTTTGCAGATGATATAGCAGTCATGGCGTCTCATACAAATCCAGCCATAGCCTCAGATATGCTCCAATCAAACCTTGACAGGATTCAAAAATGGATGAAAATCTGGCGAATCAAAGCTAACGAGAAAAAATCTGTACACGTCACATTTACAATGCGAAGAGAAACGTGCTCGACTGTCACCCTAAATGGCAACGTTCTTCCCCAGGCAGAAGACACAAAATATCTTGGGATGCACTTAGACCGAAGATTGACTTGGTGGAAGCGCAAACAGCTCGGCATTAAACTATACAAATTAAACTGGTTAATCGGTCAGAACTCCCAGCTATCGATGAATAATAAAGTTCTACTACATAAAACCATCATTAAACCTATCTGGTCATATGGAATTCAGCTCTGGGGTTTGGCTAGTAACTCAAACGTCGAAATTTTGCAAAAGAAATTTTAGAATACAATGAAGCTAAAGCATGACGAAATTAAAGTGTACTCTCATTGTTTACGATGTGGAACAAAATGGTACAGAAAACTTGCAATAGAAATTTTATTTGGGTTTGCAATGGTCAATGTATGGATCGTTTACAAAAACGTCGCTCATAATAAAAATTCAATTACGGATTTCAAAAAAAGTATAGCTCTAACATTGTTGGCAATTCCAGAAATTATTATTACAGGTAATACAGATTCATCAAAAATCATTTATCAAAAAAAATGAAACAGACGTGTGGAAGAGATGAAGCTGCAAGAAAGTGTAAGCGCTCAAAATTTCGTTTTACAGTTTGACAAAATGTTTTTTTATAGTTCATAAGACGTCAATTTTGCAAAATTATTATAGGTACGCTATAGTTTTTCTCAATAAAAATTATGGTCAATAGTCAATTATTTCTACATTTCTAAACAAACATCGTCTAATTTGTAATCCGCAAAGAGCGTTTAGTTCCTGGGACCGGAGTGTATTCATATCCGTAATAATTCCACTCAGGGTCATATTATGGTGGTTCCGACCAATCAGCGTGCGCTATTTTACATTGTACTTATATGGATACGACGCATGCACAGTCGAATAATACCCGAAAATAAAAAATATTTCAAAATACCCTAGCAGAATATCGGATATTTGTAGTGGGGCGTAAAAGAATACATACGTGACTAACGCACTCTCGCATCCGATGCGATGTAGGAAGCCGGTTATATAGCATCAATGCATTAGTTCCCACCCGAGTTGACTGAAAGCAATGTACTTCTAACGAATTTTATATTACAAATTTAGTGCGATTATGCTTCCATTTTTTTCGGTACTTACGAAATTTTTTTTGGATTTTTTTTTTGCAATGATTGTGATGCGATATGGTCAATTTGTTTCACCATTTTCGACATTAAAAATGGCGTTTGAAATGTCGATTTTAGTATGTGATGTTGTGCTTTTAAGTTGTGGCGTTTCTTCACGGAATTATTATCGCAACAGCAACGCGGGTTCGGACAATACTCACCCTTGTGCTGTAACATACAAATATTGCATTTATTTGTGTCACTACGTCTATATATCATGAGGCCTACACTGAATTCTTATTGTGTGTAATAACATTGATGTCACGATGTCCCTAGATTAAATAAAGCATGATACTACGTTAGTAAAAGTTTTACACTACATTGATATAGAAAATGTCTCTTTTACAATATTTGTATTTTGCATAATAGTTTTAAACTGTACATTAAATTGTTTTTCCTGAATTTTCCAAAAATGGAGCAATACACAATATTCTTTTATAATACATTACAATCTGTCCATAATATATAGAAATGAGATTTTTAGGTCGTAAAAATTCAAAAAAAGGCACCTAAAAAGGTTATAAAAACGTCATTTTAGGTCGTATAAATTCAAAAAAAGGTACTAAAAATGCTATTTTAGGTTGGTATTGTAAAGTTTTAGTGGTTTTATGTAACTAAACCCACCAATTAGGTATTAAAATAATAACGGCATTAATTATTAAAACATTTATTAAAAAATTTAAAATAATAAAAAATTATTACTTTACTTTTACTTTTGATTGTGTCATCGTAACATTTTGGTAAATAATTTTTACTCAAAGTGGTACGATGAGGAACGACCTTTTTGCAATATTTTTCCAAAAAACTTTTAAATTCTGGACAATCTAATTTCGCCCAGGGAATATTTGCCGCTATTAAGGCATTGCATAAGTCCATAGAAAACGAATCATTGCCAGAAAATCCTAATATTTGCGTTTGCTTCACCGATTTTTCTGCATTTTTCCTGTGGTTTTCAGATGCTTCGTGTTGAAAAACATGAGATTGTTTTTCACAATTTAAAATTTTACCACAAACTTTACAAAACAAACCGTCATCGTCCACTGTATATATATTTGTTTTTCCAATAATCCATCCTTCTATTTTCGAAGATAAGCTACGTTTACGCTTAGACATTTTGAATAAATATGCTGATTTAAGTTTAAGATCACTTTTTTTCACAGTTTTACAATTTCATAGCTAAGCTTGTCCATATATGAGGCGTCCAGTGCTAGAGTGACCTAACCAGCGATGCCAACCGTACTATAATTATAGTAGGCATTCTATAATTTGTACCTTCTGTTGTACAGCACAGAAGGTAAAATTATAGTTTGCTGGTTATAGGTCACTCTAGCACTGGACGCCTCATATATGGACTTGATACTTTTTTTACTTTCCGAACCCCTAGGTAAGGAAAGTATTGTTATCAGGCAAAATTTGACCCCCCAATTTTTTGACAGATGTTCACGTTTTGAGGTCCCCTGAATCCATTTTTATCATTTTTGGAAGGATGTCTGTATGTATGTGTGTATGTACGTCTGTGTTTAGGTTGGTACATGGTGGGTTTGACCACCGGGCACCAAATTAAAAAAAAAAATTTAATTTAAATTAATTTGAATTAAATTAAATTTTTTTCTCAATTTCAACTGCAAAGTTTCCAAAATGTTAAAATAGGTCGTAAAAATGAAAAAAGGTCAAAACAAATAGGGCTTATATAACGTAGTTTTTCATGAAACAAATTTTGGTACTAATATAAAAATAGGAGCTAAAATAAAGAAAAAAAAGGTAAAAACCTAAAAATCTCATCTCTAATAATATTAAAAATAATAATATAAAAAAATATTAAAATATCTAAAAAAGTAATAAGAATGAGAAAGATGTGTGGGGATTGGGATGTTATTGAAATTATTAATGAAGATTATTATTGTCAACAGATTAGAATTAAATGGAAATCGCCGTCGACTAACGTGGGAAGCTATGCCTCGTTCCAGCCATGAAGGTGTAGCATCTGCTATAATGGGCTCTGATTGCTTAGTTTTTGACACTTCCATCGCCCAATTATTCGCTGACAATAATGGTAATTTGGGCATTAATGTTACCATATCTGTAGTATGCTGAATGGCATTGTTTATAATTTGTTACCTTCTATGTTTACTTAAGAAATTACTTTTAATTTAAAACTTTAAATCGTTATTTATTTCATATTTTTTATTTTATTGATACGTAACATATACAGTTAAATTAACTAATTAAACACATCTTAAACAGTCTAAAAAATTATTAGCTTCAAATTGAGACACCAACTTGTTACATTAATTTCTCATTACGTGTTAAATATTTCGTGGACTGATGTATTTTTAAGTGTTTATTTTGTTACTTTAATATTTTTGAAATCAATATAAAAATATGTTTTTTTTTTGTTGCTTTCACTTTCCCATATGCGTAGTAAAAGAAAAGTATTTTTTATATTAATTTCATCCTGGTTACAATTTTTCCCTAAAAACACCTTTAGTGCTTGAATATTAATTTTTGAATTCCGTGCTGGCAATGAATACTTTATATCAATCGAATAATATACATCTTCTATTTTGCAAAATATTAATTTGATCGCAATTGCTTGCAAAAATCTTTTAGTTGGAAGGAAGGAAGTAACACAGTTGGCGTTAGTTTACTGCTTACAGTAAAAAAATTTTGCAGTGTACCTGTTTTGGTTACTTAAAAAAATTAATTAAAATCTGTACCTAAATGGGAAATATTCTCTTGTTTACCGTGATTTTTGTAATATAAAAAAAAACTTTTACTTGAATGCTTATTTATTTGTATAGAACTCATTAAATTGTAAATATTAAAATCGATTTGTTTTGATCACTTTATAATTAATTATTCTGATGTATTAGGTCATAAAATCAAGCGTTTTATATTCGGCTAGAGAGTCGTTTTGTAAGTAATCTTGAAAACAAATATGGGTATTATATTTGTGTCGTTTGAAAAAAAATCTTATTTTTCAAGTGCTGTGGTTTTAGATACACTAAAAAATTATCAGTGAATTGATACACTGTTGAACAAATTTGTAACAAATGCACACAAAAAATGTGTGGGATTGAAATAAAAATTTAGATTATGTTGCGCTTATTTTTGTGATTTTATATTGACACTTTAATTTCTTTCAATTTGCATACTTTAAGAGCATCCAATGCTATGTCGAGTATTTCACGTTTTATATCTTTTACTTCTGGAACTAATGGAAACAAATTTAAATGACCTAAAACGTGAGTTATTCAGTCCAACACTGAACAACGCTCGTAAGTAAAATTTGAACAAAAAACAAATTGATATGCAGGAACGTTTATGATATATACTGGGTGCTTTAGAATTTAATGTTACTTCCAAAAGGGAGTGGGTATGTTTATGTGGAATGATAAAATCGTGTTTAGTAACTGTATTTATTGGTTGTTATATTTATTTATTAAATGTTGGTAACGGCAAATTCTAAAACACTTCGTATAGATATGGTGAAATTCTGTGTATCGCCTGGTATGTACAAAACAAAAAAAAAACGAGTGTGTAAAGGTTTTCAAATTAACCTTGGTAAAGTTTTGATGTAAAGTTAAAATGTGATCTTATTTTGTTGGAATAACAATGAATTTTTGAAAGAATTTGAAAACTTTATTATACAGCGTGCCTGCCATTTGTTTATATCGATTAAGAAAAACATAAATGTGGCTGAGAATATAATTATTATAAAATAATATATCGTTAGTATTTTTGGTAAATATTCATATTAAACTGTATAGTGTAATTTTGATTTAGCTAAGTGAACTGCAATTAAGGGTAGTAGTGTGACTACGAATTTTGGGTATGGTAATTACATTAAAATTGATTTATTTTTTTATAAATTCAAACGTGGAGCAATAGTTTTGATTTTTGAATATGTGATTAAACCAAATAATAATTTAATGAATTAAGAATGAAATCAAAATTATTTAAATCATTTGTAAAACGTATAATAAATAAGACATAACAATGCTTTGTAAACGGTAATTTTAAAAGTTTTGTATTGGGTTTTCATATGAAAGTAACTTCTAGTAACATACGGGGTGTTTTAAATATGCCTGACCAAATTTTTTCTTATTATTTTTATTATCAACCATATCTGTAAGTGTGATAACAATTATGCGACCATTATGGTCAAATGCCTAATAAACTTACAAATAAATCAACTTTTAGAGAGCTTTTATTTAAAAAAATAATCAAGTTTTAAGTTTGGAGATATTTTTGAAACACTCTGTATATTAAATGTATGTCATGTATAATATATTCTGATGAGAGATCATTTTGTCCATACAGTATCCAAATATCTTTTATAAAAATATGTATGGGGTCTCTCATTTTTGTGATACTGGATTCCATTGTCGAATGCGTTGTAAAATTGACATTGGTTTTTGTTTGTTTTATCTAATCAGTACTGCTGTAAATAATTAATCATAAATGTACGATTTATTTAATAAATTAAGTTTTACAAACGATTACTGTTTTTATTATTTTAGCATTAGAGATGCGCGAGTGCTTAATTTGATTCAAATGACCCAATTACAATAAAATGGACACAGCCCCTCAATATTTCGCGATGGGTGTGGTTAGATATTAGCTCTATGGATATATTCGAAATAGTATTGACCTGTCGGACCGTTCCCCTGTTGTAACCCTCGGTTAGTTATCAAAATTTTAATATTTCAATTTTCACCTCTGTTACCATTGTAGAACCCCGCTAAGGTTGCTAATATTATTTATATCGCTGCCACCAGATTTTTTACTTTCCCATTTACGTAGTAAAGGAAGACCAATTGTTTAAGACCAATTTTGGAATGATGTCTGGGTATGTGTGTGATGTGTGGTTATTCTATCGTCAACGTTTTCAGACAAACGCGTGCACCAATTGAGTTGAAATTTTATACACTAGTTTGAAGTATCTGTCTAAAGAGATGATTAGATTTTGGTTGAAAACCGTCCATTTTTGACCCCTTTTTTAGGGGAATGAAAATTGTTAAAGAGCATTGCCGCTTCCCGGTAGAACATATGAGATTGAAACTCATATCAATCGAAAGAGATTATTTTTCCGCATCTTATGATACCCCACACTTGATATTTCCCTCTTAAATTATTGTTAAAATGCAAAAATAAAATAAGCGCTGTTAAAAAAATATGGTTTGCCTTGGATAATTTTGATCCAAGTTTTTATCCAAATTTTGTATTCAACACATAAATTTGAGCAAATCACTCACTCACTCATTCATAATTTAGTGCGTATAGCTACGAGGGTCGTGGAGAGTTGAAATTTTGCATACCCGTGTGGTTTTACGAGGATTGAACGGGAAAATTTTCCCGTTTTTCATGGGACGTAACGGAGGGGGTGAAATGGCGCTTCAAAGTGGTCACAAAATTTCGGCATTCACTTTGGAGAGTTGAAATTTTTCAAGAAGCTCCGGGCGAGAGGGCGAAACAATTTTTTCTTTTTCGAAATTTTTTTCTAGCGCTTGGCAAGAGGGCTCCTCGCGGTTTTTCGTATTTTTGTATCTACTTCCAGAGTTTTCGTCCGATCGACCTGAAATTTGCTAGAGGGGTGGGGGCGGCGAAAACGGACAATCGCTATGGCCAAATTTTCCAATTTTTGTCCCGTTACCGTTTAAGGGGGGGGGGGAGGTAAAAATTGAATAGTTTTTTGCGCCTGGCTCGCTTATTTTCAGATTAAAGTTTCGATTTTTTGGTCTCATTTGGATCCTCTCGAATTTAGATTTGCATTTTTGCAAAAAATGCTTAGGTCGCAGATCGCTTTCGAGCGCTAAGCGAGACGACGATTTTAATTACATATTTTTGCCGTTTTTTTGCGCTACGCCGGGCGGCGTCGAACGGATCGCGAAAAGTAATACACCGTCGTCGAGCCGACTGTATGCCCAGTTATATACGTTGAACTTATACACTAATTTATTAAAAACACTTAAATTTCTTTATTTATTTTTTATTCGATGATTATTAATTTTCACAGTAAAATATTTTAATTTTCTATCATAAAATGGACATAGATTATACGTTAACTTAATGAATACTTAAACAATACTAACTCAAATTTTATTAACATTCATTTTTATGTATTTTTCAAAATGGTTTATTTAGCGGAATTTTTATTCTAGAACATTCTAGACTTCCTTTTGCTAAATTGACAAATGGATAAACAATTACAATATTAGTATTTCCTGTTACATCATCTATCGGAAAATTACCAGGATTATATAATTATTTTATTAGTTATTGGAATATATAACTTGCCCGACAAAATTTGTAGATATACTTTTTCTCGAAAAATGAACTGGTTTCGAGTAATCGTGATATACAAATTAAAAAACGGCAAATTAAAAAAATTACGGTTTGCCTTAGTTTAATTTTGATCTGTCCAAGTGTTTTGTATTGTTTATTACTATAATTTAATATTTTAACTAATTTACTTGTATAAACATATTATGTAATTAATATCAAACGAATTTTTTAATTACTTCTAAAAAATTAATTCTGACGTCATTACGCCCATAGTTAAAATTTGATTGCACATAGACGGCACGGCATTCCGCAAATTTCTAATTTTTTTTGGAAAATGACAATTTTAAAAATTTTTCAATGCAAACGTTATATTATTGTTAAAATGAAAATATAAAATAAGTGCTTTTAAAAAATATGAGTTACCATGTTAAATTACAAATTAAATTTCGTAACTTTGATAACTCAAAGTAATTTGTGTATTTTATCGAGTCAAAAATTTTTTTGAGTTAACATCTGTTTTATTAATATTTAATATAAAATGAAGTGGAATCTACTAAATGGGAAAGTAATGTGTTGTCACATCAGATTTTTAAATTTAATATGAGAAATCAATCAGAACTCGGTAGTCGTGGATGGTTCAAACTGAACAAACAAAGCAAAAAGAAGGAAATAAACAAAAAAAATCTGATGTGACAACACATTACTTTCCCATTTAGTAGATTCCACTTCATTTTATATTGAATATTAATAAAAAAGATGTTAACTCAAAATAATTTTTAACTTGATAAATTACACAAATTATTTTGAGATATCAAAGTTACGAAATTTAATTTGTAATTGAACATGGTAACTCATATTTTTTAAAAGCAATTATTTTATATTTTCATTTTAACAATAAAATATAACATGTATGCATTGAAAAATTTTAAAATTGTCATTTTCCAAAAAAAATTAGAAATTTGCGGGATGCCGTGGCGTCTATATGCAATCAAATTTTAACTATGGTCGTAATGACGTCAGAATTAATTTTTTATGACTAATTAAAAAATTCATTTGATATTAATTACATAATATGTTTATATAAGTAAATTAGTTAAAATATTAAATTATAGTAATGAAACAATACAAATCACTTTGACAGATCAAAATTATCCAAGGCAAACCATATTCTTTTAATAGCGCTTATTTTATTTTTGCATTTTTACAATAATTTAAGAGCAAACTATCAAGTGTGGGGTATCATAAGATGCGGAAAAATAATCTCGTTCGATTGATATGATTTTTAATCTCATATATTCCACCAGGAAGCGGCAATGCTCTTTAGCAATTTTCATTCTTCTAAAAAATGGGTTAAAAATGGACGATTTTCGACCAAAATCTAATCAGCTCTTTAGACAGCTGCTTCAAACTAGTGTATAACATTTCAACTCAATCGGTGCACGCGTTTGTCTGAAAACGTTGACGATAGAATGACCACACATCCGGACATCATTCCAAAATTGGTCTTAAACAATTTGTATGAGCTCATAGGCCATGGGAAAAATGCTAACTCAAAATTTTTTTTAACTCGATAACAATACAGTAGAACTCCAATTATCCGAACTCCGACTATCCGAATCGCCTTCAAAAAAAATTTAAGGCGGAAACGTACTGCGATTCGCAAAATAATGATTTTGCATCAGCCCGAGTGTGACCAAATGCAACTTCTCACTGCCAAGTGGATGCGCGACTTTGCTGCCCGAAAACGGACAGTCAAACAGCTTAAGGGCTCGCCACATAGCCTGTGCTGTGCTATGCTATGCTCTGTGTTATGTCAACACAAACGTTGAACAATGTCATGGTCATGCGCAAAATAGCATAGCAACTCATGACTATGTGAACGTCACTATTGAAACCCTATGTTTCTACTTCAATGTTTGACATTGGCATAGCACAGCACAGGCTATGTGGCGAGCCCTTTACTTTGACTGAGATGTTCTGATGTTCAGCAAGCAATGACTTTCATTTACAATACATACTAATGTACAGCACTTGTAAGTACGCTATATAACATGTAAAAGTGTTACCTTATCATTTAATTAATTAAAAATCCATACAGTATCCTTTTTTTGGAAAAATCCAATTATCCGAATTTTTGATTATCCGAATGGGGTCCGGTCCCAATTGATTCGGATAATTGGAGTTCTACTGTACTTTCCTTTACTACGTAAATGGGAAAGTAATAAAGAAATTAACGTAGACAATGATATGATATTACAATAATTTTAGTTAAATGGAGTAAAAATTAAAAATATGATTGATTTCTTACCTAATTTTGGAATGTGATCACAAGACAATTTAATTATCGGAGTCGCGAGTTATAATGATGAAAAAATTGAATTTATTTTAATTTTAATACAAAAACAAATTTTTAGATCGAATAAAAATGTGTTTATTTTAATTGTAACACTTAGGAAAATATTAGGTTGAATTCAAAAATCAAAGTGGCCGTAAATATGCACGCCAGCGAAAATTGATAAAAACTGACTAAATGGTCCAAATTTGAGGTCGGATATGGGATTTCTGAGAGTGGGATAATTTCGTGTGAAAAATGATACTTATATCATAAATTTGACCTGAACTCAGATTTATGTGTCAAGTTATTTCCTTTTTAAGTAATAAAATCAATTTGTGCACTAAAAGTAACATCTTAAGACCAATACATCTGTCATCACTTATCCTAATGCATTTACTTAAAGATAAAATTTGGTCTATTTTAATTAAATCTCTCTGTGATTGGCTTTCTTAATTTGCTTTAATGCATGCAATTGCATTGGTTATTAATTTTCAATTATTAATTTACTGATTCTAAATATATTAATTGAAAAAGTGCTAATATTTTCAATTATTTGATGGTCTTTTTCGGTCTATAAGGGTGAAAGTCGCACGGTTCCCATAAAGATAAGTGGTGCTTTTAAGTGTTTCTCTCGACAGGTCGAGTGGTTAAAAATCCCAGACGCATAACTGAACTAATTAAGTTTTACGTGTAACCAATAATAATAAAACTAATTGATTTTGTCTGAGATTTACAGGGTGGTTGATACACCCCAATTGTGACGTCAATGAAAATAATATTGTGCGGTCGAACCGTGCTCACTCTAATCGAAAATAAATTTTAATTTTGTTTTGTAAGAGGTGGAAAACCACCCTTAAAGTTGTTACGAAATACTATAAAAAATCATAACTTGGACACCTTAGAGCAGCGGTTCCAAACCTTTTACAGTAAGCGTACCCCTGGTAACAATATGGAATTTCACGTACCCCCAATATTTTTTTATTTATGAAAAAGTCTTCATTTTATTGGCGAAAAAACTTCGTTTTTTTTACCTGAAAATATAAAGAAAAACGAAACTAATTCAAAAAGTACAAATTTTTTTTAATGAGAACGGTGATCTTGTTTACTGTCAATTAACTGTTGTATCTGTGGTAGTGTGTTTGAAAGGGGCCAACCGCATGTCATGTTCAGCTTTTTATTTAGGCTTCTATACAAAGTATAACAAGAAGCCTTATGATCTAGCTCCGTGTCCGTCTGTCTGTCCGTCCGTCTGTCCGTCCGTCTGTCCGTCCGCATAATTCAAAATCATACAGAGCGTTTCAAATCGTGTTGGAAATACTCTGTGTGTATAGAGGTCTAAGAACTGGGTAGCCAGTGCGCTACTTTTAGGCTTCTATACAAAGTACGATATAACAAGAAGCCTTATTTAGGCTTCTATACAAGGTATAGAAAGAAGCCTTATGGTCTGGCTTCGTGTCCGTCCGCATGTTTCAGAGCCAATCATAACGTTGATCAACTGATACGTTGTTATATTGTAAATACTTCGTCTATATAGTATTGCGTTAATCTGTTAATCCGTTGTTTCGATTCGCTAATGCAATTTACAAATACGCAAATGTTCGAAAGAAATTTACTAAGTTAAAGATATTTTCAAAGAGGTCTCCCTATATAAACTACTTGTTAGGCTTCTATACAAAGTATAGCAAGAACCCTTATGATCTGGCTCCGCGTCTGTCCGTCTGTCTGTCCGCATAATTCAAATCTAATCAGAACCTTCGAAATTGTGATTGTGACCGCAAAAATTTAATTAGTGCAGATTATCTGATATTACATTATAATAATATGGCGACCAAAAATAACAACTTTTTTTCAATGCAGACCAAATATAAGTTACTAGCTGGCACCGGCGGCTTTCGCCGCCCTTAGCCATCTAGACCCAGAATAGATCCGAGAAGGCCATAGTTGTTCGGCCTTCGGCCTCACAGGGGGAGGACCATAATAGATGCGCGAAGGACATAGTTGTTCGGCCTTCGGCCTCACAGGGCGGACCATAGTAGATCTGTGAAGGCCATAGTTGTTCGGCCTTCGGCCTCACAGGGGGAGGACAATAATAGATCCGTGAAGGCCATAGTTGTTCGGCCTTCGGCCTCACAGGGCGGACCATAATAGATCCGTGAAGACCATAGTTGTTCGGCCATGAGCTTCACAGGGCGGACCATAATAGATCCGTGAAGGCCATAGTTGTTCTGCCTTCGGCCTCACAGGGCAGACCATAATAGATCCGTGAAGGCCATAGTTGTTCGGCCTTCGGCCTCACAGGGCGGACCATAATAGATCCGCGAAGGCCATAGTTGTTCGGCCTCACAGGGCGGACCATTATAAATCCGTGAAGGCCATAGTTGTTCGGCCGTCGGCCTCACAGGGCGGACCATAATAGATCCGTGAAGGCCATAGTTGTTCGGCCTTCGGCCTCACAGGGCGGACAATAATAGATCCGTGAAGGCCATAGTTGTTCGGCCTTCGGCCTCACAGAGCGAACCATAATAGTTCCGTGAAGGCCATAGTTGTTCGGCCTTCGGCCTCACAGGGCGGACCATAATAGATCCGTGAAGGCCATAGTTGTTCGGCTTTCGGCCTCACAGGGCGGACCATAATAGATCCGTGAAGGTCATGGTTGTTCGGCCTTCGGCCTCACAGGGGGAGGACAATAATAGATCCGTGAAGGCCATAGTTGTTCGGCCTTCGGCCTCACAGAGCGGACCATAATAGATCCGTGAAGGCCATAGTTGTTCGGCCATGGGCCTCACAGGGCGGACCATAATAGATCCGTGAAGGCCATAGTTGTTCGGCCTTCGGCCTCACAGGGCGGACCATAATAGATCCGTGAAGGCCATAGATGTTCGGCCTTCGGCCTCACAGGGCGGACCATAATAGATCCGTGAAGGCCATAGTTGTTCGGCCATCGGCCTCACAGGGCGGACCATAATAGATCCGTGAAGGCCATAGTTGTTCACTATTATTTTCAAGTTTCGAAAGATTGCTGCAGATTTTCAAATAAACGCAATTTTAAAATTCTTCGTTTTTGGGAAATCGGAAGAGATGGTTTTTGCTCTCTCTCCGTCGCCCCCGAAGCCCCATCTCAAATATTTCGCCGTCAACGGATTTAGTAATTATTTGTATTATTTTGAGCGTTGAAAGTACTAAATTCTAATATATTAATTTGTTAGTGGTTTTCATTTTTCGAATTAAAGCCGCTATCCCGCCATCTGTTGACAGTGTTTTGAATCACTAACAGTATGTCTGTTGACAGTGTTTTGAATCACTGACAGTATGTCAGAATATTTCGATTCTTGACAAATTAAATTTTTTGTTTGCAAGACTTGTGATTTGATTTATCGGAAAAAGCGGATAACATTTTTCCCCGCTCGAATTTTTTCTCCATTTATGCACGAATAGTTGCGCCTGGACCTACAAAATAACTGTGCAAAATTTGGTTGAGATCGGTCCAAGGGTATACCCTATACTATCTTCTATATATATAAAAGAGCTTGTCTGTTTGTTTGTTTGTTTGTTTGTTTGTTTGTTTGTTCGCTATACGTTCCTACACCCTTTGACCGATCTTAACCAAATTTTGCACAGTTATTCTGTAGGTTCAGGCGCAACTATTCGTGCATAAATGGAGAAGAAATTCCCGCGGGGAGCAAAGTTATTCGCGTTTTTCGATTTTTTATTGTTACACTCTGTATACTTTACCCTTAGGTTAAGTACCCAGTTACCTGGGTACTTAACCCAGTTAACAAACCCTTACTTACTTACAGGGCCGGGCTGGCCTGAACGTTCCTACACCCTTGGACCGATCTCAACCAAATTTTGCACAGTTATTCTGTAGGTCCAGGCGCAACTATTCGTACATAAATGGAGAAAAAAATCGAGCGGGAAAAATGTTATTCGCTTTTTTCGTTAAATCAAATCACAAGTCTTGCAAACAAAAAATTTAATTTGTCAAAAATCTAAATATTCTGACATACTGTCAGTGATTCAAAACACTGTCAACAGATGGCGGGATGGCGGCTTTAATTCGAAAAATTAAAAACCACTAACAAATTAATATATTAGAATTTAGTAATTTCAACGCTCAAAATAATACAAATAATTACTAAATCCGTTGACGGCGAAATATTTGAGATGGGGGTTCGGGGGCGACGGAGAGAGAACAAAAACCATCTCTTCCGACTTCCCAAAAACGAAGAATTTTAAAATTGGGTTTTTTTGAAAATCTGCAGCAATCTTTCGAAACTTGAAAATAATAGTGAAGAACTATGGCCTTCACGGATCTATTATGGTCCGCCCTGTGAGGCCGATGGCCGAACAACTATGACCTTCACGGATCTATTATGGTCCGCCCTGTGAGGCCGAAGGCCGAACAACTATGGCCTTCGCGGATCTATTATGGTCCGCCCTGTGAGGCCGAAGGCCGAACAACTATGGCCTTCATTGATTTATTATGGTCCGCCCTGTGAGGCCGAAGGCCGAACAACTATGGCCTTCACGGATCTATTATGGTCCGCCCTGTGAGGCTCACGGCCGAACAACTATGGCCTTCACGGATCTATTATGGTCCGCCCTGTGAGGCCGAATGCCGAACAACTATGGCCTTCACGGATCTATTATGGTCTGCCCTGTGAGGCCGAAGGCCGAACAACTATGGCCTTCGCGGATCTATTATGGTCCGCCCTGTGAGGCCGAAGGCCGAACAACTATGGCCTTAATTGATCTATTATGGTCCGCCCTGTGAGGCCGAAGGCCGAACAACTATGGCTTTCACGGATCTATTATGGTCCGCCCTGTGAGTCCCACGGCCGAACAACTATGGCCTTCACGGATCTATTATGGTCCGCCCTGTGAGGCCGAATGCCGAACAACTATGGCCTTCACGGATCTATTATGGTCCGCCCTGTGAGGCCCACGGCCGAACAACTATGGCCTTCACGGATCTATTATGGTCCGCCCTGTGAGGCCGAAGGCCGAACAACCATTGCCTTCACGGATTTATTATGGTCCGCCCTGTGAGGCCGAAAGCCGAACAACTATGGTCTTCACGGATCTATTATGGTCCGCCCTGTGAGGCCGAAGGCCGAACAACTATGGCCTTCACGGATCTATTATTGTCCTCCCCCTGTGAGGCCGAAGGCCGAACAACTATGGCCTTCACAGATCTACTATGGTCCGCCCTGTGAGGCCGAAGGCCGAACAACTATGGCCTTCATTGATTTATTATGGTCCGCCCTGTGAGGCCGAAGGCCGAACAACTATGGCCTTCACGGATCTATTATGGTCCGCCCTGTGAGGCTCACGGCCGAACAACTATGGCCTTCACGGATCTATTATGGTCCGCCCTGTGAGGCCGAATGCCGAACAACTATGGCCTTCACGGATCTATTATGGTCTGCCCTGTGAGGCCGAAGGCCGAACAACTATGGCCTTCGCGGATCTATTATGGTCCGCCCTGTGAGGCCGAAGGCCGAACAACTATGGCCTTAATTGATCTATTATGGTCCGCCCTGTGAGGCCGAAGGCCGAACAACTATGGCTTTCACGGATCTATTATGGTCCGCCCTGTGAGTCCCACGGCCGAACAACTATGGCCTTCACGGATCTATTATGGTCCGCCCTGTGAGGCCGAATGCCGAATAACTATGGCCTTCACGGATCTATTATGGTCCGCCCTGTGAGGCCCACGGCCGAACAACTATGGCCTTCACGGATCTATTATGGTCCGCCCTGTGAGGCCGAAGGCCGAACAACCATTGCCTTCACGGATTTATTATGGTCCGCCCTGTGAGGCCGAAAGCCGAACAACTATGGTCTTCACGGATCTATTATGGTCCGCCCTGTGAGGCCCATGGCCGAACAACTATGGCCTTAACGGATCTATTATGGTTCGCCCTGTGAGGCCGACGGCCGAACAACTATGTCCTTCGCGGATTTATTATGGTCCTCCCCCTGTGAGGCCGAAGGCCGAACAACTATGGCCTACTCGGATCTATTCTGGGTCTAGATGGCTAAGGGCGGCGAATGCCGCCCGTGCCAGCTAGTACCATAATATTGGTAAACACGTGTTTTGTTCACCATCTAGCGAAAGCGTAGTATAGGGTGATTCACTGTAGTATAGGGTAAATCAATAAAAAATCGAAAAACGCCAATAACTTTGCTCCCCGCGCAAATTTTTTTTTCATTTATGCACGAATAGTTGCGCCTGGAGCTACAGAATAACTGTGCAAAATTTGGTTGAAATCGGTCCAAGGGTGTAGGAACGTTCATGCCAGCCCGGCCCTGTAAGTAAGTAAGGGTTTATAACTGGGTACTTAACCTAAGGGTAAAGTATACAGTGTATTAATAAAAAATCGAAAAACGCGAATAACTTTGCTCCCCGCGGGAATTTCTTCTCCATTTATGCACGAATAGTTGCGCCTGGACCTACAGAATAACTGTGCAAAATTTGGTTGAGATCGGTCAAAGGGTGTAGGAACGTATAGCGAACAAACAAACAAACAAATAGACAAGCTCTTTTATATATATAATATAGATAGATATTTTATTTACATAATTTTTCACCTATATAGGAAATTTAAATACGTTGATACGATGATACGTTGATACGTTGATACGTTGATACGATGATACGTTGATCCGTTGATACGTTGATCTGTTGATACGTTGATTCCGTTTTATTGTAACCACAGCAGTGGCTTGATGTGATTGGTGAAGTTAAGTTGTAAATAAAAGAGAAAGATTAGGATTGATCGACCTTAAGAAATGGATCGTACATTACAGAGAAGTAAAGTTCCGGATGGAATGGAAAAGTTTGCTTATTATTGATTATATAGTAAATGATAAATACCAACCGCAAAAATATATTTAGTGCAGATTATCTATTTTCAATGCACACCAAATATAAGTTATATTTTATTTTCATAATTTTTCACCTATATAGAATTTAAATACGTTGATACGTTGATCTGTTGATAAGTTGATCTGTTGATACCGCTGTGTACTTTTAGGCTTCTATACAAAGTATAGCAAGATGCCTTATGATCTGGCTCCGTGTCTGTCCGTCTGTCCGTCCGTCTGTCCGTCTGTCTGTCTGTCCGTCCGCATAATTCAAAATCATATAGAGCGTTTCAAATCGTGTTTTACTTTGATGTGAAAAAATAATTTTAGGCTTCTATACAAAGTATAGCAAGAAGCCTTATGATCTGGCTCGGTGTCTGTCCGTCCGTCCGTCTGTCCGCATAATTCAAAATCATACAGAGCGTTTCAAATCGTGCTGGAAATACTCTGTGTGTATAGAGGTCTAAGAACTGGGTATCCAGTGCGCTACTTTTAGGCTTCTGTACAAAGTATAACAAGAAGCCATATTTAGGCTTCTATGCAAAGTATAGAAAGAAGCCTTATGGTCTGGCTTCGTGTCGGTCCGCATGTTTCAGAGCCAATCATAACGTTGATCAACTGAAACGTTGTTATATTGTAAATACTTCGTCTATATAGTATTGCGTTAATCTGTTAATCCGTTGATTCGATTCGCTAATGCAATTTATTATTATTACAGGTTAGATGATGTTTTGTATTGATTTCATCAGAATCAAAATCGGAATCGGAAAAGTCGCTGCTAGAATAATTGCTTGAGTTGTTCATGTTTATAAATTAGTGGTACTTGCTATATCGATTCCTTTTCAAAAGTATTACCTAAATTTTAAATACAAAGTGTAACCTATATAGTAAATTGTTGATCCTTTGATACGTTGATACATTGATACGTTGATACATTGATACGTTGATACGTTGATACATTGATACGTTGATACATTGATACGTTGATACATTGATACGTTGATACATTGATACGTTGATACATTGATACGTTGATACATTGATACGTTGATACATTGATACGTTGATATATTGATACGTTGATACATTGATCCGCTGATCTGTTGATCTGTTGATCCGTTAATCTGTTTATCCATTTATTGCATTATCTGCTTATCCGTTATTTGTATTTTTATCTTTTGAACAATATATCCACACCGTTAAGAAATTGTATGTAAAATTACAATCATTAGCAACTTTGTGACCAATTTTTCTTCAGCATAGCGCGAAATCATATCTTTCTTCAGTATTTATCACATCGAAAGTCAGCAATTATGGTACAATCTATATTACGAACGTAACTTATATACCATGCTTTAAAAATAATATTTTCGAAGCATGTTATATCACGTTACTTGGTTTGGACGATGCTATTTTAGGGTTTTGATATCATAGATATCAAAAAACTAATATTTTTTAATCAAAATCAAATTAATTAAAAAAAAATCTTGTAGCTGGTGTGTTATGGTAGTGTTATATCTACGAGGGCTGGGAAATCGAGTATTCGAATACTCGATTCTAGGTAATTTGTTCGACAGCGTTATGTGCGACAGAAATTTGTTTGAAAATGCCCTGTCGATTAAATGTTCAGTCGTACAAATGCTGAGTTGGACGAATTTCTCTCGAACAAATTACCAACTACGGCATATTCAAACATTCGAATATCCCACTAATATTTAAGTGTTTTACTAGGTTTAAGATGATAATTTCATTATTAATAATTAATTTTAATATTATTAATAACTAGATGATACCCCGTCCGAGGACGGGCAGCTAGAAGGACGGGCAGCTACCCAAGGTCATATGGCTTTTGGATTGCACTGAGAGCTTTCCTTAATCTTCATTCAACTTAAGTTACCTTGGGTAGCTGCCCGTCCTTCTAGCTGCCCGTCCTCGGACGGGGTATCATCTAGTTTAAAATAAGTAAAAAAATTTTAAATATTGATTAAGTTTAATTTAATTTAAAAAAATATATGTAAGTTTTTTGTTTATTTATTTAATGTTGTTCTCATCTCTTATTATAAAAGGCCAAGTCCTTCCTTCCTTCTGTCTGTCCCACGGAAATACCCGAAGCAAACCGAACCGAACGCATAACGGATAATTTCATAACCAATCGGATAAACGTATCATCGTATCATCGGATCAACGTATCAACGTATTTAAATTTCCTATATAGGTGAAAAATCTCTTATTATAAAAGGCCAAGTCCTTCCTTCCTTCTGTCTGTCCCACAGAAATACCCGAAGCAAACCGAACCGAACGCATAACGGATAATTTCATAACCAATCGGATGAACGTATCATCGTATCAACGTATCATCGGATCAACGTATCATCGGATCAACGTATCGCATGGGACCGAGCGTCAGCAGCTTGCCGCGCTTGAGTTTCTTCTAAAGTTTCACGTTGTTGACGTATCGCATGGGACCGAGCGTCAGCAGCTTGCCGCGCTTGAGTTTGTTCCAAAGTTTCACGTTGTCGACGTATCGCATGAGACCGAGCGTTAGCTTGTCGCTGTGATCGAAGCTGTTCTTCTGTGTTATTAGCTCTTGTACGTGCTTTTCTCTCACGATTCAATCGTCGTCGCTTTGCAGCAGGATTTTCAAAATTTTCATTATCCATTATGGAAGTTCACATAATGCTTTTTTGGAAATAGACTTACCTATATAGACAAAATGATACGATGATACGTTGATACGATGATACGTTGATCCGATGATACGATGATACGTTGATACGATGATACGTTGATACGATGATATGTTGATACGATGATACGTTGATCCGATGATACGTTGATCCGATGATACGTTGTGCGTTCGGTTCGGTTCGGTTTGCTTCGGGTATTTCCGTGGGACGGACAGAAAGAAAGAAAGACTTGGCCTTTTATAATAAGAGATAATTATTAATTTAACACAAGCGGCCTGCCGGTGTCGCGAGTAAACAGTCGACTAGTCCAGACGTGTTTTTGTTTTTCCAAGCAAAAATGTAATCAGTGACATTTACAGCCGTATTCACCAAGCTCTGTTAAGTTGCTAACAGAGAGTCAAGTCAATAACAGTCTGTTAATGTGATATATTTGTATTCACCAATGACTGTTAGCAGTTACCAGTCTGTCAAGTCGTCTGATAAGTTAACAGAGCAATATTGGGCTGTCAACATAGATAACAGACTGATAAGTAATATTTTTATGTGTCAATATTGTAGGTTATAATTGAAGGGCCTAGTGGAAAAAGTCACTAAGTCATGTTTTAGAGTTTCTCTAGAAATTGGATTTAAAGTTTTGGAATTGCGTTTATAATACTTTTTATTCGGAATTTTTTAAATTCAATGCAGGGCATGGATAGATATGAGCTTAAAGAATGTAATTCAAGAGTAAAAAAATACATTTGGTGAAAAATAATGTAGATAAGCGGAAAAAATTATAAATGACTTGGCTACTTTTTCCACTACACCTCAGTAAAGTAGGTAAATTGAAGGACTTAGTGGAAGAAGTCATTAAGTCATATAATGGAATTTTTTAAAAAATTGGTTTTAAAGTTTTGGAATTGCGTTAATTTATTTTAATAAAAATAATAATACTAAAATCAAATATAAAAACAATAAATTAATACTATTCGTACTCTTCTTCATCTTCATCCACGGCATTTATTGTACTATTCAGAGTTGAGAAGAACGTTGTGCCTTCATTCAGGGTTACATATTTAAGTAGTTCCTTGACATCTATCAATTTTGCTGGTTTTAGTGGTACAAAATCTTCCAATTGGCTGGAAAAAAATCAATTTTACATGGTCTAATGGTGGTGGGTTATTATGCACGGTGCAGTTGTCCAAAAACAGTTTGTTGAAACGAGGTAAACAACATTCTCATGTTGTTGCAGCGATGACAACTGCAAAGAAATTGGAAGATTTTGTACCAATAAAACCAGCAAAATTGATAGATGTCAAGGAACTACTTAAATATGTAACCCTGAACGAAGGCACAACGTTCTTCTCAACTCTGAATAGTACAATAAATGCCGTGGATGAAGTTTGTGTGGGTTGGCGGATTTTCCTCTATGGTCTGAAATGTCTTCATCAAAATGTCGAACCTTTCGTTCAAGTCGGCTGGCTTTAATACCATGTAATAAAAGAAACGCCTTTTTAGAAACTTTCGTAGAAATGCCGATTTTTAAAACAGTGTATTTGTAGGACACGGCCCTTGGATTTCCAATGTCTTCGTTCCGCATTCGACGCTGGTTTATATTGATCCCCTCCATACATCCTCGAAGGTAAATGTTTTGCTCCGTATGTGTAGCTAACTTGCGAAAATTTTCCATCAATGTTCGTTTTTCGCCATCACTGAACCTCACTGAGCATTTACATCGGCACTCCCAATTATGGATAACACACTCAGGGATTACCTTTCCAAATTTCGTGGTGCACTGTTTTCCCTCTACCCTTCTTTTCTTCAACATCTCTTTCTTCCATGTACTAGGATTACAACGCCTTTTCTTGGCCTTCATTCGATCAACGTTTTCTGCCAAAATAACTTCCTCACCAGTTTCGTTGTGCACGATTGTTTCGATTTCTGCCTGGTGCTGGGTAATATTTTCCATATCTTCTTTCCGCATCATTTTAGGCTTCTATACAAAGTATATAGCAAGAAGCCTTTTTTGTAATAAATAAACCTTCTATCTTATTGCAATATATTATATAGTATTATTATTTTACCAATCGCAAACAATAAATTGACAGATAATCTCATTTAGTCATGACTTACTGCTTTTTTTCACTGGAAGTTGGTTTTTCATTCGGGTAAAAAGTAGTTAAGTCTGACTTGCCTACTTTTGTACTCCGAACGCGATGATAGCAGGGCCGGCTGGTGCGCAATATGACCAACTTACTAACACTTTTAAGATGTGATTTTTATACTAATTTGTAGAGAATAAATGCCGCAATGTGAAAATGTGCTCAACTACAAATTGAAAAAAAAGTGACTTAACTACTTTTTCCACTAGGCCCTTCAATTATTATTGACATTTGTTTTTGGTATGTATTTAAGGTTAACTTTTTTCCGCGAAATCAGTTAAAGCTAGTTTTACACGGTTTTACCAACAAAAATTCTAGTTACTTTTAGGCTTCTATTCAAAGTATAACAAGAAGCCTTATGATCTGGCTCCGTGTCTGTCCGTCCGTCTGTCCGTCCGTCCGTCCTCATAATTCAAAATCATACAGAGCGTTTCAAATCGTGTTGGAAATACTCTGTGTGCATAGAGGTCTAAGAACTGGGTAGCCAGTGCGCTACTTTTAGGCTTCTATACAAAGTACGATATAACAAGAAGCCTTATTTAGGCTTCTATACAAGGTATAGAAAGAAGCCTTATGGTCTGGCTTCGTGTCCGTCCGCATGTTTCAGAGCCAATCATAACGTTGATCAACTGATACGTTGTTATATTTTAAATACTTCGTCTATATAGTATTACGTTAATCTGTTAATCCGGTGCTTCGATTCGCTAATGCAATTTATAAATACGCAAATGTTCGAAAGAAATTTACTAAGTTAAAGATATTTTCGAAGAGGTCTCCCTATATAAACTACTTGTTTTACTTTGATGTGAAAAAATAATTTTTTATTGATGTGGTTAGTGAAGTTAAGTTATAAATAAAAGAGAAAGGAGAGGATTGGTCCACCTCAAAAAAAGGACCATACATTACAGAGAAGTAAAATTTCTAATAGAATGGAAAAGTTTGATTGTTATTACTTATATAGTAAATGATAATTACCAATCGCAAAAAATTTAATTGGTGCAGATTATCTGATTATGTGGTGTTACATTATATGGCGATCAAAAATAACCAGATAATAACAACTTTCCACACCAGAAAGGTAGCTGTATAGAAGCCTAAGAACTGCCGCTAGAGCGAGTTCCACCTTGTTTTCAATTTGTTTCGTGATTTAGTTTTTATGGATGACACAAGCGCAGAAAATCCATATTCACAGAGGTAAGTCGTGACAAACGGAATAAGAACCTGCAAAGCACATTTTAGGCTTCTATACATAGTATAGAAAGAAGCCTTATGATCTGGCCCCGTGTCTGTCCGTCCGTATGTTTCAGAGCCAATCAGAACGCTTCAAATAATTTTCTATTCAGTTGCTAATAATTCAATTTTTATTATTTTTATTTTAACCACAGCAGTGGCTTGATGTGGTTGGTGAAGGTAATACACAATATGTATTTTTACTATAATTTTTAATATAAAAATTACACGTATTTTAATGTATTTTTACGTGCTTTTTTTACAGTGCAGGTTGGGAACAGCTCCTTTCCCCCTCCCCTTGCAGACAAAAAAAAAGGTTGGGAACAGCTGCCTTAGAGTGTTTGGTGATTAAACTTGTTGGGTACCCTCCTTTTTACGTAATAAAGCTTCAATAAAAATTTCAGCTCCAATTTCAGAGTATCAGGGGTTCAAATTACCCCCCCCCCTTATTGTTAGAAAATTGCTACTGCCATATCTTTAGGTGTTTGATCTTAATATTACCTCTCACACTATTTACCGCATGTCACAAATATTCAGCAAAATTTTCAACCACAAATTCGGAAGGGGTGGGATGGAAAACCACCCTCAAAGTTGTTAAGAAATCTATAAAAAATCATATAATTTGGAGACCTTTAAGTGTTTGGCGATTAAACTTGCTGGGCACCCTCTTTTCTACGTAATAAAGCTTCAGTACAAATTTTATCCCTAATTTAAGAGGATAAAGGGTTCAACTTACCTCCCCCCTCTTATTGTTAGAAAATTGCTATTGCCATAATCTTTAGGCGTTTGACCTTAAAATTTCCCTCACACTAACTACCGCATGTCACAAAACACTGTAAGGTGTCAAAGTTATAATTTTTTATAGTATTTCGTAATAAATTCGGAGGTGGATTTCCACCCCACTACCTGCGAATTTCGGGTTGAAAATTTTACTGAATTTTTGTGACATGCGGTAGATAGTGTGAGAGGAATTTTAAGTACACACACCTCTATATAGATGTGGGAGTTCTAATATTCAAACAAAATTGGGGATGAAATTTTTACTGAAGCTTTATTACGTAGAAGAGAGGGTACCCAGCAAGTTTAATCGTAAGACCTGTTTTACATTACACTAAATTTTTCAGGACTGAAATTTTTATTCCTAAAAATGCAATGCGCGCGCCGAATTAGGACGCTGACAGCAAGAATTTAGAACATGTTCTAATTTATTGTTGTCAGTGTCCTGATTCGACGCGCGCATGATGTAAAATTAGTTTCGTAATTTAAAATTCAAAATTCTTGGTAATGGCAAAAGGTTGGTAATGCATCTTTTCATATACCTACTATATAAGTAGGTATTGTTAACAGTTGTTTTATTATCCCAACCCTCACACCCGAGATTTTATTTTATAAGAGTACAAGCTTCTTATAATTTTACAAAAAAATAACAAACGCGAACAAATCATTGGAAGACACCTATTGTTTAAACGAGATTTTTTTTTTGGAACATTTATTTTTTTACAAAATGAAGAAATTAAATTGTAACTCGTAGTAAATTTTTTCTTGATATGTTAAAATTAAAAATCACGTTTATGTGATGCGCCGATACCAGAAAAATTGAAAAATACTAAATGTTTATCTGCAGATGTAATAAATAATAGGTATCTACGTTTATATTTTACTAAAAATAATTAAAATGTATCAGAAATAAACGCTTCTATTTTATTTTTTGAATTTATACAAAACACTTTTTAATTTCTTTAGTAAAAAGGAATCGATCAGCCCTTAAGGCGTAAAAAATCCCAATTCGGAAAATGATTGCAAGAAATCTTCAAATCGGGGAAGTTTTTTAGCCATAATTAATGTTATAATAATTATGAAATGAAATAATTAGGAAATCCAATTTTTTTGCGCTTGGTATCAGAAAACCGTTCCTAAGTTTTTAACATCAAAATAATGGTGTTTTTTTAGAATCTCTAGTAATTCCTTTTTAAATTGCAAAATTTTAATTACTTAACATTTTCTCTCTGATTTCTGAAAATTTACTTTTAAACACTTACAAACCAATTGACATTTGACAATTTACCTAATGCGCGCGGCGCATATTCAGTCTTTACATTTTTAGTACTAAAACTTTCAGTACTGAAAAATTTAGTGTAATGTAAAACGGGACCATTCTAATTTCTTGTTGTCAGTGTCCTGATTCGGCGCGCGCATTGGCTTTTTAGGACTGAAAATTTCAGTCCTGAAAAATTTAGTGTAATGTAAAACGGGTCTAAAACACTCTAAGATTTCCAAGTTATGATTTTTTATAACATTGCGTAAAAATTTTGAGGGTGGTTTTGCACCCCTTAACCTCTGAATATGTTATTCAAATTTTTTTTTGAATATGTATGGCAGTATTTATATACAGGGTGTCCCCGTGACCGTGGAGAACCTTTGAGGTGGTGATAAAGGACACTTTTCTAAGACAAATTTTCAAATAAAATTTTTGCCCAAGTCCAAACCCTTGGGGGGTACCTCCCTTTAAAGCAATTTTTTGAATTTCTGATTTCAAACGGCCATAGCTCCGATATTATTGATTTTTTAAGGTTAACGGATTAGAACTTTTTTAAAGATCATTCGCTTGTCTACAAATTATGTTATAACCCCTTATCGTCTAGAATCAACAGATTTCGAGTTATAAATTAAACTAGCTGGAAAGCCCGTCCACGGACGGGTAGCTAGACGGTGCTGGTGGGTCTCTATTTTAATGATCTAAATAAAAACAACATTGTTTCCTAATATTGTCAATTTTAATTGTTCATCCTCGCGTTGAAACGTTAATTTTAATTTTTTTAGTTTGTTAATTAAGAAACAATTATTGTAGCAAATAAAATCTTAAGCACTGCCCACTGCGTTAGTACTTCCTTGTACACAATATTTTTCGTATACACTGCCTGTGAACCTTCAATCAATTTCCCTTGTTCTTTTCCATCAACTATTTTTATCTTCAGATCTCCGTACTCTTGACATTGCTACATAGAGATGACCGTGGCTAAACATCACGGTTGATCGTCATGGAAAAGGCAAGTTTAATTGGAAACTGTCGCCGTCTTAAAACAAATGGCAAGTCTGTACTTGTTGGGACTAAATCTATGCGGGGAATAAAAACAGTTTCCTTTTTAGCAGTTCCTGTCAAGACTTCAGCGACGATTAGATTGGGCTTTAACGATTGAACAGTTAAGCGCGTCCCATTACAAAACCACGTTTAGTATTCAAATTCCTGAGCAACATAATCACACTTCCAACCTTCAAGTGCATTCTGTGTACTGGCATCCCTGAGGGCGTTTGTTTATTCAAGAATTCCATCGGATAGTTTTCCCTATCGTTATCATCACTGTCGTCAATGGAATCACTACTAAGATAAGTTAAAATGCTGCCGTCTAAAAGGTCCAAAACTTGCTCGTTTATAGCGTCATCGTCAGTATTTTTTGGGCAAAGTATTGCCATTTTGGAATATTTTTTTACATCAGCAGCATTAAAGCTTTCTCCAAAAATTTCTTGGATAAGGGAAGTTTCGCATATACAATTATGCGGAATCTCAATATCTCTTCAGACAGACCTTTGTCATTTGTAAGCTCCCCGTTGCCCAACTTTATCAGCCAATCACTGAATGCGGAATCAACGGACCGGACATTTTGTCTTAATTTCAATACTATAAATTTACTCCACATATCATTAAATTTAATGCTTGAATGAATAATTGCTGACCTCATTTCATGAGGTACGACAGGAAGAGTTTGTCTGAAATCACCACCAAGAATTAAAACTTTACCGCCAAAAGCTTTGGTGTTTTATATCAACGTATCAACGTATCAATGTATCAACGTATCAACGTATCAACGGATCAACGTATCATCGGATCAACGGATTAAATGTTTATATAGGTTGTCGTCGATAATACAAACGGTATATTAAATCTTCAAGCTTATCAACGGATCAACGTATCAACGGATCAACTTATCAAGTTGTTTTGATTTGAACGACAATGGATCAGTAAGTCCCTTTCGAGAAGAGGTTCGCCGTCGGCATTTTGAAAAATGACAGCTACTTCATTTCTTGTTGGAGCATTGTATCGTCTAATATCGGATTTACGGTCTTGGATAATTTCCATGGTAACTGTTGCTGGCTCAACGCCATGTAGAGCGGCGTCCTTGATGCTTTCTTGTTCCACTTCATAAAGCATTTTGCATGCGGCAGAAAAAGGATTATTCTGAGACATGAAAGTGCTTAACTCTCGCATCAGACTTGGATCGCACCGATCGTTTCCCTTAATTGTCATCCTTTGATCAGCAGCCTCATCCGGGTCCAATATATATAGTTGAGCAAACTTGCGTTGGTTTCCATCTGCCGGGTGCAAAGCTCCTGCTCGATGGTAAATTTGTCCGTTAATTCGGAAACAATAGGGTCCGTATCCAGGAGGCGGAATAATGTTAGCTCCCATTGACGCAAACGCTAAAGCACTATTTATCGATCTAATATTGTCTATGAAATTTTTCGAATATTGATGCAGTCCTTTCAATAACTGTTCAATAACAGGGGCTGATCTTATAGCTTCTAAGGTAACTTTGCCTTTCTGACTGCATGTCGTAAAAAGTTTGTCAGACGGCCGCTCTGCTGAAAAATGCTTTGCACGGCAAAATTCGCAAATATTGTCCATAAAACCACAGTTATGAACGTCGACATTTGGTTCTACAACGTTACCTACTTCAAGAACAGCTGCGTTTTTACTTCGTGGATTTTGTCGGCGAATTGCATGACTACGTGAACGATGTAATATTTGCGAAGGGGTCATGTTGGCAATTTGATTTCGTCCGCGATGTTGAGCAATTTGTTCTGACGTCATGTTGGCAATTTGATTTCTTTCGCGATGTTGAGTAATTTGTACTGACGTCATATTGGCAATTTGCTTACGTTTGCGATTTTGTTCAATTTGTCCAGGAGTCATATTTTCCACACGATTACGATTCCGACAACATTCTTTTTGGACATCACTCATATTTTTACGACGGGTTTTTTCTCGCTCCGCCTTCCGTCGTTTTACTGTTTCCTGCTGGGCGGCTACTTCCTCATCAGATTTTCTTTTAACACATTTTCGAGCAGCAGTAGGAACATGTGGGGAACAAAGAGTAACTACTTGAATATCCTCCATTTCGGACATTTTCGCTTTAGAAGTTTCTGAAGTTGTGAAGTTATTTTCAATGAAGGTAACTCTCACACCACGTACCTATATAGCGCACAGTGATACGTTGATCCGTTGATAAGTTGATCCGTTGATACGTTGATCCGTTGATACGTTGATATGTTGATACGTTGATCCGTTGATAGGCTTGAAGATTTAATATACCATTTGTATTATCGACGACAACCTATATAAACATTTAATCCGTTGATACGTTGATACATTGATACGTTGATACATTGATAAGTTGATCCGTTGATACGTTGATCCGTTGATCCGAACCAAAAAAATGACACGCTGGAGCAGGGAGCTGGCATTTTATATATTAGGATTAAGGGAAAAAATGTTTAAAAAATTCAGGTTTTTTTATTTTAAATTTTCTTGCGAACCCCGTATCTCTTAAACGAAACGTCTAAGAGAAAAACTAACGGCCCAAACCGGATAGGGAATTTAACGGGCTACAACTTTCGTCAAATAATGAACAAGGTGTAGGTAAAAAATATAAATTCACATAATTACTAAAAATCTCAATTTGATTTATAGCATTTGTTTTAATGTTAAAACATTGTTATAACGTATTAAATAATACCGTGCAACACCTTTTGAAAAGAGCACGCCTGTGTGCTGAAAATGAGGGAGGCCATTTTGAGCATTTATTAAATTAATTTTGTGAATTTAAGTTTTTTACCTACACCTTGTTCATTATTTTCAGAGTTTCTGTGAAAACGGTTGGTTGCCCAAAAATATTTATTTGACGAAAGTTGTAGCCCGTTAAATTCCCTATCTGGTTCGGGCCATTAGTTTTTCTCTTAGACGTTTCGTTTAAGAGATACGGGGTTCGCAAGAAAATTTAAAGTAAAAAAACCTGAATTTTTTAAACATTTTTTCCCTTAATTTAATTTATAACTCGAAATCTGTTGATTCTAGACGATAAGGGGTTATAACCTAATTTGTAGAGAAGCGAATGATCTTTAAAAAAGTTCTAATCTGTTAACTTTAAAAAATCAATAATATCGGAACTATGGCCGTTTGAAATCATAAATTCAAAAAATTGCTTTAAAGGGAGGTACCCCCAAGGGTTTGGACTTGGGCAAAAATTTTATTTGAAAATTTGTCTTAGAAAAGTGTCCTTTATCACCATCTCAAAGGTTCTCCACGGTCACGGGGACACCCTGTATATCATATAAGCAGTAGTAGCAGTGAGAAGATAAAAACCAACGATATGGTTTCCGAAATACCCAAAATTAAAATACTTGATTCCAAGATAATAATGAAATCCAGAGAGAAAAGTGAAGATCCCCACCCGAAGAAGAAACCGCCAGAGACAACTAGGACGACACGAAGTCAAAACACAGATTCGCGAAAAATCGCGAAAACCAAAAGAGGTCGAGATAGCACAGATAACACCGAAGAAAGTGAGGACGAGACTCCTTTCATAATGAAAGCCAAAAGAACACGCAAGAAGAAAAAAGAAGTAACCGAAGTAATGGACACCACCGATCCCTCGGCGAGCGAGGACAGCGATGAAATTGATTTTGAATCGATGCTCAAAGCAAAACAGATAGAACTTGACGTGGCCGAAAAAAATGAAAAAGAAAAAGAATCAGATAGCGATGAAACCAAAAAGAATAAAAGAACGAAAAATCAAAGGAAAAAAGATAGAAAGCGAAAAATCGAAGAAGAATACGAAAAAGAAGAAGAAATAAAGAAAAAGAAGAAAGAAACCCAAGAAGCCGAGGAGAACGCGAGGGTGAACACAAGCCCGGAGCAGACCGTTAAGTCTACTCCGGACTTGGCCAGTAGCCAGACGTTGGACGAAGGTTTAGAAATATGGTCGGACCGCAGATTGAAGGAAGCCTCGAAAACGGCAATGAATAACGTACACGAAGTGCGTAGATTTTTAATGAGAAGTAAGGAGGCCCTCAACTTCCGAGAAGAGGCCCTCGAGAGGATAAAAGACGTGGAGGGACTGATACAGGAGCTGGTCCAGGAAGGGATCAGAAGGAATAGAATGGGGACGGGAGCGCCTTCAGCCTCCCCTCCTCATACAAAAGAAATCATAGAGGAGGTGGTCAAAGCCATCAGCAAGACCACCCCAGCCATAACGCCGACCCTTCAGGTCATCGAAAGCAAAACAACTATAGAAACAGACAAGCAGAACCCCCCCAGGGACTACCTGGAGGCGGCTAAGAAGGTCGCCGCTGGCGGCCCTCGCAGCATGCCCGCCAAAAAGTACAAGGTGATAGTGTACCCTGACGAAGGGAACACTATCAAATCCGCTGAGGAAACCAAAAGTCAACTCACTAGTATCAAATTAGCGGACCTGAATATAAAACCGGACAGAGTATATCCAATAAAGAATAACGGAGTGATGGTCGAGTCATCTCAACCGTCACTCAAAAATCTCATCGGCAATTCTCTCCTAAAAGAAAAGAAATTGGTGGCCCGGGAGCCCTCAGCTACCTGGCCATCAATTTCCTTACAAATGGTGGACAAAACATTGTCCAAAGAAAGGGTGATCGAGGAATTCGGCGCGAATTTCCCTGAAGCAATTAAAGCGGCCGGGAGCTCCTGGCTCAGGAACATAAACCCGGTACACTCCAAAGGAAAGACCCACAACAAGTGGATCCTAGAAGTTCACCCCCTGGTCAGGGAAGCGGCAATTAAGGACGGGAAGTTTAGGGCTTCCTGGAAAAGTTACCGCATCCATGACCATATAACGATTACGCGCTGCTACAAGTGTCAGCGCTTCGGGCACACGGCAAAATATTGCAAAGGGAGTGAAACATGTGCGTTCTGCTCCTCCACGGAACACGCCTCACGTGCCTGTGGGGTGCAGAACGACCGGGCAAAACATGTGTGTATAAACTGTGTCAGAGCCAAATACAGCGATGCCAGTCACACCACGGGATCTAACTTGTGTAGGGTCTACAAAGCAAGACTCATGGATTATGCCCATTCAGTTTTGACGCTTACAGACATTGCCAATGAGTAAGCCACTCAAAGTCTTGCAGGTAAACCTAAGGAACTCGGAGGCCGCCACGGCCGACGTGCAACGCTTTGTTGCTCAGGAAGACATACTTTTGGCCATTCTTTCGGAACCCTACTGCTACCCCGCGGCAGCAGGAGGGTTTCGTCTTCCCTTCTCCCCAAACACACGGACGGCAGCAATCTTCGGCGACCACTTCCGAACTTGCATTATGGTTAACGATGCGGTAGGAAATGAATTCACGTTCTCCTTCCTCCCGCAAGTTTCCAGCAAGTTCGTAACGGTCGTTTCAATTACCTTCAGTAGCAAAGTGACCTACTATTTTATAGGCACGTATTTTCCTCCCTCAGAGGATATACAGATTCCACTCGAAGACCTCCGGAAAGCACTGGGTGTTTGCGGAAAGGGGAAGACATACATTTGCGGAGATTTTAATTGCCGATCGAAGGTGTGGTATGACACCGTGGATTCCGACTCCAGGGCGCAGGCGCTGGAGGAATTCATTGTACAGCACGAACTATTCGTATTCAATCGACCAAACAAACCGCCTTCATTCGAGGACTCCCTCGGCAGGAAGAGCAACGTAGATCTAACGTTGGGCACTTGCGACACCGTCAATATAACCCACTCATGGGATATTGCGGAACATGTCATAATCACAGACCATAGAACAATCACTTTTGAAATAGGAGCACCTAATAATCCCATCAGGATTAGTAGGAATAGAAACCCAGATACAATCCAAGCGGAAACCATTGAGACGGAGTTAGCTCGATGGGTAGAGGAAAACGGCCCCAGGTCGGACAATCTAACCACCGAAAACGAAATCGAGGACATGGTTTCCGAATTGCACGGAAAAATCCAGGATCTAATCAATAGGAAAGCCCAAATGAAGAAGATCTACGTTGGCCGGCCTGACTGGTGGACCGACAATCTCGAAAGAGCGCGAAAGAATTATCTCTCGCGGAAGGCGGCCCTGTATAGGAACCGCATTAAGAACGAACAGAACGGGCTGTACATTGCAATGATGGAATCCAAGGAGAAATTCCTGGATATACTCAAAAAAGCAAAACAGGCGAGTTGGCAAAAGTTCGTCGAGGACGACCTTGTACCCAACCCCTGGGGGGTTACCTACAAACTAGCGGCTAGAAAATACAAAGGCAAAAACATCCTTACCACCTTCAGTGGTGGGGACGGGAAGGTAACGGAAACGCCGGAAAAGACCCTGACCTACCTCATGAACGGTCTACTCCCCGACGACGATCGAAACTCCGATGCAACGGTGGATCACCAAACCATGCGGGCGGATTTCGAAAATCTGAGGGGCGTGCCGGACATGGCGCAGGTCAGGGAGGTCGAAAGTGACGAGCTGGATGACCTAATCAGGACGACACAAGCCAGAAAGGCACCGGGTTTTGACAACATTCAGGGATCTTTTCTTAAAAAACTCTATGTTGTCATCAAAAACGTGCTAATGGGTATATACAACGCGTGCATTAAGGTTGCTTATTTCCCCAAACTGTGGCAGAAGGGGGTCCTCAAGATCCTACTCAAGAACCCAGATGGGGAAACAAGCAACATTAAGAACTACAGGCCGATCACCCTCTTGCCGGTGTTCGGCAAAATTTTGGAAAAAATCATGAAAAAACGAATAATCGAAAGTAATACCCCTTACCACGATCGGTGCCAATATGGCTTCGTGGAAGGTATGAGCACCACAACAGCCCTTAAGGCATTTTATGCAAAAATAGATACTACGGAGATGAAGCGAAGGAAAGCCAAGGGTTTTCTCGCGGTAATCTTTTACGACATCTCCGGAGCTTTTGATAACATGTGGTGGCCGGCTCTTTTCCGCTCGCTGAGCGAAAAGGGGCTCCCACACAGGTTAAAGGTCATGATCAAAAGCTACCTTTCAGCTCGGGAAGTGACTCTCACTTCCGGGGTCTCAAAGGTAGGGAAAAGATCCACGAAGGGATGTCCCCAGGGCTCGGTCCTCGGTCCGATCCTGTGGAACTCACTTCTGGATCACTATCTAAAGCAAGAAAAACAAGAGGGTACTCATACCTTCGCGTACGCGGATGACATCGCGACGGTCGTCACAGCGTCTTCCCGAATCGAATTGCAAAGAAAACTACAAACGTGCGTCAATCAACTAAGCGGATGGTGCAAGGACATGAAACTCGCTCTCTCGGAAACGAAGACGAAGATCATGTGCTTGTACCCGAAGCGAGTCCATAATTACGACTTAGACGTAAAACTAAACGGAAAGAAGATAAAGGTGGCAAGTGAATACAAGTACCTTGGGGTCCTTATTGACGAAAACCTATCGATGCAACCGCACGTAAACTACGTTTGCGGCAAAGCCAGTAAACTGGTCCATGCGCTGCATCGAATGGCCAAAAGTGGTTGGAACTTGGACACCTCGAACTCTATGCGAAGGATCTATCAGGGGGCGGTGGTCCCCATCTTGGCTTACGGAAGCGAGATCTGGATACATAGAATAAGGGATAAGCACACGTTGGCCCGGCTGATATCGTGCTATGGATTTTGCTGTCGAGTGATAGCAAAATGTTATAGGACTGTGTCGGCCTTAGCCGCGGGTGTTTTGGCAGGTATCCACCCAATCGACTTAGAACTCTTACGACTACTGTCATGGCGTGAAGCCAAAAACAAGAAAGTAACCACCTTTATGGGGGTAAGAATAGACCCAAACGAATATAGATACAGAGTAGAAATGAAACGGAAGATGGAGGAGATTATTCAACTAGAATGGCAAAAAAGGTGGGATGATGGAGTGGTAGGTAGAATTACCTACCAGTTCATCCCCAAGGTAGCTAATAAAATAACTAACAATTCTTTTCAGATGACTCAAATGCTAACCGGTCATGGCGAGTTCGGCCGACACCTCAAGAGATTGGGGAAATCGGAGGACGGACTATGCCCGGCCTGCGACGTTCTCGATGAACCTACACATCGGATACGGGAGTGCGATTTGTACATGCAAGAACAGTTGGAGTTGGGGGCCTATCATGGCATCCATCTCCCTGCACAACTGGACGAGCTGTACGAAGAAACACCACCCGACCTGATGTGTAAATTCCTCGAGAACAAGACCGTTGTTATTACCGAGAACTAATCATATAAAACCAATAACCCGACATGAAATAAGGTCTGGGTGTGAATAAAAAAACGACATACTGGAATTGAAAAGAAAAAAAAAAGTTTAATACTTACCATGAGACCTACCAACAAGCGAAGAATGAATAAACGCCCATACAAACCGGATTCGGAAACCTGAAAAAAAAACAAAAATCATTAGAAATAACCTATAAAAATCATGCAGATTAAATGTATGTTACAATACCAACCAACGAATGCGGTTTGAAACCCCATCAAAAATTCATACCAAAGACCCCGAAACAGATAATTTAAATTTTTGAGACAATTTATTTTTTATTTTTTATGACAACATGAAATCTCTGCCAATTTGCAGATTATCTTTTTGATTGGCAATTGCCAACCTGTTTTTTATTATATATAATAAATTAACTTCAATTGTATATCATATAATTATTATGATATACGAGGGGTCGTCTTTATATTCCCGGACTAGGCTGTTTTGAATTTTGATGCAATTTTTCATTATGCGGTTTTTAATCACATATGCCTTGGTAACCTGTGTGGCAATTTACAAAACAATTGCATCATTATTAATTTTATTATCTGTCAGTTTGTGTCGTCGCGCGTTGTATATGTATCGAAATGAATAAAATCGAGACCTGTGAACAATTCTTGGCGCGCTGTGGAGATGAACCAGATTTAATTATCAATCGATTTGTCACTGGAAATGAAACCTGGGTTCATCATTATGATCCTGAATCGAAACAAGAGTCGATGCAGTGGCATGTTAAGGGTTCCAGCCATCCCAAGAAGTTTAAAATCACCCCTTCTGCAGGAAAAATAATGGCAACAATTTTTTGGGACTCTCAGGGAATTTTGCTGATTGATTATATGAATAATTGTAGTACGGTAACGGGAGAGTATTATGCAAACCTGATGCATCGCCGTAGAGATGTTATTAAAGTGAAGAGACGCGAAAAACTGACGCAAGGTGTCTTGTTGCTCCACGACAATGCACAAGTCCAGACTTTCAAAAGCTCCTGTAGCTGATTGTGGCTTCGAAGAAATTGAACATGCGCCTTATAGTCCAGATCTAGCACCCAGTGACTATTTTTTGTTCCCGAATCTCAAAAAAACACTAAGGGGGACAAATTTTAGGGACAATGACGAACTTATAGCAGCTGTTGAGGGCCATTTTGCGGAAAAACCAAATGAATATTTTTATACTGGATTAAAGATGTTATTGAAACGGTGTTATACCTGTATTCAAAAGCAGGGGAACTATATTGAAAAATAAAATTTTGTTGTTGCTCTAGTCTTTTGTTTTCATGCCTAGTCCGGGAATATAAAAACGACCCCTCGTACCTATGTGATAGTAGAAAATTTTTTTTATATGATTCTCCTTGCATCAAATTTAATTTAAAAAATGAACAGAATTTAATTTTAAATCATATTATATTAATAATTTCAAAACGCAAGTATAAATAAAAAATACGCCGGATGCAAGGATCGAACCCGAGGATACGACTTGAAAGCAGACGACCAAGACGTTTGGTCTATCTTCGTTTCTTATTATCATTCAGTTGTGTAATGGAGTAAAACTCAACTGATGTTTTTATTTTATAAATTACTAGCTGACCCGGCAGACGTTGTCCTGCCCAAATTTCAATATTTGCCTACATGTATTTTTTAGATCCAATCCGCATAATGACCTTGCGACTTATTTGGTCATCGCAAATACCCAACGTATTAAAAAAGGATTAAATAAATAAATTAATAAAAAATACAAATCAAGGTTTAATAAAAAAAAGTTTAACAAAACTGTTAAGTATTCACAAAAACCACAATAATTTCTAATTTTACTTTATTTTATTTTTGCCAATTACTCTTGTTTTTTGTGTTCTTCCTTTTCCTCCTCCCCTTCGTCTTCTAATAAGGAATTTTCGAAAGCACGCAGCGATATTGCCAATTCCTGTTCTTCTTACATACATACATACATACATTGAATTTAATATATATAGATATCGTTTGTTAATACGTTGATCCGTTGAAACGTTGATCCGCACTAACGTTGGTGAAGCTAATACAGCGCTTGACCAAAGTTCGCGGCAAGATTCTAAAGTAGCCTATGTTTTTCGTAGCATTGTAAATAGCTTCTACACCAAATTTGGTAGAGATTGGTCAAACGGTGTAGAATTGTATAGAAAACATACATACATACATACATACATTGAATTTTATATATATAGATAAATTTATTACATTAACTAATTATAAAAATAAGTAAATTGCCTGTAATTGTTAACGAAAACGATCCCACTATCAAATATTTAAAGAAATTTTCGAAAAATTAAAAAAATATTGTATTCTCAAGGTAATGGTCAACTACCAATCATTGCATCGGGGAGGCGTGGCGCGGCGAAATTTCAAGTGTCAATTACGTCCAAAGGACACCCCATGGACACAAAAGAAATTATAGACCTAATGAAATTTGATCTAGTTTTACCAATTTTAAATTTATCAAAATCGGCTGCCCAGCATGCGGGTGTTCCCCTTGTTAGTGTAAACTTGTTTCCCTACCTACATAAAAGATGGTTGATTATTTGCCACCGTATTGCTTTATCAGAAATAAGAAAATTATGGGGTGGGGTTGCAATATACCAGCAGGGAGCCACATGAGCACCCCTTCTTCTAGCATATATGCACTTGTGTGATTGTTTTGTTCCGTAAGGACTTTTTATTCCTCTGGAAGGACTGCACTGTAGCTTTTAGAATTCGTCTAATATATTTGGTGAATTGTCTGGTCCAGTGTTAGTACACAGTGGCTCCCAAAAGTAGGTTAATTAGCTTTGTTTCAACGAGCCCGATAAACCGTTCAATGTACGGTCGCGCTCGTGCGCAATAGATAAGAAGCGTTTTAACCGACAGGTTTTTATCTATTGCACATGAGCGCGACCGTACATTGAACGGTTTATCGGCTCGTTGGAACAAAGCTATTAAGTAATGTTTGATATAAATGCACCATTGAAACTTAATTTTACATTGCATTACAAATGCTTGCAAATAACATCCACCTGGCAAGCCTACATCTGAAAGCTCGTCCAGTACAATGTCCCAAACAGTAAATCTCAATTGGGATTCGACCAGTTAATTTTCCCACCAACAACTTCCTCGCTTGGTCTAGAACAAAAAAGCCTCTGTATATTCAAAAATCAGTTTGTATTATTTGTATAAATTCACATATTCATATATAAATTACAATTATAAATTGTAACCGAGGATTTCACAGTGAATTCCAACAATTTTAATGTGCTTAAATTTCGAAAACATTTAATTTGACTACCACAATCGGTATTTAAAATATATCTGCATAAATTTATTCGGAGTCTTGCGACCCGTAAGGTACTGCGCCCGTGTACAGGCTCACCCACATGTTGCCTCCGCCACTGCATAACAAACTATAAGTTACGCCACTGCGTCTTGTTTGAAATAAAGTGAGGTTATGACATTAATACGGTATCTACGGTATTCAAAAATTTGAACTTCAAAACAAGTAACCGACTTTTACATCAGATTAAAAATGAGCACAAATATAAAGGTAATTTAATCCTTATAGTTACTATTCGTTTCAATATAAATTCTCAAATTTTAGAAGTGGGTGCCACCGGATTTTGGACCAGATGAACCTACCAGTTCTACGAAAAAACCTAGAAAGAAAACAACACTAAAATGGGGTAACGATAACTTCGTAAGAGATCCTAATCATAAATTTGTCAACTTCATCGACATACTCAAACCTCAAAAGGTGGAAGACTTGGCTGTCCATGCGAAAAAGATCACCGAGGTGGAACTGTGGTTACAACAATATGTGATTACTTCAAACAGAACGGTACTGAATCAAGTTATTATTAATGGTGACGATTAACACATAACTTTTAGGAATTTCTACCAATTTTACTTTTGACCGGGCCTACGGGATCGGGTAAAACTGCCACAATTAACGTTCTGTGTAACAAACTGAACATAGAATTAGTTGAATGGATAAATCCGTTAGATCACGAGACCGAATGGCATTACTCCGGCAGTCAAATGAATACATTTTTAGATTTTTTTGTGCAATCTAAGTACAACTCGCTTTTGTCACAACTTGGCGGAAAAACTTTAGCATTAGTTGAAGATTTTCCCAACTTTGCTATTCACAACTCCAAACAATTTGTGAAGGTTCTCGAGTAAGTTAAAAGTACACTTGATTGATTTTGCTTAAAATTTGTTCTATTGCAATAGGAAGTGTCAAAACGGAAACACACCTGTTGTGTTCATATGCAGCGATGCCGCTAACAGTAAATTAGATTTGTCTCAATCTTTGTTTCCTCAAGCAATTCGGGATCAATTTCAAATTTCCACTATACAGTAAGTAGAATTTTTCATACATAAAGTTTTGAGGCAGGCCTCGATAATAATGATCCCTAGTAAACTAAATAAAAAGCGCATAGATTTTTTTAAATACCTTATCAGTTTTGGAAAGGTTTTGTTTTATCATGGGAGTCCATTTTATCATGGGAGCAAAATTGACTTGACACCCCAAATTTGCTGAAACTTAGTACACACCATCGTAGTGATAAAAAATACAAATTTAAGAATTTGTCCCAAAGGGCCTTTGTTTTCTTGTTTTGATCCTGTAAAATGTCAAAAAGTTTATTTATATTATATAAAAGTTGTATCCGTTCTGATTTTTGCAACCAATCTATGGATTTGCTCTACAGTTAAGTTTATTTCTCTAAATTCAAAGCAACAGTCGGGTATAAGATTTTTGTTTGCAGAATTGTCTTCAATTGTTTCGTTAATAATTTTTTAATCACATCTGATATTACCGGAAGCAGGCTTATATATTTGTCTGGCTTATAGGATGTTGTTCCTTCTGAATTCTTTCCTAGTTTTAGAATCATAATTATTTGTGAAGTTGTAGCGCAGAACTTTTGCAGTTGAATATATATTTAGAGGGAATTCTGTCAACCTCTGTATGCAGGAGAATCACTCTTGCAGAGTAGTCTCCAGTATCCACATTTGACTCACAACTCCACGCCTATTATTCCACAGCCCCCAACTGAGCTCAGCCTTGACCGCCATCTCCAATCAGACATTTATTTTTATTGTTTTACTTGTGATTTTCTTTTTAACTTTTTATCAAAATTGGAGATGATGCGGTAAATTCTTCAGTTAAAGGGAGTTGGATTGACCCATGGGCGTTCATGTAATGTTTTCAGGAAGGGCAAAGCTAAGTTGCCTAAGGCATAACCATTAGTTTTTAAAAACAGCACCACAGGCGATGTTTTGAAAATGTGTACATTACCATTCCCCTTTATTTTATACTAACAGATTTTAATTTGTATTTTTTTTCGTAGCTTTAATCCATGTTCTGCTACTTTGTTAAAAACGTTATTAATCAGATGTCAAAAAATTGCTCAAAAGTATCCAGAGAAATTTAAAATACCTTCCAGTGACGTCATTGATGCAATAGTCTCGTGCACAATGGGTGATATTCGTTGCACCATAAACCAGTATCAGTTTTCCAGTCTAAGAGGCACTAGGGAAATATCTATGGTTTCAAATTTGAATACAAGCTTTGGTGCAAAACGAAAGCGGAACGATAAAAAGTCGTCTTCCATTTTAGCAATGTGTAGGAACGAATCCTTGGGAATTTTCCATGGATTAGGAAGGGTTTTGAATCCAAAACGCATCGAGGTTAATAATTCCTGGCGTTTGCAATGCGATTTTAACGCTTTAATTGATCAGTTTGGTGGTCAACCATCAACTTTTAATGCGTTTTTGCAAGAAAACTATTTGAAATACTTTGGAGACTTCTATGATGTCCAAAATGCAGCAGATACCTTAAGCTTTGCTCAACTATTTTTTACTGATTGGGTTGAACGTCAGGATGTTTTAATGTATGGGATATGGATAGCTGTTTTAGGTTTGATGGTCCATAATAATCACAAAGTTTCGAAATGGAACCAAATTAAAGGTCCAACTAAAGTCGACAGGTGAGATTCACTTAATGAATTTTTTTTACCACTTAAGTTGTTTTTTTTTAAGGTCTAACACCAAATCAGAAATACGAAACTTGGATAGAACTGATTATATGTATTATAATTTGATTACAAAGACTGATAGATTTCATACATTCAAAGTGAAACCGCGTTTTTAATCAAAGTTGTTATTTTCTATAAATATTTATTCTTTCAAAATGTGATTACGAAAATGTTTTTAAAAAAATCTGTGATGTTAAAATCCGTTGTTTTGTACTTCCCCGCTTGGTTTAGAACAAAAAAGCCTCTGTATATTAAAAAATCAGTTGGTATTATTTGTATAAATTCACATACTTTTCACAAAACTTAAAATTATAGAATAATGCATTATAAATAATTGAGTCAACAAAAAAATACTTACAATACTGGAATGTGAAGCCACAGCAAAATACTTTCAATATACCAATACCTATGAGTTTGTTAGATGTTTGTTATTGATGTTAATAAATTATTAATAAAATTTAGTAGTTCAGGTGGTTTATTATTCACAATTAAAATAGAACAAAAATTGAAAACTATTTGGTCCCTCATTAAATGAGTTACAACGATAAAATCACAAAACATTTTTAAAAGTCTAGAACTTCTACTGCCAACAATTTTTCTACTTTTCCTAGGACGTCTTTCTAAATTTAAACATTAATTTTTAACCAGAACCGAACTAAAGAAACTTTTTGGAAAAAACAAAATTGAAATCACTTATTCTACAAGCTATTAGGAGCATATAGTTAAATTTTTACGACAATTGCCTTCTTGTAAGCTGAAATATTTGCTTCTAAAAATGCAAATATTTGCATTAGGCTTATGGAGTATGCAAATAAAAACTCAATTATTTCATTATAATTTAGAAACTAAACGTACAATTTTAATAAAAAACTAATAGAAGTTAACTTGGATATAGACAAGTAATTCAGTGAAAAGTATGACATTTTCTTTCTTAGTACATTAATAATTAATAAATATAGTTCGAAATTTGCTGTCTGAAACATCGCACATTCAATATAGCGCGGCTATTTCAAAGTGTGAATGTATTGTCAGGTATAATCTCTTCACATATTTTGAAATCTTTTAAATAAATAAGTAGCCAGAAATAAAATCATTGATAAACAAATAAATACAGTAGATACTTTTATTGTTTTAGAATTTCGAAGGAACTCCCATCACAGAATCTTATTTTTTGTGCTGAATAAAATAATAAAACAATTTAAAAATTTATAAATGAATTAATAAATAGTAATAAAATAAAACTCCAACAAATAAATAACCTAATTTATTAAAATATACGCAATTATTTTTATTGTTTAGAATTTCAAAGAAATTCAATTACAGCATTTATTATTTTTTTTGTTTTTGTTATTTTCTCCGAAAATAATTTGGTAATTCCACCTTCACCATCTTTTTGGAATGTATCTTGTAGTTTTCCCAAAGTTATTTCAACAGAAGCAATTTTTTTGATAATTCTGGGAGAAACTACGCCTTTTAAAATTGCCAGAGAGCTACTTATTAAATATGATGCTTAAGACTTGCAGTGTTGAAACAAATCCTGTGGCGAAATCAATAACATACACAGTTTTTCTAAAATTATTAGTATATCAAATGTAGCATCGTGAAAATTAGTGTAATCACTGGTCGATAAAAAATCTGCGGCTAAATTGGACAATTTGAATTTTCCAGCTTCTTTTCGATCTCGCAGATTTTTTTAAAACAATCCTAAGGAATCTGTGAAACCCACTACAACGTGTTGAAATTCGTGAATCAACTCATGTGTTGGAATTGCTCTTATTAAGTGCGTTGCATCGAAATTGGCGTTAAGAGCAACAAGTAAACACGGCTTTCCGAAAGACTCCAAGAATTTTTTGAATGCTAATAGAGCATCTGATGTTGTTGCGGATTGAATTTTGATACCCTTCAAAAACAGTTCACCATTTCGGTTTTCGAATCCTGTGATTTGAGCCGCGGATGTGGTTATTTTTTGAGTCGGATTGATATATGCATTAAAAGATTTTTCATTGCTCTTTGCTGAAATTTGTAACACATCAGCATTACGGCCAAACCCAGATGTCTCTAAGTCGAAGTATATTATTATACAATTTTCAAAAGACAGTGTATGATCCGAATTACTACTACTTAAAATTAAATTAATATCATTATCGGCTAGTTCAATACCACAATTGGATTTATATTGAATGCCTTCGTTTGTTTCAGTCTGCCAATTTAGATTTTTTTATTTTCTTGCATCTTATGTCATCTTTTTGTTTCATATATTTTCTGTAAATTTTCCAGAAGCTAAGCCCAATTTTTCTTTTACCTTTAATACGTGCAAGTCGCCATCGTTTTTATTGCAAATTGCACTAGCATAGCGGTAATCCGAAGACTCACTCAATGAATAACATTGCTTTTTTGGAGCTTTATGTGCCATAATAGCATTAACAGTTTCGTTCGCCTGGCTTGATGCTGCTACGGCAAATTTTGACGAATTATTGGCGTATTTTGTGAAAATCAGTCTCAATGTTTCAAATAAAGCAGGATCTTTTAATAAAATAGTTTGATCGTCTTTTGATGAATTTCGTTTGTACCAATCACCACAACTTTCATGATACCCAAAGATATGATCTGGTATCGTTTTTAAAGTTTTTTGAAGTTCCGCACTTTTACCTTTGTTTTGCGAAACCGCGTATGAAAAGCACTTTTTTAAATGAGGTATTACCTCTTTTCTACGCATTTCTGAAAATTTTGACTGCAAATCATATAACTCACTAGTGAAATGTTTATTTAAATGATTTCTGTCGGCCAATTTAAAAACGGTGTCAGATCTATCGCGGCAATTGTTGTGCTGTCTTCATCTCCGATACAAACCTTGACATTCAATCCTGCGTTACTCAAAATTGTGCTACGATTTATTAACTCTGCGCCAACATCCGGTTCCATCGCTTTTGCACTCCCATGGAAATTTAAGCGACAATCATGAGTTTCTTTGGGATTTCCTTGATCACACCGTTTGCACTTCCTGTTACGCGTTCGGTAATCTAACACTTTTCCGCTTAAAACGCCTATAATTGCACCATAACCGTTGAGACTATTATAGCTACGACCATTTCCTCTCTTGCTCCAGCCCATATCTATAATTGCATAAACCGAGATAAATTATAAACCGAGGGGTTAATCAAAAGCAAAATTCATGCACACCAGACTGCCAAATTAATATAAAGACTTCCAAAGAATGCCACGAAACTTATTGTACACCAGACTTCCTCTGTCATTAACCTCTCGTCGTAAACTTAACGTGGGCTCCAAACCACTCAAAGTGTACAGCTCTTATTTTGAGAATGTTTTTGTGAACAAAAATACTTATAAACAAGGTGGAACTCGCTTTAGCGGCAGTTCTTAGGCTTCTATACAGCTACCTTTCTGGTGTAGAAAGTTGTTATTATCTGGTTATTTTTGATCACCATATAATGTAACATCACATAATCAGATAATCTGCACCAATTAAATTTTTTGCGATTGGTAATTATCATTTACTATATAAGTAATAACAATCAAACTTTTCCATTCTATTAGAAATTTTACTTCTCTGTAATGTATGGTCCTTTTTGTGAGGTGGACCAATCCTCTCTATTCTCTTTTATTTATAACTTAACTTCTCTAACCACATCAATAAAAAATTATTTTTTCACATCAAAGTAAAACAAGTAGTTTATATAGGGAGACCTCTTCGAAAATATCTTTAACTTAGTAAATTTCTTTCGAACATTTGCGTATTTATAAATTGCATTAGCGAATCGAAGCAACGGATTAACAGATTAACGCAATACTATATAGACGAAGTATTTAAAATATAACAACGTATCAGTTGATCAACGTTATGATTGGCTCTGAAACATGCGGACGAACACGAAGCCAGACCATAAGGCTTCTTTCTATACCTTGTATAGAAGCCTAAAAGTGGCGCACTGGCTACCCAGTTCTTAGACCTCTATACACACAGAGTATTTCCAACACGATTTGAAACGCTCTGTATGATTTTGAATTATGCGGACGGACGGACGGACAGACGGACACGGAGCCAGATCATAAGGCTTCTTGCTATACTTTGTATAGAAGCCTAAAACTAAAAAAAAGCGAAATGAAAAATAAAATGATCTTACAATTCCTTGCATAATTCATCTATATTTTCCAAGACCAATTGCCGTTCCATTTCAGCAGCTTTTTTACAACTATCAACTATCGTGTGCAGCTTCTTCGATAGCTGGTCCAACTTAACGTTCGTATCTCTTGAAAAGACTGTCCGTAACACTTGGAATGTCCAGACATGCGAGAAGTTTATTCAATGCTGTGTTACAGATGCCACCATGAATGCAACCTACATAATGAATAATCATAATTAAGTATAATAAATATTTACACTAAATATAGTAATTACTAAAATTGTTATAATATACATTTATTTTTTAAAGAGTTTATGCATATTATTTACTTACCTAATACAGCACAAGAATTTACATCACACTTTACATGCTTCTCATCTTGATCGACAGTGTGTACTTTTCCAGTGGGTACGAGGATAGCATTTAAACATTGAACACACTTAACTGTCAGAGTTGAATATAGTCCACGTATTTTTTCGCCGATAACATTTTCAAATGAAAGAGTTACATTGCACTGCTGACATTTCAAGTTCTTGCCTAATGTTTCCAATTCTACAATACGTCGACCACAATAAGCATCGCTTGGAGTAACCTCATCATGTTGGAGTCGTTTCCTTGCTTTATGAAGTTCACTCACTTGTTGCTTTTTTTGTAATGCGCTTTTTTTAATAAGTTTCCCTTTATACCGCAAAGAACAATACATTTTTATCGTGTTTGCCTTTAAGCCCGTCTTACATCAGGTTATTTCTGGCGCCATTTCTTGATCCATTTCTTGAGCCAAATAAATTGCCTAGTTTAAAACAGCAAATGTCTTGGAAAATGTCCTGGCTCGAAATGTCCTGACACGTGCTCTATTTTTGAACAATTTGCCTGTGATCTTTATCCATTTCAATTTTTATGTGTAGCACAACTTTTCACAATTTGACGTTCGTTTAATTTTACTGCGCACTCTCGTAGGTAAATGGCGTTGAAAATTGCTTCAAAATAGAACGGGTTCTATATATTTGGCTTACAAAATGTTTCAGGTAATTTGCTAAAATTACCTACTGCGCAAGATCAGCGCTAGAAATGGCGGATGAAATGGCCTGATATAATACAGGCTTTATTTTTGGATCAAGAAATGGCGTCATTTCTGGACCAGAAATGGCGCCAGATTCGTCGAAATTATAATGCTCGAGTTCATTGGTTGAACTAGTACACTCATGTTAGAAAATATTCAGTTTTGAATCGAATAAATACATTTGTTAATAGTTTTGTAAACAATTAGATAACGTTAGATTAATTATTTTATCTCAACATTATTAAATTACATATTCTAAAATTGATCTTATATAAAAATTATTCTGAAATTTAGAAAACAATCGAATATAGTTATGTGAAATTTTGGACGTGACTGTCTACGCGAGTATTACGAGTACTACCATAATTAGAAACAGAAGAACGTGAGGAAGCCGAATATTGAACAATACCCGTGGTTTTTGGATGAGAAAGAAGGTAATTTTTGTTTAGGGGTCATCCATTAATTACGTAAGGGTTTTTGGGGGGGGGAGGGGGTATCGGATATCTTACGGACCCTTACGTAGGGTAGGAGGGGTCCGACGTATTCCTTACGTAAGTTTCTTAAAATATTTTTTTAAATTAAATTTAACAATCTAATGGCGTTTTCTACTCGACATTTGAGTGCGCACTGAGTGCACATTTTACTGCACTTTTTTCATGTAGCGTTTTTCACTCGCGTTTTTAGTACACGCCCATTTTGCACCGACACGGTGTTTCGTTTTCTACTGGGTAGGGGTGCGCATATAATCGATTAATCGATTACGTAATTCGAATAATCGATTATTTCATAATCGATTATGATATTTTATAATAATCGATTAATCGATTATTGAAATAATCGATTATTCATAATCGGCTATGAGTTCATAATCGATTATGAACTCGTAATCGATTATGAACCCATAATCGATTATGAATTCATAATCGATTATGGACTCATAATCGATTATGGACTCATAATCGATTATGAACTCATAGTCGATTATGAACTCATAGTCGATTATGAACTCATAGTCGATTATGAACATATAACTATAATAGGTAGGGCTATTAAGGGTTACTAAATTACTATATAATTTATTATTTTGCTAATTGTGTTACGGTGGAGCTAATAAGAAGTGTTGTTAAGCACCAGTTGATAACACATTACGGTCCGGTATCAATCTGTAATAACTTACCTGCGTAGCCGATTACAATGTTACTTACAGGTGTGTTGATGAGAATTTACGACTCCTTCATAAAAACGCTGATTAAATCTGAAGTACCAAATATTTTGTTTTTAAATTTTAACTGAATGTTACTATTGTATTATGCATTATGTAATTAATTTATTGTTAACAATAATCCATCTAAAAGGCTTCTAATTAAAATTCATTTTGTAAAAGTATACACTTTCACTCAAAATATCGGACCAGCGGCGGTTCTAGGGCGGAGCGACCGGCGCGGTCGCGCCGGGCGCCGTTGTAAGGGGGGCGCCAAATTGAGAAAATATGCTGAAAAAAAATTTTTAAAATATTTTGAAAAAATATTTTGACCGCGCCGGGCGCCGTTGGAAAGGGGCCAAATTGAGAAAATATTTTGAAAAAATATTATTTAAAAACACAATTCATTCAGTAAACAATGTAACTATATTTAAAATAATAGAGTTGCCAATATAATAAAAAATATTTTTTTTTGTTGGTAGACAATCTGTCCGCCATACCCCCATACTGCCCCCATACCTCTATTTATAATAGGAATGGACAAGCAAAGGTGTCAAAAGAAAATTTACCATTACCGGTGCATTATTTTAAAAATATCCTCACCACGCTGCCGTAGAAATTTTATTAACAATGTCCCCACCTGCAAAAAAACCATCCGGCGCTCAAAACTTGAAAAGAAAACGAAAAAAGCAAGACGAAAGTGAAAAGGCTGCAAAATTGATGGCAACTTTTTTTAGAGTTGAGAAGTCATCTGAATCGGCATCATCAGAACCAGTTCAAAACGCGACGGAAGAAGACCTATATAATAGAAGTTCTTCAGATGAAGCCCATGAAGATGAAGAGCAGTATGCACAAAATAATCTAACTATTTCTGGAATTTCCTCTGAAGTTCAAAATATTACAGAGAGTACACCAGACATACCATCTCTGTCACCTCTTCAAAATCAAAATACTAATTGTGAAATTGATGATATTTCGAAATGGTCATTCGTTAACTCTAGAACCATAGATGAAATAATTATTCGTGGTCCTGTTAGTAACGAAATGAGCAACGACAAGTATCCAAAAAAAACTGACGGACGTCATTTTTCGAATACGCATTTTCAAAGGGTGATGCCAAATGGAGAAACTTATAAAAGAAGATGGCTCGTTTACTCTAAATCTGAAAATAAAGTATATTGTTTTTGTTGCCGTTTATTCAACAGAATGTCCCACTCTAATTTAGGAAAAGATGGATTTGACGACTGGTCGCACTTATCAGTGCGTCTCAAAACTCACGAAACTTCCTCACATCACCAGCACGCCATGAACAGTTGGATAGAAGCGTCGAGTCGATTAAAGAATTTTAGTGGAATTGACAAGCATTTGCAAAAACAGATTAAAGACGAGAAATCACGGTGGGTTGCTATCCTCGAACGAATGATGTCCATAGTATTCTTTTTAGCAAGTAATAATTTGCCTTTCAGAGGATCTGGATCTGAGGCACTATATACTCCTAATAATGGTAACTTTCTGGGTTTAGTGCAACTGATGGGAAAATTTGACCCTGTGATAATGGAGCACCTCCGCCGTATTGTTAATAAGGAAGCTAATGTTCACTATTTTAGCAAACATATTCAAAACGAGTTGATCGGCTTACTTGGAAGTGAAGTTCGAAATACAATTTTGAGTATGGTAAAATCATCGAAATACTTCTCCATCATACTGGATTGCACTCCTGATGTCAGTCACATTGAACAATTATCTTTAACATTGCGTTTTGTTGACACTAATGAAGATGAAGTCCAAGTGCGCGAGTGTTTCATTGCTTACAAGCCGGTAAGTGACTCTTCGGGAGCTGGACTTACTGGCCTCTTTCTTGATGATATTGTGCAAGAGTTTGATTTAGATATGAATGATTGTCGCGGTCAAGGATACGATAATGGATCTAATATGGTAGGAGTAAACAAAGGTGTCCAAAGCAGAGTTTTGAAGCAATATCCACGAGCATTTTTTAATCCATGTGGTTGTCATAGCTTAAATTTGGTAATAGCAGATGCCGCCAAAACATCTGTTAAATCGGTTTCTTTGTTCGGATTTCTTCAAAAACTGTTTGTTCTATTCTCTGGATCAACAAAGCGATGGGAAGTGATATCCAAGCATGTAGAAGCACTATCGCTGAAAAAAGTTTGTGAAACTCGTTGGGCGAGTAGAGTTTCTAGTCTCGCTGCAGTTCGTTATCGATACTCTTCAGTTCGTGACGCCCTTCTGGAACTTCACGAAGAAACAAATGACTCAGTTGCAGCATCAGAGGCCTTGTCCCTGATTCAGAATATGGAGCAATTTGAGTTCATAATAACAATGGTGGCTTGGTATGATATATTGTTTCAAGTAAACATTGTAAGTAAGGCTATGCAGTCTAAAACAATGGATATACCAAACGCTTCACGATTGCTGAAGAACTGCTCGGAATTTGTAAAAGAGTACAGGGATTATTCGACTGCTCTGATAACAGCTACGGAAATTGCTTCTCAGGCTGGGATAGATATTATTTTTAAGCCAGTCCGCATCCGAAGAAAAAAGAAACTATTTGAATACGAAGCCGCTGATGAGACACCAACGGATCCCGAAAAGTTGTTTAAAATAAGCGTCTTTTACCCCATGATCGATACAATTGAAAATGCGTTGGTTAATAGATTTTTACAACTATCGAAATTTAATGATGTATGGTCATTTTTGTACAATATCAAAGAAATTCCTGAAAAGACAAAATTGGACAAAGCATGTGAGAATTTAGAGATAAGTTTAACCGATGGGGAAAAATATGACATATCTGGTTGTGAATTGGTTGAGGAACTTTTACACCTGAATCCACTGTTGAAAGACATTGAATCAGCAGAACCAATAAAAGTTCTTCAACTTATTAAAACAAATGGTTGGCAGGATATATTTCCGAATGTGTGGACAGCACTTCGGATTCTGTTAACCATACCTGTAACGGTCGCCAATGGAGAACGAAGCTTCAGTAAATTAAAGCTGATTAAAACTTATTTACGTTCGACTATGTGTCAGGAGCGACTTTCAGATTTAGCAATTTTGTCCATAGAAAATAATATTGGCAAGGACTTAGATTATTCCGAACTAATAAAAAAATTTGCAGGTGCAAAAGCGAGAAAAGTGGCTTTGTAGTTAATTTTTTTATTTCTTAATTTGATTAAATAAATCTTTTTAAACACATATTATCGTATCTTTAGTCTAAAAACTCTCTGCTGCCAATAAATAAAATTTAAAATTTCTTTTTATATTTTTTTTTTTAAATTTTTTGTTGAAAAAATTTCATCAAATTAAAAAAAAAATGGGGGGGGCAGTGGGGGAGGGGGCGCCAAAATAAGATCTCGCACCACCTGAAAATCTTGCTAGGACCGCCCCTAAATAATTTAAATCCATATTGATGAAAAAGGGTTGCAATCTTTAATTGAAAAGCAAAAAAATATTTTTTAAAAACTATCAAATTTATAAACAAAAATACCTAAAAGTTGAATGGCAAATCCATATTTTGAATTTTGAATCCAAATATGGATTTGCCATTCAACTTTTAGGTATTTTTGTTTATAAATTTGATAGTTTTTAAAAAATATTTTTTTGCTTTTCATTTAAAGATTGCAACCCTTTTTCATCAATATGGATTTAAATTATTTGTCCGATATTTTGAGTGAAAGTGTATACTTTTACAAAATGAATTTTAATTAGAAGCCTTTTAGATGGATTATTGTTAACAATAAATTAATTACATAATGCATAATACAATAGTAACATTCAGTTAAAATTTAAAAACAAAATATTTGGTACTTCAGATTTAATCAGCGTTTTTATGAAGGAGTCGTAAATTCTCATCAACACACCTGTAAGTAACATTATAATCGGCTACGCAGGTAAGTTATTACAGATTGATACCGGACCGTAATGTGTTATCAACTGGTGCTTAACAACACTTCTTATTAGCACCACCGTAACACAATTACAAAATAATAAATTATATAGTAATTTAGTAACCCTTAATAGCCTATTATAGTTATAAGTTCATAATCGACTATGAGTTCATAATCGACTATGAGTTCATAATCGATTATGAGTCCATAATCGATTATGAATTCATAATCGATTATGAATTCATAATCGATTATGGGTTCATAATCGATTATGAGTCCATAATCGATTATGAATTCATAATCGATTATGGGTTCATAATCGATTATGAGTCCATAATCGATTATGAGTTCATAATCGATTACAAGTTCATAATCGATTACGAGTTCATAATCGATTATGAACTCATAGTCGATTATGAATAATGGATTATTTTTAATAATCGATTAATCGAAAAAAATCGATTATTTTTTATAATCGATAATCGATTATGAAATTCCATAATCGCGCACCCCTACTACTGGGCTATAAAATTGCACTCAGTTCAATTGCAGTGCAAAATTTCTGCCCCGGCTCGTAGGGTCAGTGCAACAGTTTCAGTGCAAAGGCGTGGCCTACGGTGTTGATAAACAACATAAAAATTTGTGGTTATGTTAATAATTTTAGTGAATGTACAGGGCCGTCTCAAGAGTATTTGGCGCCTGTGTGCAAACCTATATTTGCCGCCCCCATGCGCCGCAGGCGGTAATTTCAAATTTTCAAGGTCATTGACGTTTAGAAGAGTTTAAAAATTTGGTGCCTTGTTTTAGCTACATCTTGAACTGTCGCGCTACGCAGAGTCGAGCCTTTCGAAATTCGTTTTAAAAAGTAAAAAAAATAATTTTGTGTGTGTAAGACACGAAATGGGATCCATTTGTTCCAAAATGATGAACAACCATCTAGTACCATCAGTTTTATTAAAGAAAACGACTTTCAATGAAAAAAATTTTATAACATTATAGACAAATTTATAAACTTAAACTAACACCTAAACAAAATACAGTGTGTATAAAAATTGGCACCGAAAGTCTCCAGTACGTTATGCGGGATCGTTAATAGACCCTAAGAAAAATCATAAAGAAATTCTAATTAGACTCTAATAACGCTCCCCCAGAACGAGATCACGTACTAGAGAGTTTAGGCGCCAATTTGTATACACCCTGTATATTATAAAAAAATAGTAGTAGTGTACATGTAATAATAAATTATGTATAATTTTTAAACCTGAACAAACAATAATTATTTTTATTTATTCTTGAAAATGAATTTTTCTGGCTTTTTTACTAGCGAATTCTTTTATAACATCATTAATTTCTAGGGTTTTGGCAATATCGTATTCAATACTTATAATTGCTAAGTTTGTGAGCCTTTCTTGCGCCATTGTTGATCTCAAATAGTTCTTTATAAGTTTTAATTTAGAAAAAGACCTTTCACCTTCAGCAACAGTAACGGGCATTGTTAACAAAATTCTTAGAGCTACTGCAAGATTTGGAAAAGTGCTAAGTAAATCATTGGAATGCAAATATTCCAAAACTCCTAAAGCGGATAACGTTGATTTTACGTAGCTCGGTAGAACTTCAATCTCATTACTTAAATCTATTGCATTTATATCCGAATCATCGCCTGATGACAGTTTAATTTGTAAATCCATACAATACTTCAATTTTGTGCCTGAATCCAACTTAACAGTACAATTTAAATTATTTAAAAAGCTAAATGAATCATTAGGCGTATTCTTTTTACAAGTTTTATTTCCATCTCAGTTACGCAACTGAGACGAAGTGAGCTGAGCCGAACAGAGATTAACTGAGTCAAAGTGAGAAAAACATAAGGTAAAAAGAACAACTTACATATTACAAAATACATAAAACAAATTACATAACCTCTAAAAATACAAAATAGAAATGTATTGCAAACGGCAATTAAAATTAAAGAAGTAAAATAAGTACAATAATTAAAACCAAGATGTACGAAGAAGTACCTTCAGTAGATGCTAAAACGATTGCAGTAAGTGACAAGTTTAATTAAATTTTTGTAATTAAAAATTGTAGTAACTACCTACTAGTAAACTAGAAACGTGAAATATTTATTACACATGATATAATTGGGGTGTTGTCGATAACAATAAAAGATTTATCGATGTATTTTGTGGGAAGAGGGAATGACACGAAGAGAGGAAGTATTTAGAAATTTAACATGTAACTTGATTTAAAAATTGTTCTTCCGTTCTGTTGTTTATTATTATAATTTTATTTTTTATTCAAATATATACAAGATTAATTTAATAAATTTTAGTGTTCGTTTGATTTGTTAGTTATCCCTGCAATATTTTCAAGGGCTATAACTCTTCTCTCATCCAATTGTAGTTTGCGTTCTAGCAATTGTAATTTTTTACTTTGCAACTCATTTTTTTCTTTTAATTTTTCTTTTATTTCGTTCACTTCTTGTCGAAGTTTAGCATTGCTTAACTTCTTTGTTGGTTTTTTTGGAGCGACTACCGGGGTGCTACTTTCTGGCGGTACTTCTTCTAGAAAATTTTCAACTTCGATCATTTCTTCATTGTGCAATGGTAACATTGCCATTGAGGCAATACTTGGTAGTGGTTCAAAGGCTTCGCCAACATTTATAGAATGTGGCGAAGAGAAATTTGGTTCCATACCAAGTATGTCCTCCATTTTATCGAAGAACACAAAACGAGTAGGTCCCCTACCCGTTTTACCCTTGGCATCTTTACAAGATTTGTACGTCCTGACCAAATTTAACCATTTTTTTCTACAATTTTCTTCGGAGAAAACAAATTGTTGACTAATCAAGTCGTTACTCACGTTACTCAAAACTTATTGGCGTCGTTTGGTAACGTGGTTTAAGTGATCCTTGTATACCTCGACGCTAGCAATTAGAGCTAGCGTTTCCTCATGAGTCCACATGACTCGTTTCCCGGTTTCCATTTATTTCTACAAAAAGTTATACGTAACAAAATAAATACATATGTTGGGATTACAAATTTAAGTTTTTGGAAGTTGTATTTAATAAAATAAAATGTTACGCTTATATAGAATAAGCTTGTTACCAATCAAAGATAATCTCTTTAATCCGGTTGATCAGGTTCAAGTCCTTATTAAATTAAATAAATTACCAAATGTTTATTACGAGTCTATTTACGAGTTTATTACGATGTTTATTACAAATTAGCTCACAAATTACATAACCTCCAAAAAGACGAAATATGACGAAAGAGATGACGTTAACCTTTTTAAATCGACCAATCCGAGCTATTTCCAACTTTATCTCAGTTGTAACACTTCGAAATAGCAAGATCAGTTGGTATAGGGTGGGAGGTAATTTTCTCAGTTTAAACTCAATTCGGCACGGCACGGCACATTCGTTTGACGAATGTACAACGGTAAAAAGAACACACTTTTAACTGAGTCAACTGAGTATCTCAGTACATCTCACTTAAAATAGGTAAAAAGAATACAGCTATTGTGGTCATTTAAAAAGCTCAAATCTTTCGTCTAACTTTAATATGGCTACATCAAGTACAAAATAAAAATTAACTTTAAAATGTTTTTCAGGAGACTCAATTGTCTCGTCTTTGCCTTCATAACCAAACATAACTTTTTTTTTACGAGGTCTCCCTAAATTAATTGCAGGGAAACTAATTTCACAGTACTTTGTTGATTAAAAATGCTTACAAGAAATTCTGCAAAACGATAACAACAATATTGTAGTCGGCGAATTTGACTTGTGATATCGTGTTTTTCACAGATCTTAGGCGGTCGGCTTAGTTAGTAATCTAGTAATCTGATATTAATTTATATGTACTACTTGCACAACAAAAATGTACTACGGCAGGAAGCATAAAAATTAACCTGTGCCCTGTAGAAGTTTGATTATAAACACAAAGTGTTAGTCAGCAAACGTGCTTTGTTGTTAGTTTTTTTTTGAAAAATAAAGATAGCTGATGCCTTAAAAATAAAGCACGAATAAAAAAAATCTTAAGGTTGGTTTTTATGAACGTCTACATCTGGCCGGCGCCCCAAATGTTTCTGCGCCCGTGTGCTACGCACACTTTGCACCCTTGGAAGAGACGGCGCTGTGAATGTAATCATCGAAATAAGGTAAAACTTTAAGTTTTACCTTACCTTTTAATTAAATATAAGTGTAGTGATCGGGCGCTTTCTATGTCTACCATTTTATTATTTATTAAAAATTGAACGACGAGTCTCGTATCTTCCATCATAATTATTTACACTGATGGATATCAAATAATAAATTAAAATATAAACAAATAACCGAAATAAACAAAAACTCCGGAGTTTTTAAATATACAGAGCAAAATAATGCACTGAAAACGAAGTTTATGTTTCACTGGCGGTGCAATTTTATTCACGGTAATCAAAACTAAAGAAGTGCAATGACGTATGAGCACTTATCCAGTGCGCACTGCACATTAGCGAGTAGAAAACGCCATAATATAATTTTTTCTTTTTATGTTGGTAATTATATCCAGGTATAATGGAAATATCATATATTGAAATATACTTAAAAATCATTAAACATAGTGGCATAATAGTGTGAATTATAGAAAATGGCATCAAACTTCGGTGATCTTTACGAACGGTTTTTCATCTATGTAAATAAAAATTTAATTTAAATTTTTGTATTTATCATTATCTATATATAGATAGATAATCTATCTATAGATAGATAATGATAGATAGATTTTATATATTTATAAATATATAAAATTCCGACCGATCGGAACCAAATTTGGCACAGTTATTATGTAGGTCCCTGCGCATGTTTTTGTATTGAAATAGTGCAAACATTCGCAAAGGAGAGGATAGTTGATTTTGAGTAGCCTGCCTTCCTTTAAGGAAGGCAGGCTACTCAAAATCAACTTAAAAAACAATAATGAATGCTGTCAAACTGTCAACCGATCGACAATGCAAATACGCGTGCACGTGCTTTACGTTTCTATTTGACCAATCTTAACCAAATTTGGTGTAGAAGTTACTTACAATGCTACGAAAAACATAGGCTACTTTAGTACCTCGGAGTGAGGCCGAAGGCCGAAAAACCACGGTCTACACGTATGCCTGCGATAGTCTTGAGTGAGGCCGAAGGCCGAACAACCACATCCCACACGGTCTAGACGGCTAAAGCGGCTGGTAGGCCGACTGTGCCAGCTAGTATAATATATTATTATTCATATTTTATAAATATAAGGGAGGAGAGGGGGGTCAAAATTAATTTTCTTTTAAATAATCCTTACGTAAGATGTGGGGGGGGGGGTTGCCACAATCTTACGTACCCTTACGTGGCGGGGGGAGGGGGTCCAAAATTGCAAAAATCATCCTTACGTAATTAATGGACGGCCCCTTACGAATCGTAAGGTTATCAGGAATAGGACTGATAATAAACGTAGGATTGTTGGGTTGCATAGTGTAAGGCGCAAATACATGCCAAAATAGATTTGTTACTTCCGAGAGGTCGACTCGAGTAGCAGGTCTATACGCGTTACATGAACGGTATGTCCGCTGAAGATAGTAAACACGAAAGCGAGGACTCAACAACTGAGGAATACTCCAAAAAGCGACAAGCTGCCTATGAGATTTTTAGCAGAAGCAAAAAGATAGCTAGATCGTCATCAAAGAAAGAGTCGAGGGCAGGAGGTGAAATGGAGGAATTAAAAGAAATGATGAAACAAATGCTAAAAGAAATAATAGATATTAAGACAGGACAACAAATATTCGAAAACGAGATTAAGACCCTAAAAGAAGAAAATAAAATGCTAAAGGAGAAGATAGTCACACTTGAGGACAGGGTGAACCTTATAGAAAAGAGGGAAAGAAAAAACAACATACTTTTAAAAGGAATAAATCTGGATCGAAAGGACGTCAAGAGGGAGTTAGAGACTTTTTTGAAAAATGAACTGGAGGTAGACGTAACGATTGGTACTGCTGAAGTAATAAAACCCAAGGCATCACAGGCATTTGTAATAGCAAAGATGGATACATGGCAGGATAAAATGACTGTCATGAGAGCAAAAAACAAACTGAAAGGCACAAATTGTTTCATCGATGACGACCTAACCCAACAAGAGCAAAAGATGCAGGCCAGTCTAAGAGAATATGCCAAGCGGGAAAGAGGAACGTGAAAGGTGGTAAAGGTGGGATACGGGAGGATATACATAGATGGCGAACGATGGGACTGGAACCAGCAAGGAGAAGATATAGTGAAAAGCTCTAGACTTCCTATACCAAAAAACTAATATTGAAAGATGACGGACTGGAAAGTAATATGACGGAAATGCGAGGAAAAGGACAATGGAGAAACGCCAATACAGGAAAAGGAATGAATACGGCGAGTAAAAGGACAAACGAATATGGAATACATAAATGGAGGATTGGAGTGTGGAATGTTAGAGGGATAAATGGCAAAGAGACGGAGTTAGCAGACGAATTTATGAGGAGCACCTTGGAAGTATTAGTTATAACTGAAACCAAACAGAAGAGTAATGGGGTGATGGAGATCGGAGATGGATTGGTAATGTTCTTCAGCGGGGTCAAAACAAATGAAAGAGCGGCAGCGGGAGTAGGTTGTATAATTGGGAAAGAATGCAAGAAATTGATAAAAAGTTGGAGTTTTGTATCGGAAAGAATATTAACGGTAACATTGCAAAGAGAACAACAAATAACAACAAATAACAATAGTGGCAGTATATGGACCAAACGAGGACGCACAAAAAGCAGAAAAAGAAAACTTCTGGGAAATGCTACAATTGACAGTAGAAAGTGCAATAGGTACTATATATGTGGTGGGAGACTTCAATGTCCGAATAGCAAACAAGGCAAACATAGCAATGGGGAAATACGGCGAAGACACTTTAAATAAGAATGGAGAGAGGTTGATAGATTTCTGTGTAGCAAATAACTTGGTAATCGGAAATTCATTATACAAACATAAGGATATACACAAATTCACAAGAGAGGAACCGAGCAGAAAAGAAAAATCCATAATAGACTACATAATAACCGAAAGGGAAAACAGGAGAAATGTAATAGACGTTAAAGTACATAGAGGTCTTGAAATTGATAGTGACCATTATTTAGTAATCTATCTTCTATCTATCTTCTATATAAATAAAAATGAATGTGAAAACCTTTGTCACGGCATCACATGATAACGGCTGGACCGATTTTGTTAATTTTTTTTAAAAAGTGTTTGTAATAGTCCGTAGATGGTTCTTACGTAAAAAAACATTGGAAAAGTTGCCCGGGAAGTTGGAAAATTCGGGAAAAATTGAAAGTGCTTTTTATACCGTCAATAGGTGGCGCAACCTTAAGTACCTACAGAAGTAGGTAGGTAATTAAAGTACCTACTTTATTTCTATAGTGAAAACCATTGTCAAGGCATCACTTGATAACGGCTGGACCGATTTTGTTAATTTCTATTTAAATTGTAATAGTCTGAAGACGGTTTTTACGTAATAAAAAATTGAAAAAGTTGCCCCGGAAAGTTGGACTGAATCGAGAAGGCTGCAAGTAACTTATAAAGACATTGCAAAAGGTCTATAAATATAAGCTGCACAGAATAGATTGTGAATCGTAGCTTTTGTTCACTTTGTACCACAAAGTGAATCAATTATCCGTTGGTTCAAAAATGGTTCATCGTTATTGCGCCGATGAACAATACTATTTTTTCATCTATACTATGATTTTTTATCTACAGTGGCGACTTGGACCGATTTTGTTATTTTTTTTTAATGTTCGTAATATATACTCCGAATAAGGTTGTTAGGTATTGAAATGCTGGAAAAGTTGTTCGGAAATTGGAAAATTCGGGTAAAACTGAAAGTTCATTTTAGTTAAATAAGTGATCAACAGATGGCGGCTCTAATTTGGAAGTCATAAAAAAAATTACTTTAAAACCAAATGAAAACCACGAATAAATTAATATATTACGCCTGTCAATTTATTTAGTAGCGCTATCTATTGATAATATGTTTATATTTGATCCGGTGATTGATATAAATCAGGCAGATAATGCCGGTGTAGCATTACAAGGTTTGTTATTTTTTTTTTAAATTAATTTGTAATTTGGTTATTAGGTTTTGATTGGCGACACGCTAACCGTTAGTACGGCTCTGTCACATAGTGAGGTTTGATAACGTATTTTTGTTTTGTTCGCCTCAATACTGGGGTGATTTAGAAAAAAAGCAAATAAAGAAAAAAGAATTTTGCAAAAATTTACCTCGCGTAGGCGGTTCTCCCAGGGTGAGGCAATTGCTTTAATTCAATTCGTCTGTCGGGTCACCTTATGAAAAACTGAAAGTGCTTTTTTGATTCGACAGTAACAGTCACTCACCAACTTAAAGAATCAAATTTTGGTTGGTAATATTTCTAACTGGCATGTAGCTATATATAAGATATACTTCATTGCATGGAGTAAAATAAAACCAAAAGATTTAAAACGCTCAAAATAATACTGATAATTAAAACGAACAGAATGCCGCAAATAAGACGGAGTAATTTAGGTCGCAGAACTCGCAATGCTGCAACCCAAAGATATATTCGAAATAATCGAACTGCAGTGCAACGCGAGGAAACTGAAATTGAACGAAATAGTGCAAGAAGGCCAAGAAATGTTGCGTTGAATACTCATCGAGCTGCTTTCCGTTACAACGTGACAATTGATTACGGTGCAGACCAATCCGTTGCTATTGGATCCATGAGCGTTGTGTGCCCACATTGTAAGGCATTTAAATACAAAACTGAAGCCCCCGGATTGTGTTGCGCAAGTGTAAAAGTCAAATTGGCGCCATTGGTCCCCCCACCAGAACCATTGCGCTCATTGGTTTCTGGAGCAAGCACAAATTCCACACATTTCCTAACACAAATTCAGAAATACAACAGATGTTTCCAAATGACTTCATTTGGCGCAACAAATGTGGTGCGGGACAATTTCATGCCCACTTTCAAGGTAATTATTACACAGTCTTATTTAAACATTATTTAAATTACAGGGTGGGATAACTGATCGCTTTAAAAAAATATATTTAGATTTTGGCCACCAATCAGTACATTTATATGATAGATTAGAGCACCATCTAGCGAAAGCGGAGTGAGCAAGAATGGCCAGATAAAGTAAGGGTATCCGTATAGGGTTTGTCGAAAAAATCGAATAACTTTGTTCCCCGCGCGAATTTTTTCTCCATTTATGCACGAATAGTTGCGCCTGGACCTACAGAATAACTGTGCAAAATTTGGTTTTGGTGGGCATGTCGATGCCCATCGTACGGTCGAGTTAGAGAATTCCGCGAATTTTCACTCTGCACTGCACATGTAAATATTTACTACAAATAGTCTTATGTTTTATGTTTTTTCTTATGTTTGTTGATGTTTGTTATGTTTTTTTTAAAATAAGAAAATAAAAAGTACTTACAATACACCTTTTTTTAATATTTATGTGGTATATTTATAATGCTTGCACACTCTGCATTCGCTAGATAGTGCTCTTAATCTATCATATAACCCTATATGAACTGAATCTTGGCCTCCCTGTGAGGCCGAAGGCCGAACAACTATGGCCTTCACGGATCTATTATGGTCCTCTCCCTGTGAGGCGTCTTCGTTGTTTGTTTTTGCGCCGGAAAAAAAATCGAAAAACATTGTTTATCATATCGCTCTCTACTGATTTCAATTCCATTTTAATAAATCACATTGAAATTTGAACTATCTATGTTTTATTATCACTCTGGAGTTTATCTGAAGGTGTTAAATTGAGGCGAGACGAAGTTCTTTTTTACTATTTTAGGTTGTGTCAGAGGGGGGAGTAAAATTTCGTATTTTGCGTGATTTGCGTGATCAACTAAGTTGTTCACCGGTAGGTGGCGCCTTTTATTTTTAAATATAGTTAATCTTTTAATCCTTTTCATTTATAATAAAAATACTATATAAACCAAATGACTTATTATGACTTAAATGTGTTGAACGTGAACTAAAAATGTCTTTACAAAAAATGGCTTTGCGAGAATTAAATAAGGTTGTGGAAGGGGCGCTAAACAGGGCTTTATCGTTCGCTAAATATGAAGATTGGGAAGTAAAAGAGGAATTCACTCAAGCCACTATAAAATCTTTAAAAGAAGTATTGCAAGATTTTGGCGGAAACCCCATGCATAGGGATGCATTAAATATTGCAAAAAGGAAAGTCGCAGCAAAACGTATACGAAAAAGAAAAAGAGAGGAAAAATTGGCTGCTGCCTATATGAAGAAGAAACAGAAAGAAGAACAGGAATTGGCAATATCGCTGCGTGCTTTCGAAAATTCCTTATTAGAAGACGAAGGGGAGGAGGAAAAGGAAGAACACAAAGAACAAGAGTAATTGGCAAAAATAAAATAAAGTAAAATTAGAAATTATTGTGGTTTTTGTGAATACTTAACAGTTTTGTTAAACTTTTTTTTATTAAACCTTGATTTGTATTTTTTATTAATTTATTTATTTAATCCTTTTTTAATACGTTTGGTATTTGCGATGACCAAATAAGTCGCAAGGTCATTATGCGGATTGGATCTAAAGAAAATTGGATGTAAAGAAAATCAGCTTAAGATTGTAAACTCATTCTTCCCCCATAAGAATATACACACGTTTACTTGGGAAAGACCATCGTTACAACAAAAGTCGGTTCTGGACTACATAATTATGAAACAGAGATCAACAGTTATTAGGGTACAGGACTGTCGAGTTAAAAGAGGGGCTGATTGTGGCTCAGACCATTACTTAGTAATAGCCAAGTTGATATTTCAATATGGAAAGTGTGATAGCGAATCCAGGAAAGACACTAAGACAAAACAGGCATGCGATGTCAGTGTAAAGTATAAATTGCATTTATTGCAGCAACCCAGTGTTCGACAACTGTATGAAAATAGATTGAGGGGGAAGTTGGATGAGGCACCAAACACCGAAAATGTAGAAGAAGAGTATGAAAATATTAAGAGGGCAATGAATGAAGCAGCAACGGAGGCGCTTGGAACGAGTGATAAACGAAATACAAGAAGATTACCACTATGGTGGACAGAGGAAATAAATGAGTTGGTATTGGCGAAAACAAAATTGTACTCCGATTGGTTAACAGCAAGAACAATGGAGAATAGAGATAAATATAAGAGCAAGAATAAAGAATTGAGAAGAAAAATAAGCGAAGAAAAAAATATATTTTGGGAACGGAAATGCGCACAGATAGAAAGTTTAATGGGGGGAGCTCGAACAACCGAGATTTGGAGAACGATTAAACAGATGAAAACAAATAATATTAATACATTGAACAACTTGGTTGGAATAAATGAATGGAGGGGCCACTATGAGGAACTGTTTACAGAAAAACGACCAGAATTCGTGGATAGAACATTTCTGCAAAACCAAAACAGTGAGGTAGATGAAGAGATAAATATAACGCTGGATGACATTAAACGTAACTTAAAAAATATGAAAAATGGAAAAGCCCCGGGACCGGGAGGTATTCCGGTAGAGCTATTGAAAAATGGCGGAGAATTCTTGATGCTGAGAATTTGGGGACTAGTCTGTACCTGCTTTAAACTAAATAAGGTTCCAAAAGAATGGAAGATATCATATGTGATATCACTGTTCAAGAAAGGCGATAGAAGAGATCCAAAGTGTTATAGAGGACTGAGTATTACAGGCACCTTTAGTCGACTGTTTGGAAAGATAATACAAGAAAAACTGAGACTGAACATTGGAAATAAAATAGGGGAGGACCAAAGTGGTTTTATCCCTGGTAGATCGTGTATTGATAACTTGTTCACATTGCAGCAGATATTGGAGAAAAGGATAGGAACAGGACAAGAAGTCCACTTGGCTTTTATTGACCTTGATAAAGCGTATGATTCGATACCCAGATGCAAGCTTTGGGAAGTATTGGAGAAAGTGGGCACTAATAGCCAGTTGATCCAAATAATAAAAGAACTCTATAATGAAAATGTAACATACGTTAAAAATGGCAACACAATATCAGAACCACTTACAACATCTAAGGGACTCCGACAAGGGTGCAGCTTGTCGCCACTGCTGTTTAATATATATTTAGAGATCGCATTAAAGAAATGGAAAAGACACTGCGAGGGGATGGGAATTCCTATTGGCAACAGCACACTTTATACGCTAAGCTTTGCGGATGATCAGGTGGTAATAGCACAGGATGCATATGACCTAGAGTTTATGATAAAGAGGCTAAACGAAGAATACAAGGAGTGGGGCTTACAAATCAGCATGACCAAAACCGAATATTTGGTGGTAAATTCAGACGCAAGGTTTGAGGTGCTTATCGATGATGATGTAACGGTCAAGCAAGTGGACGCGTTCAAATACCTGGGCTCAATTGTAGATAAGAATGGAATAGGCAAGGAAGAAATAAAGCATAGAATACGAGAAGGCCGAAGAATCTTGGGATCCTTGAACTCATTGTGGTGGAACAAAAACATATCAATAAATACAAAGAAACGATTGGGACAAGTCATGGTAGAGTCCGTCCTATGTTACGGAAGTGAGGTATGGACAGTCGATGCAGAAATGAAAAGAAAACTGAATGCGGTAGAAATGGACTATTTATGAAGAGGAGCAGGAATATCGAAACTGCAGCATATTAGGAACGAGGTCATCAGAGAGCGTATGGAAGCAAAAGACACCATAAATGACAGAATTGAAAGACGAGGACTAAAATGGTTCGGACACTTAATGAGAATGGAGGAAAATCGATGGCCTAAACGGGTTTATCAGTGGACACCGCCCGGAAAGAGGAAAAGAGGAAGACCGAGAAGATCGTGGAATGATGGAATTCGACAATCAATGTCAAATCGAAACCTGGACGAAGAACAAACGCGCAACAGAGAGGAATGGCGAAGGGTAACGGGAAAACGGTTTTTAGCTGTATAGTGAAATACAATGTAACATTGTTTATTATTGTAATCTTACTAACCCGAAATATATATATATATAATACGTTTGGTATTTGCGATGACCAAATAAGTCGCAAGGTCATTATGCGGATTGGATCTAAAAAATACATATAGGCAAATATTGAAATTTGGGCAGGACAACGTCTGCCGGGTCAGCTAGTAGCAAAAATAAAAATCAAAATATCTAAAGAAGCAACGCAGGAAATGATACAAAAGGTAGAAACAAGAGAAGTGGTCAGGGACTACAAGTTGATAGACACAGAAATAAAATCTAAATATAGAGAGATTGTGGAAGAAAAACTAGAAAGAGGTAACGGTGAGTGGGACAAAAGATTGGAACATAGATGGGGGAAATTCAAGGAAATAGTGTTGGCAGCAGCAAAGGAAGCGTGTGGTACCAGCAGAACGCGAAATAACAGGAAGCAGACAGCATGGTGGAGTCAAGAGATAAGAGAAGAAATAAAGAAGAAAAAACTTAAATGGAAAAGATTCTTAGCACAAAACACCGAAACAACATACGAAGAATATAAAAAACAAAGAACAAAGACTAAACAAATGATAATTGATGCAAAGGCGAAAACATGGGAAGAGTTTGGAAAACAGATGGAAAAAAATAAAAACGAGAACTAAAAGCTATTCTACAAGATATTAAAAAATTTGAGAAGAACTAAACAGGTTTCACTAAAACAGATCAAGGATGGTAAAGGCGAAATAATACAAGAAGAAAAGGAAATAATATGCAGATGGAAGGAATACTTCGAAGGACTGTTATGCATGCTGGAGAGTTTACCTAAACTCTACGTAAACATTACAATCATCTCATATTTGTAAGAGGAAAAGAATTTAAATTCCAAGGAGATAAAATTCTTTTACTTGCCAAGGGAGATGTAGTGTGTATCCACCTTTAGTTAAGAACAAATTAAGAATAAGCATATTATTATATAGCGAGCATGCAAGATTGTTAGTATGAACGATGAACGTTAGTATTGATGTAAGCATGAAAGGTAGTAGTGATTGACCGGTCTTAGCGTGAAGAGTGAATCCTTATTGTATCTCATGTAAATGTGTAAAATGTACAAAGTTGAAATATCAAAATAAAATATAAATATTAATTCAACGGAGTTATTAATGAATACCAAGTGACCCAAATTGACCCAGAAGAACGACCTTATCACATGGCAACCCTTAAGTATCACATGCCGACCGTGACAGTTGGAAGTTCTCACAATGCATACCAACAAGAAAAAAGAAGAAAACAACACCCACGAACTACAGGAGGTAATATTGACAGACGGAATCACAATGGAAGAAACAAGGACGACAATAAGAAAAATGAAATTGGGTAAAGCAACGGGACACGACGGGATTAAACCCGAAATGTTGAGATATATGGGAGAAAACGGAGTGAAAGAACTAAACAACATTTATATAATTTGTACCGAAGGATTGGGAAGTCGCCATAATACTGCCAATATTTAAAAAGGGCGACAATAGAGTATGCGAGAACTATAGAGGTATTTCACTGTTATGTGTGGCCAAGGTTTACGAAGGAATACTGGAAGCCAGACTACGGAAAATAATAGAACCAACACTAGAAAAAACACAAAGTGACTTCAGAAAAGGTTTCAGTATACAGGACCACATATTTACAATAAGACAAATAGTGGAAAAACAGAAAAGACATGACAGATGCACGTATATGTGTTTTATATACTTGGAAAAAGCATTTGACAGGGCACCTAGAGAGAAAATTTGGAAGCTACTGGAAGAAAGAAACGTTAGAAGGAACTTGATTCAGGCAATACAGAGCATATACAAGAAAACAACTAACTATGTACGAACGGGCAATTTGAAATCGCAAGAATTTACTACGGTAGAAGGGTTGAGACAAGGAGGTGGGCTGAGCCCTATATTGTTTGTAATACTAATGGACGAGGTGATAAAAGAAACAAAGACAAAGACCAAAAACTAGAAATAGGATACAGCAACATGCAAACAGTAGAAGTAGCGGAATGTGCATTTGCCGATGATCTGGTGCTATTTGCAAGTAGCGAACAAAACCTGCAAAACAACGTAAATATATGTAATCTGGCCTTAGAGCACAAAAATATGAAAATTAATGCAAGAAAAACGTAGATAATGAAAATAGGAAAAATGGAAGAGAAAATGAAAATTAACATCGGTGGAAGACAAATCGAGCAGGTGAAGCAATTCAAATACCTGGGTGTAATCATTGATGAAAATGGAAGCTACGAGGCCGAAATAAATAGTAGAGTGAGTTCAGCAGCGAATATTTACCATGCATTAGGTAAAACTATAATAAACAAAAAGGAAATTTCTAAAACGACAAAAATGACAGTGTACAAAACTATATACCTGCCGACACTAACCTTTGGATGCGAATCATGGAACAGACACAGAGAATGGAAGGCAAGATACAAGCAACGGAAATGAAATATTTGAGAAGAGTGGAGGGAGTAACGAAAATGGATAGAATCAGAAACGAAGAGATTAGAAATAGACTCACGGTAAAACCAGCAATAGGAAAAGTAAAAGAAAACCAGCTGAGATGGTTTGGTCACCTGAACCGGATGGAAAGTGATATGCCAGTGAGAAATGTGTGGCAGGCAAGGACAGCGGGAAGAAGAACGAGAGGAAGACCAACAAAAACATGGGATGACAATATTGGACAGATACTGGGAGAGATGGGAAAAACATGGAGAGAGGCAAGACAAATGGCGCTAGATAGAAGAGAGTGGCTTAAATTTGTGTATGGAAGTACCAATACATGAAAACTAATACGGAACACCTCAACACCTTCTGGTATACATGAGGTTTTTGATTTTGATTGATGATATTTTCAAACTATCGGCTGATAGTTAATGAGAGCGGTTGTGTTTTTATTTTGCTCTCCAATATGACCATCAAGTGTGGTTTTTGTGCTTAGGGTATTACTAGATACGATGATAATGTACAGTGCAAGGATGGATGTGGTAAATGTTATCACATTCGTTGTGTTGATATCTCTGTTCATAAGTTCAGCAATATGAAGCGTAAAAATGAAATTCTACATTGGAATTGTAAGAGGTGTGTTGAAACTGATAATGGTGCCATATTATCACCAGGCGTCGATAGCGCGTCAGGTGATTGTAAGTCCTGCGATTGTAATGTGAATGCATTAATTGCAAATAATATGGTAAGGATTTTTGAAGATCTGTTTATGCCTCAAATGAAATTATTGAAGGACAAGATCGATGAACTTTCATCCCAAAACACGATCTTAAGAAAGGACATTTTTGATCGCAAGGTTACTACTGAAACTACTGATAATGCTCATAGAGCATCAAGAGACAACCCACCAACATCTAATCGTCGAAAGAGCTATTCCGAAGCATCTAGAAATGATGCACAGCAGCGACCAAAATATACTAGCAGAGGAGCTATACCTAAAAATCCGAGAAAGAATGGGTCGCATGACTCTCTAACTGTGCCCAATATTGGTCTTTCTGCTCGTGGTGTGGAGACTGAGGCTTGTTCCTTGACATAGATGGTACCCCCAGTGGCTTTAGAACAGGAGGAGTCTTTTACTTCAGTGCGTGATCGTCGGAGGCGTAGTAGAGCAACCATTGAAGGCTCTGCTTCAGGCCTGGAAATAAAGGCGGCCAAGCGGTTCTCGCACTTGCATGTTTTCAACTTGGATCCGCACCTAACTGTTAATGATCTTAAGGGCTATCTTGAGAACAGGTTTGGTGAAGTGTTGTGCGAGTCTCTACCATCCAGACGTCCGTTGGAGTATAGCTCCTTCAGGGTTTCGGCCTGGAGCGAAAAATTTGAAGAATTAAAACAGCCTAGTGTTTGGCCTAAGGGAACTCGACTGAACAATTTTTTGTTCCATCTGGGGAAGAGGACGGAGTTCAATTGAAGGCGGTGTGTAACAATGTCGGTAGTAAGATAAACAATATTCACCACAACATTCAATCATTTGAAATCTTCTATCAAAATATGCGTGGACAAAAACTAATGATCTCTTTGTATCTGTTCTTGAAACATTCTATCCCATAATTGTAATAACTGAAACTTGGTTGAATGAGTCAATTTATAGTGCTGAGTTGTTTAATGATAATTACGTGGTGTATCGCAGAGACCGTAATAGTTTGACAAGCGGAAAGTCAAGGGGTGGTGGGTTCCTAGTTGCGGTACTAAAGTCTGTATATTCTTGTGAACTAGAAATTCATAGCGACCGGGAAGAACTGTGGGTTGAAATAAAACATGATAAATCTCACATTATATTATGTGCTATATACATCCCCCCTCAGTCAGGGGCAAACATTTACAGCGACCATCTGACTGAAGTCGAAAACGTCATGTCAAAATACCGGAGTTCATCGGTGTGTGTGATTGGGGACTTTAATCTTCCTGGAATCAGGTGGATGCCTGATGCTAGTGAGATGGGTCTGAGGTCGACTGATTTCAGTGGTGAGTGTGAAACTAGTTTTTGTGACTTTGTTGACTACCTTGGTCTGAGTCAGTTCAATGGTATAGTAAACACTAATAATGTTAAACTGGATCTTGTACTTGCAAACTGCAATAGTGTCTCAGTCTAGTCCACTGGTCGCTTTAGATGTTAATCATCCTTCATTATTAATAACTTTAAATGAGTGCGATTTTATGTCTATTTCGGAACAGTCATATGTCGCCTACAATTTCTCTGTTGCCCCTTATGAATTAATAAATGATGCTATCGGTAGTATCGATTGGAGTTTTTTTGAAAACATAGACATTGATGAGGGTGTATCAGTTATGTATGATATTTTGAAGGAAATAGTTTTTCAATGTGTTCCAACAAAAACTTTTAAATCTAGCTCATTTCCTCCATGGATAGATAAACATACTCAGGAATTGATATTCGATAAGAAGCTTACTCACAAGAACTATAAAATCTCAAAATCTTCCGAAGATTATGGTGTATTCAGATTCTTGCCTTAGGACGGCAGTATATTACGTAGCAAGGCAAACTATATTAAGCAATCGAAAGAAAATATTATTATTAACCCTAAGAGTTTTTGGAAGTATATTAAATCTATGAGAAAAGATCATAATATTCCGAATAATATGAAATTGAATGAAACAGATTTCGTGGGCGTGGAGGCTATCTGTGCTGGTTTTGCGAGATTCTTTAGGGGGTTTTATTGTTGTCAGAATGATAATATTGTGATCAATTCTGATATTAATGATTATACAAGTGAAAATCTGAGTTCCGCGGAATTCTCGGTTGACTCGGTGATCGGCGCTATCTCGAAATTGAAGAAAGACAACTATTGTGGCCTCGATGGTATACCTTCTGTTTTTGTTATGAATTGCTCTACAACGTTAGCAGCTCCATTATCTATTATATTTAACAGATGTATTAATGAGGGTCACTTCCCCGAGAGATGGAAGCACTCCTACGCCCTGACGATATTTAAAGCTGGTGTCAGATCTAACATAAGTAATTATAGACCAATATGTATAAATTCAAATTTTCCCAAAATATTTGATTCTATCATTTCTCAGCTTATTACTGATCATGTTAAAAATATAGCATAGAAGAACCGCATGGATTTGTTACCGGAAGATCAACTGAGACAAACTTATTTCTCTTCACTGAATATGTCACCGAGAATATGGAGTATGGGTTTCCAGTGGAGTGTATTTATACTGATCTGGCTAAAGCATTTGATAGAGTGCCTATTGAACTGTTGTTATACAAACTGAAAGTATTTTATGGATTCATGATCCTCTACTATCATGCTTGGCTCAGTATTTGAAGAATCGTTCTCAGTGTGTAAAGGTGGGTAATTCTGTGTCAGATTCGTTTGGGATAGCATCTGGGGTCGGCCAGGGTACCCATTCGGGACCGGTATTATTTTCACTTTTTATTAATGATGTCAAACTTGCATTTAGGCATTGTAAATTTTTATTGTTTGCCGATGTTTGTAAGATATATAGTGCGATTAGAGAGAGTGGGGATCCATATAGAGTTCAGTCTGATCTCAATAGTTTCACTTGTTGGTGTAAAGAGAATGGCTTAAATGTCAACATTAGGAAGTGTAAGAGAATGCTAGTTTCCAGGCAGAGGGATCCATTTATAAACTTTAATTATTATATTGATGGTATCCTAATTGATAGTGTAACCCTTATGAATGATCTCGGTGTCATTCTCGATGCCAAATTGTCGTACGTTGCCCATATTGATAACATTGTGTCGAGATCAAACATATTACTTGGATTTGTTAAGCGATCTACTGAGCAGTTCTCTAATCTAAGAAGTATTAACCTATTATTTGTAAGTCTGATAAAGCCAATTCCAGAATACTGTTCAATTATATGGTCACCCTCGTATGACTGTCACATTAAGCGAATTGAAAAAGTACAGAGGAAGTTTATCAAGAAGTGCCTGTGTTTTAAGGCTGGTATGGATTACGATTCAGATAATTATACTCTTTCCTAAATAATTATTTTTCGCTACCTGAATTGGAAAAGCGTAGAGATTATTTCAGTGTTATGTTTGCATTCAAAGTCTTGAATAATTTGATTAAATGTCCGCAGATACTTACCTGGCTGAAGCTTGACTCAAACTCATACTCATATTCGTAAACATTACAGTCGACCAGTTAAATCATGGTAAAAATATTAATATTTTTATTTTTGCTTTTAAATTTATAATTAAACAATAAAGCGCTTACAGAAGGTACCAATACGAACTAATTAAATAAATTAAAGTAAATATTACATTAATAGACCTCATTTAGGCTTCCAAAAATATACAATGATAGGCACAACACAAAATGATAAAAAAATTCCAGGAGGCGCATTTGACGAGATCCCCTCCCAAACTTTTTATATGACAATCTACTTGATGACCTGCATCTATGTTCCAAATTTCATAATCCTCTTTAGGGGATAAGGGTGTCAAAAAGCAGCCCTTACCTATAAGAAGTTAGTAAAAAATTCCCAGATGACGCAGTTGACGAGATCCCCTCCCACATTTTTGATATGACAATCTACTTGATGACCCGCATCTAAGTTCCAAATTTCATAATCCTCTTTAGGGGATAAGGGTGTCAAAAACCAGCCCTTACCTATAAGAAGTTAGTAAAAAATTCCCAGATGGCGCAGTTGACGAGATCCCCTCCCAAATTTTTTATATGACAATCTACTTGATGACCTTCATCTATGTTCCAAATTTCATAATCCTCTTTAGGGGATAAGGGTGTCAAAAAGCAGCCCTTACCAATAAGAAGTTAGTAAAAAATTCCCAGATGGCGCAGGTGACGAGATCCCCTCCCAAATTTTTTATATGACAATTTACTTGATGACCCGCATCTATGTTATAAATTTCATAATCCTCTTTAGGGGATAAGGGTGTCAAAAAGCAGCCCTTACCTATAAGAAGTTAGTAAAAAATTCCCAGATGGCGCAGGTGACGAGATCCCCTCCCAAATTTTTTATATGACAATTTACTTGATGACCCGCATCTATGTTATAAATTTCATAATCCTCTTTAGGGGATAAGGGTGTCAAAAAGCAGCCCTTACCAATAAGAAGTTAGTAAAAAATTCCCAGATGGCGCAGGTGACGAGATCCCCTCCCAAATTTTTTATATGACAATCTACTTGATGACCTGCATCTATGTTCCAATTTTCATAATCCTCTTTAGGGGATAAGGGTGTCAAAAAGCAGCCCTTACCAATAAGAAGTTAGTAAAAAATTCCCAGATGGCGCAGGTGACGAGATCCCCTCCCAAATTTTTTATATGACAATTTACTTGATGACCCGCATCTATGTTATAAATTTCATAATCCTCTTTAGGGGATAAGGGTGTCAAAAACCAGCCCTTACCTATAAGAAGTTAGTAAAAAATTCCCAGATGGCGCAGTTGACGAGATCCCCTCCCAAATTTTTTTATATGACAATCTACTTGATGACCTGCATCTATGTTCCAATTTTCATAATCCTCTTTAGGGGATAAGGGTGTCAAAAAGCAGCCCTTACCTATAAGAAGTTAGTAAAAAATTCCCAGATGGCGCAGTTGACGAGATCCCCTCCCAAATTTTTTATATGACAATTTACTTGATGACGCGCATCTATGTTCCAAATTTCATAATCCTCTTTAGGGGATAAGGGTGTCAAAAACCAGCCCTTACCTATAAGAAGTTAGTAAAAAATTCCCAGATGGCGCAGTTGACGAGATCCCCTCCCAAATTTTTTATATGACAATCTACTTGATGACCGGCATCTATGTTCCAAATTTAATAATCCTCTTTAGGGGATAAGGGTGTCAAAAACAAACCCTTACCTATAAGAAGTTAGTAAAAAATTCCCAGATGGCGCAGTTGACGAGATCCCCTCCCAAATTTTTTATATGACAATCTACTTGATGACCTGCATCTATGTTCCAAATTTCATAATCCTCTTTAGGGGATAAGGGTGTCAAAAACCAGCCCTTACCTATAAGAAGTTAGTAAAAAATTCCCAGATGGCGCAGTTGACGAGATCCCCTCCCAAATTTTTTATATGACAATCTACTTGATGACCTGCATCTATTTTCCAAATTTCATAACCCTCTTTAGGGGATAAGGGTGTCAAAAACCAGCCCTTACCTATAAGAAGTTAGTAAAAAATTGAGGCCAAAACACAAGAATTTCTTTATACTTGCCAATTTTGTAATCACTACGGGAATGATCCTTTCGTGACTGTAAATTCTAAGAGGACAATAATATGCGACCAACTTGAAATTGAGTACTTTGTACACCATTATCAAAAATATATTCAGAATATTATTACCACGAAAGACATTAACGAAGAATGTCGTTTATTCAAATATACGCGAGAACCAGAAAATTATTTAAAATGAGATTATTCCACTGAGTTCATAAGTTATACAATGTCTGTAACGATGGCCAAAACTATTTTGACAGTCTTCCCAGGATTAGACCTGAAACTATTATGTTTCGCCCTTTTGAGCGCCATAAATATGAAACTAATTTTCAAATTCTACGGCATCGAAGAAAATGGTACAATCAACATAATTGAAAAATATAAGCAACTTTATAATATCGAAGAAATTAATTATGAATTTCCAATTACATATACATTAGATAAAATATATAACGAGCTACTCCAAACCAACCAAGGAGATGATCCAACCCGATGTACACCATAGTGAAACATGCCGCCCCCCCGCCAAAGGCCGGAGAAACAATTGTTAGAGAGTGTTAGTGTTATGTATTAGATTTGTACATTTTCTTTTAATTCCTCCTCCTCAATCGTGATGCTTCTTTGACAGAAGCGTCGTGACCCATCTCTTTCTATGCATGTGATGTGCGTTCGATTTATTTTCACATACACAGAGGACCTACTTGTTTAACGTGGGCTCCGAACCACGAGAAGTGTAATACACTTCATTGCGAGATGGGCGCTCCTGGCAAATTACCTCGGTGGTTTGCCATTGCCTTCCGAGGAGAAACGGTCAGAATAAAGTTTTTACTCTGCCCGGATTTGAACCGAGCATTTCGCATTAGCAGTAGGCGCACTTAACCACTAAGCTATGACCGTCTCGTCTTCTTTTAATTACCCCCATGTAATTATGCTATAAGACCTGCTTTTACATAATATTATTTGTCATTCTTGGGCTTTGTTTAATAAATATCCTCCTTAATTATATATTTTTATTGCTAAGTGGAATATTATATAAACAATTTAGTAAGGGATCTCATCAACTCGATTGTTAGTGTTATGTATAGATTTGTAAATTTTCTTTTACTATGTAATACCCACCTGTAATTATGTTATAAAAAGAGTTTTTATTTATTTATTCCTCATTATTGGCTTTGTTTAATAAATATTTTCCTGAATTATATTTTATTATTTCTAAGATTCAAACTAGATCAAAAATTTAGGAGGGATCTCGTCAACTGCGCCATCTGGAATTTCTTACTCACTTCTTATAGGTAAGGGCTGGTTTTTGACACCCTTATCCCCTAAAGAGGATTATGAAATTTGGAACATAGATGCAGGTCATCAAGTAGATTGTCATATAAAAAATTTGGGAGGGGATCTCGTCAACTGCGCCATCTGGGAATTTTTTACTAACTTCTTATAGGTAAGGGCTGGTTTTTGACACCCTTATCCCCTAAAGAGGATTATGAAATTTGGAACATAGATGCAGGTCATCCAGTAGATTGTCATATAAAAAATTTGGGAGGGGATCTCGTCAACTGCGCCATCTGGGAATTTTTTACTAACTTCTTATAGGTAAGGGCTGGTTTTTGACACCCTTATCCCCTAAAGAGGATTATGAAATTTGGAACATAGATGCAGGTCATCAAGTAGATTGTCATATAAAAAATTTGGGAGGGGATCTCGTCAACTGCGCCATCTGGGAATTTTTTACTAACTTCTTATAGGTAAGGGCTGCTTTTTGACACCCTTATCCCCTAAAGAGGATTATGAAATTTGGAACATAGATGCAGGTCATCCAGTAGATTGTCATATAAAAAATTTGGGAGGGGATCTCGTCAACTGCGCCATCTGGGAATTTTTTACTAACTTCTTATAGGTAAGGGCTGGTTTTTGACACCCTTATCCCCTAAAGAGGATTATGAAATTTGGAACATAGATGCGGGTCATCAAGTAAATTGTCATATAAAAAATTTGGGAGGGGATCTCGTCAACTGCGCCATCTGGGAATTTTTTACTAACTTCTTATAGGTAAGGGCTGCTTTTTGACACCCTTATCCCCTAAAGAGGATTATGAAAATTGGAACATAGATGCAGGTCATCCAGTAGATTGTCATATAAAAAATTTGGGAGGGGATCTCGTCAACTGCGCCATCTGGGAATTTTTTACTAACTTTTTATAGGTAAGGGCTGGTTTTTGACACCCTTATCCCCTAAAGAGGATTATGAAATTTGGAACATAGATGCAGGTCATCAAGTAGATTGTCATATCAAAAATTTGGGAGGGGATCTCGTCAACTGCGCCATCTGGGAATTTTTTACTAACTTCTTATAGGTAAGGGCTGCTTTTTGACACCCTTATCCCCTAAAGAGGATTATGAAATTTGGAACTTAGATGCAGGTCATCAAGTATATTGTCATATCAAAAATTTGGGAGGGGATCTCGTCAACTGCGCCATCTGGGAATTTTTTACTAACTTCTTATAGGTAAGGGCTGCTTTTTGACACCCTTATCCCCTAAAGAGGATTATGAGATTTGGAACATAGATGCAGATCATCAAGTAGATTGTCATATCAAAATTTTGGGAGGGGATCTCATCAAATGCGCCTCCTGGAATTTTTTTATCATTTTGTGTTGTGCCTATCATTGTATATTTTTGGAAGCCTAAATGAGGTCTATTAATGTAATATTTACTTTAATTTATTTAATTAGTTCGTATTGGTACCTTCTGTAAGCGCTTTATTGTTTAATTATAAATTTAAAAGCAAAAATAAAAATATTAATATTTTTACCATGATTTAACGGGTCGACGGTAATGTTTACGAATATGAGTATGAGTTTGAGTCAAGCTTCAGCCAGGTAGATACTTGATTGCTTCTCATTGAACACTCCCACTCACTTGTTGAGGTCGCATGATTTATTGAATGTTGCATATCATCGCACAAACTATGGTCAGAGGTCATCTTTGAATAGGGTAGTTGTGGCGACAAATAAGATTGTAGACTGTGTGATATTTTCAGTGATTCTTTGATTGATTTCAAAAACAGACTGAGATCTAGAATGTAATTATGATGCCACGAATTTATGAATTTATGTACCTTTTTAATTTTCTCTCCTGTTTAATGTAATTACAAGATATTAGTCGTTAATAAATGTTATTATTAAACTTCGAGGATAATGAACAGGACCACCCTCTCGAGTTCAATTGTTCAGACAATCTACCAATAACAATAGACGAAGTCAAAAAGGCATTAGTGCAGCTTAAAGATTACAAATCATCTGAACCGGACGGCATTTATACAGAACTTGTTAAGTTTTGTAAAAAACTCTATTTAAATAATAATATAAGTATACAATTTTTACATAGGTAATAATGGGTAATAATCACATTTCAAACTAAAACCAAATAAAAACTTAATAATTACATGGCATTTTGTAGCCTGGGCCTATCCAATTTGGATTAATCAGGCTAGATTGAAAATAAAAAATATACTTAATATATGAGAAGATTGAATTATATGGGGAGAAAACAAGTGCAAAACCCCCGTCGCCTTGATAAAAGAAATAAAAAAGTAGGTTAGTATGACATGCAAAGGATAGAAAGTGGGTCAGGTAGAGGGTTGAATGTTGTTGTAACGATCCGGAAGGGAAAGTTATTGTTATGAATGTGCAGCCGGGAATTTTTGAAAGGGAGAGTGAGGGTTAGGATTACGGTTTATGGGTTATTAAAATACATGGTTGAAAAATGAGAGTGGAATGTTAAAGGGAGGGTTTGCTGCATAGGGAAAGCGAAAAGGAGTCGTGTTATGAAATTTTGTGTGTGATTTTAATTGAACGAATGAATTGGCTGCTTTTTGAAATAATTTACGGCAGGTTAAATACAACCTTCCTCACTTTTTTGTTGGGAGAGACTAGGGATGCGACGAAGCGCGCAGTTGCGTCACTTTTGTACTTGGACAAAATTCGAATAATTTTCAATCGTATTTAACCCTGAAACAGCACACTTAATTTTTGTAACGTGTCTTTATTCATTACTTTTCTACTAATGGGTGATTATTGTGTTTGTGCGGCCTAAAGGCCGCACTGAAATTGGTTTTGTTGAGAAGTAAATCAATTAGAGATGCGTTATAAAGAAATAGGATAAATAGAAGTGATGATTTAAGGTCACACTAAATCGTGATTGCCTAGATTGTGCCGCCTAAAGGCTACACTAAGGAACGGGATCATCAGCCGGGGTACTATGTACTAGTAGCACAAATAATACCTAAGAAATCCTTGAAAAACCCATTCCGGTTCATTTAATTCCCCCCCCCCCCAAGCAAAGTATGTCGTGCATGTTACAGTGACGGATCTAAGAAAAATTAATGGGGCTGGGTGGTAATTTATTGTGTAATAAGTGAGGGGGTTAAAGTCATATTAGTGTAATTCACATTTTTGTAAAATTTGAGTTATGTATTGGAGGCATACCTTTAAAAGTCAATTTATTGAAAGGCAATTTTACAAAATTTTTAGAAAAATGTGACTTACACCACTGGTAATGGTAATTTTTCGTAAAAGTAAAAATACGTGAGCTATAGGCGAAAACCGCACTTAGGGGGCTAAAATCCTCATTTAAGGGAACGCCGGCTTGGGATTTTTATGAGACATTTTGGGGGTTTATTAGAACACTTCAATATAGTACATCTTTGTCATCATGTTATATGCTATATATATGTTATATGCGGCACCGATATGGCACAAAGCACTCCGAGTAAACAGGAACGCACAGAGATTGCTAAGCGTCCAGCGAAGAATGGCGCTACGAGTTTCCTGCGCCTATAGGACGGTCTCGCTCGACGCGGCCCTCGTCTTGGCGTCGATGCCCCCAATCGACCTTCTCGCCTTGGCAAGAGGCAGGACATACGAAGGAGCAGAGGATGCCGGGAAGGAGATGGCCGAGATTTGGCAGGCCAGATGGGAGATGGCAACTTGCGGCTTGTGGACCCGACGACTAATCCCCAACATCAAAAGATGGATTGAAAGACGGCACGGACAAGTAAGCTTCCACCTCACACAAATGCTGTCAGGGCACGGCTGCTTTGCCCACTACCTACACAGATTCGGAAAGTTGGCAAGCCCCCGTTGCAGGTATTGCGAGGAAATCGACACCGCGGAACACTCCCTTTTCCACTGTTGGAGATGGGAACGCGAGAGGACAATGGTCTCCCTAGCACTGGGGTACACGATGACTCCCGAGGACCTAATCGAAGCATCGAAGCAATGCTTGTCGACGAGACACAGTGGCAGCGGATAACTACCCTCGTCACCACCATATTAAGATGTAAGGAGGCAGCCGGGAGAGCCAAGCAACATGCAGCCGCCGCCGCTACTCTAACGAAGGACACACAAACGGAGGACGACACACAAATGGAGGACTAACGATTCGACGCGAAACCCGGACAGGTAGAAGAGAGGCATGCGAAAGAGCACACGCGAGTTCCATCGCATTGCCCCCTACCCCGCCGACAAACTAGGACGACACTATCAAAGGAGAAGAACGTGGTCCGATTCTAGGACACATCATCCCGGAAGCAATGCCTGACGGCGGACACCCGGGAGGACAGGTGAGGAAGAAGGTAAGTAAAAAAAAAAAAAATAGTACATCTTTGTCAAATTTCAGCTTACCCGGACCTTCTGTAAGCTCAAACCAAAATTTCGGTTTCGTTACTTGGAAGATACTATAACTTGGGCAAATTTTGAAAAAATCTATTTTTCTCTTCATTTTCCAACCTTGGCCACAATTTCAATTAATTTATTTATTTATTAATTTAAACCCGTGCCCGAAAACATTTCTCTCCCTGCAACGAATCAATATTGTGCCATTTTAAGGGTGGGTCGTGTTTTCGGTCAATAATGTAAGTATTAGTGTGCCATGGAAAAACATTAAAAAAAATACTTGATAGAGAATTTTATGCTCTTCAATTATGGTCTGATCATAATTTTTCATACAAGTATAAATAAGCGAGTTATCGGCAAAAAATCGCGTTGGGGTAGCTAAAACCCCCGATTGTGGGGGACGCCGGCTTGGGATTTTATATTGTGTGTTCATGCTTAATCTACCCATTCATAAATTCCAAATTTATTTGATACAACTATTCTTTTTACATTTGTTATCGCGAAGATGTAATGTTTCAATTGGAATGCACAAACTTTCACGCATTAATTAAGTTACTACTACTGCAAAATTTGGTTCGGGTGGAGGTGGTAAAAGGGTTACTTTATTGACTTGAAAGAAGGGGGCGGGGGAGAATTGTTTATTAAAGATGTTCAACAAAGGTTGTAAAAATAGCACTGGTAATATTACGAACTACTACCAAAAAGTACTAGGAAATAGCAGTTGGCACCCCTGATTCTACCAATGGTTCATTTCAGTTCATTTACATTTGTGCCTTGGAAACAGCAAGACGTACCATGAGCGAGAACCTAGAAATTTCCGAAAAAATCGCGCGTCGTAACATCTGACCACGTGGTGACATTTTTAAAAACGGCACCTCGTGAGAATTATTTGGTATAGCTAAAGTAAGTATTAGGCTTCTATACAAAGTATAGCAAGAAGCCTTATGATCTGGCTCCGTGTCTGTCCGTCCGTCTGTCCGTCCGTCCGTCTATCTGTCCGTCCGTCCGCATAATTCAAAATCATACAGAGCGTTTCAAATCGTGTTGAATATACTCAGTGCGTATAGAGGTCTAAGAACTGGGTACCCAGTGCGCTATTCTAGCTAGCTAGAAGGACGGGCAGGCAGCCAAGGTCATATGGCTTTTGGATTGCACAGAGCTTTCCTTAATCTTCATTCAACTTAAGTTACCTTGGGTAGCTGCCCGTCCTTCTAGCTACCCGTCCTCGGACGGGCTATCATCTAGCTCTCAGTGCAATCCAAAAGCCATATGACCTTGGCTTCCTGCCCGTCCTTCTAGCTAGCCGTCCTCGGACGGGCTATCATCTAGCTCTCAGTGCAATCCAAAAGCCATATGACCTTGGCTGCCTGCCCGTCCTTCTAGCTACCCCTCCTCGGACGGGCTACCAGCTAGTTGTTAAATTGTTTATCAACTGGACGCTCCTTGGCGAAATTCTTGGAGCCGCAGAACTGACAGATGGAATTCATTTCTCCACAATCGTGTCGAGTAACGTGAGATTCATCAAATCTCAATGCTCTTATTTGGAGTTGAATTGCTTGACTTTGGTATCGATTTTCTTTCTGTCGATGTATCGCATGGGATCGAGCGTTAGCAGCTTGCCGCGCTTGAGTTTCTTCTAATGTTTCACGTTGTTGACGTGTCGCATGGGATAGAGAGTTAGCAGCTTGCCGCGCTTGAGTTTCTTCTAATGTTTCACGTTGTTGACGTATCGCATGGGACCGAGCGTCAGCAGCTTGCCGCGCTTGAGTTTGTTCCAAAGTTTCACGTTGTCGACGTATCGCATGAGACCGAGCGTCAGCTTGTCGCTGTGATCGAAGCTGTTCTTCTGTGTTATTAGCTCTTGTACGTGCTTTTCTCTCACGATTCAATCGCCGTCGCTTTACAGCAGGATTTTCAAAATTTTCATTATCCATTATGGAAGTTCACATAATGCTTTTTTGGAAATAGCTGTCATAATTTTTCACCGATATAAGAAATTTAAATACGTTGATACGTTGATCTGTTTTTTCAATGCAGACCAAATATAAGTTATATTTTATTTACATAATTTTTCACCTATATAGGAAATTTAAATACGTTGATCCCTTGATACGTTGATCCGATGATACGTTGATACGTTGATACGATGATACGTTGATACGATGATACGTTGATACGATGATACGTTGATACGATGATACGTTGATACGATGATACGTTGATACGATGATACGTTCATCCGATTGGTTATGAAATTATCCGTTATGCGTTCGGTTCGGTTCGGTTTGCTTCGGGTATTTCCGTGGGACAGACAGAAGGAAGGAAGGAAGGAAGGAAGGAAGGAAGGAAGGACTTGGCCTTTTATAATAAGAGATAACTTTTATTATAACTTATTTATTTATTTTAACTTTACGTTATTATGGAATATCAATTAACCGACGACGAAGATTTTAAGGACTTTATCGAAATTTTAGCTGAAAGCATTCAAAGAAACTCTCAAGTTTTTCGTGATCGTTCAAATCATTTTGTTAGTTGGTCAGATAAGGAAAGTTTTGCTAGATTTAGATTGACGAAACATTCGATTCAAATAATATTAAACCAACTAAATCTTGATTCCCAGGCAATAAGGTATAACTTTCAGTTTCAATCTAGTATCATTGAATGTCAAATGTTAAAAATCATTGTTTTTCTAGGGATTTATGTCTTGTTCAGGAGTACCAACATAAATTTTAATGATAACTCTCGGATTAGTTGACTCGCCCTACATACAAGCGCATTGGCGTTGATCCTGGTTCAACACTTGAATAAGGTTCGGCTAATCCTCGAGTTAAACCACTGACATACAACCACCCCCAAGTTTAGGAAGTTGATGGTATCGATGTCAAAAATATTCGCAAAAAGAATTTAATTGCAATTTGTATTATATAGTATTTTAGTAGGCAATGATCACCAACTTAAAAAACAGATTATCCGTTAAATATTTTTAGGGTTCTATACAAAGTATACACCGGGAAAAAAATTAAGTAGGAATTTGTCTTGCAACAATTTGAAATAATTTCTCTGCACAGAGAAAAAATTGTTTTGATTTGAAGTATTTTTTACTTCAAATTGAAGTGCAATTTCGTCTCGCATCAATTTGATGTCAATTTTACAAGAAATGAAGTAAATTTGACAACAATTAATGTAATAATTATTTCAAACTGTTGCAACACAAATTCCTACTTAATATTTTTCTCGGTGTGTGTAGAAGCGCGTATGGGGTTGAGTCTTGGACTTTGACAGAAGCTGTTTGCAAAAAATTGGCAGTATTTGAAATGTGGTTGTACCGACGTATACTGAAGATACCATGGACAGACCGTGTTACCAATCAGACTGTTCTAGAAAGACTGGATAAGAAGAGAGCCTGGGGCATATTATGAGAAATAGTCAACGATACGGATTGCTATAAATAATTCTACAAGAAAATGTAGAAGGAAAGAGAGGACCGGGAAGAAGAAGAATATCATGGCTGAAGAACTTGAGAACATGGTATAATACAACAACAGTGGGTCTTTTTAGAGCCGCAGCAGATAAGGTACGCATTGCTATGATGATCGCCAACATTCGAAACGGATAGGCACTAGAAGAAGAAGAAGTGTAGAAGCGATAGAATCAAAGTATAGAATCTTATTAACGTATCATAGGATTAGCGCATCATGGTATCATCGGATCAGCAGATCACGGGATCAGCAGATGAAGGAATCAGCGGATCAACGTATCAGCGGATCAACGTATCAGCGAATCAACGTATCAACGTATCAGCGGATCAACGTATCAACGTATCAGCGAATCAACGTATCAACGTATCAGCGGATCAACCTATCAACGTATCAGCGGATCAACGTATCAGCGGATCAACGTATCAGCGGATCAACGTATCAACGTATCAATGTATCAACATATCAACGTATCAACGTATCAACGTATCAACGTATCAACGTATCAACGTATCAACGTATCAATGTATCAACGTATCAACGTATCAATGTATCAACGTATCAACGTATCAACGTATCAACGTATCAACGTATCAACGTATCAATGTATCAATGTATCAACGTATCAACGTATCAACGTATCAACGTATCAACGTATCAATGTATCAACGTATCAACGTATCAACGTATCAATGTATCAATGTATCAACGTATCAACGTATCAACGTATCAACGTATCAACGGATCAACGTATCATCGGATCAACAAATGTTATATAGGTTGTCGTCGATAATACAAACGGTATATTAAATCTTCAAGCTTATTATTTATATAATATAAAGTAGATAAAACCACACAATTTCGTAATGCCTAGAAAGCAGTTGACACCTGAAGAGCGAAAAGCAGCAGTTGCCCGTCGACGCCAGAAGGATGCTATGAGGAAACATACTATTAGACAAGATCCTTCGTTTCGTTTACAGGAACAAGTTCACAACACCGAAAGCCATCGTCAAGCCCGTCAAGATCCTTCGTTTCGTTTACAGGAACAAGTTCACAACACCGACAGCCATCGTCAAGCTCGTCAAGATCCTTCGTTTCGTTTACAGGAACAAGTTCGCGACACCAAAAACCATCGTCAAGCCCGTCAAGATCCTTCGTTTCGTTTACAGGAACAAGTTCGAGACACCAAAAACCATCGTCAAGCCCGTCAAGATCCTTCTTTTCGTTTACAGGAACAAGTTCACAACACCGAAAGCCATCGTCAAGCACGTCAAGATCCTTCGTTTCGTTTACAGGAACAAGTTCACAACACCGAAAGCCATCGTCAAGCCCGTCAAGATCCTTCGTTTCGTTTACAGGAACAAGCTCACAACACCGAAAGCCATCGTCAAGCCCGTCAAGATCCTTCGTTTCGTTTACAGGAACAAGTTCGCGACACCAAAAACCATCGTCAAGCCCGTCAAGATCCTTCTTTTCGTTTACAGGAACAAGTTCACAACACCGAAAGCCATCGTCAAGCACGTCAAGATCCTTCGTTTCGTTTACAGGAACAAGTTCACAACACCGAAAGCCATCGTCAAGCCCGTCAAGATCCTTCGTTTCGTTTACAGGAACAAGTTCACAACACCGAAAGCCATCGTCAAGCACGTCAAGATCCTTCGTTTCGTTTACAGGAACAAGTTCACAACACCGAAAGCCATCGTCAAGCCCGTCAAGATCCTTCGTTTCGTTTACAGGAACAAGCTCACAACACCGAAAGCCATCGTCAAGCCCGTCAAGATCCTTCGTTTCGTTTACAGGAACAAGTTCGCGACACCAAAAACCATCGTCAAGCCCGTCAAGATCCTTCTTTTCGTTTACAGGAACAAGTTCACAACACCGAAAGCCATCGTCAAGCACGTCAAGATCCTTCGTTTCGTTTACAGGAACAAGTTCACAACACCGAAAGCCATCGTCAAGCCCGTCAAGATCCTTCATTTCGTTTACAGGAACAAGTTCGCGACACCGAAAACCATCGCCAGGCTCGTCTTGATGAAGACGTGCGCATCCACGAACATAATCTCCGTAGAATTCGCGAGCAAGGCTCATGGCAAGATGAAATAAATCGATTTGAAGCTGAAATTCGCAAAGGCTGCACTCACGTATGTCATTCATGTGGGGGACTTTTTTTTCACTACTCCATTAAAACTCACAGCATGACCGAACTCCTTTTAGCTGGAAAGCAGCAATCCTTCATTGACTCAGTAATTATAGTCCCACCCACTTCAGACCTCGCTGAATTTTGCTCAACTTGTCACAGATCTATCCAGCAAAACCGGATTCCACGTCTCTGTCTCTCCAACGATCTGCAGTTTCCCTATGTTCCACAAAGTGTAAAGAATCTGACACGTTTGGAAGCCCGTTTGGTTTCAGCTCGACATGTGTTTCAGTCCATTTGGGCTATATATGGAATGCATGGACAGATGAGAACAAAAGGACGAATTATTAACGTCCCAGTCTCCATAGATAATACCATTCAATCCCTTCCTAGGCTTCCGAATCAGGACGATGTTTTACACATCCGACTCGCCCGTCAAATTGAAGTTCCGAGAAATTATACAGCTGGTAACATTCGTCCGGCTTGTGTGATGGATGCCGCTAAAATTCTTACCCGATCTCCGCTTTACCGTGAATACGGAATCACTCTTTCAAGCAATTGGACCGAGATATGTCAGCATCAAATTGATGTGGCATTACACGAAAACCCAGAAGAAATTGCGATGGATGTTCAAGAGGAAGAGGAAGTCGATGACGTAAATCCTGGTAGAGGAGAGACTTTAATTACTAGTGATGAGGGAATCCGGATGGCTCCAGCTGAAGGGAACCAACCAATCTCTATTCTATATGATCCTGACTCGTATTTTCTTACGTTTCCCCAAATATTTGCTGGGCACCGAATGAAGCCATCCGATAGTAATGGTAAATTACTAAGCCGCTCCGAATTTGTCAAATCAATGGCACGTAACAGTGATCGCCGTGCCGTTGAAAATGTCGATTTCTTACTGTTTTTGGCCAAATCTCTCGAAATTCAGAGAATTTCAGATAATCGCAAGGTGTGTCTTCGTAAACGAAGACGCAATGGAGAGTTAATCCGAGTCACTGCGGAACAAGTTAGTCATTCTAATTTTGTGGATGGGTTAGTTAATGATGATAATGCTTTTAAGGTTTTACAAGGAGTACGAAATTCATGTCATCATTGGCATCAAGAAGGCCTTAAAGTCCGAAGGATGGTCAGTCAGTTCAATTTGCCTCATCTCTTCATCACTATTAGTGCCGCTGAGCTAAAATGGAACGAGTTGATTGTGATTCTCAAGCAAATTCTTGACAAAATTACAATTTCTGAAGAAGAAGCACAAAATATGTCAAAGAATGACAAACAATTACTTATTCAGCGCGATCCCGTGACTTGCGCTCGATATTTTGAACATCGCACTTCTGCTCTTTTCAAGACCTGGAAAAACTCTCAAGGCCCATTTGGAAACCGATCCATTAAGCATTCCTATCATCGCATTGAGTTCCAACATCGAGGAAGTCCACACGTCCATATGATCTTGTGGATTGATGGCGCACCAAACTTTGATGCTTCCAACTCATCTTCTACTCAAGATGTTTGCCGGTTTGTTGACGAAATTATAACTTGTTCCACGGACTGGCCTGAATATGATCCCATTCACCAGCTTTTGTGTCTTCAAACTCATCGACACACCCACACATGTAGAAAGAAAAGCCACAAAGGAGTCAAATGTCGGTTTGGAATTCCATTTTTCCCAATGGACGAAACCACTATTCTCCATCCATTCGAGGAGCAACAGGAGGAAATTGAGATTTTCCAACGCGATTACAAAAAGATTCGTGACTATCTTGATACGAATGAACTGCCACTTTCTTCAGATATGACATTTGCGGGGTTTCTACAAGAATTATCCATGACACGAAATCGTTACATTTCTGCTATTCAAAGCTCCTTGAAAAAACCTAAAATCATCATTCGGAGGCGGCCATGTGAGACTTACATAAATCCATACAGTGAGAAAATCCTGAGACTCCAGAAATCTAACATGGATATTCAGTTTATTTTAGACGCCTATGCTTGTTGCTGTTACATCATTGACTACATTAACAAGAGTGATCGTGGAACTAGCGACCTCTTGCGTAAAGTTCTTGAAGATGTCAGAAGCGGAAACAAGTCCTTGGCTCAGCGTCTTCAGGCTCTTGGTGCGGCTCATCACATGAACAGTGAACTCTCTGCTCAAGAGGCTGCTTACAACGTGCTTCAGATTCCAATGAGCCGATGCACAGAGGCATGCATTTTTATACCAACAGGTCCAGCCGATCAACGAACCAGAATGATTAAAACTAATATTCAGTTAGAAAATCTCAGTCCGGACTCTGAAGATGTCTTTGTAGACGGACTTTTACAACGATATAGTTCACGACCAGAAGCATTATCTAACCTTAATCTTGCCCAATTTTCAGCTTGGTATGAATTTTCATTAAAACGAGGAAGTACACAGATGGCCCAAGAAAACGATGATATTGTAGAAACTGAAGACGTACAAAGTATCGATAAATATTTTCCGCTAAAGAATGGCAAACCTGGATACGTTTGGAAGCGAACATTTCCAAAAATTATTCGCCACGTCCGCTACAACAAGAATAAAGATCGTCACAACTTTTTCCGCGAACAAGTGATGCTCTATATTCCTTGGAGGGATGAGGAAACCGAAATTATAAATCAAGATTGCGAGAAGATAGCGACTGATAATATAGAAGCAATTTCTGCCAATCGTCGCGAATTTAATGCCTTTCAAGAAGATATTCTGGATGTCGCTATGGATAGCGCATTGAGTGTGGATTGTCAATCTGACGATGACAAATCTGATAGCATACCGGAAGAGATTCAGGAGGAATTCGAATTAATCGACCCCGTTGCTGCTGGTGCCATTGACTTTGGTGGTGACGTGATACGCCCAATGTCTGAAAAGTTTACGCTTCCTAATCGAATTCCCAATAAAGAGTTTGAAGAATTATTCTCATCGCTGAATACTCAACAACGGGATTTTGTAACTCACCTGCTTGATCACTTCAAAAGGTCTCCCGATATCCCCATCTACACCTACTTAAAGGGAGGTGCCGGTGTAGGAAAGTCTCATGTAATTAGAACTCTATACCAAGCATTAATTAGAGTGTTCAATGATAAAGTTAATTCGAATCCTGATAAACCTTCTGTCCTTCTGACGGCTCCTACCGGATTAGCGGCATTTAATATCTTCGGACTCACAATTCACAACGCATTCCAACTTCCCGTGAACCAAAAAGAAGCTAGCAAGCTCTCAGGCAGCGTCTCTAATACAATGGCCACTCTCTATTCAGAACTTCGTGTTCTTATCATAGACGAGATTAGTATGGTTGGTCAACATATTTTGGAAATGATCGACAAACGATTGAGAGACCTCTGTGACGGATGTAAACCTTTCGGTGGTATATCGGTCATAGCCGTTGGCGACTTCAGGCAGCTGCCACCTGTTATGGCAACATCCCTTCTGGCTGGAACAATGTCGAATTCGATTTCGTCGCTTTTCAACAAACCCTTATGGCACATGTTTACTAGGGGTGCGCATATAATCGATTAATCGATTACGTAATTCGAATAATCGATTATTTCATAATCGATTATGATATTTTATAATAATCGATTAATCGATTATTGAAATAATCGATTATTCATAATCGACTATGAGTTCATAATCGATTATGAACTCGTAATCGATTATGAACCCATAATCGATTATGAATTCATAATCGATTATGGACTCATAATCGATTATGAACCCATAATCGATTATGAATTCATAATCGATTATGAATTCATAATCGATTATGGACTCATAATCGATTATGAACTCATAGTCGATTATGAACTCATAGTCGATTATGAACTCATAGTCGATTATGAACTTATAACTATAATAGGTAGGGCTATTAAGGGTTACTAAATTACTATATAATTTATTATTTTGCTAATTGTGTTACGGTGGTGCTAATAAGAAGTGTTGTTAAGCACCAGTTGATATTTGGATTCAAAATATGGATTTGCCATTCAACTTTTAGGTATTTTTGTTTATAAATTTGATAGTTTTTAAAAAATATTTTTTTGCTTTTCAATTAAAGATTGCAACCCTTTTTCATCAATATGGATTTAAATTATTTGTCCGATATTTTGAGTGAAAGTGTATACTTTTACAAAATGAATTTTAATTAGAAGCCTTTTAGATGGATTATTGTTAACAATAAATTAATTACATAATGCATAATACAATAGTAACATTCAGTTAAAATTTAAAAACAAAATATTTGGTACTTCAGATTTAATCAGCGTTTTTATGAAGGAGTCGTAAATTCTCATCAACACACCTGTAAGTAACATTATCATCGGCTACGCAGGTAAGTTATTACAGATTGATACCGGACCGTAATGTGTTATCAACTGGTGCTTAACAACACTTCTTATTAGCACCACCGTAACACAATTAGCAAAATAATAAATTATATAGTAATTTAGTAACCCTTAATAGCCCTACCTATTATAGTTATAAGTTCATAATCGACTATGAGTTCATAATCGACTATGAGTTCATAATCGACTATGGGTTCATAATCGATTATGAGTCCATAATCGATTATGAATTCATAATCGATTATGGGTTCATAATCGATTATGAGTCCATAATCGATTATGAGTTCATAATCGATTACAAGTTCATAATCGATTACGAGTTCATAATCGATTATGAACTCATAGTCGATTATGAATAATCGATTATTTTTAATAATCGATTAATCGAAAAAAATCGATTATTTTTTATAATCGATAATCGATTATGAAATTCCATAATCGCGCACCCCTAATGTTTACTGTTCATGAACTGACCACAATTATGAGACAACGCGATGATGCAGCTTTTGCTCTTGCATTAAACAATATGGCGTCAGGGACGATGACTGATGATGATTTGAAACTGTTCAAATCCCGTGAGTTTCCAACTATGCCTGAAGAAATAGTAAGCCGACGCCCTATTCATCTTTTTTACACGAATGAAGCAGTTGATGCCCACAATAGTTTTGCGTTATCCTGTTTGCCAGGAAATCAAGCCATCTCAACCGCCAAGGATTCCCTTTCTGCTTACACGAGCGAGGCATCCAAAGTTGCACTCCTCAACTGGATAGCATCTGCACCTCTATCTAAGACACAGGGACTTCACACAAGCCTCTTTCTCAAAGAAGGTGGACGTTATATCATGACAGTGAATGTAGACACAAGTGACGGTTTGGTTAACGGTGTGGGATGCATTCTGAAAAGAATTGACTTTGGTATTAGTACTTTGGATGCATCTAGACAAAAGCCTCTCCGTCTCTGGGTCAAGTTTGAAAATTCCCGAAGTGGACAGAAGCTTCGTTTGCGCAATATTAACCTCAGTCGGCAACTTCAAATTGATTCGGAATGGACTCCCATCTCACCATGTACGGTCGTCATCCAGCCACGATCGAATTCGGTCACAAAGGTAACAAGGACGCAATTCCCACTTAATGCAGCTGAAGCTCAAACTATACATAAATCCCAAGGATCCACATACGAGCTCGTTGTTGTCCATTTTACTCCTGGAATCAAGCGTGCTCTTCTGTATGTCGCATGTTCACGAGCAACAACGGCATCAGGATTATTTCTTATTGGAATCGTTAAAAAGACAAAAATGCCACAAGAGAATGATCCCATATCTATTGAATTCAAACGACACCAGGAGATGAAGCTAATTCCTTCATTTGAACATTTGCGAATTAGGGATGATAGCAACAGACAAATACAAGTCATCTTTCACAATGTCCAGTCACTTCCTGCTCATTATAGTCTCTATGCATCGGATGAGGTCTATAAGAGTTCGGATATCATCCTTATGGCGGAGACATGGACGCTCTCAAGTGACAATTTTCCGCTAGGAGATCATCTTCTTGCTGCATCAATAGATAGTAACGATGTGCGTCGACCGATTGGTGTACGTGTGTATTGTTGTCCGTCTGTTCATGAATGTATTATAGACACCAATTCCGAAATAGAATACGACTCCCAAGGTTCCTGCAGTGTTTCTTCTATTGTCTTCTTTAACATCCGAATAATTGTCGTTTACAAGTCACCAGGGTTTAATTCCAACACAATGATCTCTTTAATAAAAAAGCAGATGTCTCGCTTATACTTAGTACCACGTACTCTGGTTACTGGAGATTTCAATGAGGATTTCAGCAAGGAAGAAAGTAATGGCCTACAACATGCTCTTAGAGAACTAGGACTCCAAATTCGGTCGCCAGCGATACCCACTACGCGGAATGGCACGCAAATTGATGCGATTTTTTCCAACTTCGAAGTGTCAGCTACTGGAGTCTACACATCGATTTCCTCTTACCATGAGCCGCTTTGGGCCAGAATTAACTTAAACTAATTTGCGACAGACATCTTTGGACGTGGAATGGATGTTGTTGGTATAAACACCGTCATCAATTACTATATGCCATCCGATGCAGATAGTTATTTACATAGTGTTGCTCGTGCAAGTCGTTTTGACTCTGTGGGAAGAGCTATCACGTTTGTTTTCAGCGATGAAGATGCCAAATTATCGAACAAAGTTCAAACTAGGTTCCAAGTGAAAATTATCAAATTTTCGACCTACCCTATCTATCTTTTAATCAAATATATATTTTGATTCTAAATATTTCTATTCAAACTTATTTCTATTTATTACCTTATCCAGGGGGATAAGGGTAAGGGGTGTAGGGGTTATGCTGCAGAGGTAGTACCTTTTACCGGGACGGTCACATCGAGCGTGATAACAGAAGATGGTCCTTGATGGTAACTGGTCCTCGCAGGATACCCAACTCTCACTTATGGCTCCACGTGCCACACCCTGGGAACTGCGTTGACCCGCAGGCGAAACTAAGTGAGGGGCCAGATATGGCAATAACCGAGTGGTTGCCGGTATAAGCAACTTCCTTAATTGTATTACCGATAGCTTCGGATGGATGAACAAGCAAGTATAGGGCACTTTCTTGTCCTTGGATAGAGAAATCATTCCTAAACGCGGACGAATCCAGCAATATGGTCAACGGCATGGAATGCAGATGGCAACGGAAAACCTTCTTCTTCTTCACTTCGCGGTGTAGGCGTTATTGCTTGTTCCGGTACCCATCCTTTTCTTGCTCCTCCCACACTTGTTTTTCCCGGTGGTTTATATCGCTTGGCTGCTAGTGGCAGTCTCCCTTCTGCCATTCTTTCGAGGTGTTCACTCCATGTCTTGTTACTTGTCCGTCCGTCTGCCTGTCTGTCCGCACGTTTCAAATTATTTTCTATTCAATTGCTAATGATTCAATTTTAGGCTTCTATACAAAGTATAACAAGAAGCCTTATGATCTGGCTCCGTGTCCGTCTGTCCGTCCGTCCGTCCGCATAATTCAAAATCATACAGAGCGTTTCTAAGAACTGGTTTTTTTATTTTACTTTGATGTGAAAAAATAATTTTTTATTGATGTGGTTAGTGAAGTTAAGTTGTAAATAAAAGAGAAAGGAGAGGATTGGTCCACCTCAAAAAAAGGACCATACATTACAGAGAAGTAAAGTTTCGAATAGAATGGAAAAGTTTGATTGTTATTACTTATATAGTAAATGATAATTACCAACCGCAAAAAATTTTATTGGTGCAGATTATCTAATTATGTGATGTTACATTATATGGCGATCAAAACTAACCAGATAATAACAACTTTCCACACCAGAAAGGTAGCTGTATAGAAGCCTAAGAACTGCCGCTAAAGCGAGTTCCACCTTGTTTATTTATTTATTGACTCATCAATAATTGTTTTCATTGTTTGAAATAAATTTGAGCGTGGCAGATGTGAAAGAATTTGATTCTTCCACGCTAATATGCACGATTCAAAAATTTAAAACAGGCGTGGGGCGCACTTTCGTCATTAAGAACGGCGAAGAAAACCTCATCGATCACGTTGGCAATCTAGTGACTTTTTTATCAGTCATCTGGTGACTTTTTTATTGCCCTAGAGCAAAAAAAAGTTTTTTTCTCCCGCTCCCCCCCTATTTTTTTAACTTTACTCCCCCAGGGTAAAAATGTGCCCCTTTACACCCGCAAATCGGGGTAAAAAGTGAGTACTTTACCCCCGGAATTTAAAAAAATGTTATTACAATAAATTGTTTGTTCCAAAAATGGGTGACGACTGACAAATTGAAACGATATTAACTTAGATATAGGTATCTTTATTTCAACGACAAAAATTTACAATTTAAAAATATACATACATAGATTGTGTAGGTATTTTCATGTGTTTGAAAATGGCGGAGATCAGCATAGTTGCTGTTTTTCATCTCGGCCAAGATCTACATTGGATCGATACATGCTGAAGTATGTAGGAAGTCATCCACGTTGTAATACGCTTGTTTGATTAGGTTTAGGTGATTTAGGATTATCCTCATAAATAGTTTTTCGTCAAGTGGTTTTATCTAAGACGGCAAACTATTAAAGATTCATAGTGCATGGCACTTGGACGACTTTTTCGTCCTGTTTATCCTTGGAAACTGTCTATTAATGATGTCATACAGTTTAGGACCAAACGAACCCCCCCCTTGGTCACAAAATGTGAGACCCCCCGATATGTCACAAATTTTTAACCCCCCCCCCCCTCCCTCACGAATCCCATAATGCCATAATATACAATATTCTGCAAAAATAAATTACTGTGCATCTCGATCTGTACAACTCTTAAGAGTTAAGTATAGCAAAACACCATGACATTGTTTCAATTTGCTAGAAAGTCTAGGGACAAAACTGACCCTAATTTGAGTTTGAATATGCAAGTCATGCGAGATTATAGTAACCCTTAGTTGTTTTTAATAATTTACCTTAGCCCAAAAATTTAATTTTTAAATTTAACGTGACATCATTTTAATAGGAGGTTTTGATGAACATTTAGTTAATAGAGAAATAAAAATCTAAATTAATTTTATTAATTTAATTAAACAATTTAAATAAAAAGGGTTGAAATAAAATAATGTAGTTATGTATATCGCAAAGATGAAAACCTGTCAATTTGCTGTAATTGAGAACTTGGCGGGATACTGTCTCAATACACTTTTTATAGCAATACAAAGCGAAATAATCTGTAAAAGAGTACTTTTCAGTTTGCTAGCCAAAACAATTTATAGTAACCTGTGAAAGAGTCCCAGGAAAGTTTTTATCACAACAAACTACCAGTAATTTGTAAACGAGTACCTGCCAAGCGTTTGTAATAACAAGCTTATAGTAAGCTGTAAATGAGTACCTGTAAGGCCCCTGTTAAAACAACTTTATAGCAATCTGTAAATGAGTACCTGTCAGGTCCCTATAATAACAAACGGGCAGCAAGAACCAAGTAAACTGTAAACGCCGCCTGCTAGGTGTGTGCCAGCAAAACATATAGATTTCACAGGTAATCGCCAGCAAAAATTTTTACTTTGGTAATAATTGTGTGATTTTTTTAACATTTTTTTAACATTCTTCTCGAGTTGCTGAAATCCGTGTTAGTAAATACCGGGAAAGTTTCAAAAGTTTTAAACAACATTTAACTTTCGAACCTCGTACATTCGGCCCTGTATGTTTTAGAATTGTTTCAACATTATTCTCGAGTTGTCGAAATCCTTGTTAGTATACCGGGAAAGTTTCAAAAGTTTTAAACAGCATTTAACTTTCCAGCTAGAGCCGGCCCTGTATGTTTTAGAAAGCAATAAAACAATTTGCAGGTGCGAAGATAGTAATTATGTGATACGAAAAATAAGTGGTTTGTCTGTTCTTGATCGAAGTTGTAATCAAAGAATACGAGTTGAAATTATTAGTTTATTTACAAGTACACGAATTGTACTTAAATGATTCACGTAATAAAATTTTCAAATTTATTTACATTTGTAAACACTATGCCGCGATTAGAAATTGGAAAAGGGAAAATTTTGTTTAAAATTGTCGAAACGCAAATTTTATCTTAAAACTTTTCGTGAGCGCCTTGTATTTTGACACCTGCTGTCAGTTACAAATTTTGCCGTGTTTAACCTCAAAATAAACATATGACTTGGTTTTGTAAGGATTTTCTCAAGTCATATTTTCGGTTTGTTACCCTAAATGGTTTCTTTTTATAATTAATTATACACTTTAAAATTACAAACACGGTCGTCACGGTGTTGTGAGTAATTGCGAATGTCCTACTAATAAACGGACAGGTTGCAGGGAAGGCTTTTTGTGATGGTAAGTCATGGCTCGTGCATGAAGTACAATTCAGAACGGTTGACTTGATTTGTTTATATCATGTTTAAAAATTAACGAACAGTGTATAATTTTATTTCTTGTTTCAGTGACGCCAAGACAAAACATGCAAGAAAGGAGAAAATTAATGGTATACGATCGAAAGGGAAGCTGAGACGTGGAACGGCCAAGGAAGAGATGGGCTGATTAATAGTCGGAATAGGTCATACGGTGAAGCAGAGGAGTGATCGATGAAAAGAAACCAATTTGAAAATGTTTCAGAAATCACATATCTTTCCAAGGTAACTGCTTCTTTGAATTCTAATTTTAATACAAATGGCATGCATTTTATTTGTAAATGTTTTTACTTCTCACCCCCCTGATAATTGGTTCCAATGTGTTAAAAACTTACCTCTGCAAAAGTTTGGCAAAATCCGGAGCACTTGCAATTTAATATTGGTTTTAAATGGGAAAAATTACAAATCCGCAAAATATCTTATTCTAATTTGCTTACCATCATGTACCCTGATATAAATTGAGCACAATAAAAAATTTCTGAGCATTTTTAAAAAAGAATATAAAAATGATGTACAAATTGCTGTAACTTGTGTTCAGATATTTTTTATGGTTCTATTTAAGTCGGTAATAGATAACTTTTTCAGTTTATTAAAAAATTAACGAGTTAATAAGGAAGTACTCTTTCTAGACGATGTCAATTAACGTATTGTTGTTTATTCGACAATAATATTTGTCATCCGATTTATAAAAATTTATTGATTAAAATGGAGACATGTTTATTGTACAATTTGTGTTTCAAAAAATTAATATTTTGAAAAATAAAGTTTACATTGGCCTTTCTTTCATAAGATTTGTATAATTTTGAATGACATTGGCCGCAATAAAAGTTTAATATTTTATGAACTTTATTCAGACAAAAACAAAAATTAATAAACACTAGAATAGAACACTACTTATTCACTTCCTTCAATTCACTAAGCAAATAATCTTTAATGCTATCATTCGATTTAATGTTATTAATAAAAAAGTTGTAATATTGCCGACTGCTGTTGCTAATATTATAAGGCAAGAGTTTTTTTAAGTCGGCAAGTTTCTCTGAATTTAAAGAAAGTGGTTCTTTATTCGGTGGCTGAAAATGCATAACACCCATATTTCGTGTTCGTCTTCTGGATAGGTCGTAAGGTTTGAAATTTTCTTCAAATGAATGCTTGTACAATAATGTCTTATTACTTGTCGTATACTGCATCTACTTAATTTGTAACCATTGAAGAGGCACATGAAATGTGTTTTGTTTCCGATGTACAAAATGCGTTCAAAATCTATATACAGACGATACGTTTTAGAAATTGATAGATCGGAGGATAAATACTTTTTTTCAGTGTGAGAACAGCTGGAAACATATTCATATGCTCCTTTATTATTAATTAATCGATTTGTGAAATTTTAGGCTGATTACCGTGTTTAATATCTTAAAATGCATCTGTAATCACACGAACGGAAGTATTATCAAAGTGAGATTGGAGGCCAATGTTGTTGCTAAAATTAAACTTGATTTGTGCTAAAGGGCCAAAGTAGACATTAGACTATTTTACAAATAAACAGTGGGCCAATGCCTTTGACCTTTTTACCACAAATAGCTTTTAATATTATATCTGTGGGACATTGGCTCCTATAATTATTCGTTACATATACTAATACTTCAGCTTTACATTGGCTATTTTACCACAAACAAGTTAACAATAAAAGAGACGTGATGCAATATCTAACTCAAAACAGCAAAAATTTACATTTGCCCCGCATTTGCCCTTTTAGCTCCAACCCACAGAATTATCAGTTTATCTGTTTAAAATTTTTAAGGATTTAAAATTTCTGTCCTCCTTTTTATTAAATACATTTTATTTTTGTACGTTTTGATTACAAAACTTTAAAGATTATATTTATAATAAATTATTTTTTCAACAAATTAGTTCATAATTATATCAATATTAGTTTCCTGTCTACAAAGTTTAATTTTCTAAATTTTCATTGGTTAAAATTTTTTCGCTTTTTTATAAAGGGGTTTCGAAAACTATATTGCGTAAAATTGGCTTAGTCAACGTATTGGTTATTATGTATTACCATAATAACAGTTTTTATATTAGCCAGTTGATATTGGATAGTTTATAAAGTAACCAAAAATATTGGCTATTATGTCTACTTCAATGCTGGTAAGTAAACTAGCCAACATTTTTGGCTAGTTTAAAACTAACCAAATTTTCAGCTATTATGGTAGACATTTTGTTTTCTACTAAAATAACCAAGCGATTGGCTAGTTTATATATTAGCCAGCTAGTTTATAAACTAGCCAAGTAAACACTTTCACCGTAACATATATAAAATTATATATTTTCAAATTAAACAAGAACGGAAGGAATATTTTGTTCAAACTGGCACGTAGTTTCATCTTCTTCCTCTTGCTGTTTTGAAAGGGTACTAGATGCTATAATTTTATTGTAAAACTGCAGTTCTTCCAAATTGTTCCAGGTATTTCCAAAATGCTCTGTTAGCAACTTGTTTACATCAGTCACTTTTAAGTTATTAAATTTTGGAAGTCCGCCCTCTATTACATTAAGATTAATCATATCTATACGTTTTTCCTTTTTGTAACTTGTAGGTCATTCATATAATGTAGTTCACCTCTTATTAAAATATTCCCAGTCTTGTTTTTTTTGTAGTAAAAATAGTTTTGTATTCTTAAATTGAAAAGACAACTAATTTTTTGGTCAGTATTTTTTTCATTAAATGGTCAGTATTTTTTAGAATAAATGGTCAGTATATAAATAATATTTTGGTCAGTATAAATATTTAAGTGTCAGTATTAAATCGAATTTTGGTCAGTATAATTTGTTATTTTGGTCAGTATAATTTGTTATTTTGGTCAGTATAATTTGTTAATTTGGTCAGTATAAATAACAAAGTTGCAGTTTTGGTTAGTATACTTTTAGGAGTTCGCGTTTCCCTTTTTGTAATGGTAAAATTTTTTCGCGGCTCCGGTTATACTTTATTGAGAACCGCTGTTCGCTCTCAGAACGCTTTGGGATGATCAAATTGGCGCTTGTTGATAATGTACCTACAATATTTACGTCTACTGAATCATCTACTAACTTGTGGCTATTACTTATTAAATCGGGTCGGGTTAAATTTTTGCCACCCCTTGGCACGTCACTGGTGCCGGCACATGCTAATTCTCTTTCACTCACATTCATGCCTTGATCATTTAACTTTCGCTCGGGTTTGCTCAGCCTACCTGGGTACCGTTTTAATAATGCTAATGTGTTTTTATCTGTATTCAAACTTGGGCTTCGCTCGCCTTCATTAACCAATTTTTTTAATTCTATTTCGTCCACGTAATTTAAATTCCTAACCTTTTCCATAGTACCTACGGCGTGCAGCGCTTCGCCTTCATAATTACTTTCAATATTATCGTTAATTTCCTTAATTTTGCCTTCATTTTCATTTAATTCAATATGATTACTAAACCTAAGCGCAAGGATAACAAGAGGACCCGGCCCCACTTGAGGAATCGAGGAAAAGATATTGATCCAGTCTAAATCACCATCAATGATTCGCGGGTCACCCTCAATCAGGCCCTGGAAAAGAAAAGAAGATTGGCACTTAACCGCCGCCAAAGGAAAAACTACCCTTAACAAACACAATGGGGACTTAAGGCGGACGGTCCAATAAAATAATAAGCCGACGGTTATCGCCTTACGGGTGACAATAGACCACATTGCGTGGGAAATACCCGAACCAATTTGGATTTTCCAAAAAAATTTAAATATCCCTTTTTGGATTGGTGGTGAAAGAAAAAATAATCCTAGGCAGGGACATAAAAGCCGGAGCGTCAATTAAGTTTAGTCAGTTATCAGCAACAACATCGAGGAGAACAACTGAAGTATATCACATCAAGGAAAAGAAGACCAAATATCCAGAATGCAAGGTACCTCAACAGATATGACCACACACGGCGACAGAGGTATGATTAAAGGAAGAAATTTCTTTCCTGCCTATTATTTTAAAAAATTTTCGAGTTTTGTTTATTAGTATTATTAGTTTTCCTTTTATCGATACAATTGTTTTGATCTGTTATCATTATTAATTGTTGCCTTAGGCACTATGATCGATCCTTATGACGGCCCGCAGGCCACATGTTAAATTTTTATTGTAAGGAACTACTTCCACGTGTAACATTATTATTGTAAATTGATGATTGTCGGATTCGTGAGTGTTTTCCGATGACGGGGCAATCTACAACTGAAAAAAAAACTGCCGATGCGAATTACTAAACATTTCATTTGCAGTGCCCATAGTCATCCGGCACAAATTCATATCGGAGCCGTTCGAGTACATGGACTCCTGCTTACTCTGTCACCGACAATTGGACGACGTCTTCGCCTCGCCCACAACGTGCAGCCACACGAGCTGCTATTACTGCTTCAAAGCACACGCAGCCCTGAGCTCGCCAGAAACGACCCGCTGCCACGTGTGTTACCAGGAGTACAGGGAGTTTGCAATGTACTGCCGAGGACGTTTCATGCTAATGTCAAAGAACTTCATCCTGTTCCCTAAGAAAGGAAGGCACGGGACTAGGGGAGCCCCGCGTTCTTTCTCTCAGGGGGGAGAAATGTGGTAACCCCAGTATAGGTACAATAAATTGTAAAACTAAATGAAAACAAAATAGACTCCATTAAATTGTAACAACCCGCATTTAATTCGTTATTATTTATATATATATCAACCACGTAATTTAACACGTAAAGATGAATTTATCAATGATAAATAAATGAAAATAAACATTAAACCATGTTATAAAATAGATTATAAGTGTTAAACCATATTATGTGTAAACCATTTAGGTTATAATTATTTAAACTTATTTAGTTTATAATAATTAATTTTGTTTATAATAAGTGTTAAACCAGAGAAAAATTTGTTTGAGATGCACTGGAAATTCTCGAGTGATATTGTAAACTTTTACAATATCCGTCCCTTAATATTTGTAACAATAAAGACGGAAACGTTAATGGCTTTGTGACGAGAATTCCCAGCAAAGTTAAAAGAAGCGACAAAGATTTTGAAAGTTATGCTGGGTCATAAAGTAATTCGTTTGCACTGCACTTGCGACTTTTTCTTGGAAGAAAATATACGTTAGAATTTTGAATGGAACCGACGCTTTCCAATCTATAGAATCTCTGGCACCCCGCTGGGTTTCTAGAACGAAAGCGAGTAATGGAACTTACGCCGAAGAAACCATATAAGTAGTCTCCACTCGAGGTCCAAAATTAATAAACCTCATACGTTGTTATTCCCTCCCCAAAGGAAAATCGTTTTCAATAAATACTACCCCGGAAGCGAAAGTTAGTTAGTTGCCAGTTGCCGGTTTTTCAAGCATATACGCGTAATTAAATTAGACGCTAATTAAAAGCGTAAGTTTTTCTAGTCAGTTCAACCAATTTAAGTTCAAAGTTAAATTAAATAATCAAATACTCGCGTAAATCAAAATAAATAAGATAAAGTTCCATGTAAATTAGTACGGTTTCGAATTTCAAAGTGTAACCCATTCAAAGTTCGACCGCTCCATCAAAATTAAATCAAATAAATCTATCTCGACCAACCAATTACGAGACAAGCGCAATTTCAAAGTATCCAACCATAACCAAGTAAGGATTACGCACAGGTGCAGACAAAAAGGGATTACAAACATTCAGGTATCAACCCATTTTAATTAAAAAGAAATCTTTTACAAGTTTTACTCTGGCCGTATTAGAATAACTAAATAACTGTGGCCATAATTCTAGCATTGTAATTTAGTAAAACCTTTAAGGGTGCATAACTGTAAATTTCTGTTTGGTTTTTTTTTTGTTGTTATTTAAATAAATTGTTTAATTAAGCCAAAGGTGCCTTAATTATTGAAATCTCCTAGGTTGCTGTTTAACTTTCTGGCCTAATAATGAAAATGCGAATATTTATCATCAAAAATGATTTTATTGTTTTTCAAAGTATTCTCCAGCAAGATTTATACACTTTTGCATGCGCTCAAACCAATTGTCGAAGCACTTTTTCCACTCCGATTGAGACACCTCCAAAACATGGTTTTTGAACGCTTCAACAGCATCTTCTGGCGACGAAAATCGTTGACCACGCATTTTTCTCTTGATGTTCGGGAATAAAAAAAGTCATTGGGTGCCAAGTCAGGGCTGTACGGCGGATGACCCATCAATTCGACGTTTTGGGCGGTCAAAAAGGCGCTGGTTTGAGCTGATGTGTGAGAGCTCGCATTGTCATGGTGCACAATGATCCGTCTTCTCTTGTTCGTTTTTCGAATTTCTCCGAAGACTTCAGGCAAACAAATTGTGGTGTACCACTCAGAATTGACCGTCCTACGTTGCTCAAGCGGAACAGTCGCCACATGACCAGTTTTACCAAAGAAACAGGCTACCATTTGCTTCGAAGAGCTTCTTGCACGAACAACTTTCGTTGGATTTGGCTCGTCTTCGAAGACCCACACGGTCGATTGCTGTTTTGTTTCGGGCTCATAAGCATAGATTGTGACGATCTTATAAACGTCTTTTGAAACACCGCGATTGTATTTTTTTAAATTTTCTTTGCACCAATCCACACGACACTCTTTTGGAGCCACTGTCAAATTATGCGGGATCCAACGAGAACAAACCTTTTTTACGGCCAGGTGTCCATGCAATATCGAATGTATGCTGGTGGAAGAAATGTCCAAGGATGCCTCTATCTCACGGTATGTCACATGACGATCTTGCTTTATCAGTTCACGGACGGCATCAATGTTCTCTGGCACAACGACTGTTTTTGGACGACCTTCACGAACTTCATCTTCGAGCGAGCGTCGGCCACGATTGAATTCATTAAACCAGTTTTTCACAGTGCTATAGGATGGTGCTTCATCGCCATACAAAGATTTAAGTTCATCGATGCACTCTTGTCGTGATAATCCACGTCGAAAGTTGTGAAAAATGATTGCACGAAAATGTTCACAAGTTAATTCCATTTTTTTGCCAAATTGATTTTTTCAAGTCACTATAAACAACAGAAATGATGGCCGTACGTCAAAACGTTCTGAGTACGTTTATGCTACAACATGTCAAACTTTACAATGCAAATGTCAAATTGCACCTAGCAACGCTTAGTGTTCCCTAGGCCAGAAAGTTAAACAGCAACCCTCGTATTCGTTAGTTAATTGTTTTTGTTAGTGACCATTTTTAATATTAAATTAGAAATCCAAATAATTATTTTAAAAATTTTATTTAATTTATCACCATAATTAAAAAAAAATGCGAATAAAATATAATTATAATTAATCCACTGGAAGAGCTATAGTAGCTAATTTTGGCCTTCCCCTTGAACGCTTTTCACCTATAGGTATTTGTTTAGCTGCTGGAGGAGGTTTGACATATTTTAAGCGTATAGCCAAGCCTATTATATGCTTGCATATATATTTCTTAAGAAAACCTGGACAAGTGCAGCGGCCATGCATCCAGTTTTCTGTTTGTTTTGGGAGATTCACAAACCACACTTTGAATGCTCTTCGTTTGAATTGATCAAAAGTGTTCCAGCGCATTTCTGATACGGTTTGAATTTCCTCCTCTGTAATAGTAGGTTCTTCATTGGATGGACAAAAATATTTAACTGAATTTTCGCATGTCATTGATGAAATTTTGACGTTTGCTTTTGCCCATTGATGACCATTCGTCCATTGGTGTAATTCGACTGTTGTCGCAGTTTTGAATACTCGACTTCCACTGGAATATTCTTTTGACCACTTCTCTACTGTTTTAATGGTTAATTCAAGAAATCTTGACAGAGGTAACCTTTCACGAAATGTATCTTCTTTTTTATCACTAAATTGAAAGACTCCAATGCATTGTTTGTAGAAGGAGTATGATGCGCAATACCCTCATACCAATTTTGATGGGATGTGAACCATTGCAGCTTCATGTATTCAACAAATTCTGTTTGCTTTTTTTGAAGCCATTTCTTGATAAATAAAGGTACAGCTTTATCAAATCGTTCTTTATTTGGAGATAATTGTAATGTATCTATGTCATTTATTGCTTAATAACTTTTTTATTCCAAGGTTAATTTTTTTTTAAATACAGTACGTAAATGGGTAAAAGTTTCGGCTTAAACATGAAAAAGTGATATCTCGCAAGTGGTGGCCATTTTCTGTTTTGCACATTCATATTCTTTCCATAACTTTTCGTAAAATTTCTGGTGTTATGGCTCGGATTTCATTACGAATGTTGTTTTTCAGCTCGGGTATGGTCGCTGGCTTATTGACGTACACCCTTTCTTTCAAATAACCTCAAAGGAAACAGTCGGGATCGTATGGGCGCCCATAAGGGGTTGCGCCCCCCACCGAAATGTTATAATTTATGTGCAATAAAATTGCATACGGTTGAATGAATTTTTTAAACTTCGCACAGCACCCCCCTGGAATGTTATAATTTATGTGCAATAAAATTGTATGCGAGTGTATGATTTTTTTAAACTTCGCACTTGCACCCCCCTGAATTTAGCTACATGGGCGCCCATGCGGGAGCGATTAAATCCGGTGAACGTGTACTGTTCCATTTCAAATTCCAAAAGTCTGCATTACGAAATTCTGAAAAAAAATAAAAACCACCCTGAAATAAAAAAGTTATTAAGCATTCAAACCATTCCGATTGTTTTGGGACACCCTGTATATACTGATATGTTTAAAATATTGACCATTTATTTAAAATACTGACCATTTATTTAAAAAACTGACCATATTATTTACAATACTGACCATTTATTTAAAATACTTACCAATTACTTAAAATACTGACCATTTATTTAAAATACTGACAGTTTCTTTACTGACCATGTAATACTGACCATATTATTTAAAATACTGACCATTTGTTTAAAATACTGACCATCCATTTAAAATACTGACCAAAAATTATCCTATATTATAAAAGGCCAAGTCTTTCTTTCTGTCTGTCCCACGGAAATACCCGAAGCAAACCGAACCGAACGCACAACGTATCATTGGATCAACGTATCATCGGATCAACGTATCATCGTATCAACGTATCATCGGATCAACGTATCATCGTATCATTTTGTCTATATAGGACAGCTATTTCCAAAAAAGCATTATGTGAACTTCCATAATGGATAATGAAAATTTTGAAAATCGTGCTGCAAAGCGACGGCGATTGAATCGTGAGAGAAAAGCACGTACAAGAGCTAATAACACAGAAGAACAGCTTCGATCACAGCGACAAGCTGACGCTCGGTCTCATGCGATACGTCGACAACGTGAAACTTTGGAACAAACTCAAGCGCGGCAAGCTGCTGACGCTCGGTCCCATGCGATACGTCAACAACGTGAAACTTTAGAAGAAACTCCAGCGCGGCAAGCTGCTGACGCTCGGTCCCATGCGATACGTCAACAACGTGAAACTTTAGAAGAAACCCAAGCGCGGCAAGCTGCTGACGCTCGGTCCCATGCGATACGTCAACAACGTGAAACTTTAGAAGAAACTCAAGCGCGGCAAGCTGCTGACGCTCGGTCCCATGCGATACATCGACAGAAAGTCAAGCAATTCAACTCCAAATAAGAGCATTGAGATTTGATGAATCTCACGTTACTCGACACGATTGTGGAGAAATGAATTCCATCTATCAGTTCTGCGGCTCCAAGAATTTCGCCAAGGAGCGTCCAGTTGATAAACAATTTAACAACTGCTGTCATAAAGGAAAAGTGAAGATTCCGCAACCGCTCGATCAACATGGGAATCTATTGTTATATCCCGAATTTCTTCGCTCTATGCTTTCAGATTCAGATAATCCTTACTACAAGAACTTTCGTCAGCACATCCGCTCTTACAATTCCTCGGTTTCTTTCGCTTCAATGGGAGCAGAGATTGTTTCAATGCCGGGTAACGGACCATACGTTTTCAAAATTCATGGACAGACGTACCACAGAACCACAAACCTGTATCTACCTGAAGGACAAACAAGAAAGTTTGCACAACTGTATGTAATGGACACGACAGAAGCGGTCAATGAACGAGTAAATCTGCCTGAGAATAGAGGTTGTCTACCTGAAGTGATTGAGAAAATCGATCGTTTCTTCCGCGTCAACAATCGTATCGCAGCTTCATATTGCCTGATGAAAGAAATTGAGCAACAAGAGCGTGTACGAGCCGAAGAAGAAGGACAACCAGTTCCGGTCGTCAATATGGTGATGCGGCGCGATCGGCAGTCTGATCAAAGACGTTACAATGCTCCAACGTCCAATTAAATTGCAATGGTGTTCGTAAATGATGACGGCGAACCTCCTTTTGAACGTGATATCCGTATCTATCCTCGAAATCCCGTCGACAATGCACAACAATTCATTCGTATCAATATTCTCAGTCCAAATCTTGACCCTATGACTTATGGCATTCTTTATCCGTTTGGCGAACCGGGGTGGCAACCCAATTGGAGTTGCGAAGAATATCGGCAATCCCGTAATAAAATCAGCATGTTACAATTTAAAGTTGCGCAAACAGCAATTAGAAACGATTTCAATCCGATCATGAGTGCGGGAAAACTTACGCAAAAGTGGATTGTCGACTCATATTTGCAAGTGGAAGCCAATAATTTGAACGTCCGTCCGCATAATTCAAAATCATACAGAGCGTTTCAAATCGTGTTGGAAATACCCTGTGTGTATAGAGGTCTAAGAACTGGGTAGGCAGTGCGCTACTTTTAGGCTTCTGTACAAAGTATAACAAGAAGCCTTATTTAGGCTTCTATGCAAGGTATAGAAAGAAGCCTTATGGTCTGGCTTCGTGTCCGTCCGCATGTTTCAGAGCCAATCATAACGTTGATCAACTGAAACGTTGTTATATTGTAAACTAGATGATACCCCGTCCGAGGACGGGCAGCTAGAAGGACGGGCAGCTACCCAAGGTAACTTGAAGATTAAGGAAAGATTAAGGAAAGATTAAGGAAAGCTCTCAGTGCAATCCAAAAGCCATATGACCTTGGCTGCCTGCCCGTCCTTCTAGCTGCCCGTCCTCGGACGGGGTATCATCTAGTTTTAAATACTGACCAAGTAAATACAGGCCAATTGAAAATGCCATGCTCCAGGAGGTTTTATAATATCTTATAGATTTCTTCCAATCGTAGACTGTGTAGTCATCGCCTAAATGATTCAACGTTAATATTTCTGAAAGTATTTCTAAGTATGTTTGTGGATGAGTTTTCACTTCCAATGTTTTTATATATTTTTTAAATTTGACCAAATACTCTTATCAGCAGGAGGTAAAATGAATGGCCTGCAGGAAAAATAATTTCTAAATTTTGAGCACTTTAATGGGGCATTAGTTGTTAACCATTTACAGCTCATTCCAATAAGTGTACTATTTTTATTTTGGCCACTATATCCGTCTGCTATAAGTGGAACAGTGGTTTCATGATTTTCAAATTTCAATTTATTTAGTTTATCAAAAACACCTGATGCAATCTCATTGAAACCTTTTGAAAACTCATTTTCAGTCCAATAGTACAAGAAAACATGTCCGTGAAGTTGGCCCCCCCTTTTTTGGAAAATCGAAATTTTTTTTTTGTATTATGTTGTTTTCAATTTGTATTGCGTTGTATCGTAAATAAAAAATTCATTTCGCGAACGGTTCCACTAAAAATCGCGAAAAACGGGTTTTTAAGCTGGCCCCCCTTTTTTGGAAAATCAAAAAAATTTTTTTGTATTATGTTGTATTCAATTTGTTTTATGTTGTATCGTTGAAAGTAATCTCATAAATTTAATATTAACCGCGTAATCCGCAAAATAAAAATTCGCGCTGGCCCCCCTTTTTTGGAAAATCGAAAAATTTTTTCTTGTATTATGTTGTATTCAATTTGTTTTACGTTGTATCGTTGAAATTAATCTCATAAATTTAATATTAACCGCGTAATTCGCAAAATAAAAATTCGCGCTAGCCCCCCTTTTTTGGAAAATCAAAAAAATTTTTCTTGTATTATGTTGTATTCAATTTGTTTTACGTTGTATCGTTGAAATTAATCTCATAAATTTAATATTAACCGCGTAATCCGCAAAATAAATAAATTTCAGATCGGATGTAACGATACTCAATGTAAATACTCGTATTATAGGTGTTGGTATGTAAGTTACAATGTAACCAATAGATGGATAAATTTCCAAAACCAACTCGCGCATAACCTGGGCCCTATCCCTATCCTGGAGGACGTCGACGACCTGGAAAGGTACGTAGGCGTCTTCGAGGAAAAGGTTATCGAGGCGGTAGAAATTGCCACCAGAACGATTCCCAAACGTGACCCTCGCGACCAGTTACCTGGTAACATTAGAGAACTGATACGTCAGAAGAACAGGGCTAGAAGGCGCGCCCAGCGCTCCTTCAACCCTGCTGACAGGAGGATCTATAATGACCTAGCAGCGGAAGTTAGGTGCGAGATTAAGGCATATAGGGAATCGACCTGGGACAATAAGCTCGAGGAGATCTCACTTGAGCAACCCTCGGCATGGAAATTTATAAAAGCGATTAGAGGTAATAAAAGAGCTAAAATCCCCCCCCTCGACGGACCGAACGGATTGGCCCTCAGCTCCCTGGAGAAAGCTGAGGTGCTGGCTTGCAGCCTGGAAGATCAGTTCAGCCCAAACGCTGACACCGATCCGACAGTAGCGGAGCACACCACGAAAGTCGAGAGCGAGGTAAGGAGGAGATTAGCGGATCTTAAAACGCGCACCGACGGGTCGAATATCACACCGGTGACATTCGGCGAACTATCTATGATCGCCCGCAAGCTAAACAAAAACAAGGCTCCGGGGCCTTGCGGGATCACGAACCGGGTAATTTCTCAGCTTCCGAAGAAAGCACTTGCGGCGATGGTCGCGATCGTAAATGCCATGTTGAGACTGAAGCACTTCCCATCTAGGTGGAAAGTTGCGGATGTCATAATGTTTCCCAAGCCAAACCAAAACCTGAAAAATGCAAAATCATACCGGCCAATCAGTTTACTGCCTTGCCTAGGCAAGCTTGCAGAAAAAATCATTGTAACTCGTTTAAATCAAGCCACGGAAGAAAACCAAGTTATTCCTAACGAACAATTTGGTTTTCGACCAGGCCACTCAACAGTGCATCAGGTGGTTAGGCTCGTGGAACATATCACGCTTAACTGGAACAAGAAGCAGTCTACGGGGGCTGTGTTCCTGGATGTCGCCAAGGCATTTGATAAAGTATGGCACCAGGGCCTACTTTATAAAATGCTGGAAGCCGGCATTCAAGCGGAAATAGTGCTAATGATGGAGTCGTTCCTGAGAGATCGGAAGTTTCGAGTAAAACTCGAGGACACCCGCTCCACTTTAAAGTGCATCACAGCGGGGGTCCCCCAAGGGAGCATCCTCTCTCCCGGGCTCTTCTCCATCTTTATCCACGACCTTCCATGTGCAAACAGGGGGGGCGACCACAGGGTCGAGGTTGCGCTTTACGCGGACGACACGGCGGTATTCTCCAGTTCACCCAGTTCCACCCTCCTTATAAATAGAATACAACAACATCTCGGAAAACTGGAAAAATGGTTCAGTACTTGGCGCATAGGGGTAAACCCTAGCAAGAGTACTGCAACCTTTTTTACCAGACGAAGAGAAACAACAATACCTACAAAACCAGCTAGACTTCCAACTTCATGTCTCCGAATGTATGACACCGAGATCCCTTGGAGCGACACTTCCAAATATCTGGGGGTGAAGCTTGACAAGGGATTACGATGGTCCAATCACATAACGGAGGTAACAAACAAAGCCAGATCAGCTCTCTCACAACTATATCCTTTCATTAACAGCAAAAGCAAGTGTTCTCTCAAGTCAAAAATTCACTTGTACAAAGCGTGCGTTAGACCCGTAATGACGTACGCGTGCGAAGCTTGGGGCTACGCGGCAGACTCTCATCTGAGCAGACTCCGCCGAACTCAAAGCGTCGCACTGAGACGAATATTGCGGGCACCAATACTAGTCTCAAACGCTAGAATACGGGAGGACACAGGCGTAGAATCAATCGATGACTTTATCCGTCACCTGACGGCTAACTTCTACGATCGCTTGGCCACCTCCGAAAACCCACTAGTCAACGGGCTTGGTAATTACCAACTCGACGACTATCTGCGGTATAAGAGGCCCAAGGCGATTCTTGCGCCGAAGCCACCCGTGCTTTAGCGTTGCCACGATTAAGCACTTCTCGGATCTCGCGACCCCAAGGACCGCGAAATGCGAGAAATGCTACTCCGCAGGCCATTCGGGGGGTTTTTAGCTCGCTAAGAACCTCTTTTGCTGTGTTTCCCTTTCAGGATGACTGCCTTACCAGCATCAAGGACGTAAATTGGCCTTGATGCGCGGTATACCAGTCTAGAACAATGACCTTCAGTCATGGTTGTTCTTTACTCACCTCAATGGGTGCAACCAAGGGGGTATTTTTTACAACGACTCGCCCTTGCGGGCGGTCGAGATGGGATGAAAGGTGGGTGTATGCGGGAGACCTTGCTCTCCGGCGGCTTTCACGGTGCCAGCACGCAGGCTCAGGCTCAAAGGGGGGAAGGGCAACCTCCCTCCTAGAAAGCGGTTAGGCCAGGTACGACACGACGGAGGTAGGATTACCGAAATCGGAGCGACTGACACTCCTCCGAAACGGAAATTCCGGCCGAAGGGATTTCGACTTAGCCACTCATACGCGAAAACTTGCCACTCTTCCTAAAAAATTTCTAATTCGTTTGAATACCCAGTCAAATAGGGTGCAAAAACAAACGACGTCAAATCAGCATTACCAGCTATACGAACAGCGACTGCGTACGTGAGTTCAATAATAATAATTCTGCCATTTCCGTCGAGCATCGAAGGGGGGAAACCCAACTTTGACCTTCGGCGGATCTCGGGTACAGGGAAGGGCGTCAAAACCCAACCCCGTATTCACAAACCAATAAGGTGCGTGGCGCACCAGTCATTATGAAGGCTGTAACAGTTTTAAACTAGGCACACCGAAATACAATTCAGATTACGGGTCGTATATGTGTCGACTGTGTGTTAACTCACGTACACAAGCAGGTCAGTGTTCTATATTTTACTATTATGTTTTATTGTTGTACTTCTTATTAAAATGTAAATTTATTATTATTTAAATGTATAAAAAATGGACAAAAATTTATATTTCTACATAAATACATAAATGAGGATTTTTTTCTCTTGGCTGATTTGGTGGGCATGCAGGTTTCTTTAACAAGTCATCGAATTCCATCCAATTCGTACCTCGTTTTATCCACGCTGTGTAGTGTCCAATTGATGTAATATCAATGCCACCTTTATACATAACTATTCCAGCTAGTAGATATTGTTTGTTATGTAATTCCATTTTGTCTGGAAATTCGTCCACTAAAATTTCTTTATCCAATCCACATTCAATAAAAATATGGGAACCGTACGTGACACTAACATCAAATAATTTTCCACAGCATCTTCTTGTAGAAAGTCCACCGTATTTCAACGCTTCTTCCAATTTTTTAACACCATGTTTTTGAACGATTTCTATCTTCATAGGGGCGATGGTTTTTTTTAAATATTTTAGGTTTATGGCATATATCACACGTAAAATTATCCATAATGCTCCAATCCTTGTCAAATATATATTGACATAAGTTTACGATATTTGAAGCTGCGTCGATATTAATAACACCTGCAGTTTCTTTGCTGTTCACAAAATGTTTCACTTCTTTCAATACCTTAGCGCGCATTTTATATATTCCCACGGATGGACCATCTTTAAGGAAACATTTTAGAAATGAAAACGTAGTTGTTTTCCTTTCATTAACAAATTTAAAGAATTTTTCATTCTTGCACGCCATGGCTAATATTTGTATAATGCTATCGAATCCACATGTATTTTTTACAACAGTATTTTCATACCTTCCTTTAATGATAGGGCATATATTTCCGTTAAGCAATAAGCCAATATCTAATTGCTTCTTTTTATGGTGGATAATATCCCAATCAGGATAAGCGTCAAGGTATGAACGTTTTTTCGATTGTCCAGGGTTTTTGTTTCTCCAGTTTTGTTCTTCGGTTAACTCTAAAGTTCCTGAAGCTACGTCGATAGCTTCATCAATATCTTCGGAGGAATTTACCACTTCGTTCACATTTTCCTTATATGTAGTACTCATTTTCATTCGTACGTTGAGCTAGTACATCTGTACTTGCGACTGCTAGTTTGGCTTTGCCCGAGAAGGATCGCATATGCATGACTAAGAACTTATCGACACGTAGGGGTAAATTTTCATTGCGGAACAGCCTGTGCTTCAAGTAATTAAACTCGCTCTCTACTGCCGCCGAACTTGCATTTATTTTTCCATATCCAAATAGTGAAATCATTACTCCGGAATAAAGCGGGAAATAAGGCAGCATATATTTAAGTTTTTGAGCCATGGATGGACAGTAATACGCATTAATACCAACCCCAATTGCTGCCGATTTCGCATCATCGACACAATTTTTAAAAAACGTATTAGCCCAAACATCAATAGGCTTTTCGTTTTCATTGGCGCACTGTTTTATTTCTATCTCTTCTTCTTTGCCATCATTTTGAACATTGTCTTGAACATTATTGAAATCTGTATTTCCTTTAATATTTTCGCTAATATAAATACGGGCATTTTCAGCTAGAGTAACTTCTCCATATTCGGTGCTTCCAACTGTTTCACTAACGCAAAGAACTATGGCGGATTTAACTAACTTTTGGAAAATGTTGAAAGTAGTTACTTTAGTTAATAAACACATAAAGATCGTATAAAACTTTTTTACTTGGGGATGTAATGACGCCAATATCTTCCACCGAACCACTAGAGCAACATAATGAGATATATCCAATCTTAAATAACAACCAGGTAGATTATTTTTATCTTCATTTACAACCGCCAGAAAACATTTTGACAAATAATCTCGAAGATCCTTGCATTGACCAAACACTCTCGCCACCGCACCCATTAAGGCTTTATCGAAATCACAAATAACTTCTTTTGGCGTTGGGAAATTATATTTGTGCGTGTAGCCTATTCGGATAATTTCAAAAAGCCAGTACTGTATAGCATTCGTATTTTGCACGGCACTTAGCATTTGAAAAACAGGCATGATCCTGTAGCATCTATATAAACTACATTAGAGTGCAAAATGTACGTTGCCATTTGTTCCAATGTCCAGTAATGTACAAAAAATGGGTCTAATCCAATGCCACGAATCGCTCCAGAATATCGTTCGTATTTCATTTGAACTATAGCTTGAATCGGATCCACACCTTGCACCAAATCTAACATTTTTTCTTTTTTTTCTTGTTTAGCTTTACGTAATGTACCAATTTTGGGTAAATGAGGTGGTTCTGCATCACCAAATTCCATTAATTTGTCAGCTTCATTTCTACGCCACACGCATGGTTGAAAATTGTTTTCAGCCAACATCTTTGAAACTTCGGCTCTTCGTTGCCCTTTCAATTGTCGTTTATGTGTATGTTTTAAAGAAAAAATAAATTCTTTCATATAACATTCCATAATGACAGAAGAATTTTCTAAAGGTTTATTAATTATGTTACCAACAAACGACCCACCACATTCTTTACAATTTCCTATCACAGTTATGAAGATACCTGTTTCAGACACTTTACACCGTTTAAAGCTAATGGCACATGGCAATTTTGTTTTTTCGTATACCATATCAAAAAGTTCGTTCGTCCACAATTTGCGTTTTAAAGTTCCATACGTTTTACCTAACTTTTCCTTATAAGTTACATCTTCGGGAAATATTTTTAACCAAGTATCATGAGAAAGTTCGATTGTAAAAAAATTCTTATCATTAACGCTATCGTCGCTTAAACTACTTGTTTCAATTTCGACACAAGAATTTGCTTGAATTCCATGAAAATCTAGTATTTTGTCCAAAATTTCATAGCGATTGGTAAATTTGGTAAATTCTGAAGATAAAACTACATCGAGCAAAGGTTGGACGTATTTTGACATGATTTTAATTCTTTTTTCTTTTATTTCGACTATACTTACACAATTTTCTTTTATACAGTTATTGAACGTCTATTACTTTTATATATTAATTCTGTTTGGTTGGTACTCGTGCGATAATCCGATTAGTGATATAATCTCGGATTCTATGGAACACCTATAATACGAGTATATCCATCGAGTATCGTTACATCCGATCTGGAATTGTTGGTGCTATTGTGCTACGCTGCGCCGGGACCATCCCAGGCCGTTTCGTAGTAATAAACATTTGTATAGTCTTTTGTTATGTACGTCTAAGTTTTAAGATTTGTAAATATTTTGTATATAGGCTCATTTATTGTTCTCGCAAACCCGTTCTTTGGAATTCAACTTATTGTCATGATTCCTGGAAGGTGGATCGAGGCATTTTCTAAATGGGCTGAATTGTTAACGTCAGCCCTCAAAAGGTGCATTTCCACAGTCACGAATATTCAGCTGAACTGAACACAACAACAAAATAACATTTTAATAAGAAGTACAACAATAAAACATAATAGTAAAATATAGAACACTGACCTGCTTGTGTACGTGAGTTAACACACAGTCGACACATATACGACCACAAGCAGGTCTTCCTATATTACCTGCAGGTATAATAAGATAAAGACGGTGATCAGCTTAAGCAGTTAAGTGCATTGCTGCTAATGCGGAATGCCCGGTTCGACTCCGGGCTCAGTAAAAACTTTATTCTGACCGTCTCCCCTCGGAAGGCAATGGCAAACCACCGAGGTGTAATATGCTTAGAACAGCCTCTCTGGAGATGAAGTGTATACACTTCCCGCGGTTCGGAGCCCGCGTTAAACAAGTAGGTCCCCTATGTGTGTGATAGTACTACAAATGCACAACACATACATAGGAGAGAGGTCGCCAACATCCGGTAACGGATAGGCACGCGAAGAAGAAGAAGATAATAAGATAACCAGCGACATACAAGTGTAGCGCCATCTATTGGTTACATTGTAACTTACATACCAACACCTATAATACGAGTATTTACATTGAGTATCGTTACATCCGATCTGAAATTTATTTATTTTGCGGATTACGCGGTTAATATTAAATTTATGAGATTAATTTCAACGATACAACGTAAAACAAATTGAATACAACATAATACAAGAAAAATTTTTTCGATTTTCCAAAAAAGGGGGGCTAGCGCGAATTTTTATTTTGCGAATTACGCGGTTAATATTAAATTTATGAGATTAATTTCAACGATACAACGTAAAACAAATTGAATACAACATAATACAAGAAAAAATTTTTCGATTTTCCAAAAAAGGGGGGCCAGCGCGAATTTTTATTTTGCGGATTACGCGGTTAATATTAAATTTATGAGATTACTTTCAACGATACAACATAAAACAAATTGAATACAACATAATACAAAAAAAAATTTTTGATTTTCCAAAAAGGGGGGCCAGCTTAAAAACCCGTTTTTCGCGATTTTTAGTGGAACCGTTCGCGAAATGAAATTTTTATTTAGATACAACGCAATACAAATTGAAAACAACATAATACAAAAAAAATCGATTTTCCAAAAAAGGGGGGGCCAACTTCACGGACATCAAGAAAACATTGTTTTTATGTACTTGTAAAGGGGGTTCCCCTTTTTATTACAAATTTTTTTAAGTTTTATTTATTTATATATTAAACTACTTTATTACAAATATTTTAAAAGTAAAATTTTAGAGGGTTTCCCTTCCGGGAATTTTTATTACAAACAAATTTTTTCAATATTTTATTTTTCTTAATTTATTTTTATTTAAAACAAACGTTAAAGTCCAGGCAAGGAAGGTTTTTAGTTTGCAAAAAATCCGGGTAAGCTGAATATTGGCAGAGATGTACATTGGAGTGTTCTAATGAACCCCCCAAAAGTCCCATAAAATCCCACGCCGGCGTCCCGTAAGCAATTATTTGCCGAAAATTTTATAATTAATAATTTTACAATGATTCGCATACAATGTGTCACGAAAAACTTCATTGATTATGTGGGAAATTCCATAAATAAAGTTTATACTTTATTCATAACAGCTGTAACAGCTATTATGTTTACCGTTACATGGTTTTTGTATTAAATTAATTCCATGGCTTTCAGGCAAAAAGGGATAAGCAGGGTCGGCCCATAAGCCAACAAGGTAAATAACAATAATTAAATTCTATTGTTATAAGGAAAATCTTATAATGTAAACACCCTTTTACCTGTTATAAAAAAAGTGTACATTAAATTTTGTAAGCCCTTTGCAAAGTAAAATTCGTAAAATAAGAAGTTAGATATTTACAATAATAGTAATTATAATGCAAATTTATAGTGGAGTAGAAGGTCTAAATCAGCCCCATGGAACCTGCGGCCCGCTTGACACTTTTGTGCGGCCCGCGGCACGGAATCTCATAAATCCGAATGCTTCCCTTATTTCCCGTGATTGCTTCCGTGTTGCATTTATTCGAAATAAATTTGTATGTTAGAACGTGAAGTGTGCGATTCATTTTGCCTGATTGAATTGCTGCTTTTTAATCCAGTGTGTGAGGTGTTTATTGTCAGTGGTGGCACAAAATTTAAAGAAAAAATATAGATTTCTCGTAATTTTATTTGCTATGTACCCTCTTAACATTATTATTTTTAGAATTACTTTTGGATAGTTATTGGTTTCGTTTTTGGATAGGAGGGTATGTGCCCTTATGCTCTTTAGGGAGAGCCGCCACTGCTAAACCTATGCATAACATAAATATCGACTAGTCAATCAGAACGAGAAAATACATGTGCTACTGTCCCATTTGTTGGTACTCATGCACGACATACTGGACTGTCGAACCAGAATTTGTTAATTTAAGGAAATCTCTTGGGGAGGGGGTGAATAGTGCCAGGTGATAGGAACCCTGGGACGACGAAAGCCTGAATTATAATTATAGGCATATATAATAGCCTACATTTATCTGTAACGCAAAATTGAGCCGACGATGTAATATTCCCTCAGTGCGGGCTTTACGCCGCACAACCTAGGCAATCACGAATCACAGTGTGGCCTTAAAACGGCACTTCTGTCTATTTATTTATTTATGACGCTGCTTTTATTCGTTTATTTTATGGTTACTAAACTCAAAAAGGTTTCAGTGTCAACCATGACAATCATGCACTAGTAAAAAAGTAAGAAATAAAAAAATGTGAAAAAAACTATATAAACTGAAGGTAAATATGAATATTATGTTCTCTTGGTGTGAATTCTGAATTCAAAATGGATTTTTTTTTAATGTAGATAATACTTAATAAAATATTACATATACAATTTAGCTCAACAGGCCGTGGAGATTTTTTTTCGATTTTCTGGACTGACCACAATGGAGCATCCCGGCATAGCCGGCCTTCTCCTTCATCTGAAAGTATACATTAGTGACATTGGAAATTATGGAGGCCGGTGGGCCTCGCGGAGTAGCGCTGAGCTAGACTGACTGGGAGGCCGTGGAGGTTCAAGCCATTTCTTTTACGTGACCGTCCACTGGACCGACTTTCAACCGACCGACTCAACTTGAACCGACCGACTTTCAACCGACCGACTTTTAACGTACCGACTTTTAACGGACCGACTATTTTTTCGACCGACTATCGATACTACCCGAAGCATTCACTACAAGAATGATTTCCAATTCGACTATATGTCACATCATATAGTTTCATTTTACAGCCATGACAACTGTGAGGTGTCTAGGAATCCTTTGGGAAACCTGGCCTCAATCGTTTATCTTTCTTATTAAGCAATATCGTGAGTTTTTGGTTAAAGCGTCGTTGGGGGGGGGGGGGTTCTAACCTTGGCAGATCCATAACTCTGTTGGTTTGGTTTTCGTGGAGATGCCATAGCGACAGGTATCTAGGAATCCTTCGGGAAATCTGGCCTCAATCGTTTATCTTTCTCATTAAGCAATTTCGTGAGTTTTTGGTTAAAGCGTCGTTGGGGGGGTGGGATTCTAACCTTGGCAGATCCATAACTTTGTTGGTTTGGTTTTCGTGGAGATGCCATAGCGACAGGTATCTAGGAATCCTTCGGGAAACCTGGCCTCAATCATGTATCTTTCTCATTAAACAATGTCGTGAATTTTTTGTTAAAGCGTCGTTGGGGGGGGGGTTCTAACCTTGGCAGATCCATAACTCTGTTGGTTTGGTTTTCGTGGAGATGCCATAGCGACAGGTGTCTGGGAAGTCTAGGTGACCTCAACCGTGGGCAGCCCTGACGAGAGGTGACAAGGAATCCATACGGAGACCTGATCTCAATCGTTTATTATTGCTTAATAAGAAAGATAAACGATTGAGGCCAGGTTTCCCGAAGGATTCCTAGACATCCCACAGTTGTCATGGCTGTAAAATGAAACTATATGATGTGACAAATAGTCGAATTGAAAATCATTCTTGTAGTGAATGCTTCGGGTAGTATCGACAGTCGGTCGAAATAATAGTCGGTCTGTTAATAGTCGGTCGAAAAAATAGTCGGTCCGTTAAAAGTCGGTCGGTTGAAAGTCGGTCCGTTGAAAGTCGGTCCATAAAACCTTAATTTATTGCGTCTATAGACATCTAACACTTATGATTTTGTATGAAATTATCAAATTCTGCAAAATATCCTACTAACCCTTATTAAAAGAAAGTAAAACCAGTAAAAGGCAAACAATGCACGGTTTTCAGGTACTGGCGGCGGGTCAGGTAGGTTTGCCGAAAAAATTATAATAAAATTTTTTTTATAACAATAAATGTACAAATTTTGTGTTAAAAACTATTTATTGTATATTTAATATTTAGTGAGACCGCCTATAGCTCTTATTACACTTTTCGGTTACTGTGCAGTTACTGCAACCGCTCGAAACAAATTTTCTTCAGCTACACACTAAAGAACAAGGTTTATAGAGTTGATTTATATAAATATTATATATGCACCGGGTCCAAATTTTTGAAATAATCGAATTTGAACTTAGCTAATTTTACACGATTCAGTGACGCGCGGGTGGAATCTCACCCATTTTGTTGACAGTCCGTGCGCTATGAATGACCTTAACACTTAGAATATTTCGCACCGCCAGATGCAGCTCGACTGTCGTACATGTAACATCGATTATTTTTTGTTTTTAGGCGATTTTTTGGGGGTGAAACGTAATAGTTTACTGCGCTTCTCGTATGTTTAGCCTAGTAACCAGGGCCCTTATTCTCCAACTCGCTCGATTTTATTCTCATACGAATCATTTCGCATAATAAGTTTCGCATACGACTCGATGATAGCTTAAATCTGGTATTCTCGAATGGCACACGAATTTTATCGCATAGTTACGTGGTTCATAGTTACTTAATCCGGATTAAGTGGATAATCTCAAATAGAAATTCTATATAAGTTCTATAACTTTTAGGCTTCTATACAAAGTATAACAAGAAGCCTTATTTATATATAAAAATAAATAACTCAAATCAAAAATAACTAAAACGTAAACGAAATTTTGGAAACTGTAATCATGAACAGCGAAGGTATTGTTAGAAAAAGTCGCGTTGGAAATGTATCATCGGCGCAAAAGGATGCAATTGTAGATTATCTACAATGCAATCCAAAACTGTTAAGTGGAAAGTTTACGTCAGACTTTACTTTCAAGACGGCACAACACAAATGGCAGGAATTAACGGAAACATTAAATTCCATGGTGGGTGCCAAGAAAGATTGGAAACAGTGGAGGAAAACTTGGCAAGATATGAGGACAAAAACGAAGGGAAAAATCAGCACGATAAAAAAATATACTGGAGGCACAGGTGGTGGAAAACCAACAACCGATCAATTAAGCGCTACCGAAGAAAATGTATTATCATTAATCAATAAAAACTCGATAGATGGTCATACTGATTTACAGGAATCGACAGTAGATTTTGATTTTTCGTCGGGCTTAGAAGGAACGTCAAATACATACACGAATTTAGAAGATGTTGGGTTTTGTGCCCCCTTAACGGTAGACGTTACCCATTACAGTGCTATCCCTTCACCAACAGAAGTACTTTCTGTTTTACCAAATACCGAACCAAATAATATACCATCAGTGATTGTCCAAAATCAAAATGAAAATAGTACTAAACGAAAAAGTCGAGTGGCTGTGCAACGACTGCAGCAAAGTATTTCTGCAAGTGAGAAGCTTGCAGAACTAGCTGAAGAAAAAATGAGAAGGAAAGAGATGTACCAAAACAAAAAATTAGAACTACTAGAAAGAGAGGTACTAGCTAAAGAGAAAATTGGCAATGCTCTTGTCGAGTTGTTAAATAAATTGGCTAAGTAGTTTAAATCCATTATATATTTTTTTACATTAATTTTTATTTTAATACTTACTTTGTTTGGACGAGAGTTTCTGTTTCACCAATTAATTTTTAGTTATTACTTTTTATTATTTTTAGTCGTTAAGTTAAAATTTCGTTTAATAATTTCATTTAAATTCAATAATAAAATAATTTCATTTAATAATTTGTAATTCACTATTTTTATAATATGTACATAAATTAAACTAATTAATTGTAAAATAATTTCTTTAGTCGTTAAGTTAAAATTTCGTTTAATAATTTCATTTCAATTCAATAATAAAATAATTTCATTTAATAATTTTTAACTCACTATTTTTATAATATAATATGTACATAAATTAAACTAATCGCACACGACCAAATTTTCTCATGCGTAAGTACCACACGTTGTAGGTCGTGTAATTTTCGTGCGCAAATATTCGTAGACGATTGCTCGAGAATACGAATTTTTGATTCGTATGCGAAAATGACGTAGTTTCGTATGCGAATGAATTCTCACGAGTTCTAGAATATGAGCCCTGAGTCAAAACCGCCCTGGAGGGGTGCAACGCGGAGCGGAGCGCAGCGGCGCCCCATAAGGGTAGGTTTTGACGATGGATTACCCTCCTTATCGAATGCACACCCCAAAATTCGAAGGCAATTTTTTTTTAATTTTTTCACTTTTTCGGCAATACACGGGTTATTTTCCATTTTTTTGATTTTATTTATTACTAATATCCACTAATCACACCCCCATCTATCCGAATTTCAAAGAAAAATTCAAATCAGAGCGAAAAAATTTTACGCATTTTCAAGGGACCTCGGGCGACTGATGCACATCGACCGTGATCTGTCGCCTACTCGGTGCTACTTTCCCGTACTTTTCAAAAGTCGATTTTGGGGTTGTTTTTACAGTTTTCATACAAAATATTTTTTCTATAGCCTAAAATAAGCCTGTTCTTTAGTGTGTAGCTGAAGAAATTTTGTTGAAGCAAATCAAGTTATAATTTTCATGAATTTTCTATAAAAATGTATAGGTAACAAGAGGCGATAGATAAATTTTGAAAAAAAAAATCACTTTTGAAATTTTTACGAACCGATTTTGCTCTATGGTATGGTGTATTATCTTGCTGAAAAATAAACTCTTCGTTTTCAGCAAATAAATCGCTTAACGAGGGTAGTAAATGCTCATCAAGTATTTTTATATACTCTAAAGCATTTATGGTACCCTTTATAACGTGTAACTTCCCTAATACGCGTTGACAAAAACATCCCCAGATCATGATACCAATCCTGCCGCGAGTTGTCTCGATTGTGCATTGATCGGATAATCTTTCACCTTTAAATCTTCGCACGTACCTCTTTCCATCGGAGCCGTATAGTAAAAATTGTGACTTTTCGGAAAAAATTACTCGACTCCAGTCATCTAACGTCCAATGCACGTACTTTTTGGCAAATTCCAGCCTCTTTTTCTTCATTTTCTTGGTTAAAAGGGGTTTCTTGACAGCGGTATAAGCCTTCAAACCAAATTCTGCTAACCGATTGCCGAAGGTCCTTACGCTAAGATCGACGCCAACCTGTTCCTTCATGTCAGCCCTTAATTCTGGCCTAGATTTGAAACGATCTTGGATCGCTATTCTAAGAAAAAGGCTTCCTGGGCTGCAGTCTTTTTTCGATTAGGGCATCCTTTTTGAAGTGCCTTAATACTTCAAGTTGAGTAATATTTTTTCAAAAATCGACTTATTCTGCTTCGATGACACCCACATTTTTTACTTATGTATGTAAAAGAACGATGTTCTTCGCGGAATATCAAAATATTGTTCTTTTGAGTTTCACTTAATTTCTTGGTATCTGACATCTTTGGAACACTTTTCAACACCACTTCAAGACTTTAAAAATAATTAACAAACTATCTGCTCTGAAAGACACTTAAATACCTGTATTTTAAAACCCCGTAATGCAAAAAAACCCTACCCCTCAAGTTAGGACCAATTGGTGCAATATTTATGGTTTTATGGGAGCGTGCGTTTCATATTGCCGCTACTGTATACTAAGACAAGGTCGTGTTATCCGATATTTCGTGGTTTGCTCTTATTAATTCACATAGCATTAATGTCCACAGAAGGGCCGTGCTAAGATATTTTGTGAAGTCTGCAATTCAAATCCACAATTTTTGCACCGTAACTCAACCAGCGATCACACCAAGCCACTGCTGTGGCTAACTAAATAGTAATAAATATTATAATACGGCATAAATATTATAAGATAGATTATTAGCTATTTAGCCAACTCGAAGGTCATTGCGTTGGTTGTGCGGCCTGAAGGCCACACTAGAAGTGGATTTGATTGATTAATTGAGCATGGTTATAGATACAAAGGTATCCTTTTATATATTTTTAATTTAAATTAATTATTATATATTAATAATCAACTTCGCTCGCGGTTTGTTATAATGAGGGGGGGGGGGGCGAGAACTACAGAATAAATTTTTCATTTACTAGTTAATTATTTTAGTTAAATTAGTTATACTATATTAGTTAAGATGGTCACTTTTATTGAATTAAAACTTTCGCTTATACGAGTATACATAAAATTAACACTCTTTGCTTGGTCGAAACATCTAATATTTTTTTTATATATTTTATTTTTATGTAAATCGAGTGTTTCAAAAATTATATTCTGTTAGGGGCTTTTTTCAACACTAATTTGCTTCGTCTTTGCCATTCGAATGGCGACTCTTTTTAATTTATAAATAAAGTTTAATTTTAATTTTTTCTCTCTTTCATCTAGTATTAGTGAATTTTGAAAAAAATACCTGATTTTATTACCATCTTAACAAATTTGAAGTGCAAACCGCATTATTGTAAAATATGTATGTAATAATAATCCATTGAACACAATAGGGGTAGTTAAGATATTCAGGTATCTTTCCGAGTCGAGTACAACGCCATCACCATGACACACCGTGAATTATTTTTCACCAAAACTGTCCGAAAATGGTAATAATGATAAACGAAACTATAGATTGATTATTATTGTTATTAATAAACTTTTATCAATTTAATTTGATCATCTGTAAACTTCACGAGTATATTCGTGTTTCTCGAGAAGGACATTTTGGTTTTGAAATTTTTTTTTTACGTTACAGTTTTTATTTTTATAAATAGATGAACTCTAGTGGGATAGTGGATCGCAATAAAACAATTAAGTTGTCACGTCAACGTTTCGGAAGCATTTATTGTTCCATCATCAGGACTGTAATAAACAATGTCAATGAGAAACAAAGCAGCAAAATCATGTCACTCTTAAAGGTGACATACCTAAACAACTGGATGTAATTTCGTTTTCTGCGTTAATCATGAAGCAGGTCAATGCAGAAGGCCATGGGATCACAATCATCAGTGGTGTCAAAAATAAAATTTTGCAAAATCATATCATTCGAGTAGTCAAATAATAAATGTAAAACTAACAATATAAACCATAAAAAACTTAACAATTGTAAATATGAAATACAAATAACAAAATATCACAAATAAATATACATATATACTACTCGAATGATATGATTTTGCAAAATTTTATTTTTGACACCACTGATGATTGTGATCCCATGGCCTTCAGCATTGACCTGCTTCATGATTAACGCAGAAAACGAAATTACATCCAGTTGTTTAGGTATGTCACCTTTAAGAGTTGTAACCCCCCCCCCCCATGATTTTGCTGCTTTGTTTCTCATTGACATTGTTTATTACAGTCCTGATGATGGAACAATAAATGCTTCCAAAACGTTGACGTGACAACTTAATTGTTTTATTGCGATCCACTATCCCACTAGAGTTCATCTATTTATAATCAGAGGCAATTGGACAAGAATTTGGTGGTTTTTATTTTTATGATTGTATTTTAGGCCTAGTTTTAATAATTCAACTCGAGAAACATAGATCATAGTTTTTTCTACAAGATCCTGATTTGCTAAATGTCATATAATACGGTATAGTTTTTCTTAGAATTGCGAAATTCGAAGGGTCTGTATAGCGTATATTTATACATTCATTCGCACCCTTAAATGATGTAACTGATATAACTGTTATGTTATTACTGTTCATGAAAGTTCCGGTTAATTTGTGCAGAAAACTCAACACGTCCGCTTTATTATCATCTATAACAATAAGTTTATAAAAATCTACAAAATTTCCGGCAAAATATCACTTATAAATTTAAAAAATGCTTTAAACTAGACCGTTCCCAAACGAAAAATTACTGCGCGGTCGGACTGTATTGTGTGGGTTCGACTGTACACCAATCACTACCTAAATAAAAGTACGTTGATGGTTAACCTAAAAATTAAACGTTTCGGAACTTGTTGCACTGTTAATTAGTAATAATAACTTTTCATATAATAATTATTATTGTGGTAACTAAAATAAGTCTAATTTATTTTATTTCATACTAATCTATACAAAAATTATTTTAAAACAGATAACATGGGATCGAATGCTGAGCCAACTCTTGCACCAAATAAATGCCCGGAATGTATGTATGTCACCGATCCGGATTTTATATTACAGAAGTTATATTACAGTCTGAGAAATTTGAAAAATAAGGGCAGTGTAAAAATTAATGGTTACTGTCCGGCTAGGATACGATTAGTAAAACAAAGTGAAGGAAAATGTCAAGTCCAGTTTACCGAAAGTCATGTTGCGCATTCACTCAAAACAGTAATTAAACCAAATGGTGCTGGTAAGTTAACATAAACTTCAGGTAGCTTTAATTTGTGTATTGTAAATTTTAGGAACTCTTTTTCAACATTATGATCCTTTATACTTCCATGAGGGTAGTTGTCTTTGGAAGATGACGAGGAAAAAATAAAAATGTTGTTTCTGAAACATTTGGAAAAAATTGAAACATTTACAGAGCTGGAAGCTATGAAGAAGATTTTAGCTCCACATTTTTCAACTCGAGCAGCTGTGGAATATTTCAAATCTTCTATGTTTTCTAAGAAAAAGCCACGTAATACAAAAATAACAAAATTAATTTTATGATCTTCTCTAAAAAATATGTACTCAATCATTGGGTCGCAGAAAACAATGTATGGAAGGCCATTAATGTAACACAAAAAAAGTTGCTAATCTATGCTGATAAAATTTTCTAAAAAACTGCATCAAACCTGGAAAAGAAGACAAAATAATGAAATAATTTTAATGATTCGCCGTGGGGTGCGTTTTAAATTTCATGCTGGCTCCCAAGACTTCAGTGCATCTCAAATTCCCTGTATTTTATTCATTTATTTTAATTAACACGTGCAAAATCTAAAACGAAATAACTTTAGTAGTAGCTATAAATTAAAAGTTTATTTATCGAGTTCTGGTGTGAAGTCGTGTGTGCGGGTTTAATTGTGAGCTTCGCTTGTGGATGTGCTACATTTTGACAATAAACGTGTTTTTAGTGACTAACAATAAGTGCCAACGAGTGATTCAAAGATGTTTTTGTGAAAACTTTCCCTTTCAAGCAGTGCAACGTGATCAACTTTTAAACTTGTAAGTAATATTTTAATTATATTTGTTTATTTTTTATTAACCCAAATGTTATAAAACTCTCACGGTTACGTAAATCTTAAATCCAGTAGCATAACTACAAAACTGCGACCCTCACCCTTTTACATTTTTCTTATTGTGTTTTTTAGGTTTTCATATTTTTTGATCTTCATTGTAGTTTGTAGTATTTGCTATTTATTTAGAAAAATTATTTTAATTCTAGTTTTCTAGTATATAAATTTTATTTTTCCATCTAAATAATATAAAGCTGAGTGTGACACTCATTCACTCACTCACTGACTTACCATTTACAGAGCATATCTACGGGGGTCGTGGAGAGTTGAAATTTTGCATACCCGTGTGGTTTTATGAGGATTGAACGGGAAAATTGTCCGTTTTTAAATGGGACGTTGCGGAGGGGGTCAAGTGGCGGTTCAAAGTGGTAGCAAAATTTTAAAATTCACATTAGAGAGTTGAAATTTTGCAGGCAGCCCCGGGCGGCGGCGGAGGGGGCGAAACAATTTTTTTTTCGATTTTTTTTTCGGGCGCTCGGCAAAACGGCGCAGCGCGATTTTTCGTATTTTTGTATCTATTTCCGGGGTTTTCGTCCGATCGACCTCAAATTTTCGAGAAGGGTGGGGGCCGCGAAACCGAAAATCGGTAGGGCCAAATTTTCGGAATTTTGTCCTGTTTCCGATTTAGGTAGGGGGACGCGTTTTTTTCTTCTTTTGCGCCTGGCTCGCTTATTTTCAGATTAAAGTTTCGATTTTTTGGTCTCATTTGGATCCGCCCGAATTTAGATTTGCATTTCTGTAAAAAAAACCGTAGGTCACATCGATTTAGACCGCTAAGCGAGACGACGATTTTAATTACATTTTTTTGCCGTTTTTTGCGCTACGCCGGGCGGCGTTGACCGGATCGCGAAAAAAAATACACCGTCGTCGAGCCGACCGTATGCCCGACAAAATTTGTAGAAATACTTTTTCTCGAAAAATGGACCGGTTTCGAGTAATCGTGATATACAAATTAAAAAGCGGCAAATTTTAAAAATTCGTTTTAATTACATTTTGACCTCTCACATAATTTCGGTAAAATCGATTGGTCCGTGCCAATGAAATTTTGATGGAGCAAAAATGTGGAGGCCGAAGATGTATATTGAAGTGTTCTAATAAACCTCCAAAATGTCTCATAAAAATGCCAAGCCGGCGTTCCTCCAAATAAGGAATTTAGCCCCCTAAGTGCGGTGTTTCGCCTATAGCTCACGTATTTTTACTTTTACGAAAAATTACCAAAATAATGTAATGTAATACGCTGTAGTAAAATTATAAAATTTTCGGCAAATAATTGCTTTTAGCCCGAACCGCACTTAGGGGGCTAAAAGCAATTATTTGCCGAAAATTTTATAATTTATAATTTTGCAGTGCTTCGCATACAATGTGTCACGAATAACTTTGTTGATTATGTGGGTAATTCCATAAATAAAGTTTATACTTTATTCATAACAGCTATTATGTTTACCGTTACATGGTAAATTTTTGTATTAAATTAATTCCATGGCTTTCAGGCAAAAAGGGATATGCAGGGTCGGCCCATAAGCCGACAAGGTAAATAACAATGAATTACGCCAAATAGATTGGGAAAAACCCTTTTTCCAAAATATACCTATTTTATTTTCGAAATTCAAATGTTTTACTTTCAAAATTTTTGTTTCTTTTGAACATTTCGGGGGGGGGGGCACTTGCCCCCAGGTGCCCCCTCCTGGCTACGGGCCTGGCTTCGTTCCAACAACGATTATTTCCAGTAATATTAGTACAACGCAAGCGCATTCATGAAATGTCGTTCCCACAGACTAGAACTACTAGGACGGAATTCTAGATTACTATAAATCTGCAGTTCCAACAAGTTTAGAATCAGTAATATTATCGGCCAAACGAGTTCATACGATTCTTGCTCTAGAGCAAGAACCAAGCGTTCTTAAAGTGGATACGCGTGCACGAATTCGCAAACGAGTTTAAACTTTGTTTACAGATCGTTTCATTTGTTGCAACAGCAACTATTTCATTTTAAAATTTAGATTTAAGAATAATTCCATTATTTACTTCAAAAGTTACATTTTTTTAAATATATTTATTATTAATCTGGAATCTTTCTGGAACATGTTAGTGAAAGAATTTTGTAAAAAATTTTAAAAAAGAGAAAATGTAGAAAATTTCAATTTTTTTTTAAAACGCTGCCATTTCCTATGCAATTTTTTTTTTATTATTGTAGTTGACTTCAGGCAACAAAAAATTCTGTGAAAACTAATTGATTTCTTGTAATACTCCTATTCACTAAAATTATTTTGTATCTAGCATGTGTTCTCAGAACACGTTTTTAATTTTAAAATTGTTTATTTCTTGTCAAAATCTGAACAAAATAAATTAGTATAATAGGGGTATTTTCTGTGAATGATGAAATAAAATAAAAATTATGACCGTTTGATACAATTGAATCACCATTTGGAGACAGAAAATTGTCGTAGTTTGAAAAAGAATATTAAAATTTAATAACATAACAATATTATAGCATAGTGGTCAACGTCCAAGGTATAATTTATTGTTCTTTAACAGAACTGATTAGTTCAACTTATGATTCTGCCACTAATAGTCAGCTTTCTATTGAAGTTTAAACATTTCGTGCAAACTGATGTGATGGTTACCGATTGGAGTTTCTCTCTTTTGAATTTGCCAGGTAATCGAATTGTCGTGCCATAAACCAATTCAGCTGGAGTTGAACCGATATCTTGTTTAAATCCGCACGATACCCGAGCAAGATGGTTGGAAGTAGATCTGCTGTCATGTTGAACTAACTACCATCTGGTGTTTTTGTGTTGCCTACCAGTAAGGCGCGAAGGCGGTTACTTTTTGAATTTAAAAGTAGTCGTCACAACTTCTTACAGCCGTGTACCTACTATAACTTGCATACACTTAACATTTATTTGAGAAGCAAGATTTGCCTTACGCGGCTTTTAAAATTACTTGGTCCTGAGAAGCACATGGTGACTCGCATGGCTGTTTTGTATAGATACTCGTAAGTGAAAATCGCGTTATGCTTCTCATGGCAATCTAAGTGTTAAATTATTAACATCCTGGATTGTAGTTATTGAGTTTGATTTAAAATGTTAGATCAACTTTTACATATACATAATTTATATGTGCAAATATTATTGTTTCTTTGAATACGTAAAAAAGTTAAGCCGTTAATATAAATAAATAAATATATTGAAAATTATATTGGGAACTCTTACGATAAACAAAAACGAAAGTTTTTGCAAATCCACTAAGAAGCAAAGAGTCGATACCTTTAGTGATACTAAAGCGAATAACAAGAAGAAACTGTCGATGACGTCCATGCTAACATCTGAATTCATATTCCGAAGAATTTTTAAGTGAAGCGAGATTTGAGTAACCTTCTAAAATACTAACTTACACCAGTTCCATTATCTTTCTTTTTGAAGATGGCTCTGTAACCGCAGACCGTCCTTAGGAACTATTATTCCTAGGAATGGCTGGCCTTATTTAAAAAAACAAAGAAATCTGTTGATCGAACAAAATTCCACTTGGAAGCCCTTGTCTATTGCCCAAATCAAAATGAAAACTGACAAACGCGACCAAATGTACCGCACGAGACTTTAATTAATTCAATTGCGCTCATCATCCTTCCGGTGGTCCCGAAATTTGCTTTGAATTTTGCATCACTGACAAATTTCACCTATAGACAGATACAACCATATCGCTCTTGACAGGAAGTAATGTACCTGATTACTTTCGCAATCAAGTAGATTACATTGCAATATCCGGTCAAATTGGCGAAACCCCACTGTTGTCTGAAATTGAACAGTTCCCCTGAACAAAGAACAGTGTAAATGTAATCGTCAGACGCAGGAAATTCGCATACAGTTGAAAAGAGATAAAATGCATTATCAATTTACTTTCGCGCTAATAGATAATATTACAACTAATACATAGAGCTGAAAACAGATAGAAGAATCATTAAACTTACAGTATCTTCGATTCTTTGCAGGTTTCAATTAATTTTCTTTCAGTTCTTGATATAACCACCACGTCATACGCCTATGCAATTTTTGCACTTATTTGCTTACTATTGTTCCTTTAGTTTCAAGCACTCTGATTATTTTTGCTAGAATTAAATTAAATAATGTTGACGACATTGCGTCTCCCTGTCTCACCCCGTTATTTACTATTTACACATATTGTTATAGCAACTGATATTTCAAAACTTCTAGATTAATATAAATTTTTTTGAGACAAAGTTTACTATTTGAGCTGTCTACGTAAACTTGATATTATTTGAAGAGTAAATTATTTTGCGCCCAACGATCTGAATATTTGCATAAGCCTTCATAACTACAAATCGCTAGGTGGGAAGTACGAGGCAGGGGGGAAGTGATTTTGCTCAGTTTTTCGATATCTGTACTCGTGTTATTGCTAATAAAAAAAAATACATTTTAGCAAAAATCTTTTTGCAACAAAATTAGAAAAAATCTTGTATGAGTCATGAGGTTAAAAGTGTCTTTATAACAGCGCATAAAAGTATCACTTTTACCTGGTGTTGCATAAATAGCTATTATAGCATTGCACTGATTTTACACTTGCGATTTTAATAGGGTCACCATTTTATTATGGCACCGTTTGCTAGAAAACTAACTTAAAAGCAAACAACGCCCGCCACAATTTAAATGCAGCCACTGGGATTGTTCTGTTTAGCGCCGGTTACTTAGATCTTTTTGTTATTCTACCGGCACCGGCAACAGAAGCACTGCTTTATCAACATAACCTAATTGTTTTAAGCTTACATCGTAGTTTGTTAAACGTGTGAACGGTTAGAAGTGAATATAAAATGTGTTGTATTAGTGTTTTGTATTATAGTGCTCAAATTATAATTAGGATATTACTTCAATTAAATTACTTTTACGTGGCGATCGGATAATAAAATAGTTTCTTGATGTTCAACAAAACCCACAGGTGAAGATTAATTTCAAGTAAGTGAAATTATTAGTTCAAGTAAATTGTTTATTAATTTTTAGAGATGCTGATAGCTTTTTTCTGAATACTTTTATTGAAATGAAGTTATTTGTTACAATAATTAATCACGTTAACACGTTGAGCCTCGCCATGGAATAAATTATTTTGTTGGGTTCACCGAACCAGATGTTTTTTAACGTTCCATTTGCAATCAACGTAATACAAATTTAATTTTATTCCTAATAAATTTTTATATCTGGTGTACCTTTTCAATTGTGCGGCATCAAATTGGTACTTCGCAGTCTCTGCGGCACTGTGTTGGTGAAGCATCCCGATGATGCCATGCGGGGTTCAACGTGTGAAACAATAATTTGATAATACTGTTCTCCAATAAATTGCATATTATTTGTGGTTTGATCAAGTCAAATTTGGACGAAATCCAAATTTACTGTAATTCACCATGGAGTGAATTGGCAGTAATCGAAATTGGTTTTCAGTTGCTGGAAATTTGACTCAACATAGTTAACAGACTGATTGCAAAAATTTCTTCATTCCGATTGACCTTTTTGGTTTGGACAATTGAGATGTTGTTCGAATTAAGAACCAATTACTAATAGGGATGTCCAGTAATGAATATTTGGGTATTAAATATTTTTGAAAACAGCCACATGGTAATCGAAGGCTTACATTTAAAGTGGTAATGAAAGTGACTAAAATTGAAAACATTACGAGGTTCATAAGAAGAACCTTAGTATAAAAAATAAATTGGAATAACTCTTCTGAAAATCATGCGACTTTAAATATTTTCTAAATGAATTAAAATTATTGTAAATTTTTAAATGTTTTGGGATGGATTACCTAACCCTGGTCACTCCAAATAAATTGAAAATTTCCTATTGCAAAGAGGAAGGTTTATATAGTATAATGACATAATTTTCACAAGCGAAGATATAATCAAAATTTTGAGTAAATCGATTTTGAAGTTTGCAAATTTACATGTAAAATTAACGAGATTCCCGCGCGTCGCTCATTAACACTTGGAGTATTTTTGCCTTTATCCCGGTTTCCGATTTGAATTTTTCTTTGAAATTCGGATAGATTGGGGGTGTGATTAGTGGATATTAGTAATAAATATAATCTGGCACGGCCAGAATTGGGCGCAACAAAAAACCTACCCTACGGCCCTCCGGGCGGTTTTTTATTCGCGTACGCCGCTCCGCGGCAGAGCTAAACATACGAGAAGGCGTCACCCATCAAGCAAACCGGGATGAAGGCAAAAATACTCTTTAAGTGTTAATGAGCGACGCGCGGGAATCTCGTTAATTTTACATGTAAATTTGCAAACTTCAAAATCGATTTACTCAAAATTTTGATTATATCTTCGCTTGTGAAAATTATGTCAGTATACTATATAAACCTTCCTCTTTGCAATAGGAAATTTTCAATTTATTTGGAGTGACCAGGGTTAGGTAATCCCCACCAATGTTTTATGTACTTATTAATATCATCAGTTCTTGGTGCTGTATTTGAAAATTTTTTTGAAACAATTTTTATATAACTAATTTAAGGTTTACTTAAATCTATTTTCATAATACTTATAATATTTTATAAAAATACTATTTTTCGTTTACTGACACGAAACACTGGTAATATTTATGTGTTCCAAGAATAATTGGAACAGGTTGTGCAGTGGTCTTACGATTTTTGATTAATTTTGTTACATTGCGTGGTTCATTAGAACTTACTTAAAAAATTTTACACAAAAACCTGCAATCTAACATCTCTCCTGCTTGGTTTCCACTGTAAATTTAATTTTGCCTTAACCGTCCCAACTGAAGGGTGGTCTAGATGTCTAGAAATTACACGAGTGAACGAGCGTGGTCTATTAGGACGAAATCTGTTTTTGTGAACGTTTTTTCATTTTTTTTTATAAATATAAACTGATTAGTTTATCTAAACTTCTATAAATACTTGTAAAGAAAAGAAAAAGAGTTGATCTATTTTTTTATTAATAAGAAAAACGGTGTTTTTACATGATTTATTAAAAACGTATTACAAAAATTAACTGAAAGAGATAGCATTAAATTTTTTTAAGTTTTTCTATACTGAACATACTAATCTAAGAACAATAAAAACCAAAATAAGAACAATATGTCAAAAAAATTGAAAAACAAAATGCGAATACAAAATAAAAAGGTTTAAGTAGACATTAATCCTTTTTCAAGACATTTGCGGCAACATGCTACAATATGCCCTATACACAATCACCTTTTACCGGGCCGAGGATCTTGCTGTTTTTTAAGGGTTGCTACCCCAAATAGGCGACTAGCTGCTTCTCATACTTTTATAGGTATAACGTATGAGTCTAAAGTAGCTGGACAAATTTCAATCGCATCAAATCATTAGTTATAATCTAGCAATCCTTTTGTTTTTTTTACTGTACCTTCTTTCATTTGTTTAATGTCAATTGAAGTAGTTTAGTTTGAATTGTCAATATGAAAGTGTGCGAACAGAATTTTTTGCGTAAACGCGTTTTCAAAATGCTTGGCCAGCAAAATAAAAGTCATGTTTTACATCATTTTATAAATGAAGGCTTCAGTCGAAGTACCATTTATTCGATAATTTCGAGATGTAATAACAATATTGGTCCTGAAAATAAAAAAAAACCGGAATAAAATCAATTCTAAAAAAATCTCGGCTAAGTTCCTTGAAGAAAGCTGCTGAAAACAAAATTGGAGTGAGTACTCGCATACTATCCAGAAAATTTAAAGTTTCACAAACTACAATTTGCCGAAATTTGAAAAAATTAAATGTGAAAAGGTATAAGAGAAACGTTAAACCAAAATATACCGATAAACAATTAGTGGAAATACCCGGAAAGTGCCGTCTTCTGAGACAACATTTTTTATCAGGCGATACAGTGATCATTATGGACGATGAAAAGTACTTCACTTTTGCGAACAGTTGTGATGTTGCAAATAAAGGATTTTATACCACCGATAAAAATACAGTTCCTGATAATGTAAAGTTCATAAGAAAATCAAAATTCGAACCAAAAGTGTTAGCGTGGTGTGCGATATCAGTTAAAGGCATATCAAATTTTTTTATTCAAACCCAAGTTGGTATTGCTGTTAACACAGACACTTATATAAAAAATTGTTTACCAAAAATGGTTAATTTTGTTAAAAGAAACCATAAAAATGATAAAATCATCTTTTGGCCAGATCTGGCATCTTGCCATTATGCAAAAAAACCTTAAATTGGTTAGAAGGTCAAAATATACCGTTTGTGCCAAAATATGCGAATCCCCCAAATATTCCGGCAGCTCGTCCGATTGAAACTTTCTGGTCAATTTTATCGCAATTAGTTTATAAGAATGGTTGGGAAGCAACATCAGCCGAACAATTGAAAAAACGAATTATGTCCTGTGCCAAAAAAATTGGTCTGAAAATGCTCCGGCATATGATGGAAGGTGTTAAAAGAAAAGTGCGAACAATTGAAGAAAATGGACCATTATGTTTTTAAATTTTTTTTTTGTGTTCCCAATATATTGTGCTTTTAATTAATTTTAAATTTTCTATAACTAACTTTTTTTTTATTATCGTTTGAATTCTGTCCAGCTACTTTAGACTCATACGTTAGTATACTATTGTCGCTATTCACTAACTCAAACGGGATTGTTAAAATCTGTCAAGTTCCATTTACACATAAATTATAGCTTGAAATGCAACTATTTGCAATTAAATTTAAGATGTAAACTGTACTTGACACTCCGTAAAGGGAGCGTTCAAGTATTACGTAACGAATTTGGGGGGGCAGGGGGGGCCTTGTAAAACATTACGATGCGTTACAGGGGCGGGAGGGGGGGTTGAACTACGCGTTACGTAACATTGTTTTTGCCACATAATTGTGACTTTTAGGTATAAAAATGGTCACTTGGTGGTTACGTAACGTTTTACTAGGGGGAGGGGGGTACAGAAAAACGTTACGGCGCGTTACATGGGGGGCGGAGGGGGGGGTCAAAAATCTCCAAAAATTGCGTTACGTAATACTTGAACGCTCCCAAAGGTACGTTTAGACATGCGTTTAGACTACATGATTTTTGCTGATAATTTTCATAGCAAAAATAATGCAAAATATTTGTGTTTCAACTATATGATTTTCTTTTTATTTTTAAGAGTGCATGTGCAGGGTCGCTGGTCATCGGTAGTAAATTTTAGAATATTTTGTGGAACTTCTTTCTAATATACGCCCAATAAAGTGATTGGCTAACTAATTGATGGGAAATTTAAAAAAAGAATTTATTCCAACGAAAATATTAATTTTTCTGTATTTTTATATGAAAATAGACTTTCAACAATCACATAATTATTATGTAAGTAAGATAAATATTGAAATAAACCAAGGTGCAATCACTAGTATACATGTTTTTCTAAGGTGGAAAGCTTCAAAATTTTTTGATAACGGTTACATAACTTAGAAATATAAATATATAATGGCTACAAAAAACATCAAATTTTAATTACATTACATTAAGTTTACTATATTAATATCTATTTAAAATTGAAATTTAAACTCGTTAAACCTTAGTCTGAACATTTATTAATTGAAATATTTAAAAATTATATTAAAAAGTAATATAGTTTTGATTTTATCATGTTAATGTTACGGCACTAAAACAACCTATATTTCGGGGTATACATGCACTCTTAATAGCAAAAATAATAAGGAAAATAATAGCAAAGAGCGATTTTTAGATTAGGATGGTTTCTATTTCCATAGTAATTTTGCTACGATTTTTTTAAATATACCGTGCCTTTTTTAGTAATATTTATTTTTGTGATATTTTATAATATCATCTAATTTATGTAATTAATATCAAACGAATTTTTTAATTACTTATAAAAAAATTAATTTTGACGTCATTACATGTAAAGATAAACCCACGCGCATGAGATAAGCCCATCTCCCTCGCACGTCTGACGTCACTGGGTGATAACTCGGTGACTATTTACCCAGCAATGGGCAGTTTTATAAGGCATTTAACGGTTTTTGTGTGTTTTATTTGGTTTGTTTACAGATAAATGTGCGTAAAGCTAGATAAATTATAATAAAAAATATTGAATTAAACATTTTTTACCGTGGTGTACCGTGCAGTGGTGGGTTGTTCTAGCAGCAACAACAACAAAAAAAGCAAGAACTTGTCGCATTGCCGCTTTTTTCGATTACCAAGGGACAAACAAGTTTGCGAACAATGGGTTCTAAAATGTTATCATTAACACAAATTTAATGTGGAAACAGCAAGTTTTAATAATTTTAATGGGGAGTCATTCTAATTGACCAAAAATTATTTAACAGTCCTCACGGATTTAGCGGAATCTGTTAATTTAAGGGGGTATTCCATTATTTTAACTTTTGTACAACATTTAGAAAATGAGGAAGTTGTGAAAATTTTTAATAACACAGTTGCAAAATCGTATATGGGAAACCTGCATTACAAGAACCTTACCGCAAAATTTTCAATGCGTTTTCCTCCGAATGACATTTTTTTAGTTGGTGGGCATTCTATCTTAAATAATGAACCAATTAAATTGAATCTTGCGGCGTTCGATTTTATATAAAATTCTCTATCGTCCGAACTAAACAAAAAATGCATTCGTACAAAATTTCGGTTCTTTTTTGTGGTTTCAACTTGAAAAAATGTAGAAAATTTCAATTTTATTTTTTAAAACGCCGCCATTTCCTATGCAATTATTTTTTTTCTTATGATTGTAGTGGGGACGATAACTTTGTTGAATACGAAAATTTTTAGTTTTTTAATTTTGGGCAAATACAAAGGACCTGAGCTTGCCCACCATCGATGGGTATCTTTTTAATCCCCTTACGTTCAGGAAGCTGTAGCAGCCCAAATTTTTATTATTTTTATAGGAAAAATTCAAAATTGTGTATTCAATATGTAATAAATATCCTACCATAACAGAAATTTTTTTATGTTGTTTCATTTTTCTAAAAAAAAATCTTAAAATTGCCTAGATTTATGTGCAAATTAGCCCCTTTTTTTTCAAATTTCAGCCCCTTAAGTACAGAAGCCAAGCATCTTTTCTTTAGATGCAAAATGTATTTCAAAATTGGGATATTAAATAGAGATACTAAAGAAAATTCCAACGTTAGGAAGAGAAAAATGACAAAAATTGTTACTAAATAAATTATAAATAAAAATTCGTCTTTTTTCGAAAGTCCTTTTTAATTAAATTTCGAGACCCGTTTCGAGAATTTACAATACTGACCGACTCTTGTTAATTTGATGTTTAACAATTTGATAACTTTTACGTTTGTTCTCGATTATCGACCGATGATTAGAATAATTATTGTAAATTCTCGAAACGCGTCTCGAAATTTAATTAAAAATGATTTTTATTTATAATTATTACATAACTTCTAAATACTATTGGAAAGATGATTTTTGGTATAAATTAATAAAGCTTGGTCTTCTTGTGTAAATTTGTAAAATTTATAATACAACTTTTAAACAAGACCTTAACATTTGTTATTCTTTGCTTATTGTAATCATCTGAATAGCTTCAATAAAGCGAAACACAGTGTCATGGTTAGTAACAAAGAACACTGTCATGATGGTAATTTAATTTATATATTACAGGGTGGCCACTTGCTATAAATTCATAAAAAATCATAAATTTTGAAAATTGCCATAAAAATCATAAATTTTACGACTTGGCCATAAAATATCATAAATTTTAGTTAAAATTAAATAATTTAAAACACTTAAATTATTTTTAGTAACCGAACCCATGCTCATCCCATGATCAAATTTGGTAAAAATTATATCTTATATACAGGGTGTCACCGTGACCGTGGAGAACCTTTGAGGTGGTGGATAAAGGACACTTTTCTAAGACAAATTTTCAAATAAAATTTTTGCCCAAGTCCAAACCCTTGGGGGGTACCTCCCTTTAAAGCAATTTTTTGAATTTCTGATTTCAAACGGCCATAGCTCCCATATTATTGATTTTTTAAGGTTAACGGATTAGAACTTTTTTAAAGATCATTCGCTTGTCTACAAATTAGGTTATAACCCCTTATCGTCTAGAATCAACAGATTTCGAGTTATAAATTAAATTAAGGGAAAAAATGTTTAAAAAATTCAGGTTTTTTTATTTTAAATTTTCTTGCGAACCCCGTATCTCTTAAACGAAACGTCTAAGAGAAAAACTAACGGCCCAAACCGGATAGGGAATTTAACGGGCTACAACTTTCGTCAAATAAATTTTTTTGGGCAACCAACCGTTTTCACAGAAACTCTGAAAATAATGAACAAGGTGTAGGTAAAAAATATAAATTCACAAAATTAATTTAATAAATGCTCAAAATGGCCTCCCTCATATTCAGCACACATGCGTGCTCTTTTCAAAACGTCAAACGCTACAATACGTTTTAACAATGTTTTAACATTAAAACAAATGCTATAAATCAAATTGAGATTTTTAGTAATTATGTGATTTTATATTTTTTACCTACACCTTGTTCATTATTTTCAGAGTTTCTGTGAAAACGGTTGGTTGCCCAAAAAAATTTATTTGACGAAAGTTGTAGCCCGTTAAATTCCCTGTCCGGTTTGGGCCGTTAGTTTTTCTCTTAGACGTTTCGTTTAAGAGATACGGGGTTCGCAAGAAAATTAAAAAAATAAAAACCTGAATTTTTTAAACATTTTTTCCCTTAATTTAATTTATAACCCGAAATCCGTTGATTCTAGACGATAAGGGGTTATAACCTAATTTGTAGACAAGCGAATGATCTTTAAAAAAGTTCTAATCCATTAACCTTAAAAAATCAATAATATCGGAGCTATGGCCGTTTGAAATCAGAAATTCAAAAAATTGCTTTAAAGGGAGGTACCCCCCAGGGTTTGGACTTGGGCAAAAATTTTATTTGAAAATTTGTCTTAGAAAAGTGTCCTTTATCACCACCTCAAAGGTTCTCCACGGTCACGGGGACACCCTGTATAAAAATTTATGTAATTGTTATTGACAAATTTTTTGCATTTCTTTCTTCATTTTTTACCCACAAATCTGTGGGGTTCTGAAAATATTTTCTTCATTTTTTACCCACAAATTTGTGGGTTTCTGAAAATATTTTCTTCATTTTTTTACCCACAAATTTGTGGGTAAACCGGTGAAAGGGTTAAGTATTCATAATTATTTTATTTAGGGCCGCGATTATAAAGGACAAATATTTGTCCTAAAATTTGTAAGATTCCTCAAAAATTGCTTTACTACAACACGGTTTTGCTATAAATATAAAATTTTAAACAACAAAACACGTGTTTGCAGGGCCGGGCCGGACTGAAAATATTGAATATTTTTTAAAATAAAATGATTTTATTTTTTTAAGTTTAAGAATTTTTAATAGGGAAAATTATATTTTTATTATTTATAAAATGATCTATTTTTGATGTCCCAATTTATACCCAGGCAATTTTTAATTGATTCGATTGGCAAATTAAGGATTGCTCCCCCCTAAAAAAAGTTGGTTGAGCACGTCCCTGACTATTACTGCAAAGTCAGGGTAATTCACGAAACTGGTTTCTTTTTAGCTTGAAATATGCACACATTTTTTTGTAAATTGTCTGGATGGGGCGAGGTATAAAGGGATTTCCCCCCTCGGGGTGCGGCCATAAATTTGCCATAAATTTTTGTATCGAGTGCCATAAATTTGCCATAACATAAATTTTTGTATCGCGTGCCATAAATTTGCCATAAATTTTTGTATCGAGTGTCATAAATTTGCCATACATTTTTGCTTTGAGTGCCATAAATTCATAAATAAATGTTACTTATTGCTAGTGGCCGGCCTGATATTAATAATTGTTACAAATTTACCAATCTTCAATTTATTTCAACTTCAATAGTAAGTATTTTTATTAACTTGATTGTTTACAATGTTTCATTTAATTAAATATTTTTAATAAGTTAAAAAGTTAAAGATTCAAATATCAATATTAGAATAAATAATAGTAAAATACGAGGGCGGATTATTAAGTCCTTAGAATGAGAAAGTAAAAACAATTTTTTTGGGAAAATTTCATTTTATTTTTCAATATAGTCTCCTTTTAGGTCGACACACTTGATCCAACGCGGTTCAAGTTTTTGGATGCCATCGGTAAAGTAAGATTTCTCAAACTCTCCAAAATAAGCATTTGTTGCATCTATCACTTCTTCATTTGACGTAAATCTTCTTCCTCCGAGCCATTTCTTCAAGTTTGGAAACAAGTAGAAATCACTAGGAGCTAAATCTGGTGAATATGGTGGATGTGGAAGCAATTCGTAGCTTAATTCATGCAATTTTGCCATTGCAATTCTTGATGTGTGAGCTGGTGCATTGTCGTGATGAAACAGGATTTTTTTCTTGTTTAAATGAGGTCTTTTTTCTTGGATAGCAGTATTTAATTTGTCCAATAATTCAGCATAGTATTTCCCTGTTATTGTTTTTCCTTTCTGGAGGAAGTCAATTAACACTATTCCATGAGCATCCCAAAAAACAGTTGCCATAACCTTTCCAGCTGATGGAACTGTCCTTGCTTTCTTTGGAGCACTTTCACCAGCTTCCATCCATTGTTTTGATTGTTCTTTCGTTTCTGGGGTATAGTAGTGAATCCATGTTTCATCGACGGTTATTAATCGGCGCAAAAATTCTTTGGGATTACGCTGAAATAATTCCAAACTTTGCTTTGAAAGATCCATTCGAATGCGTTTCTGATCGTTTGAAAGCAAACGCGGCACCCATTTCGCAGACAACTTTTTCATATGCAGTGTTTTATGTAAAACATCCCAAACACTTTTATACGTTATTCCACATAAGTCAGCTAGCTCACGCAATTTCACTCTTCGATCATTTAATACAGTATGATGGATTTTTTTGACAATGGCTGGAGTAACAACGTCTTTTGGACGTCCTGGCCTTTGTTCATCACTTGTGCTTTTACGACCACGTTTAAATTCATTATACCAATTATAAACAGTTGCAGTCGACGGAGCAGATTCACCCAACACTGAGTTCATATCAGTAACTATTTCTGAAGGCGTTAAGCCTTTGAGATACAAGTACTTGATAACCGCACGATTTTCGTTTTTCTCCATTTTAGCAAATTTATACAAATTGTTCACTTTAAATGACTATCAAAATTCAACGATTTGACATAAATGGATGAAATTAGAAACTTTAACTTTCCAAGGTTAGTACTTCTCAAAAATAACACTAAATTGGCCAGAGTGGTGACATCTCTGTTTCATTCTAAGTACTTAATAATCCGCCCTCGTATACTAAATATTTATAAAAGCCGCTCTAAAACAATGCTTTTCCATACCGACAAGCAGGATTATTGTCAACCAGTGACGTCATGCGCAACGTCGCACAGTGGGGTATTTGGCCTCAAAATGTGGCATAAAATACAAAAATCAAATGCTACATGCATATTCTCTATTATGATTTTTGTAAACTACACTATCTTGGGCACCATTATGTGAATTTATAGGAACATTACTCGTTCCAACTTTCCACAACATCGTCAAGAATGCTAAGAATTTGTTGAGGGCGGTGGGTTAACACATTCTTTTCAAAGATTATTTTTGCTAGAAATCGTTATAAATTGTAACTTTTACTTATGGAAACAAGAAGTTCAAATATCTCACATAAAGTCTGTAATAATTGATCTTTAAATAAATATGGTTACAATCATATTATAATGCATTGTATTAATTTTTGTAAAAGATTATCAGAAAAAAAGAAGATTTGAATATGAATTGAGGTCGATAGAGTTACTATGTTTTTTTTACGGATAAGACTGATACTTGAGACTTTAAAATAAAATTTATTTGCCTGCTCAGCTTTGCTCCATTCTTTTTAATTCGCGTTTTACTTGGAGAACTTAAAAAATTTTAAGTCACCCTATATGTTTTTATCAAATTATTCGGATTATACTTATTTATATTTACCAAGTTAAAAATTTTCCTATATATAATAAATTATAATATTATAACAAACAAAAGAGAATTACCCAAAAAAAACCTTCGATACTTATCTCAGCAGGTATTACATTTATTAAAACCCCCTACTGACCAAGTCATTGATGATCATAAACAGATTTCCGAGAGTGACGATACGATGCGATCGATGAATGATGACGAAGAAGATGACCAAGACATTATTTAAAATGTTTGCTTTAGTTTTACTTTTAACGCTATTACTTGAAAAATAAATATAAAAAATATTAACTACTTCTCTTCTGAATTTTTTAATTCGTATCCATTAAATATTTGTTGTATTGTGATATATCTTCCAAAAACTATTTCTGTGTTTTTTGCTGATGATGTTAATTTTTCAAAGTTTTTCAAATAAATTCATTTTCTTAATAAATAAAAGCAATTATGCGGACAGACAGACGGACAGACGCGGAGCCAGATCATAAGGCTTCTTGCTATACTTTGTATAGAAGTCTAACAAGAAGAAAATTTCTATAAAAAATGTCCGCACAATTTAAGAAGCTTCAAAGTAGAGCTTCCTTTGCTTGAAATACATTCACGACAGTATGCTAATAATGTGCTCCATGCACAACCAACATTTAAAAATTTTACAGAAATATCTGGGTTTTAGGTAAAACTTGGGTTTTTCTTCGTTTACAATATTTGCAATATCCTCGTTTAGTGCTGTGAGCTGGTTTCGAGTAAATTTTTCGCATAAAATTCAATTTTTGGATTTCTACAGAAAGTTACTCGAACACACGGGTGGGGTCTATCAGGACATTTTATTTTTTTGCGAAAAAATGGTAATTTTTACATTTTGCACAATTTGATTATATTATGTCGTTGAACATTTTTGAAAGGTATACAGAAGTTCACAAACGTAAACTTCTTTTTTTCAAAGTTACAGCGATGTTTGTGTATTGCGTGGCCTCACAGGCCCCACCCGTGTGCCGGAGGGTTAAATGATAGCAATATAGCTGAAATAGAAATTTGTTTAAATATATGTACATATTTTGCCAAAAAAATACAGTGACTCCCAGTCGTATTCGTACAGCAGCGTAAATTTTTAATAAATTTCAATAACGCCCAAGTTTAGTATTTTTTTACAGATTTTTTTTACTTTTCAATATAAAATCTATTAAATTACACAATGCGTTTATTTTTTACTTCATTTCCAAGCCTAGATTTATATTATGCGCCGTTATCTAAAACTACTTGTAAATTAATATCACAGTCGTATCCGTACAGCAGCTATAAATTCGATTTTAATACAGAAATTAAACAATCAAATGCATTTTTTAAGTTTGTTGCATTCGTTAATACATGTGCTATTACAAAAGGTTGTGTTTTTTTTTTAATTTTTTAATATGGGCCGAAAGCAAACGGATAATTCAATCAAATTCCTAAATTTATTATTTCGCATCATAAAGATGAAAAATCTTCGAACCAAATTAGCAAAATTGTTCCAAGAAATCCTTCAACGGTTCAGTATAATATTAAAAAGATTTAAATGTTAGAATAGAGTGGAAAATTTGCCGAGAAATGCCAAAAGAAAGCTACTTTGTGTGAGAGAAGGAAGGTTAATATTGAAAGAAGTAAAGAAACACCCAAAAACTAGTGCTCCAAAACTAGGTACCAAACTTAAAACTGAATTAAATAAGTATGTATGATCAGAAACTGTTTAATTTACTATGATCTAATAGTAGAGTAGCTCGGAAAAAGCCCTGGATAAACGAAAGAAATCTAAAGAAACTTATTCAGTTTGCTAAAACATATAAAAACAAATATTTAGATTTGGAAAAGGGTATTATTTACTGGTGAGAGCAAGCTTCACGTGTTCGGTTCAGATGGACGAAGAATGGTGTGGAGAAAACCAAATGAAGCTGTAAAAAAAGAGAACTTACAGCCCACAGTCAAACATGGGCCTGGGGTTAGAAATCAAGAATCTATTGATGGGACAATGGACAAATTACAATACATAAACATTTAAAATTCTAATGTTCATGAAAGTTCAGTTCGTTTAGGCATCAGAAACAATTTGATATGTTATCAATATGATGATCCTAAGCACCAAGCTGAACTAACAAGAACATGGTTGCTATAACTGCCCTAAAGTAATGGAAACAACTCCCCAGTCTCCAGATATTTACCAGACAAAGAATTTATGGCATGAGTTGGAAAAATGGATTCATTAATTTCAAATTTCCAACGTAAAACAGCAGAAATAGAAGATTGAGGAAGAAGGGGAAAAACTTGGACCTAATATAGCCGAAAAATTAGTGAAATCGATGCCAAATAGACTTTCGGAAATCATTAAAAGTAAATAATACCCAACTAAATATTAAATTGTATATAGTAATTGTCAAAATAAATTAAATATATAATGGTTTCTTTAGTGTACGAATATGAGTGTGAGGTGAATTTTATAGTTGTTTTTGTATTTTCCGATATTCAGTAAAAAAATATACAAAAATTAAGTTTAAATGAATTAATTATATGAAGTACGGAATATTTTCAACATTTTAATAATAAATAAGTAACGAGAAATTGTTTAATACCGTGATGATTTAAAAAAATAAGAGCATGTACTGGTATACATACGACTGGGAGTCACTGTAATTTTCACTCCTTCATAAAAAATGCCAACTTCCGCGAAGAATTCGGTAAGAAACTCAGGGTTCCGACAAGACGATATTTAGTAAGTTAAAGTACGAACAATTACCTAACGAAATCCGTCGAAAAATCGTAGAAGACAAGTGACTCAAAAAAGTCTCCATACGGCACCATTTTTTGCTCTTTAAATTACAATTACTCCGGTTTTTATTCCTTTTTTAATGACGAAATATGATAATTTGTAAATCTATACATTCATACATACTTTAAAGAAAATAATTCTAAAAAAATCCCCTCATTAGTAAGAAAAATTTAAACAAATAAAATAAATCAGCAAAATCTAATTAAAAAAAGTCTCCGTACGCAAATGCATATAGAAGACGTTTCTAGTAATAGAAACTTGATAAGCACTTAGAAAATGTGCAACGTTTTATCGTGCATTAGAATGATATCATTAAATTATGCACCTAATTTTTTTATGTCATCTTTTGAATTGGCACGTTTTACGAGCAATAATCGAAGATGAGTAAAGAAATTTCCGTTGAAGTACGTCAGATAATAATAAAATTGTATTATGAAGGCAAATCAATGGGCGAAATCGTGGAAATTATCGGGAAACCTTAAGTCAAGTGTTCAATACAAACATAATTAAAAATTATGAAGTACGGGATCCTTGAAAAGTAACCGTTCTGGACGCCCCAAGATACTATGTGATCTTACGAACCGCAATATTATACGCGAAGTGAAGAAAAACCCCAGAAAAACTGCTGCAAAAATTGGGGTTGAAATTCGTAATAAATTTAATATTAGTGTTTCTGACCAGACAATTAGAAATGTGCTCAGAAAAGGTAATTATAATAGCCGTTTTGGATGACGCACACCTCTAACTTCAAAAATTAACCCTGAAACAGTACACTTAATTTTTGTAACGTGTCCGGCACACTGGGGTCTTAGATTTAATTTAAACAAAATGAATTTTTTAATACTCTTCAACAATACAACTACCTACTACTGGTAGGATATATTATATAGTAATTTTTGGCCATTTTTGTCAAATTATTATTAGAAACTTAAATAATGGAATAAATTTTATGAAATAATTTTCAACATTTTAATATGAAAAAATTAAGTTCATTAAATTAATTGTCTATTGACATGGTTATGGAGAAGGAATACATGTAACAAAAAAAATTTTTGTGTGCTAAAAAATGTGCTGACTACCCTTAGCCAAGATTTTCAAAATTGCCGTTCACATACGTAACACAGCTTCGCTTGGTGTTGCAAACAATACGGCTTGTGGCATATTGAATAAAGAAAACTGGGTTTTCTGTCCTTTCTTTTTTGGCAGAAACCACATTTAACCTTCCAGGGTAAATTTACATCTACATTTTCGGCCTGAGGAATTTCAATTTCCAAAATTTCGGCAATTTTTTTGGCGAAGCGATGTACGTACAGTTGTTTTTTGTATTTGTCTTTATTTATCAGGTTCTGCCTAATAATGCCTATGGCAAAAATTTTGTACCCCTTCGTAACAACTAACTTGAAATTTATTGTTATTAACCCCAACATCGCTTCAAATTTAGAAATAATGTTTCAAAAATTTTATTGTTATAAATCACCAATAATTATTGACCATAAATAAAGCTAAAAAAACATTAGGAACAACTAACTTGGAGTTTATTTGTTTTATTCTACATATTTACGACGAATTGTTTACGATTTGTGACTGATTTATTAGGAAACCTAAAAATACATCATTTTAGTATCGTCAAATTTAAAAATTTAACAAAATTACATTTTTTTTTAAAGAAGACGTATTTCTAAAACTCCCTTTGATATAAATCAATAATTATTTGGCAATAAATAAAGATAATATTACATTAAACAAATTTAATGATGACCTTTAAAAATATACGTAAACGGCACACTGGGGTCTGAGATACCCATAAAAATTTATTTTAAATTATTGTACTTCACTCTATGACTAAAAGGCACCAACAGATATTCACACTTACTCAGATAACTTTGAACTTAATTTACAAGAATGTAATTAAAAAAAAAGCATTACAGCACATGTGGCATTAACTAATATGTCGGTTGGGGTCTCTGAGACCCCAGTGTACCGTTTTAGGGTTAATAAAAATTAAACACTAAAGTTTGCAACAGGACATCGAAACAAAGACATGGAGTTCTGGAATCGAGTGATTTTTACAGACGATAGTAAAATTGTGGAAAACCCTCAACGAAGTACTTAATATTAAGAATATTATTTCAACAGTCAACCATGGTAGTCGAGGTCTATTAGTTTATGGGTCTATTGCGGCATCGAATGTTGGAAATTTGCATTTTATTGATTTAATAATGGACAAGTGGGTATATTTGGACATTTTACAAAAAAATTTGAAAGATAGTGTTACAAATTGGGCCTTCCAAACAATTATATGTTCCAACAAGATCAAGATCCCAAGCACACATCAATAATTGAAGCGTGTGCTGGAACAATGATCTATGTTACATTTTAAAAACTTTCCACAAACAGCAAAAAACGTCGTAATTGCAAAAATTTTGGATTTCAGTATTTTTGAACTTTTTGCTAATCGAATATCATATGTGTCAGCATGATGAAATTCTCATAATATTATTCACTGCTAGTACCTAATTTGAAAAAATAGACAAGCTTTTTCTTTACAGTGGAACAATGATTTATGAAGCATAACATAAATCATTGTTCCACTAATAATTAAATTATAAAAGCGTTAGTAAAAATATTAATAATTTTATAATTTAAATATATCGGGTGACCGGCCGAAAACTGAACATAGGGAAATAACATGGGAAATTGATTTTTTCTAAATTCCTGCTTCCCATTATAACTGATATGAATAAAAAAAATACCAAATTAAAGAGATTTTTTTTCCGCGCCTAAAGATACCAAACACTTAATATTTTGTTTTTTAATTATTGTTAAAAAGTCGATAGTAAAATTAAGAAATAGCGCTTCTTAAAAAAATATTAGCAGGCTGGGTCTTTGCATTACGTCTAATGTGCCGCATTGCTATTGTATGAAAGCCAAATATTACAAACAAAAGTTACTTTGACAGATTAAAATTAATTTTGTTAACAATGAAGTGGTCTGTTGAAGAAAAAGTTTTCATGGTAAAATATTATTACAGCGGTAATAGTTTACGCCAAATACGTGACTTATTTTCTGTTAAATTTAATAATAGCCAAATTCCATCAATATCGGCCATACAGAATATAATTAAGAAATTTGAAGACACTGGTAATACTTCGACAAATTTAAATAAAGGTATTAACCAAAATTATTAATTGAAGTTGTCTTATCATTATTTTTTAAATAGGATATCAGAGAAACAACCATGAATTGGAAGAAACTATATTAGGTTTAATTTCTGCGAATCCAAATGCAAGCATTAGATCCATTGCAGCTGAGTGTAATGTTGGTAGAGAAAACGTTCGAACAATTTTAAAAAAGCACAAGTACCATCCTTTTAAATATCAATGTCATCAAGAAATATTTTTGTTTGACGAAGAATCCAGGCTTGTATTTTTTGAGAAAATGCAAGAACGTGCTAACAGAAACCGAAACTTTCTGAAACAAATATGTTTTACAGACGAATGTACATTTACATTAAACAATGAGCCAAATGTACAAAACCATCGCTATTGGGCTATACAAAATCCGAGACTAAATTTAATGACCGGCTCACAATATCCTCAAAAAATTAATATTTGGGCTGGCATTTATAATAACCGTGTTCTTGGTCCATTTGAAATACTTGGAAATTTAAATTCAGATATGTATTTAGATCTTCTTATAAATAATATTGGTCCTGCGTTAGACGAAATAGCTTCTGAACACCATGAGGTCTGGTTTCAGCAAGACGGTTGTCCAGCACATTTTGGGGTAAACGTTAGAGATTATTTAAACCAAGCATATCCAAATCGATGGATTGGTCGTGGTGGTGTTATAAACTGGCCAGCCCGATCTCCTGATCTGGCACCGTGTGACTTCTTTTTGTGGGGTCATATTAAAAGCAAAATTTATAAAACTCGTCACCCAAATATTGATTCTTTGAGGAACGCGATCTTTGCAGAATGCAATCAAATTACTGCTAGACAGCTAGCAAATGTAAGAGAATCATTTTATAATAGATTGGGTTACTGTTTAGTACAGAATGGAGGGTTATTCGAATACTTGTTATAATATTATTATTAGGTTTGTTTCATCGACGAGTTCTCGTTAGTTCTAGAGCTATGCGCATGCTCTTTAACTAAAATCTGTTTCATCAAACGTTAAAATATGAACTGCTAGTTCTACGAACTACTAGTCCGCTGTTTCATCAGCCTAATTGTGTGTTCTAGAACAGTTCAGAATGGTTCAAATCAGTACTTGTTCAGAAGCAAGAACCAGCAAGAACTTTTAGTTCTAGACTGCCCATAATATCCCGACTGAAGACGTACTAGTACGAATACTTGTTTTAGCCGCCAATAATGCATAAAAAATTATTTTATTTTATTTATTTTAATAATAAAAATTATACTTAGATAACTTCTCGTGAATTAGATGTATGCGTGGTCCGAAATTTGATCTCAACACTAATACATTGTTATATTACGTGGTATGTTTGTAGAATTTAATTTGCTTTGTACCTTGTTTGCCGAACCAATACGGTTATGTCTCTTTATTGTGAACCATATATTGTATGCAGATTTGTAATAAATTTGTCTTTACAGGCTCTGATGAAGGCTCACATTGTAGCCGAAACTAGTTAGTCGTAAAAATTGTTTCGTTTGATTGACCCAAAAACCCACGATTAAAAACATCCTAATTGCATAATAAAAATTATTTTAACTCATTACGCAAAATACGTTTACGTCAACAAAAATGATCTTTTTAAAAACTAATAAATTTGTAGACAGACAAACGGAGTGTAATTGCTTTATTAAAAGTAAGAATACAACTGATTCATCTTGGCATTGTTTCCCACCGGAAACAACGCATCTCTTATCAGTGCATTTACCTTCTTGATAAAATGCACTCTTAACATTCTACATAATTACGTAATATTAATAGGTTTGTTTCATCGCGTACAAATTGAACAGTTCAGAACAGTTCTATAACTACCGATTCAAGTTCTAATACGCATGCGTTCGCAATAATTACTTTAGAACTAATATGAACTAGTAGTAAGAAAAAAGTGTGATGAAACGGTTTTACACTATTCGGAAAAACTCGGACGTAGGATTGACTCGGGTTTTAAGTTGACATTTATTAAAACCTAACCTAAATTTGTTTTCGCAAAACGCGCAAAACATACGTAAATGTATATTTATTTACATTCAATTCAAAAATGAGTGATTCAGATTTCAGTGATTTCGATTATGATATTGGCAATATCTCTAGTGATGATGGGGACGAGGAAATTTTGCTTGCACAATTTAACACAAAAGTGCGTAATGAGAATTTTTTAAGTACTAGTCTTATTCAGTTTAAAAATATTATTGCAAATCATTTTCAGATGAAACTGTCGTACATTACGACGATAAGACTTTTTTTGACCACTTTCGCGTGACGAGACAACTGACCACAGAAATCGCCAAAAGATATCGACTTTGTGAATATTATAATAAAGAATCGGGAAGGTTTGGAAAGATTTCAGCAATAGATCAGGTAGTGTTATTGACATTTATTTGTAAAATAAAAATTGTACTTATATTTTTATACAGGTATTGGTGTTTTTGTGGTTCATCGGACATGAAAGTGTTGGTTTTCGTGATGTTTCGGACAGATTTAATATTGCAGAAGCTTCATTGCACCGGATAATAAAACGGGTTTCAGTTTTTTTAAGTAATTTGTCTCCCGAAATAATTACTTGGCCTAACAATGAAGAAAAGCAGGATATAGAAAGTTATTTTCGAAACAAAGGGTTTCCAAACATTATAGGTGCTATAAGATGGTTGCCATTGTAGATTAGATAAGCCACAATTAGATGCTGATTCTTATATAAATAGGAAAGAATATTATTCGGTTCAAGTAAGAATTTAAAATTGTAATATTATTTAAAAGAGTAATTTGTCTACTTCCAGATGCAAGTTGTAAGTGACCACAGAAGAAAAATTAGAGATGTTTTTATTGGCTTTCCAGGATCTGTACACGATAGCCGCGTTTTTAGAAATTCGCCTTTATATGATAGCCTCGAGGAAAAATGTGGTCCATATTTTTTACTAGGAGACAGTGGTTATCCTTTAACAACAAAATTGTTGACACCTTTTAAGGATAGAGGTCAACTTAATCATCATCAAATTAACTATAACTTACTGCTTGCAAAAAATCGTTATGTTATTGAACATTGCTTTGGAATTTTAAAACAAAAATTTCGTCAACTTTACCATATAAAACTACGCAACATGGTGTATATCGTTCACTTTATAAGAGCAGCTTGTGTTCTTCATAATTTAGCACTAGATGATAATTTAGCATTAGACGAAATAGAATTAAACATCGATGCAAATATAACCCTTCTTATTCAAGGCAACTTCGAAGACGATGGGAATAATGAAGTCGAAAATCAAAACGCTTTAGCCATTAGGAATGACATAGCTTATAATCTACCATTACTAAATAATGTACAGTAATAATTTTATACTAATAAATAATGTTTATATTTTCTTTTTAAACTAATTAACTAAAACAAAAATAATAAATTCCTAAAAACAATAAACAAAATATTACCCTAATAAAACTACATAATAAGGGTGTTCACGAGGGCTTCGTAGTTTCCATGATAGTTTCGTACTTGCGTATGACAGCCATGTGACATTCATACTTTAAACAACCAATCACAATTTCGGTACGACCGGTAAAAACGGTGTTTACGAGATTTTTATTTTAAGGATATGATTATGAAGCGAAACTTCCTTGATTGTGATTGGTTGTTTAAAGTATGAATGTCACATGGCTGTCATACGCAAGTACGAAACTACCATGGAAACTACGACGGCCTCGTGAACACCCTTATTATTTGAACTTAACATTTTTTTATAAAGTGGATTTTCAATTTTTAAATATTTTCCATTATGCTCAATTTTTTTTCAAGAAGTTGATTTCTCTTCTCCATTAATTCAATCTTCTTTTCTTCTTGGATTAATCTTTTCTCCTGATATGTCTTTCTGTCTTTAATTTTTTCCAAAACTGTTTTTATTCTCGATGTATTATTTCTTCTCATCTTTGTTCCTCTTTCGTCGATCATTAAAGTTTCTGTTAGGCCTCTTCCTTCAACCTCTGCAGAGGTCGAAGGAACCTCTGCAGAGGTCGAAGGAATATTCATCGGCTGCTGCGTATTTTCCCTATGATCCATGTCGTTAGGAACGCTAGCAGCGGTTGCTAGTAGTAACACTGGATTTATTTATTTTTTTCCCCAACACTTTCTCCATTTCTTCGGCGTATTCGAAAAATTTTCGCCCACGCCCTGTCGAAGTTTTATTCTCAACGTATTTTTTATAACTTCGTTCTAATACTTTCCACCTGTTCTCACACGCACTTTTTGAATATTCTTCGTTTAAAATTTTAGAGAGTTCCGTGGCAACATACCCCCACATAACTTTAAAGTTCCTTATTTTTAAGGTGCCCACTTTTCGAATTGGTACTCCAAAAGGTTGAGTTTTTCACTGGAGTTCCACCTTCTGGGTTACCATTGGAAATTGAATCATTCTGACGAACTGAGAGCAACAAAATTCCTAATTTATATTACAGTTAAAGAAAATACCCAACTTACCTTGCAGTTCGTCCATATTCAAGAAATATTTAAAATAATATTTTAGCTTTTATTAACAGAATTAATTTGAAGATGAAGAAAGTAATAGCTCGGACAACGAAAAACAAGAAGAAATTCGAAAGGAAGCAAAAAAGAAACCAAACAAAAACCAAAGGAAACGTGCCAGATTGGCGAAACAAGAAAAAGAACAACATGAAAGACAAGTAACGAAAACGCTAAGTGAAAACAGTAACGAAACAAAGGAAAAAAATTATGAAACTGAAAAAACACAAAGTGAACAAAAAATGGAAATAGGCACAAAACTGCTCGAAGCATTGTCCGAAATCAGACAGGCAATACAAGAAAAAGAAGAACTTGGAATAGAAGAAACACCAAGTAAAAGCCATACGGAAACAACAAAATGGGCGAAAGAAATACTTTCCAATGTATCGAACGCATCACATAAAGTAATGAAATTCATCAACCAAAGCAAAGAAAAACTCGAAGATAAGGAAAACGCACAAAAAAATGTTGAAGACATGAAAGAAAGCACCTTGAAACTTGTAGAATTTATACTGAAGGGCAATAACAACATACGAGGGACGGGTGAGCCTTCAGCCACCCCTCCCCCGTCCAAAGTAAACACAGCAGAGGCGGTCCCTGCCCCTGCCACCCCCGCGAACCTCCTCAAGGTCCGGGTACCCAAAGAAACAATTTCTTCCCCTCAGGAAGAGCCCAAAAAGCAGGACCCACCTAAGAAAGAATTGGCAGAGTCCAACCCGCCGAACCTCTTCAAGGTCCGGGAACCCAAGGAAACAGATTCTTCCCCTAAGGAAGAACCCACGAAGTACAGCCCACCCAGGAGGTACCAAACAGCAATGAAGAGGGCTGCCATCAGCAGCCCCCGGAGCACGCGCAAGAAATATAAAGTGAATGTCTACCCTGGAGAGGGTAGCTCATTCCTGTCAGCGGAAAGCACAAGGGCCGCCCTGACTAGCATCAGAGCGGAAGATCTTGGAATAAAAGCAGATAGGCTCTATCTGACGAAAAACAAGAGTGTCGTGGTGGAATCCTCCCACCCCTCGGTCAAGAAACTAGTAGGCAGCACTCTACTAGCGGAGAACCAATTGATGGCACGGGAGCCTTCAGCTACCTGGCCATCAATTGCTATACAGATGGTAGACAAATCCGTCTCTAAGAATCACATCATAGCGGAAATAGAAAGAAGTTTTCCCGAGGCGGTCAATATGGCCGGGAGTTCGTGGCTCAAAAGAGCCAATCCCGTACATACCAGAATAAGAACACACAACAAATGGATCCTAGAGCTTCACCCTCTGATCCATGAAGCAACAATCAAGGAAGGTAAATTCATAGTGGCTTGGAAAAGCTACCGAGTGCGGAACCACATCGGAATTGCCCGATGTTATAAATGCCAACGTTTTGGCCACACAGCCAAATTTTGCAAAGGAAATGAAACATGCGCCTTTTGCACCTCAACAGAACACGCTTCACGTGACTGTGTAGTGCAAAAGGAACTTGCTATGCATGTATGCGCCAACTGTGTCAGAGCGAAGCTCAGTGACAATAAGCACTCCACAGGATCAACCCTGTGTAAAGTATATAAGGACCGTCTTATGGCCCTTGCACAATCCATAGCAACCACTATTGACAACGAAAGAAATAACCGTGACCAATAAGATCTAATCCTAAAAACTAATAACCGTGATAAGAAATAAGGTTTGAGTGTACCCAAAAAAGTCAAATAACTATCGAAAATGAAAAATAGATTACAAATCAAGACATGAAAACCGATACTTACCAAACATTGATGAAATAAAAACGCCCACGCAATCCATTGTGGAAACCTGAAACAAACAAATCAGAAACCAACATATCAAAAATAGGCAGATTATATGTATGTAACAATATACCAAATGACACGCGGTTTGAAACCCGATTAAAAAAAAATTCATAAAAAACGACCAGAACTTGATAAAAACTCTAAGAATGATTTTATAATTGTGATGAAAACATGAACTCCCCGCCAATTTGCAGGGTCCATTTTATGATGAGGTTGGCAACAACCTCAAAATGTTTTTTATTTTATAAATAAATTAACTTCAATTGGTTCTGGCTTCTGGACAAGTACTGATTTGAACCATTCTGAACTGTTCTAAAAATCACAAGTAGGCTGATGAAACAGCGGACTAGCAGTTCGTAAAACTAGTAGTTCATATTTTAACGTTTGATGAAACAGATTTTAGTTAAAGAGCATGCGCATAGCTCTAGAACTAACGAGAACTCGTCGATGAAACAAACCTAATATAACGGCTACATAAGTGAGATAATTGTAACTCGCACTTTTGTGCTAAATTGTGCACGCATAATTTCCTCATCACTAGAGACATTGTCAATATCATCATTGAAATCATTGAAATCTGAATCACTCATTTTTTCAACTTAAATGTTTATAATTGAATGTAAATAAATGTACGTTTCTGCATGTTTTGCAATAGCAAATTTAGGTTGGGTTTAATAAAGTTCAAGATAAAACTCGAGTCAATCCGACATCCGAGTTTTCCCGAAAAATTAGGACTAAAACTGTTTCATCAAACTTTTTTCTTACGACTAGTTCTAAAGTAGTTATTGCGGACGCATGCGTATTAGAAAATTCTTAACTAGAATCGGTAGTTCTAGAACTGTTCAATTTGTTCGCGATGAAACAAACCTATTATTTGGTTACTTTCGTTCAGTATTTAATAATCCAATTGATATTTTTCTTATTCTTGGGTTTTGTTGACTAAATAAAACTACTTTTAACTTTTAATATTGGTCAACTTGTTATAATAAAATAATATTCAAATTGCGTTCTTATTATTTTTAAAATAAAAACAAATTTAAAAAGTTTAAAAACAATAGCAATGCGGCACATTAGACGTAATGCAACGACCCAGCCCGCTAATATTTTTTTAAGAAGCGCTATTTCTTAATTTTACTATCGACTTTTTAACAATAATTAAAAAACAAAATATTAAGTGTTTGGTATCTTTAGGCGCGGAAAAAAAATCTCTTTAATTTGGTATTTTTTTTATTCATATCAGTTATAATGGGAAGCAGGAATTTAGAAAAAATCAATTTCCCATGTTATTTCCCTATGTTCAGTTTTCGGCCGGTCACCCGGTATAAAAAAACATAAATAAAAAAACATAAATAAAAAAACTTATTTAGTAATTATTATTAAGAATTTAAATTAATCCACTCAAATATGCAAACATTTAGTAGGAATAATAGATAGTTGTTGTTCCACTTACGTTTGTTGGTAGCTTTTTTGCAGGAATAACTTGATTTCTTTTAGAAATATATTCTTTACCGGCATCCCTAAGGTTCTTACGTTTTACACATTTCCTCTCAGAAACATTAATTTTTCTTTTTCGCGTTTTATGTGCCATTTTTAATGCACTTGGCGGTAAAATCACGTCAGGTTCAGACGCCATCACAGACAACATAGATCATTGTTCCCTGATAAGCAAATTTAAAATAACGCCTATGTTGCTTCTAAGCGAAAGATGACATCATTAGAGATACCTATGCATTGCTAGTGCCTTATAGAACATTATTCCATATGTAACTCAATATTGCCAAAAATGTAACATAGATCATTGTTCCAGCACACGCTTCAATGGAATGGTTACTTTACCACGTGCCAAAACAGTTCCATTCACCCCCACAAAGTCCCGACTTGAATCCCATTGAGCACCTGTGGAATAAATTAAATCGGATAATTCGCAAACACGATATAACCAACAAAAATACTCTTAAGAGGGTATTACAGGAAGAATGTAGTAAAATTGGGTCAGATGTAATAAAAAATTTAGTGGAGTCGATGCCTAGATGTATGGAGGCAGTAATTAAGCCAATGGCTATTGTACGAAATTTTAAATATTAATATAAACGTTTATAGGGCCGTTTTAAATCAGCGTACGGAGACTTTTTTTAGTTCGATTATGACGAATAATTTTATTTGTTTAAATTTTTCTTGCTAGTTAGCGGATTTTTTTGAAAATATTTTCTTGAAAGTATGTCTGAATGAATGTATATATTTGCAAATTATCATATTTCGTAATAAAAAAAAATTGTAAAAAACGAAGTAATTGTAATGTAAATTGCTAAAATAGCAATTATTATATTATAATAAATTGCTAAATTGCCAGCAGTGTGGCGTTAAGCTTACACCGGCAGACTAGCGAGCGGGAAACCGTGGTTCTATACCTAGTCGCGCCGGATACTGCTGTGATCTTCAAGCCCAATATAAATCTGTGGGCTATGGGGAAGGCAACGGGAAACCACCCCATTAAATTTCTTTCCCTAGTTAAGTCATCTTGACTTCGGTCAAGTTGATAACCAACGTTCGCTGAGCGGATACGGTACTTTAAGAAGAAGATAATGTAAACATCATTTAATAATACAAATCCATAAACACTTATACAATCTGTAGTACCATAAAAAGTGCCATATTTTTTAATCGAATTTTTAAAAATTCACATCACTTGCACATAGCCTTCGATTTTGCATGTCGAAACCTGTTCGCGAACATCGACCTAGCTAGGGTCAGCTAGGGTAATAAAATTACACCAGTGAACCAATGGTAGGAGGAGAGGTAGATTCTCCCCCCAGTCGGTGAACTGCATTTTTAATTGTTAGACAAGCTCTCGAAGTGAAAGGAGGTGCGAAAACCTCGTAAGACAAAGTGTTGTGTACAAATCGTTTACAGCGGAAATTAAGTTAAAAATATCTACCGATTCCCTATCTGGGATTAATTATATTGAAACGTACATTCAATTTACGGGTTGGAAAAATATCTCGACACCGATTGAAAATTCGCGAGCGGTGAACTCGATTATTAAGTACGAAGTATGTGTTATGCATACTGGTCGAGCAATCTGTACTTCAGGTTGCGAAATTGATAGTTATGGAAGGTGTTAATTAGTTTGGAAATTCAAAGAATCCTGAGGGCAGCGTGTTGTTCCATTTTGCGTTCTTATCGTCTCGTTGATTGTCGCCTGAAAAGGGGATCTCCGTTCGACAACTGTCTCTTTCAGAAGCCGTGGGAGCCGCAAACAACGCCGTTAAGAGCGCGCTGCGGAAAGAGAGAGAGAGGAAATGATGTTGAAAGAAGCCTCTAATCTTTTGTATAGTGTATTTCAAATTAATTGGAATTAAAAAAAGTCTAGCATCAAATTACGTTGTTATAAAAACATACAAACTATGCAAGGAAAAATAATATAAGAGATAAGATTATCGCGCCAACGAAAGCCCGCATTTCATACTCCACGTGGAGTAGTGTAGTTCTAATTGGTTAATATTTATAATAAGGACTTATTATTGGATAATATTTCACTAAGCACCTAACTCCTACACTGTATAGCAATTACTGTACACCTGGTACACGCGTTCACGTGGAGTCGCAAAGAGAATTTTCGTAATAGAAATATTATCCAATAATAAGTCCTTATTATAAATATTAACCAATTAGAACTACACTACTCCACGTGGAGTATGAAATGCGGGCTTTCGTTGGCGCGATAATCTTATCTCTTATATTATTTTTCCTTGCATAGTTTGTATGTTTTTATAACAACGTAATTTGATGCTAGACTTTTTTTAATTCCAATTAATTTGAAATACACTATACAAATTTAAAAAACTAAACGTCGTATCAATGTAATTCTTTTTTTATATTAATAAGGAAAGACTATTGAAGGCAATAACCAATTTTGAGCGCTTTAAATTAAAAGTAAATAGGTTAATTTAATTTATGAAAAAGGACAATTTTGAATTTTTATGACAACCGATCTTAATGAAACTTCGTTATTGCCTTCTGCTGATCGTTATAAGGACAAAACCTGATTTTGAAGCGATTTCATCATCAATTATAGAAAACTTGTACAAAACTTGTAAATCAAAAAGTGCCTTTAGTGGAGTTTTAAACTATATAAAATCAACTTAAGGGGGCTAACTACTGTGAACAGTCGTTTTCAAGCTGATATTTAGGAATTAAATTTGAGAAAACTGTTACAGCTATTGAACTAAAATTTAGGATACTTATTTATTCACATTTAAACTAACACCTGAAATTTTTGTAAAGCTTTTTATTGATAATAATTGTGCAAGGTACAGATCGACACGCAACTCATGTTTCGAAATGACGCGCCCATCGGGCGCATCGAGATCGACCGATCCAGTTATCTTAAATAAATGAATTTTTTAAATTCTTGTTCTATATGACTGTGGCTCCAGTTGGAACCTCGAAAATTTAATTTAAACAAAAAATGACAAAATGGCGAGGATTTAAAAAAAAACTTTGATTTTTACAACAAAATATTTACTTTTCACAGCCTGCAAAATGGTAATTTTAAATATATTTTGGATATTTTAGGTTCTGACTGGAGCCTGAAATATATTCTAAATGCCTACAAAAAATCAAGTTAATCAGCCAAGTAGTTTGTTTGGAACACGTGTGGCCCGTCCTGAGAAATGTAGTTCTGAGATACCCCTTAGTGCACGAAGGGTTCAAGGGTTCCCTTAGATACGGCGCAAATAATTTTTTTAAATTTTTTAAATCTACAAAAGATTAGAGGCTTCTTTCAACATAATATCTACTGCTTCCCTCTTTCTCTTTCCGCAGCGCGCTCTTAAGAAGGTATTCTAGTCTACAGGCATGAATTTTAGGTATTTTTTCAAGTGCAATAAAGAAATACCAAACAATATTTTTACTATCCATTTTTTTTACCACATTTTTACTGTTTGAAGAATACATAAAAAAAATCAAATGAAAATATTTTAAATTTAAAAAGTTACAAGCTGATAAAATGGGGGATCTCAAAAAGATGGCGCGTCCTGGTTGACATGATTCCAACCCTCCTAGTAATCCGAAATCAAAAAACAAAATAGATTCTTAATCAAAACTAATGCCGCTATCGTCCGAACCAGGGAGAAGTAAAAAAAAACTTTTTTCGCAAAATGGCGGCTGTTTGTAATAAAAAGACATTTTTTTACCAGTTTTTTTTTACTTTTCCGAATTTTTTAAAAATAGTAAAAATTGAAATTTTGTTATAATTCTAGTTCGGACGATAGAAGGATGTATAGAGAAGGTTCACACCAAATTTCTAGTAAATCGGTCCAGTAGAACTTGAGATTTCATGTCAACCGTCTCGAAAAAGGTACCTAATATCGAGAATATCGCGTTTAAATATTCGCGCAGTCAGTCATACAATGGTACTTTATACTTACATTTTTTCTATTATATTCTTTCTAATAGCTATTTCTCCAAAAATAATTTGAATTTTGAAAAATCGGGGGACGGTCCCCTAACTGTGGTAACTCCAAATAAATTGAAAATTTCCTATTGCAAAGAGGAAGGTTTATATAGTATACTGTAAAAATTTCACTTGCGAAAGTATACATAAAATTTCGAGAAAAATCAATTTTAAAATAGCATAATTTTGCATGTAAAATGCATGTCGAAGCCACGCCCATAGCCGAGGTTATAAATATATGTTACGGTCGCTCCATGCGGAGTGCATTTACCAGTCTACTGCCGTGCTTATAACATCGCTAGCACGGTCGCCAAACTGAATAAAAAAACTGTTCTGTTCAGAACCACAAATATTTTAAGAACAAGGTCTCTAAATAAACATAAAAAACTATGGGGAAAACCTAGGCCTTGCGGGGCTAAAGCCCCGCGGCCGGTTTTGATGGTGCAAATTACTTTTTTGGGTGGATCTGGCACGGCCAGAATTGGGCGCATCAAAAAACCTACCCTACGCCCCTCCGGGGCTCCGGGCGGTTTTTCAATCGCGTACGCAGCTCCGCGGCAGAGCTAAACATACGAGAAGGCGCCACCCATCAAGCAAACCGGGATGAAGGCAACCGGGATTTTAAACCCCCAAAAAATCGCGTAAAATCAAAAAATAATCGATGTTACATGTACGAGAGACGAGCTGCATCTGCCGGTGCGAAATACTCTAAGTGTTAGGGTCATTCATATTGCACGTATCGTCCACAGAATGAGCGGCGCGCGGGAATCTCGTTAATTTTATATGTAAATTTGCAAACTTCAAATTCGATTTACTCAAAATTTTGATAATACTTTCGCAGGTTTAAATTATATCAGTATACTATGTATATAAACGTTCCTCTTTGCAATAGGAACTTTTCAACTTATTTGGAGTTACCACAGTTAGGGGACCGTACCCAAAACGTTTTAAAGACATATTCTTAAAGGTTTAAGCTTTGAAAATATGAAAAAAAAATCGAATTTTTCAATATTCTAGACTAGAATACCCCCTTAAGGTATCTGATATTTTACTCGACCGTGTAAGTTGGCTTCCTGTAAACGGTCTTTTACCGTACTCGTAGAAATCGGATTTTCGCGACCCAAATTGAAATCATAAGCAATTTCGGGTGCAGTTAACCTTCTATTCCGTTTGCGAATTAACTTAATTCGTTCGTCATCTGCGCTGGAGGTTGATCTTGACGGCGTGGGCGATTTCGATCTTCGAAAGTATCACGTTCTTTGAATTGCCAAATGAACGGTAGATCTTTTTAACTTTTCGGAAATTTTTCGAAATGAATATCCTTCTTTATGTAAAGTAACCATCGCAGATCGATTTTGAACACTTAACGGCTTTCCCTTAGGCATTTCTATTAAAAAATGTCACTAAAACAACACTAAATTAAAACACGCAAAGATTAAAAACTGTCTTTACAATGAAATCTAAAACGATAATGACAAATTTTGTATTATAAAAATACCTCTACAAAGTGAATCTGGTCAATATTTTGAACATTTGTGCTTACGACGCGTCGTGATGGAATTTTGAAAGCTTCAATTTTATGATATTTTTATTTCAGTTTTATTAGCATAAAACTTGATTTATATTATATTTAAATTATAAAATATAGATAAATTTGACTGTGTTGTTGCAAACTTAGGAGCTTCTTTTTCCGATACCAAACTAAACAATTAGGTAAAACTTCCTATCGTCCTTGTGTAATAATTCAATACTAGTTGTAATGGTGATATAGGACAGACAAAATGAAACACTCGTTTACCCTATTGTCGACGTTTCGCCGCCACTCACGGCTTCATCAAGACTGTAGAACAACAACTTGCCACCACACCAGCAAAGAGAGCCGTGCAAGCTAACATCTGTGCTAACATCATCGGAACAATTTTGCCTGTCCTATATCCCCATTACAACTAGTATTTAATTAAACTAAACAATTTTTTGAGTTACATCTGCTTACTTACTGGACTAGGGTAGATGGAGAAATTGCATGTCAAATTTTAGTTATTTCCATTTTTAAATAAACTCGAAATAAAAATTATAAATTTTTTCATTTTCAGAGTGGAAAAGATCTACCATGTAAAAACAGTTATAGACAAGGAACAATCGATTAGGATTTTTATTATCGCTAGGAGAGGCCATCGAAGGATGGAGCTTAGGTCATAAGGCCAGCAACCTTCCACGTGCAAGACTTTCAACGCCAAAAACCTGGTACCATGCCTCGGAATTTGGACAGGAAAAAAGACGAGGAGAAATGGAAACTACATGTAAATAAGGTTAGTTAGTTACATTTAATTTTTGGCGACTGCAAATTCACAACGCACTTTGCAGATATCGCTATTTGATCTGAAATGGTTTTCACTATGAAGTACTTGTGCAAATTGATTCACGTTGTTAATCATAAACTTGCATGTAAAAATATTAAAAATGTATAAATTGGCATCTACAGGTTGCTAATATCTAACATAAAATTAGACGCTGCTTATTACGATCACGGATAATGAGATCAATCTGGTATTCAGATCACACTTGCGAAAAACGGGACGGCCCCATATAATGCATAGTGATCAAAATGCGGTTTACGCGATCAAATTTTTGTTAAAATGCTTATAATACAGGAAAGCGTTGGAAATTTTACGGCGAGGTATTCCGATTTTCAGACGTATTATAAATTTAAACTTTATAAACAATTTAACTCGCGAAAATTAAGCGGCGTCTACTGTATATATTAAGAGATTATGCTTGTACAATTATGATTAATACTGTATTACACCATGTATTACACTACATGGCCCAACTATCGCCGGCCATCTAGAATTAAATTTGCGCCTCCGCGGTATAGTCACTACATAATTTCCGATTGCAGAGTTTTGAGCTTAATTATTATATACCGATGATGGATGTATCTATTTCTTTCTTCATGAAATATCGCCTTGATTGCCGACAGAACAAACTGTCCAGGTTATAAAGGTTATGTTTAAATTAGGTATTATTCTAAATTATTTAAACAACAATTTTTAAATTCAATTTATAAATTTATATTACAATCAATAATAACTTTTTAGAGCGCCGTGCCTGTATTCAGATGTTGGCTACCTCTCTCCTATGTATTTATGTGTTGTGCGTTTATTTAGCCCATAAATAGGGGACCTACTGCTAACGCGGGCGTTAAGTAACTTAAAACTAAGTAAGTACAATACTACATTATGTAATCAAAGAAATCTTCGTGGTAGGTCTTGAAAATGCAAACTTTTGAGTCTGAGAAATAAGTAATCATGAAGAACACTTCTCTAGCATGGTATCGATTACTTCATTCGACTTTCTTTAAGGTAAAAGAGCGACTTCCAGTTGCTTTGTTAAGTTTGAGTTTTGAAGCACTACACAGCATAATTCACCAGGTAGCTGGGGGTGGTGGGCAACAACTTCTTGCCGTTAGGTTTATTTTTGTATCAGAACAATAAAGAACACTTCTGTACTAATTAATGTCTAACTCGCTAATCGATGATGAATAATGTCAAAATTCAGATTGCTTCTTGGGTTTATATCAGAAATTGACCTTTTATGATTTCCCATAAAAGTTTGAGTTCTTTATTCATTTTGAGAAAAGTCTCAGCATTGCGAAACATCAGATTGCTCATGTGATTTTGACCAAGTCCAAATACTTCTAGTGGTTTTTGATATTTGATCTTGTAATCATTATCTGTAAGGATACACGAATTATTCCTATAACGCCAACAATTTCTAACAGATTTTCTGATACGCAACCGTTGCACGAATATTTTAATTGCTTTGGAGCTATTCTGACCGTTCTGGTAACATTAGCTTATTTTCTTAACCCTATCGGTAGTTAAAGACCTGAACTCTAGCATCCCAGTTGCAGAAATCCTGTCGTCCAGGGAAGACTGAGATATAGTTGCCGAGACCTTCCCGAACTCGTACTCTCCTAGCTCAACGACGAGAAGGTGCTAGAAGCAGCTCCAAGTTCAGGTTAAGACGAAGAATAAGCCCTAAACTACGACAAGGGCAATGCTTGACTGGTATTCCCACTGCAGCTGCAAAGAAGAAAAAAGTCCCGAAAGGGCACAAGAGTAGCTACAGTAGGCTAGAGTGGTATTTTCACTCCAGTCGAAAGAAGAAAAAAGTCCCGAAAGGGCAGAAACAGGGCTAGACAACATCGCATTAAGTGGCTGAAGAAATACCGAGAGGTGAATCCGGCTCTCACCGGAGAAGGGTTTTAGTCATTAAAAATCTGAGACTACCAACCTACATTGGGGTGGTGTCTTTAAAAGGCTTCACCTGCATTGCAAGAAAAATCTATTGGTAGTTGATCGATTGGAGTGATGCATTATCGTTGGGGTGGTCCGTAACAACTTCTTGTTAATAGAATTGGGCAGCATTTTAGTGGAATGTATTTCTTGCAGCAAAACAAAAAGCACCTTTGTTATATAGGTTGAGGTCTCGGTCATGAATCGATGGTGATTAATGTTGCAATAAAAATTCCCCATAAATGTAACAAATCCGATTGTTTCTTTGGTTTGTCAGCAATTGACCTTTTATGATTAATCACAAATGTGAATGTTTTATTCATTTCAGAAAAGACCCCAAAATTGCGTATCAGATTGCCTACGTGATGCACCCCGAATACTTCTGCAAACCCAAGAATTTCTTCCTATTTTGTAAGCATATTCGTCTCCTTCATGTAAAGTACAAGTTCCAAGAAATCGTTTCTTACATATGAAGGTTAGCAAGACATAACATATAAATTTTACTCTTACAAGAACGGAAGCTGTTAATCCTATCAGAGGGTGGCGTTGTTAAAAACGCTGAACAAGAAATCTCGAAAACTTTTCCTCAAGAAGTACCTTTATCTATTTTATTTATCGACTAATTTTCCCCTGGCTACTCCACATTTATTGTCTCGTGAATTTCGTTTTCTAATTGGTGGAGTGGGGTACACTTGAGGAATTTCGTTGGGAATTTTTTTTACAATTTCACTCAACAACTCCTCAAAATGTACGTTGATAAGAAAAAATTATAATATATAGATATTTTTGTAAATATTAATTTACTATTTAAGTTTATTATTAAAAACAAAACTTACTGGAAAGGAATGATATTTAAAAAATGCTGCACTATAATTTCAGACAAATAAGATTGGTATCTAAGACTATCCAGTTGATTTTTTATTTTATACATGCAGTGTATTGCCCTCCCAGTAATTGTTTTTTTTCCAAAAGATCAGACAACTGTAGGTTTAACGTCGGATTGTTGAGCTATTTTATCAGGCAGGTTCAAATTTACATTCTAAATATAGCACACAAATACTTTATTGCCAATGTTACTTTCAGCATTGTCACAAATATTTGTATTTCTACCAATAACAAGTTGATCGGCCGAAGTAGATGGCAATGTATTTGCCAACAAAGTCAATAAGCTGAAATTTAATAAGAAAACTTAAAAATATTGCATTTGTAAAGAGATATAACAGTGAATAATATGGAAATGCAATTTAGTATTAAAGCAATAAAGTACGTATCAAATCTGTGATTAGTGTTTGTTTGATCCAAATCGTATTAAAAATATTGAATATTTTGTTTGCGCGAACAGTTTTTGTCACATACTTCACAAATGTACCGTTTATCACCGGTATGCGTTCTGAAATGCACTCCTGGTGGCACTTCACAAATTAATTGTCTTCTAAAATGATAAACGTGGTGTAGGTAGGCTTTATATGCAATTATATAGTTTTTCAATACTTACGGGCTTATTTCAATTTCGGATGATAAACGTTTAAATTTAGATTTTAGTTTCAAACGTGTTTCTAGGACAGGCACGTGCTCTTTGAAATCGGCGTTGTCCTCTTGAACCAATTTCTCGAAAATGGCAACGCTATCAATTCCATTTTCTACCAATAATTTTTTTTTTTAATATTCAATGACAAGTTATTAATTAAAAATGTTCAGTATTTGTTCTAAAGATGCATGTTATTATATTAGAGTATAGCGGCGTCGATCACATTTACGATTCCGATATTCCAAAAAAGTACTTGGACCATGGTAACATTCTGCAAACGCTGACATTTCAATCCAACACCTTATTGAACAATTTTCGTATGACACAAATTGGCTTGAAACAAATATTATTTGCAGTTTTGCTTATTAATTATAATTAACCCAACAGACTAAGATCACATGCTGGAAATAACAAGCCTTCGGCTCAACTTCGGATGAAGAAGAATAATTTTGAATTGTAGTTAGCTACTTATCCATTTCTTCCAGCTTTACTTTTATGTCTTTTATATCTTGAAAACCGCTGTTGACAACTCCAGTCAATTTCTCCAGCATTTCCTTCACTTCATCAATGTTTTGTGTTTCCTTATTTTCTTGTTCCAGTAAATGTATGGTTTTGGTTGACGATTTTAATGTTTTTTTACTTCTTTGGAATATTTCGGATTCTTCAGGTATTTCAGTATTTGTTCCTTCTCCGCTCGTCTCTTCCCTTCTTCTTTTTATGTACTCTCTAATAGACGGGTCACTACCTGATCTTGGTCTATATTTCTTGTTGCCACTCATTTATTTCCTCTTTTATGTCTTTCACATCTCAAATAAAAACAATAAAAGGTACCGTATATTAAAGTTTGTTAAAAGTAAATTATACAAAAATAAATGCCAATACCTATGTAGGCAACCCAAATTGCACCAATCGCCAATTCGATTATAGATTTTTGTCAAGTTTTGTATTCTATTTTTTTGCGTGTTGCGTCAACACTCTTACCCGGTTCGACACCTCGGAGATAATCGTGTTACTTAACGCTTTGTCTTGATCTTTTAAAAGGTAAAAACAAGATATTTATTGTTATCAATAATTGACACTTTAAAAACTAACCTCAAAGTTTCGGAGATTTTTGTGTTTTGTAATGTTTGGGGTTCTATTGAATTAAGGGTCGTTCTCATGGGGTCACTTTGGGTCACTTGGTATATAATTAATAAGTCATTTGAAGTACTATGTACATCTTATATTTTATTCTCTTTGTACACTATTTATACACTTTACATTATAACTAACGATTCACTCTACATCCTAAGACAGCTCGATCAGCACTGCCCCATACATCTTCTGCCATGCTTACATTGATACTGTTACACTAAGACTGCTATCATACGACTGCTACTCTGATACTAACGTTCCTCATTCATACTACGTTCATACTACCAATCTTGCATGCTCATCAAATAATATTAATGCTTATTACTAATTTGTTCCAACTAAAGGTGGACACACGCTACATCTCCCTTCGGCGAATAAAAGAATTTATCTCCTTTGGAATTTAAATTCTTTTGTTCTTACATATGCCTTGAGATAATTGTTTACGTAGAGTTGGGTGTAAACTCTCCACCTCTCTTTTTTTTTTTTTTTCGAAGTTGTTAATACTACATTACAACTTAAAGCTACTTAACCCATAACCTATTGGTGTTATATTAAATTACTAGTTTACTAATTACCAAAATTTAATTTAAAAATTAAAAGTTTAAAAATTACTAATTAAAAGACCGGTTCAATTACTTAAATAATATAAAACATACACCTAATAATGGCATACATACATTGCATTAAAAGAAATCTTAACCTAGCATTACATTGGATATAAACAAACTTAAACTCGGAAATATGATATTATTACTCAAGTTTTATTTACAGATTTTCCTTATTTAACATCTACAAATAAATTCAAATTAAAATATTAGTTTTTTATACTATTTGATTATTTAAAATTTTCATTATTACATAAACTAAAACCCTCTTATAAATATAACCATAATTATTAAATTAAAAAATTTTATTTTTCTTTTCTTTGAAAATTTTTTGAACACTTAATATTTCGTCTTTTACTCAAACTTCTTAATAAATTTGCTTTTTTTGTTACATCTTTCAATTGACTTTTATTAAATTTGATTTTTGTATCATCTTTTAATTAAACTTTTTAATAAATTTGATTTTTCTTTCATCATTTAATTGAACTTTTTAATAAATTTGATTATTATTGTTTCATCTTTTAATTGATTTTTACTCAATTTGCTTTTCTGTGATGGATAGTTTTTTACTTTATTTATTTTGATGTCGATTACTTAAAAATTTGAACTTTTATGTCGTATTACGTATTAATTTACTGTAATTTTGTATTTACTGTCGATACCTGTCGAATATTTTAATATAATAATATTATCGTTGTAATATTATTCTCATTTTAATATTATTATCGTTTCAATATTATTCAGTATTATTTGGAAGGCACATGCGTCTCTATTTATAATCTTTGCACTCCTTTTACTTTAATTATATTTACTTATTTGTGTTCCAGGCCTGGGCACAGAGGAGTTGCTTTTTATTTTATTATAGCGCTTTATTTATTATATAATTATTCACTTATTATTATTATTAATTATCGATCGATCGACTTCCGGAATATTTTCTTTTTTACCAATTTAACTATTACTTTTTCCGGAATTTTAGCTCATTTACATAGAATATTCCAAGACCTTCAATAGAACATCTCGTGTTGCCATCGATTAGGTTTTTGGATCTATATGAATAGCTTTTAGAGACTGTATATATATTTTTTAATGTATTACTGTTTATTATGATGTGCTCCATTTTTCTTAAGGTTTACAATAACAATTCTACGCTGTCCTCTGGTTTCTCAAATATTCTTGCAAGTTTCGGTTATCGCGAGACCTATCCTTTTTAGAAATATTTGAATTCGGTGATTTTACTTCCGTGTACAACCATTGTTATTAATTCCATAAACAGCAGATTTATGAAATCATAGTAATATTGTACAATTATTGCTGTGAATTCTGCGTCGACTCAGAAAATCATAACAATACTGTTCAATTTATCGGTACATTTGTACTACCTTTAATTAGGAACTATTTGATCTTTTTCGTAGAATTATTTTTCAATATCTTTCAACGAGGCACAAAGTGCTGAACACGCTGAACAAGATTTGAATTTTTAGCTTACATTGAAGCTCTATTTACGTACTGAATTTACGGATGTTTTAACAACTGAATAACGTATAGGTGATCGAATCTTTAACGTTTTAACCGAGTAAAATACTTTTTGACATATTTCGACATTATAGTTTATGTAATTAAATTTTTCATACTTTGAAAAATAATGCATCCCGATGCATTTCTAACTTCCGCATTGCATTTATATGCATAATAACAACTTCTACCCATCAGCAAATTTTTTCTCTTTCGTGTTGATGAAATTTTTTATTTTTATCGAACTCATTTACGATCTTACTTCGGAACTATTGAATAATCCGATTGTTTTAAATTAATGCCGTTTCCTTTAAAATTTGGAATTGTAAAATAAATCTTGATTGTCTCATTATGCCTTTAAATATTTGCAAAATCAAATCCAATATAAAAAATTTTTTCTTCAACGGTTAACAGACAGTGAGATTGACGTGTTAGGAAAAGAGGTGTTATCGCCAGGTGTTATCGCGACTGAATTTATTTAAAATATAATTTAATTTAACACATAATACATGGAATCCAGAAGGCGCGTATCACAATAGCTAGCAGACTCTGTAAAGACAAACAGCAGTAATCAAATTACATACTACCGCTTCGTACAGTTAGAATAAATAAAACGAGATATTCTACAAATTATCATGATTAATATTTTAAAAAACTTACGCAATACGTTAATCGATTCTATTTCCCCTAATAACAAACCAAAAAATTCCTTTTGGTAAAGTTCAATTTTTTGATAAAGCACATAAAAAATTTTTTACAAATAAATTTTAATAATTCCTTATTTTAATATTTAAATTGACTACGTTTTGTTGCTACCATTAACATGTTTCTAAATAAGGATTCGAATGTAGTTGACCATTTTATCGGAAAAAAAAAATTTTTAGTGTAATAAAAATTACAACTTCTAAATTTTAGTGTTCGTGCATTTCATATCTGAAAGGATACTCAATTATACTATATTAAACTAAAAGACTTTTGCATACGATAGGTAAAATAATTTCAATGTATTATTATAGTTTTATCGGTTTTGGGACATTCAAAAAATTATTTACGCGTTAACAGGGTCAAAGTTGGTTTTCGACGAATAATAAGAAATTTTCTTTGTAAACATTAAATTTATTACAATTTCCTACAACTTTTACAACAAAAATCGGGAAGATAACCGGGCAGCAGTGGCGATCCGAAGAGCTGTTCCATGGAAGGCGATATTACTAAAAGAAAAAAAAAGAAGAAAAAAAAAGAGGTATAGGTTACAAAACACCATTACGATTGATAGAAAAACTTACGTAATCTTCCCAATAATTGTAATTAAAGGACGAATTGTCTGAGCTGGGAGCTCCGAAAAACTCCTCCTCATCGTCCGCCTCGGGATCGGAGTCATAGTAGCCCACAGGAACTATCATCCTACTTGCCTCAGCTTTTAGCAGCTTTAATCGCTGTCTCAAATCTTTTATTTGGAGACGAAGAACAAAATACATCAAACAAAAAGGTAATACAGACCGCCACCCCGGAACTTTCTCTACTACAACCCTAGCGCTAAGTTCCTTCAGCGTAAACATCGCGTAAATAATTATAACTGGATTAAAAGGAACATCAAGATCAGTATATTGTCATACAAAGCAACCCTTAAATGATTCTTTATACTTACATTCACCTTGCTCCGGTCTAGCTCAGCCCAACGATAAACAATTTGAATGCAAAACTGTGAAATGCTCTCAAAACAACTCATCAAAACCTTTTGTATGATAAAATTTTGACTGTGGATCTCTCCCAAAAACTCCCACTTTCATGCAACGAATAAAATGTAATTGCAAAGAAATTTTTATATTCAAATTTATTAGTATTATAGATTTATAGAAATTTACCTGGTACCAGTTTGGATTACAAACTTAATATTATACAAATTTTCATTGGGAAATTCCCTTACAAAGAAATGAGTTCGTTGAAATTTTGCTGGATTATCTTCTTTTTTGAGTTGACGTACTGTCAGCGCAAAACGTAAAATGTTCTTTTTTTTTAAATTCGCGTGAAATTAATTTTAACAGTCTTTGTTGCTGATTAAATGAATAAATTTAGTTAAATGTTGATTGGTAGTCACTAATTTTACCCTTGGGTTAATCGTGACGCCGTAAAGTTCAAAAATTTTGTTTGTAAAATCAAATAATAAATTTTTTTCGAAATACCTTTTATCTACAAGTGCACCTGTTGTTAAGCGATGACTCACGCTGGACATCTGCGCAGGATCGGGGTTTGATAAATTTTCTCCCTCAGTTAGTTGAGTGTTGTTCTCGTAGGTTCAGGGCATCCATTAAACTTGTCCACATTCTTCTGGTGTTGTAACCTCCAAATTAATGAAGTGCTAACTTTTAAAATAGCTAAATAACAAAATCACTAGCGGCTTGTCTTCAAAGATGTCGAATTGCATCTACTTCACCAAAACAATGCATTTAGCAAAAAGGATAAATTGACAGTGAAAGATATTTCAAACTTAAGAGCTGCATCTGCTTCCCATCTATGAAGTTTCGTTACCATCAGCGAGGTACAAAGTTTCTAACCTCCAAATTAATGATCCAAAGTTAACATTGGTTGAGTAACTCCGTTACTAAACCGCACATAACCAGCTTCTGAACACTTTTAAACAACACTTTGAAGAATTTCTCAAAGAATGTTATACCTCACAAGTTACAAGATTTGTTATTTGTTACAAAATTTTACATTTTAGAATCCATGTAATTCTAGGTTAAAAGATAACAAAATTTTACAAGAATTTTTGATTTTCTTTGCAATTACCTTGCCCTTGTTAAATCTGAAGTGACAAATTTCTTCCCGAGATTGACCAGAGAGCTTACAACACATTTAAAAGATATCCACAGTCTTATTTCTTTCTTTATTAGAAATCGTGTGAAGTCAGGATTTTGATTTTTGAGTTGTTCCCTTTGAGACCCCTCTTGTTTCGCTGCTAAATCACTTTAACATAGTGCTGCTTAATCACTGAGCTCAGCCAACCCTGAACAAAGCTCCTGTTTGTACAAAACATAAATGTCATTGCATGAGAGAAAAACTTTATTAGCTTGTCAGGCTTTTCACCCATATGGATTTCAAAGGACCCAGCAAAATACGACAATATATACGGTATTTTGAGAGAATACTAGGATTTAATATTCCAGCTTTATAGATAAAACAACGCAAGCGAACGTCTAGGAGATAAGAAAGAATCATATTAGAAATTACATGGAAAATTATATTACAAAAAAAGCTAAGGTCATTAAACGTGTAAGTTAATCAAAATTTTAGGAATTTCATTAGCTAAATAAAGTAAATCAAATAAAAAAGTTAATTAGCATGTCAGCATCATCAAAGTAAATTATTAATAAAAAATTAGGAATCGGAAGAAGTAATAAATATTGCAGATTCGTCAATAATTGATAGGGCAAGAAACTAAGTTAAGACTAAAATTATCGAAAAATAGAAGTACGAAATTGCATCTGACAAGCTTCAATCGCAAAAAGAAAAGTTACCTTATTTAAATTTAAATCAAGTAAGTTAAAGCGGAAGAAATTGAAATCTTTTTTGGAATCAAAGGAAATAGCCGTCAATTTGCTTAAAAATTGCAACAAAATGTTATAGAGTGCATGCTCATCAAATAATATTAATGCTTATTACTAATTTGTTCCAACTAAAGGTGGACACACACTACAGTTTTGCTGTACAAAGCTCACTGTATACGATCTTCTTTTTACTTCCTCTTTATTAGTCTTCTATACAATCAATCCCCACACCAGAATGCAATTTTTCACTCTCTTACACCGCAATTCCACCGTTTTTATCCGCGTACATAAATTATGTACGCAAAATATCCTAACCGTCCTATGCACCCTTAGATGACCAGTGTCGTAAGGGATGATGCAAATTTACGTTGTTATTAATTTTGTTATCTATACTTCAGTAATAAACGCACCTACAATATAGTATGTAGTTCTATTTAATTATCGGATTCCAAGAAAAAAAAGGAAAAAAATAATATACATGTACAAAAATTAAATAAACATAATTTATTAAAACAAACAATAATACTTAAACAAATATACCCAGATTGATTCGTTATATTGCCCAGTGGCGTGTCGTGACTTTTATAAGATGGGAAGCTGAAAGCCAGTAAATGCGCTTCATTTCAGTAAATAAATTTTGAAATTTTCAAGGTCAAGCCGCCTAAATAGGTTTAGTAGGCACAAGTTTCCGATTTTCTGATGTGACAAAATTAAACTTACCTACCTTTATTTAAAATTAAGTGGGATCCTCCTACTCTTTTTAGAAAATTCGTCAATGACGTCATCATAAAATTTTTGTTGGCGAGAAATTTTTTGAAGTAATTCCTTTTCTATGGATAACAGCGCCAAACTAGAAAGTCTTTCTTGCCCAGTAGAATTTCTAACAAAGTTTTTAATTCGTTTTAGAGCGGAAAAACTGCGTTCTGTGGATGCACTTGTGGCGGGAATAGTCAAGAGTTAATTCGCATAATTTAAGAATTTCGGGAAAGACTTGATCAAGTCCGCACTCTTTAATGGTTTTCCATAACTTACTTATACTACTTTTATTTATACCCTCTGATGTGTTGTATATCACAAAAAGTTCAGATCGCAATGTAGGAAAATCAATATAGTTTGAATAATTTTGTTTTAGGGATTCAAAAGCACTTTCAGGGACTATATTATGATCACTAAAATTTATTAATTCTATAAATTTTAGATTATCAAAGTTTTTAAATCGGGCATCTATGTGCGTAGAGATATTGTCAATTATTTCTAAAAATAATCGACGATAACTGATCTTTTCGTCTCATACAATGTCGGTACGCAGTCTTTTTCTGGTTTCAATATTAATTTCTAATTGTTGGAATTTGTCCCACAGACGTTCAAATTGTTCTCTCTTAGACTCAACAATAGATTTAAATTCCTTAATTTTTTTTACACAAACATGAATATCACTTAATTTATTTTGGAGAACTGCAAATAAATTGTCACAAAACGGAAATATTTCAGAAAAAATAAGAAGTAAAGGATTAAAATTGGTTTCAGCTTTTAGCATATCTAAATATCCTCTAGATCTCTAGAACAAACTATTGTCTCGTGGTCCCATTCTATCTGATTTTCCAATATATTTAAAAAAAATCAATAAGCGGTTGACGATATTCAAACACAGTTTGCACCAATCTACCGTTGTAGTTCCATCTAGTAGGGGCTACTTTTGGCAATCTCTTATGAACTTCAGAATCTAAAGCACTAGTTCGCTTTGAAGATTTTGAAAAAAAAGATGCAAGGCCACTTAAAGTTGAAAAAAACACTTCAGTCAGCAGTATAAAGGAATTATACTGCTGACAGACTGCTGTGAAACCAAATTTAAACGATGTGCCATACAATGTACAAAAAGCGCATTTGGCTGTTTTTCTCTTACTTTAGCTTGAAAAATATCGTATACTATTATTAAACTATGCTATCAGCATTTTGCAATGATAAGCGGCCGCGCCACGCCGGTGTACAGTGCATGTGTGAATCTTCGTGAAATAATATAAGCTCATATAAGCACAGCTTACGGAATACCCTTTTAATTTTTGTCATACGACAGAAATTGCCCAATTTTTGAAAATTTTTGTATTTACAATGTCTCAAGTATCCTTCCATAAAAATTATACAAATTAACGGCAAACCTTATCTCTAACTACAAATTAAAATTAAACTTTTACAAAATACAATTATTTATTCAGTACACGCTACATTATTATGAATATCCCTGCCTCAACATAATATTATACTACATATAAGCAATTCTTTGATATAAGCTACGTTCCAACAGCTTCCATAGTAGATGTTGCGATGATTCACTTCTATATCGTTTGCAGCCGCCTATGGCGTATAAAAGAATGCCTACGAGTAAATATTTTTTTTAAATATCTATTTCAGTAAATTTCAAATTTTTATATAGGTAAATAAGTAATTTTTGTTTTTAATTTTGCAAGGCAAATAAGGGAAGCGCTGCTTCCCTAGCTTCCATAGAAAACACGCCACTGCCTTTTACAAGCTGTTTCAGCTGATGGACAGCCTATATCCAGATTACATTTAGGGCAGGAATCATCATCAACAGCTATGCCATTCATCGTCGGATGTCGCCTCCCCATATTCGCATATGGGGGGTTGTTAGCCTTAACTCGCCACGCTGGCCAGACGGGTTGGCGAGTGATCGACCGCAGTTCATTTTGTCGGTCACCCACCCAAGTGGTTGCCCGAAGAAGTGTTGCTTGCATGCGAATATTCTTCCTTGCTCCTATACCCTAGAGCAGTGTGGTCCATATCTTGGTAAACTCGGAGTCGGTATCGTTTAAATTAAACAGAATGTAATCGAGATAAGCCATCTTGACGGCACCATTTTAATAAGAAGTAAAAGATTAAAATTGGTTTCAGCTTTCAGCATATCTAAATATCCTCTAGATATCTAGAACAAACTATTGTCTCGTGGTTCCATTCTATCTGATTTTCCAATATATTTAAAAAAAATCAATAAGCGGTTGACGATATTCAAACACAGTTTGCACCAATCTACCGTTGTAGTTCCATCTAGTAGGGGCTACTTTTGGCAATCTCTTATGAACTTCAGAATCTAAAGCACTAGTTCGCTTTGAAGATTTTGAAAAAAAAAGATGCAAGGCCACTTAAAGTTGAAAAAAACACTTTTATACTGCTGACAGACTGCTGTAAAACCAAATTTAAACGATGTGCCATACAATGTACAAAAAGCGCATTTGGCTGTTTTTCTCTTACTTTAGCTTGAAAAATATCGTATACTATTATTAAACTATGCTATCAGCATTTTGCAATGATAAGCGGCCGCGCCACGCCGGTGTACAGTGCATGTGTGAATCTTCGTGAAATAATATAAGCTCATATAAGCACAGCTTACGGAATACCCTTTTAATTTTTGTCATACGACAGAAATTGCCCAATTTTTGAAAATTTTTGTATTTACAATGTCTCAAGTATCCTTCCATAAAAATTATACAAATTAACGGCAAACCTTATCTCTAACTACAAATTAAAATTAAACTTTTACAAAATACAATTATTTATTCAGTACACGCTACATTATTATGAATATCCCTGCCTCAACATAATATTATACTACATACCAATTAAAGATTTAACTTGGTATAATTGCATATATTGAACAACTAATTAAACCTTATAAGCAATTCTTTGATATAAGCTACGTTCCAACAGCTTCCATAGTAGATGTTGCGATGATTCACTTCTATATCGTTTGCAGCCGCCTATGGCGTATAAAAGAATGCCTACGAGTAAATATTTTTTTTAAATATCTATTTCAGTAAATTTCAAATTTTTATATAGGTAAAATAAGTAATTTTTGTTTTTAATTTTGCAAGGCAAATAAGGGAAGCGCTGCTTCCCTAGCTTCCATAGAAAACACGCCACTGCCTTTTACAAGCTGTTTCAGCTGATGGACAGCCTATATCCAGATTACATTTAGGGCAGGAATCATCATCATCATCATCTATGCCATCCATCGTCGGATGTAAGCCTCCCCATATTCGCATATGGGGGGTTGTTAGCCTTAACTCGCCACGCTGGCCAGACGGGTTGGCGAGTGATCGACCGCAGTTCATTTTGTCGGTCACCCACCCAAGTGGTTGCCCGAAGAAGTGTTGCTTGCATGCGAATATTCTTCCTTGCTCCTATACCCTAGAGCAGTGTGGTCCATATCTTGGTAAACTCGGAGTCGGTATCGTTTAAATTAAACAGAATGTAATCGAGATAAGCCATCTTGACGGCACCATTTTAATAAGAAGTAAAAGATTAAAATTGGTTTCAGCTTTCAGCATATCTAAATATCCTCTAGATCTCTAGAACAAACTATTGTCTCGTGGTTCCATTCTATCTGATTTTCCAATATATTTAAAAAAAATCAATAAGCGGTTGACGATATTCAAACACAGTTTGCACCAATCTACCGTTGTAGTTCCATCTAGTAGGGGCTACTTTTGGCAATCTCTTATGAACTTCAGAATCTAAAGCACTAGTTCGCTTTGAAGATTTTGAAAAAAAAAAGATGCAAGGCCACTTAAAGTTGAAAAAAACACTTTTATACTGCTGACAGACTGCTGTAAAACCAAATTTAAACGATGTGCCATACAATGTACAAAAAGCGCATTTGGCTGTTTTTCTCTTACTTTAGCTTGAAAAATATCGTATACTATTATTAAACTATGCTATCAGCATTTTGCAATGATAAGCGGCCGCGCCACGCCGGTGTACAGTGCATGTGTGAATCTTCGTGAAATAATATAAGCTCATATAAGCACAGCTTACGGAATACCCTTTTAATTTTTGTCATACGACAGAAATTGCCCAATTTTTGAAAATTTTTGTATTTACAATGTCTCAAGTATCCTTCCATAAAAATTATACAAATTAACGGCAAACCTTATCTCTAACTACAAATTAAAATTAAACTTTTACAAAATACAATTATTTATTCAGTACACGCTACATTATTATGAATATCCCTGCCTCAACATAATATTATACTACATATAAGCAATTCTTTGATATAAGCTACGTTCCAACAGCTTCCATAGTAGATGTTGCGATGATTCACTTCTATATCGTTTGCAGCCGCCTATGGCGTATAAAAGAATGCCTACGAGTAAATATTTTTTTTAAATATCTATTTCAGTAAATTTCAAATTTTTATATAGGTAAATAAGTAATTTTTGTTTTTAATTTTGCAAGGCAAATAAGGGAAGCGCTGCTTCCCTAGCTTCCATAGAAAACACGCCACTGCCTTTTACAAGCTGTTTCAGCTGATGGACAGCCTATATCCAGATTACATTTAGGGCAGGAATCATCATCAACAGCTATGCCATTCATCGTCGGATGTCGCCTCCCCATATTCGCATATGGGGGGTTGTTAGCCTTAACTCGCCACGCTGGCCAGACGGGTTGGCGAGTGATCGACCGCAGTTCATTTTGTCGGTCACCCACCCAAGTGGTTGCCCGAAGAAGTGTTGCTTGCATGCGAATATTCTTCCTTGCTCCTATACCCTAGAGCAGTGTGGTCCATATCTTGGTAAACTCGGAGTCGGTATCGTTTAAATTAAACAGAATGTAATCGAGATAAGCCATCTTGACGGCACCATTTTAATAAGAAGTAAAAGATTAAAATTGGTTTCAGCTTTCAGCATATCTAAATATCCTCTAGATCAGGGCTTCTTAAACTTTTTTATATAGCGACCCCCTTCAAGCTTAGGAAATTTTAAACGACCCCCTCCATATAGGGACGCGCATGAATGGATTATCGAGATTCCTTAAAGGAAGGCAGGCTACTCAAAATCAACTTTCAATGTAAATAAAATAAGGATTAAAGAATACGTACCCATTCATTTCACATATATATAATTGGAAACGTTGACGGGATATCGGTCGTAATAAAACACAATAAATAGAATGACATAAAACTATATATATATTTATTCAATAGAAAAAATAAACTTTTGTAACAATTTTTTTATAAGAAAACATAAAACTATATCTATATATTCAATAGAAAAAATAAACTTTTGTAACAATTTTTTTAATAAAAACATATTATTAACATCAAACAATATTAATGTGACGGATGTGATTGTTTATTTTTACACAAATAATTAAATCTAGGCTCAATTTGAGTTATTGCAGATCGTAATAAATTTTCAACGTTTATTAAAGTTGAACGGTATTTTGATTTTATGTAAGTTAATGTGGAAAAGGCTGATTCACATAAATATGTTGTACAAAATGGCAGTAATTTATTCATTGCCATTTCCGATAGTAGGGGATATTCTGATTTGATTTCTATCCAAAATTCATGCACAGGCACTTGAGAAAATCTGAGTCGCAAGGTAGTATCACTTGTTAATTCGGCAAATTCTTCTTGTGCTTTGAGGTTTAAAAAATTAATTTCTTCCATTTCAATTGAAAATGGATTGCAAATCCATTGTTGTGTATCGATATCATTGGGAAAATACCTATGCATGTTAACTTCCATATCCTTCAAATGATTAACTATAATTTTTGTAATAGGAGTATCTTTTTTTGAAATATTGTTACTAATTATATACTCGTCAGTAAATGGAAACATTTCGAGCGATCCACTTTCCACTCTGTTCTTCCATATAAGAATTTTTTTAACAAAAGCCTCAAGTTTATTTTTTAACATAAACATATTAACGCAGACTCCCTGCATTGATAAATTCATATCATTGATTTTATCAAAAATATCTGCCAAATAGCATAGCTTGAGAAGCCATAAATTATCGTGAAAATAATCGGCCAAATTAGAATTTTGCTCTGTTAGAAATATAAGAACTTCATCTTTTAAAGTTAATAATCGTTTCAAACTTCGACCTCTTGATAGCCACCTAACTTCAGCATGTAGCAATAAACTTGTATAATCCGAATCCATATCAATGCACAAATTTTTAAACAATCGACTATTAAGTGCTCGACTTTTAATAAAGTTAATGATTTTGACTGCATCAAAAAACACAGTGTTTAATTCTGGTGCAATTTTTTTAACAACAAGTGCCTCTCGGTGAATCATACAATGTGTAAATGTAATATGATCATTTCCAGCTTTAACAAATGCTGTAAAACCAAGATCTTGTCCGGTCATTGCTGCAGCACCGTCCGTGCACACACCAACACAATTTTTCCAATTTAATCCTTCTTTTTCAAAAAACTCATTTACTTTTTTATATATATCTTTTCCACGAGTATGACCTTCCAGAGGACGACAAAACAGTATATCTTCATGAATGCTTCCCTCATAAATATATCTTACAAAAAGTAACAACTGTGCTATTTTTGAAATGTCTGTCGACTCGTCCAGTTGTATTGCAAACTTTGAGCTGTCTTTAAGCCTCATAAGAAGCTGTTGAAATTGATCATTGCTAATGTCTGAAATTCTTTTGGACACAGTGTCATTTGATAATGGAATTTTACTAATTTCAGCAGCATACTGTTTTCCATGAACAATTTCAGACATTCTTATAGCTGCAGGTAGTAAAAGTTGCTCTCCAATAGTAAAAGGCTTTTTCGTTTTTGCTATCAAATACGAAACTTCATACGATGCCAATAGATATTTATCATTCAAAGTAACATACTTCTCCAAAGTGTTCTTTTCTTTATTTGATGTTTGCAAAAGACGCTCAAAATATTCTATTGGCTTTTTTGATAACGTTGCATGTTTAGTATTCAAATGTCGTTGCAGTTTTGACGGTTTCATGCTTTCTGCAGCCAAAACTTCTTTGCAAATTAAGCACACTGGTTGTTCTTCATTGTTGTGAGAAGAGCATGTGAAGCCATACTGCAAATATGATTCGTCATATTTTCTTTTTTTTGTTTTGCTAGAAGTCGGATTTGAAGCACTGCAACTTGGTTGTGACGGCGTGGCAGACTTATTAGTTGGAATTTTAAATAGCCATTTATCCATGATGGTTAAATAATAATAAATAATTAAACAAAATGTAGTTGAACTTTAACGTAATAATTAAAAACACCAACTGAAAACTACACAGTAAATACACACATGTCACTACGAAGACAAAGCTGAGTCCAAACTGAAGTACAAACAGAAAAATAACTACACTCGAATCTTTACCAGTGCAATGACAACAAATTACGATCAGATCAACCCCGACGCATGGCGTGTTCAAAGTGTGCAGCGCACAAAGGCACCGTATCACAAAGACGCCGAAAAAGAAGCTTTCATTTAATTTTTTTTATTATTCTTTCATAAAAATAATATGCCGATTCGCCTAGCCTAGCTTGATTATGCTTCCGTATTGTATGTGTAAGCTGTAAGGCGACGCGGCGTCTGGGTACTTATAATCACTAAGTTATCTTGCAAACATTGGCGCCGGCGGCCAGACATCAATGTCGAACGTTCAGTTGAAAATCGAGGAGCGCGTTGTATTTATTATTTTAAATGCTACTTCCATATTTTCATTTATAGGCCCTACATAACAGTTTTGCATTGCCACTTTTTTCAAAAAATAGTTATAATAAAACTACAATAGTATTTTGTATGATTTTTATTTGTATTTATATTTGTACGTAGTGTGTATACTAATTTTAAAATTTTATTTATAATGATTGAAAAGTATCAGATCTTTGCGACCCCCTTTCAGTAGTCTCGCGACCCCCAGGGGGGTCGCGACCCACAGTTTAAGAAGCCCTGCTCTAGATATCTAGAACAAACTATTGTCTCGTGGTTCCATTCTATCTGATTTTCCAATATATTTAAAAAAAATCAATAAGCGGTTGACGATATTCAAACACAGTTTGCACCAATCTACCGTTGTAGTTCCATCTAGTAGGGGCTACTTTTGGCAATCTCTTATGAACTTCAGAATCTAAAGCACTAGTTCGCTTTGAAGATTTTGAAAAAAAAAGATGCAAGGCCACTTAAAGTTGAAAAAAACACTTTTATACTGCTGACAGACTGCTGTAAAACCAAATTTAAACGATGTGCCATACAATGTACAAAAAGCGCATTTGGCTGTTTTTCTCTTACTTTAGCTTGAAAAATATCGTATACTATTATTAAACTATGCTATCAGCATTTTGCAATGATAAGCGGCCGCGCCACGCCGGTGTACAGTGCATGTGTGAATCTTCGTGAAATAATATAAGCTCATATAAGCACAGCTTACGGAATACCCTTTTAATTTTTGTCATACGACAGAAATTGCCCAATTTTTGAAAATTTTTGTATTTACAATGTCTCAAGTATCCTTCCATAAAAATTATACAAATTAACGGCAAACCTTATCTCTAACTACAAATTAAAATTAAACTTTTACAAAATACAATTATTTATTCAGTACACGCTACATTATTATGAATATCCCTGCCTCAACATAATATTATACTACATATAAGCAATTCTTTGATATAAGCTACGTTCCAACAGCTTCCATAGTAGATGTTGCGATGATTCACTTCTATATCGTTTGCAGCCGCCTATGGCGTATAAAAGAATGCCTACGAGTAAATATTTTTTTTAAATATCTATTTCAGTAAATTTCAAATTTTTATATAGGTAAATAAGTAATTTTTGTTTTTAATTTTGCAAGGCAAATAAGGGAAGCGCTGCTTCCCTAGCTTCCATAGAAAACACGCCACTGCCTTTTACAAGCTGTTTCAGCTGATGGACAGCCTATATCCAGATTACATTTAGGGCAGGAATCATCATCAACAGCTATGCCATTCATCGTCGGATGTCGCCTCCCCATATTCGCATATGGGGGGTTGTTAGCCTTAACTCGCCACGCTGGCCAGACGGGTTGGCGAGTGATCGACCGCAGTTCATTTTGTCGGTCACCCACCCAAGTGGTTGCCCGAAGAAGTGTTGCTTGCATGCGAATATTCTTCCTTGCTCCTATACCCTAGAGCAGTGTGGTCCATATCTTGGTAAACTCGGAGTCGGTATCGTTTAAATTAAACAGAATGTAATCGAGATAAGCCATCTTGACGGCACCATTTTAATAAGAAGTAAAAGATAAAAATTGCTTTCAGCTTTCAGCATATCTAAATATCCTCTAGATCTCTAGAACAAACTATTGTCTCGTGGTTCCATTCTATCTGATTTTCCAATATATTTAAAAAAAATCAATAAGCGGTTGACGATATTCAAACACAGTTTGCACCAATCTACCGTTGTAGTTCCATCTAGTAGGGGCTACTTTTGGCAATCTCTTATGAACTTCAGAATCTAAAGCACTAGTTCGCTTTGAAGATTTTGAAAAAAAAAGATGCAAGGCCACTTAAAGTTGAAAAAAACACTTTTATACTGCTGACAGACTGCTGTAAAACCAAATTTAAACGATGTGCCATACAATGTACAAAAAGCGCATTTGGCTGTTTTTCTCTTACTTTAGCTTGAAAAATATCGTATACTATTATTAAACTATGCTATCAGCATTTTGCAATGATAAGCGGCCGCGCCACGCCGGTGTACAGTGCATGTGTGAATCTTCGTGAAATAATATAAGCTCATATAAGCACAGCTTACGGAATACCCTTTTAATTTTTGTCATACGACAGAAATTGCCCAATTTTTGAAAATTTTTGTATTTACAATGTCTCAAGTATCCTTCCATAAAAATTATACAAATTAACGGCAAACCTTATCTCTAACTACAAATTAAAATTAAACTTTTACAAAATACAATTATTTATTCAGTACACGCTACATTATTATGAATATCCCTGCCTCAACATAATATTATACTACATATAAGCAATTCTTTGATATAAGCTACGTTCCAACAGCTTCCATAGTAGATGTTGCGATGATTCACTTCTATATCGTTTGCAGCCGCCTATGGCGTATAAAAGAATGCCTACGAGTATATATTTTTTTTAAATATCTATTTCAGTAAATTTCAAATTTTTATATAGGTAAAATAAGTAATTTTTGTTTTTAATTTTGCAAGGCAAATAAGGGAAGCGCTGCTTCCCTAGCTTCCATAGAAAACACGCCACTGCCTTTTACAAGCTGTTTCAGCTGATGGACAGCCTATATCCAGATTACATTTAGGGCAGGAATCATCATCATCATCTATGCCATCCATCGTCGGATGTAAGCCTCCCCATATTCGCATATGGGGGGTTGTTAGCCTTAACTCGCCACGCTGGCCAGACGGGTTGGCGAGTGATCGACCGCAGTTCATTTTGTCGGTCACCCACCCAAGTGGTTGCCCGAAGAAGTGTTGCTTGCATGCGAATATTCTTCCTTGCTCCTATACCCTAGAGCAGTGTGGTCCATATCTTGGTAAACTCGGAGTCGGTATCGTTTAAATTAAACAGAATGTAATCGAGATAAGCCATCTTGACGGCACCATTTTAATAAGAAGTAAAAGATTAAAATTGGTTTCAGCTTTCAGCATATCTAAATATCCTCTAGATCTCTAGAACAAACTATTGTCTCGTGGTCCCATTCTATCTGATTTTCCAATATATTTAAAAAAAATCAATAAGCGGTTGACGATATTCAAACACAGTTTGCACCAATCTACCGTTGTAGTTCCATCTAGTAGGGGCTACTTTTGGCAATCTCTTATGAACTTCAGAATCTAAAGCACTAGTTCGCTTTGAAGATTTTGAAAAAAAAAAGATGCAAGGCCACTTAAAGTTGAAAAAAACACTTTTATACTGCTGACAGACTGCTGTAAAACCAAATTTAAACGATGTGCCATACAATGTACAAAAAGCGCATTTGGCTGTTTTTCTCTTACTTTAGCTTGAAAAATATCGTATACTATTATTAAACTATGCTATCAGCATTTTGCAATGATAAGCGGCCGCGCCACGCCGGTGTACAGTGCATGTGTGAATCTTCGTGAAATAATATAAGCTCATATAAGCACAGCTTACGGAATACCCTTTTAATTTTTGTCATACGACAGAAATTGCCCAATTTTTGAAAATTTTTGTATTTACAATGTCTCAAGTATCCTTCCATAAAAATTATACAAATTAACGGCAAACCTTATCTCTAACTACAAATTAAAATTAAACTTTTACAAAATACAATTATTTATTCAGTACACGCTACATTATTATGAATATCCCTGCCTCAACATAATATTATACTACATATAAGCAATTCTTTGATATAAGCTACGTTCCAACAGCTTCCATAGTAGATGTTGCGATGATTCACTTCTATATCGTTTGCAGCCGCCTATGGCGTATAAAAGAATGCCTACGAGTAAATATTTTTTTTAAATATCTATTTCAGTAAATTTCAAATTTTTATATAGGTAAATAAGTAATTTTTGTTTTTAATTTTGCAAGGCAAATAAGGGAAGCGCTGCTTCCCTAGCTTCCATAGAAAACACGCCACTGCCTTTTACAAGCTGTTTCAGCTGATGGACAGCCTATATCCAGATTACATTTAGGGCAGGAATCATCATCAACAGCTATGCCATTCATCGTCGGATGTCGCCTCCCCATATTCGCATATGGGGGGTTGTTAGCTTTAACTCGCCACGCTGGCCAGACGGGTTGGCGAGTGATCGACCGCAGTTCATTTTGTCGGTCACCCACCCAAGTGGTTGCCCGAAGAAGTGTTGCTTGCATGCGAATATTCTTCCTTGCTCCTATACCCTAGAGCAGTGTGGTCCATATCTTGGTAAACTCGGAGTCGGTATCGTTTAAATTAAACAGAATGTAATCGAGATAAGCCATCTTGACGGCACCATTTTAATAAGAAGTAAAAGATAAAAATTGCTTTCAGCTTTCAGCATATCTAAATATCCTCTAGATCTCTAGAACAAACTATTGTCTCGTGGTTCCATTCTATCTGATTTTCCAATATATTTAAAAAAAATCAATAAGCGGTTGACGATATTCAAACACAGTTTGCACCAATCTACCGTTGTAGTTCCATCTAGTAGGGGCTACTTTTGGCAATCTCTTATGAACTTCAGAATCTAAAGCACTAGTTCGCTTTGAAGATTTTGAAAAAAAAAGATGCAAGGCCACTTAAAGTTGAAAAAAACACTTTTATACTGCTGACAGACTGCTGTAAAACCAAATTTAAACGATGTGCCATACAATGTACAAAAAGCGCATTTGGCTGTTTTTCTCTTACTTTAGCTTGAAAAATATCGTATACTATTATTAAACTATGCTATCAGCATTTTGCAATGATAAGCGGCCGCGCCACGCCGGTGTACAGTGCATGTGTGAATCTTCGTGAAATAATATAAGCTCATATAAGCACAGCTTACGGAATACCCTTTTAATTTTTGTCATACGACAGAAATTGCCCAATTTTTGAAAATTTTTGTATTTACAATGTCTCAAGTATCCTTCCATAAAAATTATACAAATTAACGGCAAACCTTATCTCTAACTACAAATTAAAATTAAACTTTTACAAAATACAATTATTTATTCAGTACACGCTACATTATTATGAATATCCCTGCCTCAACATAATATTATACTACATATAAGCAATTCTTTGATATAAGCTACGTTCCAACAGCTTCCATAGTAGATGTTGCGATGATTCACTTCTATATCGTTTGCAGCCGCCTATGGCGTATAAAAGAATGCCTACGAGTAAATATTTTTTTTAAATATCTATTTCAGTAAATTTCAAATTTTTATATAGGTAAAATAAGTAATTTTTGTTTTTAATTTTGCAAGGCAAATAAGGGAAGCGCTGCTTCCCTAGCTTCCATAGAAAACACGCCACTGCCTTTTACAAGCTGTTTCAGCTGATGGACAGCCTATATCCAGATTACATTTAGGGCAGGAATCATCATCATCATCTATGCCATCCATCGTCGGATGTAAGCCTCCCCATATTCGCATATGGGGGGTTGTTAGCCTTAACTCGCCACGCTGGCCAGACGGGTTGGCGAGTGATCGACCGCAGTTCATTTTGTCGGTCACCCACCCAAGTGGTTGCCCGAAGAAGTGTTGCTTGCATGCGAATATTCTTCCTTGCTCCTATACCCTAGAGCAGTGTGGTCCATATCTTGGTAAACTCGGAGTCGGTATCGTTTAAATTAAACAGAATGTAATCGAGATAAGCCATCTTGACGGCACCATTTTAATAAGAAGTAAAAGATTAAAATTGGTTTCAGCTTTCAGCATATCTAAATATCCTCTAGATCTCTAGAACAAACTATTGTCTCGTGGTCCCATTCTATCTGATTTTCCAATATATTTAAAAAAAATCAATAAGCGGTTGACGATATTCAAACACAGTTTGCACCAATCTACCGTTGTAGTTCCATCTAGTAGGGGCTACTTTTGGCAATCTCTTATGAACTTCAGAATCTAAAGCACTAGTTCGCTTTGAAGATTTTGAAAAAAAAAAGATGCAAGGCCACTTAAAGTTGAAAAAAACACTTTTATACTGCTGACAGACTGCTGTAAAACCAAATTTAAACGATGTGCCATACAATGTACAAAAAGCGCATTTGGCTGTTTTTCTCTTACTTTAGCTTGAAAAATATCGTATACTATTATTAAACTATGCTATCAGCATTTTGCAATGATAAGCGGCCGCGCCACGCCGGTGTACAGTGCATGTGTGAATCTTCGTGAAATAATATAAGCTCATATAAGCACAGCTTACGGAATACCCTTTTAATTTTTGTCATACGACAGAAATTGCCCAATTTTTGAAAATTTTTGTATTTACAATGTCTCAAGTATCCTTCCATAAAAATTATACAAATTAACGGCAAACCTTATCTCTAACTACAAATTAAAATTAAACTTTTACAAAATACAATTATTTATTCAGTACACGCTACATTATTATGAATATCCCTGCCTCAACATAATATTATACTACATATAAGCAATTCTTTGATATAAGCTACGTTCCAACAGCTTCCATAGTAGATGTTGCGATGATTCACTTCTATATCGTTTGCAGCCGCCTATGGCGTATAAAAGAATGCCTACGAGTAAATATTTTTTTTAAATATCTATTTCAGTAAATTTCAAATTTTTATATAGGTAAATAAGTAATTTTTGTTTTTAATTTTGCAAGGCAAATAAGGGAAGCGCTGCTTCCCTAGCTTCCATAGAAAACACGCCACTGCCTTTTACAAGCTGTTTCAGCTGATGGACAGCCTATATCCAGATTACATTTAGGGCAGGAATCATCATCAACAGCTATGCCATTCATCGTCGGATGTCGCCTCCCCATATTCGCATATGGGGGGTTGTTAGCCTTAACTCGCCACGCTGGCCAGACGGGTTGGCGAGTGATCGACCGCAGTTCATTTTGTCGGTCACCCACCCAAGTGGTTGCCCGAAGAAGTGTTGCTTGCATGCGAATATTCTTCCTTGCTCCTATACCCTAGAGCAGTGTGGTCCATATCTTGGTAAACTCGGAGTCGGTATCGTTTAAATTAAACAGAATGTAATCGAGATAAGCCATCTTGACGGCACCATTTTAATAAGAAGTAAAAGATAAAAATTGCTTTCAGCTTTCAGCATATCTAAATATCCTCTAGATCTCTAGAACAAACTATTGTCTCGTGGTTCCATTCTATCTGATTTTCCAATATATTTAAAAAAAATCAATAAGCGGTTGACGATATTCAAACACAGTTTGCACCAATCTACCGTTGTAGTTCCATCTAGTAGGGGCTACTTTTGGCAATCTCTTATGAACTTCAGAATCTAAAGCACTAGTTCGCTTTGAAGATTTTGAAAAAAAAAGATGCAAGGCCACTTAAAGTTGAAAAAAACACTTTTATACTGCTGACAGACTGCTGTAAAACCAAATTTAAACGATGTGCCATACAATGTACAAAAAGCGCATTTGGCTGTTTTTCTCTTACTTTAGCTTGAAAAATATCGTATACTATTATTAAACTATGCTATCAGCATTTTGCAATGATAAGCGGCCGCGCCACGCCGGTGTACAGTGCATGTGTGAATCTTCGTGAAATAATATAAGCTCATATAAGCACAGCTTACGGAATACCCTTTTAATTTTTGTCATACGACAGAAATTGCCCAATTTTTGAAAATTTTTGTATTTACAATGTCTCAAGTATCCTTCCATAAAAATTATACAAATTAACGGCAAACCTTATCTCTAACTACAAATTAAAATTAAACTTTTACAAAATACAATTATTTATTCAGTACACGCTACATTATTATGAATATCCCTGCCTCAACATAATATTATACTACATATAAGCAATTCTTTGATATAAGCTACGTTCCAACAGCTTCCATAGTAGATGTTGCGATGATTCACTTCTATATCGTTTGCAGCCGCCTATGGCGTATAAAAGAATGCCTACGAGTAAATATTTTTTTTAAATATCTATTTCAGTAAATTTCAAATTTTTATATAGGTAAAATAAGTAATTTTTGTTTTTAATTTTGCAAGGCAAATAAGGGAAGCGCTGCTTCCCTAGCTTCCATAGAAAACACGCCACTGCCTTTTACAAGCTGTTTCAGCTGATGGACAGCCTATATCCAGATTACATTTAGGGCAGGAATCATCATCATCATCTATGCCATCCATCGTCGGATGTAAGCCTCCCCATATTCGCATATGGGGGGTTGTTAGCCTTAACTCGCCACGCTGGCCAGACGGGTTGGCGAGTGATCGACCGCAGTTCATTTTGTCGGTCACCCACCCAAGTGGTTGCCCGAAGAAGTGTTGCTTGCATGCGAATATTCTTCCTTGCTCCTATACCCTAGAGCAGTGTGGTCCATATCTTGGTAAACTCGGAGTCGGTATCGTTTAAATTAAACAGAATGTAATCGAGATAAGCCATCTTGACGGCACCATTTTAATAAGAAGTAAAAGATTAAAATTGGTTTCAGCTTTCAGCATATCTAAATATCCTCTAGATCTCTAGAACAAACTATTGTCTCGTGGTCCCATTCTATCTGATTTTCCAATATATTTAAAAAAAATCAATAAGCGGTTGACGATATTCAAACACAGTTTGCACCAATCTACCGTTGTAGTTCCATCTAGTAGGGGCTACTTTTGGCAATCTCTTATGAACTTCAGAATCTAAAGCACTAGTTCGCTTTGAAGATTTTGAAAAAAAAAAGATGCAAGGCCACTTAAAGTTGAAAAAAACACTTTTATACTGCTGACAGACTGCTGTAAAACCAAATTTAAACGATGTGCCATACAATGTACAAAAAGCGCATTTGGCTGTTTTTCTCTTACTTTAGCTTGAAAAATATCGTATACTATTATTAAACTATGCTATCAGCATTTTGCAATGATAAGCGGCCGCGCCACGCCGGTGTACAGTGCATGTGTGAATCTTCGTGAAATAATATAAGCTCATATAAGCACAGCTTACGGAATACCCTTTTAATTTTTGTCATACGACAGAAATTGCCCAATTTTTGAAAATTTTTGTATTTACAATGTCTCAAGTATCCTTCCATAAAAATTATACAAATTAACGGCAAACCTTATCTCTAACTACAAATTAAAATTAAACTTTTACAAAATACAATTATTTATTCAGTACACGCTACATTATTATGAATATCCCTGCCTCAACATAATATTATACTACATATAAGCAATTCTTTGATATAAGCTACGTTCCAACAGCTTCCATAGTAGATGTTGCGATGATTCACTTCTATATCGTTTGCAGCCGCCTATGGCGTATAAAAGAATGCCTACGAGTAAATATTTTTTTTAAATATCTATTTCAGTAAATTTCAAATTTTTATATAGGTAAATAAGTAATTTTTGTTTTTAATTTTGCAAGGCAAATAAGGGAAGCGCTGCTTCCCTAGCTTCCATAGAAAACACGCCACTGCCTTTTACAAGCTGTTTCAGCTGATGGACAGCCTATATCCAGATTACATTTAGGGCAGGAATCATCATCAACAGCTATGCCATTCATCGTCGGATGTCGCCTCCCCATATTCGCATATGGGGGGTTGTTAGCCTTAACTCGCCACGCTGGCCAGACGGGTTGGCGAGTGATCGACCGCAGTTCATTTTGTCGGTCACCCACCCAAGTGGTTGCCCGAAGAAGTGTTGCTTGCATGCGAATATTCTTCCTTGCTCCTATACCCTAGAGCAGTGTGGTCCATATCTTGGTAAACTCGGAGTCGGTATCGTTTAAATTAAACAGAATGTAATCGAGATAAGCCATCTTGACGGCACCATTTTAATAAGAAGTAAAAGATAAAAATTGCTTTCAGCTTTCAGCATATCTAAATATCCTCTAGATCTCTAGAACAAACTATTGTCTCGTGGTTCCATTCTATCTGATTTTCCAATATATTTAAAAAAAATCAATAAGCGGTTGACGATATTCAAACACAGTTTGCACCAATCTACCGTTGTAGTTCCATCTAGTAGGGGCTACTTTTGGCAATCTCTTATGAACTTCAGAATCTAAAGCACTAGTTCGCTTTGAAGATTTTGAAAAAAAAAGATGCAAGGCCACTTAAAGTTGAAAAAAACACTTTTATACTGCTGACAGACTGCTGTAAAACCAAATTTAAACGATGTGCCATACAATGTACAAAAAGCGCATTTGGCTGTTTTTCTCTTACTTTAGCTTGAAAAATATCGTATACTATTATTAAACTATGCTATCAGCATTTTGCAATGATAAGCGGCCGCGCCACGCCGGTGTACAGTGCATGTGTGAATCTTCGTGAAATAATATAAGCTCATATAAGCACAGCTTACGGAATACCCTTTTAATTTTTGTCATACGACAGAAATTGCCCAATTTTTGAAAATTTTTGTATTTACAATGTCTCAAGTATCCTTCCATAAAAATTATACAAATTAACGGCAAACCTTATCTCTAACTACAAATTAAAATTAAACTTTTACAAAATACAATTATTTATTCAGTACACGCTACATTATTATGAATATCCCTGCCTCAACATAATATTATACTACATATAAGCAATTCTTTGATATAAGCTACGTTCCAACAGCTTCCATAGTAGATGTTGCGATGATTCACTTCTATATCGTTTGCAGCCGCCTATGGCGTATAAAAGAATGCCTACGAGTAAATATTTTTTTTAAATATCTATTTCAGTAAATTTCAAATTTTTATATAGGTAAAATAAGTAATTTTTGTTTTTAATTTTGCAAGGCAAATAAGGGAAGCGCTGCTTCCCTAGCTTCCATAGAAAACACGCCACTGCCTTTTACAAGCTGTTTCAGCTGATGGACAGCCTATATCCAGATTACATTTAGGGCAGGAATCATCATCATCATCTATGCCATCCATCGTCGGATGTAAGCCTCCCCATATTCGCATATGGGGGGTTGTTAGCCTTAACTCGCCACGCTGGCCAGACGGGTTGGCGAGTGATCGACCGCAGTTCATTTTGTCGGTCACCCACCCAAGTGGTTGCCCGAAGAAGTGTTGCTTGCATGCGAATATTCTTCCTTGCTCCTATACCCTAGAGCAGTGTGGTCCATATCTTGGTAAACTCGGAGTCGGTATCGTTTAAATTAAACAGAATGTAATCGAGATAAGCCATCTTGACGGCACCATTTTAATAAGAAGTAAAAGATTAAAATTGGTTTCAGCTTTCAGCATATCTAAATATCCTCTAGATCTCTAGAACAAACTATTGTCTCGTGGTCCCATTCTATCTGATTTTCCAATATATTTAAAAAAAATCAATAAGCGGTTGACGATATTCAAACACAGTTTGCACCAATCTACCGTTGTAGTTCCATCTAGTAGGGGCTACTTTTGGCAATCTCTTATGAACTTCAGAATCTAAAGCACTAGTTCGCTTTGAAGATTTTGAAAAAAAAAAGATGCAAGGCCACTTAAAGTTGAAAAAAACACTTTTATACTGCTGACAGACTGCTGTAAAACCAAATTTAAACGATGTGCCATACAATGTACAAAAAGCGCATTTGGCTGTTTTTCTCTTACTTTAGCTTGAAAAATATCGTATACTATTATTAAACTATGCTATCAGCATTTTGCAATGATAAGCGGCCGCGCCACGCCGGTGTACAGTGCATGTGTGAATCTTCGTGAAATAATATAAGCTCATATAAGCACAGCTTACGGAATACCCTTTTAATTTTTGTCATACGACAGAAATTGCCCAATTTTTGAAAATTTTTGTATTTACAATGTCTCAAGTATCCTTCCATAAAAATTATACAAATTAACGGCAAACCTTATCTCTAACTACAAATTAAAATTAAACTTTTACAAAATACAATTATTTATTCAGTACACGCTACATTATTATGAATATCCCTGCCTCAACATAATATTATACTACATATAAGCAATTCTTTGATATAAGCTACGTTCCAACAGCTTCCATAGTAGATGTTGCGATGATTCACTTCTATATCGTTTGCAGCCGCCTATGGCGTATAAAAGAATGCCTACGAGTAAATATTTTTTTTAAATATCTATTTCAGTAAATTTCAAATTTTTATATAGGTAAATAAGTAATTTTTGTTTTTAATTTTGCAAGGCAAATAAGGGAAGCGCTGCTTCCCTAGCTTCCATAGAAAACACGCCACTGCCTTTTACAAGCTGTTTCAGCTGATGGACAGCCTATATCCAGATTACATTTAGGGCAGGAATCATCATCAACAGCTATGCCATTCATCGTCGGATGTCGCCTCCCCATATTCGCATATGGGGGGTTGTTAGCCTTAACTCGCCACGCTGGCCAGACGGGTTGGCGAGTGATCGACCGCAGTTCATTTTGTCGGTCACCCACCCAAGTGGTTGCCCGAAGAAGTGTTGCTTGCATGCGAATATTCTTCCTTGCTCCTATACCCTAGAGCAGTGTGGTCCATATCTTGGTAAACTCGGAGTCGGTATCGTTTAAATTAAACAGAATGTAATCGAGATAAGCCATCTTGACGGCACCATTTTAATAAGAAGTAAAAGATAAAAATTGCTTTCAGCTTTCAGCATATCTAAATATCCTCTAGATCTCTAGAACAAACTATTGTCTCGTGGTTCCATTCTATCTGATTTTCCAATATATTTAAAAAAAATCAATAAGCGGTTGACGATATTCAAACACAGTTTGCACCAATCTACCGTTGTAGTTCCATCTAGTAGGGGCTACTTTTGGCAATCTCTTATGAACTTCAGAATCTAAAGCACTAGTTCGCTTTGAAGATTTTGAAAAAAAAAGATGCAAGGCCACTTAAAGTTGAAAAAAACACTTTTATACTGCTGACAGACTGCTGTAAAACCAAATTTAAACGATGTGCCATACAATGTACAAAAAGCGCATTTGGCTGTTTTTCTCTTACTTTAGCTTGAAAAATATCGTATACTATTATTAAACTATGCTATCAGCATTTTGCAATGATAAGCGGCCGCGCCACGCCGGTGTACAGTGCATGTGTGAATCTTCGTGAAATAATATAAGCTCATATAAGCACAGCTTACGGAATACCCTTTTAATTTTTGTCATACGACAGAAATTGCCCAATTTTTGAAAATTTTTGTATTTACAATGTCTCAAGTATCCTTCCATAAAAATTATACAAATTAACGGCAAACCTTATCTCTAACTACAAATTAAAATTAAACTTTTACAAAATACAATTATTTATTCAGTACACGCTACATTATTATGAATATCCCTGCCTCAACATAATATTATACTACATATAAGCAATTCTTTGATATAAGCTACGTTCCAACAGCTTCCATAGTAGATGTTGCGATGATTCACTTCTATATCGTTTGCAGCCGCCTATGGCGTATAAAAGAATGCCTACGAGTAAATATTTTTTTTAAATATCTATTTCAGTAAATTTCAAATTTTTATATAGGTAAAATAAGTAATTTTTGTTTTTAATTTTGCAAGGCAAATAAGGGAAGCGCTGCTTCCCTAGCTTCCATAGAAAACACGCCACTGCCTTTTACAAGCTGTTTCAGCTGATGGACAGCCTATATCCAGATTACATTTAGGGCAGGAATCATCATCATCATCTATGCCATCCATCGTCGGATGTAAGCCTCCCCATATTCGCATATGGGGGGTTGTTAGCCTTAACTCGCCACGCTGGCCAGACGGGTTGGCGAGTGATCGACCGCAGTTCATTTTGTCGGTCACCCACCCAAGTGGTTGCCCGAAGAAGTGTTGCTTGCATGCGAATATTCTTCCTTGCTCCTATACCCTAGAGCAGTGTGGTCCATATCTTGGTAAACTCGGAGTCGGTATCGTTTAAATTAAACAGAATGTAATCGAGATAAGCCATCTTGACGGCACCATTTTAATAAGAAGTAAAAGATTAAAATTGGTTTCAGCTTTCAGCATATCTAAATATCCTCTAGATCTCTAGAACAAACTATTGTCTCGTGGTCCCATTCTATCTGATTTTCCAATATATTTAAAAAAAATCAATAAGCGGTTGACGATATTCAAACACAGTTTGCACCAATCTACCGTTGTAGTTCCATCTAGTAGGGGCTACTTTTGGCAATCTCTTATGAACTTCAGAATCTAAAGCACTAGTTCGCTTTGAAGATTTTGAAAAAAAAAAGATGCAAGGCCACTTAAAGTTGAAAAAAACACTTTTATACTGCTGACAGACTGCTGTAAAACCAAATTTAAACGATGTGCCATACAATGTACAAAAAGCGCATTTGGCTGTTTTTCTCTTACTTTAGCTTGAAAAATATCGTATACTATTATTAAACTATGCTATCAGCATTTTGCAATGATAAGCGGCCGCGCCACGCCGGTGTACAGTGCATGTGTGAATCTTCGTGAAATAATATAAGCTCATATAAGCACAGCTTACGGAATACCCTTTTAATTTTTGTCATACGACAGAAATTGCCCAATTTTTGAAAATTTTTGTATTTACAATGTCTCAAGTATCCTTCCATAAAAATTATACAAATTAACGGCAAACCTTATCTCTAACTACAAATTAAAATTAAACTTTTACAAAATACAATTATTTATTCAGTACACGCTACATTATTATGAATATCCCTGCCTCAACATAATATTATACTACATATAAGCAATTCTTTGATATAAGCTACGTTCCAACAGCTTCCATAGTAGATGTTGCGATGATTCACTTCTATATCGTTTGCAGCCGCCTATGGCGTATAAAAGAATGCCTACGAGTAAATATTTTTTTTAAATATCTATTTCAGTAAATTTCAAATTTTTATATAGGTAAATAAGTAATTTTTGTTTTTAATTTTGCAAGGCAAATAAGGGAAGCGCTGCTTCCCTAGCTTCCATAGAAAACACGCCACTGCCTTTTACAAGCTGTTTCAGCTGATGGACAGCCTATATCCAGATTACATTTAGGGCAGGAATCATCATCAACAGCTATGCCATTCATCGTCGGATGTCGCCTCCCCATATTCGCATATGGGGGGTTGTTAGCCTTAACTCGCCACGCTGGCCAGACGGGTTGGCGAGTGATCGACCGCAGTTCATTTTGTCGGTCACCCACCCAAGTGGTTGCCCGAAGAAGTGTTGCTTGCATGCGAATATTCTTCCTTGCTCCTATACCCTAGAGCAGTGTGGTCCATATCTTGGTAAACTCGGAGTCGGTATCGTTTAAATTAAACAGAATGTAATCGAGATAAGCCATCTTGACGGCACCATTTTAATAAGAAGTAAAAGATTAAAATTGGTTTCAGCTTTCAGCATATCTAAATATCCTCTAGATCTCTAGAACAAACTATTGTCTCGTGGTTCCATTCTATCTGATTTTCCAATATATTTAAAAAAAATCAATAAGCGGTTGACGATATTCAAACACAGTTTGCACCAATCTACCGTTGTAGTTCCATCTAGTAGGGGCTACTTTTGGCAATCTCTTATGAACTTCAGAATCTAAAGCACTAGTTCGCTTTGAAGATTTTGAAAAAAAAAAGATGCAAGGCCACTTAAAGTTGAAAAAAAACACTTTTATACTGCTGACAGACTGCTGTAAAACCAAATTTAAACGATGTGCCATACAATGTACAAAAAGCGCATTTGGCTGTTTTTCTCTTACTTTAGCTTGAAAAATATCGTATACTATTATTAAACTATGCTATCAGCATTTTGCAATGATAAGCGGCCGCGCCACGCCGGTGTACAGTGCATGTGTGAATCTTCGTGAAATAATATAAGCTCATATAAGCACAGCTTACGGAATACCCTTTTAATTTTTGTCATACGACAGAAATTGCCCAATTTTTGAAAATTTTTGTATTTACAATGTCTCAAGTATCCTTCCATAAAAATTATACAAATTAACGGCAAACCTTATCTCTAACTACAAATTAAAATTAAACTTTTACAAAATACAATTATTTATTCAGTACACGCTACATTATTATGAATATCCCTGCCTCAACATAATATTATACTACATATAAGCAATTCTTTGATATAAGCTACGTTCCAACAGCTTCCATAGTAGATGTTGCGATGATTCACTTCTATATCGTTTGCAGCCGCCTATGGCGTATAAAAGAATGCCTACGAGTAAATATTTTTTTTAAATATCTATTTCAGTAAATTTCAAATTTTTATATAGGTAAATAAGTAATTTTTGTTTTTAATTTTGCAAGGCAAATAAGGGAAGCGCTGCTTCCCTAGCTTCCATAGAAAACACGCCACTGCCTTTTACAAGCTGTTTCAGCTGATGGACAGCCTATATCCAGATTACATTTAGGGCAGGAATCATCATCAACAGCTATGCCATTCATCGTCGGATGTCGCCTCCCCATATTCGCATATGGGGGGTTGTTAGCCTTAACTCGCCACGCTGGCCAGACGGGTTGGCGAGTGATCGACCGCAGTTCATTTTGTCGGACACCCACCCAAGTGGTTGCCCGAAGAAGTGTTGCTTGCATGCGAATATTCTTCCTTGCTCCTATACCCTAGAGCAGTGTGGTCCATATCTTGGTAAACTCGGAGTCGGTATCGTTTAAATTAAACAGAATGTAATCGAGATAAGCCATCTTGACGGCACCATTTTAATAAGAAGTAAAAGATTAAAATTGGTTTCAGCTTTCAGCATATCTAAATATCCTCTAGATCTCTAGAACAAACTATTGTCTCGTGGTCCCATTCTATCTGATTTTCCAATATATTTAAAAAAAATCAATAAGCGGTTGACGATATTCAAACACAGTTTGCACCAATCTACCGTTGTAGTTCCATCTAGTAGGGGCTACTTTTGGCAATCTCTTATGAACTTCAGAATCTAAAGCACTAGTTCGCTTTGAAGATTTTGAAAAAAAAAAGATGCAAGGCCACTTAAAGTTGAAAAAAACACTTTTATACTGCTGACAGACTGCTGTAAAACCAAATTTAAACGATGTGCCATACAATGTACAAAAAGCGCATTTGGCTGTTTTTCTCTTACTTTAGCTTGAAAAATATCGTATACTATTATTAAACTATGCTATCAGCATTTTGCAATGATAAGCGGCCGCGCCACGCCGGTGTACAGTGCATGTGTGAATCTTCGTGAAATAATATAAGCTCATATAAGCACAGCTTACGGAATACCCTTTTAATTTTTGTCATACGACAGAAATTGCCCAATTTTTGAAAATTTTTGTATTTACAATGTCTCAAGTATCCTTCCATAAAAATTATACAAATTAACGGCAAACCTTATCTCTAACTACAAATTAAAATTAAACTTTTACAAAATACAATTATTTATTCAGTACACGCTACATTATTATGAATATCCCTGCCTCAACATAATATTATACTACATATAAGCAATTCTTTGATATAAGCTACGTTCCAACAGCTTCCATAGTAGATGTTGCGATGATTCACTTCTATATCGTTTGCAGCCGCCTATGGCGTATAAAAGAATGCCTACGAGTAAATATTTTTTTTAAATATCTATTTCAGTAAATTTCAAATTTTTATATAGGTAAATAAGTAATTTTTGTTTTTAATTTTGCAAGGCAAATAAGGGAAGCGCTGCTTCCCTAGCTTCCATAGAAAACACGCCACTGCCTTTTACAAGCTGTTTCAGCTGATGGACAGCCTATATCCAGATTACATTTAGGGCAGGAATCATCATCAACAGCTATGCCATTCATCGTCGGATGTCGCCTCCCCATATTCGCATATGGGGGGTTGTTAGCCTTAACTCGCCACGCTGGCCAGACGGGTTGGCGAGTGATCGACCGCAGTTCATTTTGTCGGTCACCCACCCAAGTGGTTGCCCGAAGAAGTGTTGCTTGCATGCGAATATTCTTCCTTGCTCCTATACCCTAGAGCAGTGTGGTCCATATCTTGGTAAACTCGGAGTCGGTATCGTTTAAATTAAACAGAATGTAATCGAGATAAGCCATCTTGACGGCACCATTTTAATAAGAAGTAAAAGATTAAAATTGGTTTCAGCTTTCAGCATATCTAAATATCCTCTAGATCTCTAGAACAAACTATTGTCTCGTGGTCCCATTCTATCTGATTTTCCAATATATTTAAAAAAAATCAATAAGCGGTTGACGATATTCAAACACAGTTTGCACCAATCTACCGTTGTAGTTCCATCTAGTAGGGGCTACTTTTGGCAATCTCTTATGAACTTCAGAATCTAAAGCACTAGTTCGCTTTGAAGATTTTGAAAAAAAAAAGATGCAAGGCCACTTAAAGTTGAAAAAAAACACTTTTATACTGCTGACAGACTGCTGTAAAACCAAATTTAAACGATGTGCCATACAATGTACAAAAAGCGCATTTGGCTGTTTTTCTCTTACTTTAGCTTGAAAAATATCGTATACTATTATTAAACTATGCTATCAGCATTTTGCAATGATAAGCGGCCGCGCCACGCCGGTGTACAGTGCATGTGTGAATCTTCGTGAAATAATATAAGCTCATATAAGCACAGCTTACGGAATACCCTTTTAATTTTTGTCATACGACAGAAATTGCCCAATTTTTGAAAATTTTTGTATTTACAATGTCTCAAGTATCCTTCCATAAAAATTATACAAATTAACGGCAAACCTTATCTCTAACTACAAATTAAAATTAAACTTTTACAAAATACAATTATTTATTCAGTACACGCTACATTATTATGAATATCCCTGCCTCAACATAATATTATACTACATATAAGCAATTCTTTGATATAAGCTACGTTCCAACAGCTTCCATAGTAGATGTTGCGATGATTCACTTCTATATCGTTTGCAGCCGCCTATGGCGTATAAAAGAATGCCTACGAGTAAATATTTTTTTTAAATATCTATTTCAGTAAATTTCAAATTTTTATATAGGTAAATAAGTAATTTTTGTTTTTAATTTTGCAAGGCAAATAAGGGAAGCGCTGCTTCCCTAGCTTCCATAGAAAACACGCCACTGCCTTTTACAAGCTGTTTCAGCTGATGGACAGCCTATATCCAGATTACATTTAGGGCAGGAATCATCATCAACAGCTATGCCATTCATCGTCGGATGTCGCCTCCCCATATTCGCATATGGGGGGTTGTTAGCCTTAACTCGCCACGCTGGCCAGACGGGTTGGCGAGTGATCGACCGCAGTTCATTTTGTCGGTCACCCACCCAAGTGGTTGCCCGAAGAAGTGTTGCTTGCATGCGAATATTCTTCCTTGCTCCTATACCCTAGAGCAGTGTGGTCCATATCTTGGTAAACTCGGAGTCGGTATCGTTTAAATTAAACAGAATGTAATCGAGATAAGCCATCTTGACGGCACCATTTTAATAAGAAGTAAAAGATTAAAATTGGTTTCAGCTTTCAGCATATCTAAATATCCTCTAGATCTCTAGAACAAACTATTGTCTCGTGGTTCCATTCTATCTGATTTTCCAATATATTTAAAAAAAATCAATAAGCGGTTGACGATATTCAAACACAGTTTGCACCAATCTACCGTTGTAGTTCCATCTAGTAGGGGCTACTTTTGGCAATCTCTTATGAACTTCAGAATCTAAAGCACTAGTTCGCTTTGAAGATTTTGAAAAAAAAAAGATGCAAGGCCACTTAAAGTTGAAAAAAACACTTTTATACTGCTGACAGACTGCTGTAAAACCAAATTTAAACGATGTGCCATACAATGTACAAAAAGCGCATTTGGCTGTTTTTCTCTTACTTTAGCTTGAAAAATATCGTATACTATTATTAAACTATGCTATCAGCATTTTGCAATGATAAGCGGCCGCGCCACGCCGGTGTACAGTGCATGTGTGAATCTTCGTGAAATAATATAAGCTCATATAAGCACAGCTTACGGAATACCCTTTTAATTTTTGTCATACGACAGAAATTGCCCAATTTTTGAAAATTTTTGTATTTACAATGTCTCAAGTATCCTTCCATAAAAATTATACAAATTAACGGCAAACCTTATCTCTAACTACAAATTAAAATTAAACTTTTACAAAATACAATTATTTATTCAGTACACGCTACATTATTATGAATATCCCTGCCTCAACATAATATTATACTACATATAAGCAATTCTTTGATATAAGCTACGTTCCAACAGCTTCCATAGTAGATGTTGCGATGATTCACTTCTATATCGTTTGCAGCCGCCTATGGCGTATAAAAGAATGCCTACGAGTAAATATTTTTTTTAAATATCTATTTCAGTAAATTTCAAATTTTTATATAGGTAAATAAGTAATTTTTGTTTTTAATTTTGCAAGGCAAATAAGGGAAGCGCTGCTTCCCTAGCTTCCATAGAAAACACGCCACTGCCTTTTACAAGCTGTTTCAGCTGATGGACAGCCTATATCCAGATTACATTTAGGGCAGGAATCATCATCAACAGCTATGCCATTCATCGTCGGATGTCGCCTCCCCATATTCGCATATGGGGGGTTGTTAGCCTTAACTCGCCACGCTGGCCAGACGGGTTGGCGAGTGATCGACCGCAGTTCATTTTGTCGGACACCCACCCAAGTGGTTGCCCGAAGAAGTGTTGCTTGCATGCGAATATTCTTCCTTGCTCCTATACCCTAGAGCAGTGTGGTCCATATCTTGGTAAACTCGGAGTCGGTATCGTTTAAATTAAACAGAATGTAATCGAGATAAGCCATCTTGACGGCACCATTTTAATAAGAAGTAAAAGATTAAAATTGGTTTCAGCTTTCAGCATATCTAAATATCCTCTAGATCTCTAGAACAAACTATTGTCTCGTGGTCCCATTCTATCTGATTTTCCAATATATTTAAAAAAAATCAATAAGCGGTTGACGATATTCAAACACAGTTTGCACCAATCTACCGTTGTAGTTCCATCTAGTAGGGGCTACTTTTGGCAATCTCTTATGAACTTCAGAATCTAAAGCACTAGTTCGCTTTGAAGATTTTGAAAAAAAAAAGATGCAAGGCCACTTAAAGTTGAAAAAAACACTTTTATACTGCTGACAGACTGCTGTAAAACCAAATTTAAACGATGTGCCATACAATGTACAAAAAGCGCATTTGGCTGTTTTTCTCTTACTTTAGCTTGAAAAATATCGTATACTATTATTAAACTATGCTATCAGCATTTTGCAATGATAAGCGGCCGCGCCACGCCGGTGTACAGTGCATGTGTGAATCTTCGTGAAATAATATAAGCTCATATAAGCACAGCTTACGGAATACCCTTTTAATTTTTGTCATACGACAGAAATTGCCCAATTTTTGAAAATTTTTGTATTTACAATGTCTCAAGTATCCTTCCATAAAAATTATACAAATTAACGGCAAACCTTATCTCTAACTACAAATTAAAATTAAACTTTTACAAAATACAATTATTTATTCAGTACACGCTACATTATTATGAATATCCCTGCCTCAACATAATATTATACTACATATAAGCAATTCTTTGATATAAGCTACGTTCCAACAGCTTCCATAGTAGATGTTGCGATGATTCACTTCTATATCGTTTGCAGCCGCCTATGGCGTATAAAAGAATGCCTACGAGTAAATATTTTTTTTAAATATCTATTTCAGTAAATTTCAAATTTTTATATAGGTAAATAAGTAATTTTTGTTTTTAATTTTGCAAGGCAAATAAGGGAAGCGCTGCTTCCCTAGCTTCCATAGAAAACACGCCACTGCCTTTTACAAGCTGTTTCAGCTGATGGACAGCCTATATCCAGATTACATTTAGGGCAGGAATCATCATCAACAGCTATGCCATTCATCGTCGGATGTCGCCTCCCCATATTCGCATATGGGGGGTTGTTAGCCTTAACTCGCCACGCTGGCCAGACGGGTTGGCGAGTGATCGACCGCAGTTCATTTTGTCGGTCACCCACCCAAGTGGTTGCCCGAAGAAGTGTTGCTTGCATGCGAATATTCTTCCTTGCTCCTATACCCTAGAGCAGTGTGGTCCATATCTTGGTAAACTCGGAGTCGGTATCGTTTAAATTAAACAGAATGTAATCGAGATAAGCCATCTTGACGGCACCATTTTAATAAGAAGTAAAAGATTAAAATTGGTTTCAGCTTTCAGCATATCTAAATATCCTCTAGATCTCTAGAACAAACTATTGTCTCGTGGTTCCATTCTATCTGATTTTCCAATATATTTAAAAAAAATCAATAAGCGGTTGACGATATTCAAACACAGTTTGCACCAATCTACCGTTGTAGTTCCATCTAGTAGGGGCTACTTTTGGCAATCTCTTATGAACTTCAGAATCTAAAGCACTAGTTCGCTTTGAAGATTTTGAAAAAAAAAAGATGCAAGGCCACTTAAAGTTGAAAAAAACACTTTTATACTGCTGACAGACTGCTGTAAAACCAAATTTAAACGATGTGCCATACAATGTACAAAAAGCGCATTTGGCTGTTTTTCTCTTACTTTAGCTTGAAAAATATCGTATACTATTATTAAACTATGCTATCAGCATTTTGCAATGATAAGCGGCCGCGCCACGCCGGTGTACAGTGCATGTGTGAATCTTCGTGAAATAATATAAGCTCATATAAGCACAGCTTACGGAATACCCTTTTAATTTTTGTCATACGACAGAAATTGCCCAATTTTTGAAAATTTTTGTATTTACAATGTCTCAAGTATCCTTCCATAAAAATTATACAAATTAACGGCAAACCTTATCTCTAACTACAAATTAAAATTAAACTTTTACAAAATACAATTATTTATTCAGTACACGCTACATTATTATGAATATCCCTGCCTCAACATAATATTATACTACATATAAGCAATTCTTTGATATAAGCTACGTTCCAACAGCTTCCATAGTAGATGTTGCGATGATTCACTTCTATATCGTTTGCAGCCGCCTATGGCGTATAAAAGAATGCCTACGAGTAAATATTTTTTTTAAATATCTATTTCAGTAAATTTCAAATTTTTATATAGGTAAATAAGTAATTTTTGTTTTTAATTTTGCAAGGCAAATAAGGGAAGCGCTGCTTCCCTAGCTTCCATAGAAAACACGCCACTGCCTTTTACAAGCTGTTTCAGCTGATGGACAGCCTATATCCAGATTACATTTAGGGCAGGAATCATCATCAACAGCTATGCCATTCATCGTCGGATGTCGCCTCCCCATATTCGCATATGGGGGGTTGTTAGCCTTAACTCGCCACGCTGGCCAGACGGGTTGGCGAGTGATCGACCGCAGTTCATTTTGTCGGTCACCCACCCAAGTGGTTGCCCGAAGAAGTGTTGCTTGCATGCGAATATTCTTCCTTGCTCCTATACCCTAGAGCAGTGTGGTCCATATCTTGGTAAACTCGGAGTCGGTATCGTTTAAATTAAACAGAATGTAATCGAGATAAGCCATCTTGACGGCACCATTTTAATAAGAAGTAAAAGATTAAAATTGGTTTCAGCTTTCAGCATATCTAAATATCCTCTAGATCTCTAGAACAAACTATTGTCTCGTGGTTCCATTCTATCTGATTTTCCAATATATTTAAAAAAATCAATAAGCGGTTGACGATATTCAAACACAGTTTGCACCAATCTACCGTTGTAGTTCCATCTAGTAGGGGCTACTTTTGGCAATCTCTTATGAACTTCAGAATCTAAAGCACTAGTTCGCTTTGAAGATTTTGAAAAAAAAAGATGCAAGGCCACTTAAAGTTGAAAAAAACACTTTTATACTGCTGACAGACTGCTGTAAAACCAAATTTAAACGATGTGCCATACAATGTACAAAAAGCGCATTTGGCTGTTTTTCTCTTACTTTAGCTTGAAAAATATCGTATACTATTATTAAACTATGCTATCAGCATTTTGCAATGATAAGCGGCCGCGCCACGCCGGTGTACAGTGCATGTGTGAATCTTCGTGAAATAATATAAGCTCATATAAGCACAGCTTACGGAATACCCTTTTAATTTTTGTCATACGACAGAAATTGCCCAATTTTTGAAAATTTTTGTATTTACAATGTCTCAAGTATCCTTCCATAAAAATTATACAAATTAACGGCAAACCTTATCTCTAACTACAAATTAAAATTAAACTTTTACAAAATACAATTATTTATTCAGTACACGCTACATTATTATGAATATCCCTGCCTCAACATAATATTATACTACATATAAGCAATTCTTTGATATAAGCTACGTTCCAACAGCTTCCATAGTAGATGTTGCGATGATTCACTTCTATATCGTTTGCAGCCGCCTATGGCGTATAAAAGAATGCCTACGAGTAAATATTTTTTTTAAATATCTATTTCAGTAAATTTCAAATTTTTATATAGGTAAAATAAGTAATTTTTGTTTTTAATTTTGCAAGGCAAATAAGGGAAGCGCTGCTTCCCTAGCTTCCATAGAAAACACGCCACTGCCTTTTACAAGCTGTTTCAGCTGATGGACAGCCTATATCCAGATTACATTTAGGGCAGGAATCATCATCAACAGCTATGCCATCCATCGTCGGATGTCGCCTCCCCATATTCGCATATGGGGGGTTGTTAGCCTTAACTCGCCACGCTGGCCAGACGGGTTGGCGAGTGATCGACCGCAGTTCATTTTGTCGGTCACCCACCCAAGTGGTTGCCCGAAGAAGTGTTGCATGCATGCGAATATTCTTCCTTGCTCCTATACCCTAGAGCAGTGTGGTCCATATCTTGGTAAACTCGGAGTCGGTATCGTTTAAATTAAACAGAATGTAATCGAGATAAGCCATCTTGACGGCACCGTTTTAACAATTTATTTTATCTTCACTGACGCTAACACTTTGAATAATGGGCTCGCCGCGCCGCACGCTCGCCGTACTGAGACAGATTCTGAGACGTACTAATCGACAGTAGGGATGGGAACCACTACCCTAGAGTCTAGGGTATGAAATACCCTAGAAAATGTAATTATAATGTTTTTAAATCAAATAATAATTTTTTTTGCAACTCGTAAAGCTAAAGGCAACAAAATTTATATTACCAGAATTTGTTTAACCCTGTTGGTATCTTTAAGAAATGGTTTATTAACCTTTAAACTGCGGGCGTTATTTTACATGGCAGCTCTGATACGCGGGTGTTTTTTACGCTTGCGAAATCGTCCGCTTCCCGCAGTTGCTCATTCGCGGATCCAGTAGTTTCCCGCAACTACTCGCTATCTATATAAGCGAATATTTACGTTTCCCACCGGTTGCAGATATCATTTGCCGTCCATTAATTTTGTTCTATCCAGCTGTTTACTCTTACAAAATATGAGAGGTGTAAAATAAACAAATATATTTTGAAAAAAATACAAAAAAATTTATTTTTGAAAAAATACAAATAAATTCATTAAAAAAATCGCATTCTACGATTAGGTACAATCGATAACCTAGTACTTTATTATTGTGTGATATCTTTCAAAACAGGGGATAACACACAGCGGCACGTTGTATTGGGCACAATGGTAAGTTGTCTCCTTTCTTATTTTATTTTTTGAACATACTATGCAACGTACACTTCTGATTTTATTTGTGTCCTCTCTTACGGGCAAGTGCCGTATGAAGTGTCGTGCTGTAAGTCGTAAGGGCGAATCAGCTTCGCGTGTTCTTTTATAAGCAGTACGGGGTTTTACTCTATGGTACTTCTGCAAAATTTCTTTTACGAGTTTCAGCTGAAATTCTGGCATTGTAATGTGTTGCCCTGTTTTCATTTTGAATATTGCAAGAGCGTTCAGCACCGAGCAGTCTAGAAGATGAAAAAATACTTTCTTGTACCACTTGATTGTTTTTCGTACGCTTTCGGTGGCGCTAAGCATCATGTCTGACTTATCTACAGCTCCCATATTCTTATTATAGTCTATTACACATTTAGGTTTAATTATTTCTTCACCGGTTTTCCAATCAATTTTGCCAGATGACTCCATTATAGGGGTATGGCAGGTAGACAGCATTCGCACCTCCCGTTTGTCCTGCCATTTGAGAGCAAGAAGATTATCAGTTGTGAAGTGTTCCGTTTTTCCCTTATTCAGCTTTTGGTCTAGCTTGGGCATGTGTCTTCTATTCATCTTTACTGTGCCGCAGGCATTACTCTTTTTTTTATACAAAAGATCGTAAAGTAAGGGACTGGTATACCAGTTGTCCGTTTAAAGTGTATGTCCTTTTTCAAGATAGGGTTGCATCAAAGTCATGACAATATTACCTGATTGACCTATATCTGCGTCATGTTCAAGAATGTCAGAGGCAGTCCCACAATAAACTATCAGGTCAAGAATATAGCCAGTTTCGCAGTCACATAATACAAAACATTTTACTCCGAATCTATGACGTTTGCTTGGTATATCGACGACATGCGTTCAAAACCTCCTAACTCATTAAATAACATTTTACAGGAACGTCAAAAAACCGCTTAGAGTCAGAACTTCTGGAGATTTTTTTTTCATATTGACAGAAGTTTTAATATAATCAAATGTAAATAATGTTATTAGATTGATTCTATTATTATGATATAATTTTGTTAGATATTTGAGATAGGACATTTTGAAATTGAAAACTACCGAGATAGGACGTTTTAAATGAAGAAAGTCATCAAATTTTTATGTTTATTTTCAATCCACAAAGAAACTGTGAATACAAAGCCTACTACTAAAAATATCAACGTATTAACAATTCGCACCTGTAATAAAAAAAAATTAAAGAAGGTAAATTTTAAATAGTTAGGAACCCAAAAATATAAATCTTTTTAAAAATGAGCCAATGTGTTGTAAAATCCATGACAGTCTCTAGGTATCACAGATTTCAACTCTTGCAGATGTTTATATTTCGCATTTGAAATCTTGCAAACCTCGTTATGCAATGGAGGATAATCTAAAATTAATGCACCAAGCGTTATCAAAACTGAGCTTCACCTAAAATAATATAAGTTAGGACATACCTAATTCAGTTTGAAGGTTACACAGTTCTCACCTGAATAACACCTTCTGGCCTATAAACAATTGATTTAATATCTGTTACTACTGGATCTGCCGATTTTCTTCCTGGCCTTATAGAATGGTATCGCTGGTGTTCAAGAGCAGCATAATTTTTAAAAAAATTGTACTCTAAATCGTAACAATCGTAAGGCATCTTTTGGCGTGCTTCCCTCGAAATTCTCACGTACTCGCTTGGTAAATAAATTTCTTTATTGCGAAGTTTTCTTTCTATAAGAGCGTGAACAGAGTCACACTCCATTTGGGTATGTCCAACTTCCAAAAATTTTTGATATATTAAAATGCCATTGATCATTGAAAAATTAAGTAGGGCGTTTGCCAGAACACTATTCCTGTTTTGGTATGTACATCCATCAGACCAAAGAACTACGGGAATTTTGTTTTCAGTTAGACAATTTTTCTGGAGGTAGTCAATAATGCACGACACGAAAGTTGAAGCTTTAAGCTCAGCATTTTGGTCCTCGGAAAACCAGAAACACGCTACACAGTGTGTTTTTAAATTAAATACGGTAAAGTTATGGCTGGAAAGTTTGGTTTTATAATAAAATGCATTCGCATTTACACAAGGGCTCAACTTAACAGCTTGCAAGTCCATAGTAAGGGCGATAATTTTGTTTTCATCAGACAGTTGCTTATCATTGTTTTTTTCAGTTCGGGCTAGCTCTTTTCGCTTGATGTGAGCTGTCCATGCTACATCAGAAATCGTACCCACTTTATGTGAACTACAAGTGTTACATTGGTCTTTCTTTAATTGATAGATTGCTAAATTCTTCTGCTTGAATATCTGATTAAATACTTTAATGCTGTATGGACTTTTATTATCTGTAGCGCATTTTTCCTTATATAATTTATAGACGTCAGTCAGTGTTTGAAACACAGGTTCCAAAAATAATTTTGTTGAATCTCTCCGCGCATAATGCGATGGCAGTTTTGGCAGCATGTTTAAAAAATCATCTAAACAGTGATATCGATCTTTGCTCTCTCTTTCGACTTTGTTTCTTGCTGACAGTTTTACTTCGGTACCTTCATGGATTCCACCACACGTACTAGAATTGACCCAGTGCTGAACCATTTTATATCCAAGATCAAATGTATTCAAGAACATGCTTCTGCAAACTTGAAATTTTTTCTGGCCAACGTCGATGAAATACACAAAGGTCCCTTCGCGTCTGGATTTTTCTGCATCACTTGTTTTTACTTTGGTAACTTGTTTTCGCACATTAGAAGAGACATAAACCTTTCTTTGGTCCCACGTCATCTTTGACCAGAATTCTTCAAACAGTTTTTTTCTAAATTCCTCGGTTATTTCAGAACATTGTCTCGTTTTCGCTTTTAAACAATAGTTTGAATTACACCGCGCTTTCAATTTTCTCTCATCTCTTAATTGGTCTTGCGTACTATTTGTACTTTCGGAATTGTATTTGAATCCCGTGTATCGTTGTCCTCGCATTCTAAGATTTTTGTTTTTTATTCTCATCCATTCTGCAGGCTCTGCTGTTAACTTTCGCTTTCGTGCGCTTTGTTCAAACCTATTTACTTCATTGTCATCACTTGTGTCTATGCCATTATCGTCCTGCGTCTCTTCATCAGTATTCCCCTTATTAATATGATCACTGCAATTTGTTGTAACTTCACTCTGTGTTTCAGAAATATTTGGGATGTATGTAAGGTCTAGGTTGGGCAGTTTAGTGTCGGAAATAGAGTTACTTTCTTTGATAATGTCTTGGGAATGATGTGGTATGAGTTGCAAATCACTTTGTACGACATGAGAGGAATTCATTTGAGAGATGTTATCCGTGCAACTGGCGATACTATTATTTACAACATTTGTAGTTGTCAATTCTATCGATTCAGCAACGCTTGGTGTTTCAATAATGTTAATGCCAATAAAATCCATTGGAATCTCTTCCAAATCCAATTCTGTTAGCAAAGCACCATTGCTCACAGTCGCACATGCCGGAATATTAATTTTGTTGTTTATTGAACTAGTGCTCCCGTCATAGTCTTTAGTAATTGTATTAACATTTCCAGTTTCACTGTCACCATTATCATGCATATTAAGTGCTAATTGCAATATTGCTCTCGATCGAGAAGACATTTTTAGGTATTAATATTTTTTCGAGTGAAAACGAAAACTCCTATCTCTTGAATATTTATTCTTTTAGTTTGAATGCAAGCCTCCTATCTGCAAACAATGAGGTTAATGTAATTTGCGAGGTAAGTAAGTTGTTGATAGAGTTCTAAAGTAATACGTCAGTAGGTAACATAAACCAATTTATGAAAAGCAAATAGTTTCAAACACATAGCATCAAATAATAACAATAAAAACAATTAGAAACTTACCATGCTCAATACCGCGTCAGTCACATGTCCATTCACTACACAATACACAGAGATAGGATGTTTTGATTCCACGACTGGAGTTGAGTTGAGATAGGATTAAATGAATTTAGCGTATTCAAATCTTTAGACATTTTCTACAGTTAGGACAGTTTTAGGGCATGTGCATTAAGTATAAACCTATCTTGCTGTGCAAAAATCCCATTTTAGGTAAAAGTTGAGATAGGACGTTTTGAATGCATGTCGTCGATATATTGCTTGAAAGAAAGTCTCCCTTTATAAAGCATTAGGCTCTCGTCTATACATAAATTTTCAAAGGGATAAAACATTTTTTTAAATGCAAATTTTAGATGAACTAAAACCCTTCTAATTTTGACCAATTTGTCATTATTTGTGTTTTCTAGGCTATTGTCAGCGAAATGGAGATTCAGCAATATTGAAATAAACCTATCTCGTGTCATAACTTGTGGGAAAAAAGGAGTAGATGTAACTTCGTCTGTAGTCCAATAATCTTGGATATCCAATTTTTTTACAAGGGGCATCAAAAGTGACAATGCAAGAAAGCAAAACATTTCACTCGTTTCCACATCTTGCCATTGCTTTCGATGAGATGTACCAGCAGTTCTTAGATTATAAACGTTTAAAACGGTTTAATATACCTGCATTTTGTCTTTGGTTTTGTTTAACGCTGATGGTGTTCCTTTTTCCATATTTGTTTGTTTGTTTTATATCAACTCAGCACTGATACAGAAAATTAACGATAAGATTTTTCAAAGAGAAGGGCCTAGACATACTCCGTGCTGATATGCGGAGCAGATATTGCATTGAAGCATGTCTATCCTGTCAAATCTGCCTCTGACTAGATTATTCGTATTTAAAAAAACAAAATTCGCCTTGGTTTTCCAGAATTTAAAATAGTAAGCAATTATATTTTTTGTCAAATGGAGATGGAACAAATAATTTCTTATTTAATATGCATTGAATGATAAATTGTTCTATTTCCATTTTAACACTTAACACTATTTTTTACTGTGGTGGTCAAATATTTATTTTTTTAGTTATTATTGACAAATATAACAGCAGAAATTAATGAAAAACAATTAAAGAAATTTATTGATCAATATTTCGCGTTGAGAAATTCTTTCAAGACAAACAAAAGTTTTCTTAATTTTTCTTTTATATAAATTCCATGTTTCTTTTAATACATTTAATACACTAATATATATGATACACATGATTCTTTTCATATTTATTTTTGAGAATTGAGAAATTCTTTCAAGACAAACAAAAGTTTTCTTAATTTTTCTTTTATATAAATTCCATGTTTCTTTTAATACATTTAATACACTAATATATTATATGATACACATGATTCTTTTCATATTTATTTTTCATACACAATACTGTCGAACTTAATTTTGGTTTTACTAAGTTTGGGAGTTGGGGTGTGTAGCTAGAGGTACCGGATTGAGTTGGAACGACGTACGAATAATAAATCAGATTCATAACAATTAAATCTATTAAAATAAAATAACATATTTACAATTTATATTTACACTAACCTGACGAGTATTATTGCAAGGGTGGATTGGCATCCGTACAGAACAGACATCGGAGATTTCATCTTGAAGTAATCCTTAGTGAACTTTTTTAACTTTTAACAAGTATTAACTTTTAACTTTGAACAACATTAACTCCCGTAGGGTCGAACTGGACCGAACGCGTATTACCGGCGTAACTGATTAATTAGTCTCTCTCGCCTGTATTTGATAACTCTCATCCCACTATTCTGTTCTGTACGGACTGGGACTTATTTTGTTGACATTGCGATTCCCACGTTCATGAAGGTTCATGAAGTTCCATCCACCTTTTACTGTTGCAGATAATGCCAGGACTGTGTTCTTGTAATGCTTTCTCAGCGTTTCCCACACCTCTAAGCTAGACATTCGTATCGTAATATTATCTCTCACGTCCTGTCAGGCGTGATTGAACTTTCAATAATTATAATATTACATTTGCTATGTTGCCGCGTCTTGCAACATTTAATATGAATTTGATTTTTGAATTATTTCAATTTTCAACGTGTGACAATACATTCATTTTAACTCTTTCAATAAAGTTTCAATGTAATTCTTATCAACGGCTGGCATAAACTTAAACATTTTTTTCAAATCCAATACTTTTTCTTTAGTTAAAAGGCACGTTTTGGTTTACAATTATCGGTGCAGTGGTGTTTGCTGCTATAAATAAAAGCATACTATGTAAATATTACACTGTTCCATCTTCATTCTATCGCATTACAAGCAATTAATCAAAGTATGAAAGTATATTATTAGAAATAAAGGATTGGATTACTTACCTTACACTTTGATCTGCCATATTTTCATTTTTAAATTAATTTGATATTAATAACGTTATTATAAATAGTTTCTTGCCGTAAATCAAAAGTTCTTTCCATTTAGAGTCGATGTATAAGCCAAAGACAGTATCATTTCTTCTTTTCATTCTTACTTTTTTGGATACTGTACTGGGTTGCCAGATATTCCCAGTTTGTTTGTGCTCTGTCCCATACATATGTCTCGTCATCTATAAATATTTTCTGATATGCTACTCTTACTCTTTTCCCATTCTTGACTTCATTTCTTGCAGTTTCCCATAATTTATCTTGGATGGTTTTTTCCCTTATAGTCAGGTCACTCTCTACATATATATACTTTGGTCCCCTTCAATCTGTTTTTATTTCCCATTACTGCCAGTTTCTGATTACGATTTTCCATCTTTACTACTACTATCTGTTTACCAGTTGTTCTTCCTATTTTAAACGTTTAAAACGGTTTAATATACCTGCATTTTGTCTTTGTTTAACGCTGATGGTGTTCAGTTTTCCATATTTGTTTGTTTGTTTTATGTCAACTCAGCACTGATATACTGGTATACCAGTTGTCCGTATAAAGTGTATGTCCTTTTTCAAGATAGGGTTGCATCAAAGTCATGACAATATTACCTGATTGACCTATATCTGCGTCATGTTCAAGAATGTCAGAGGCAGCCCCACAATAAACTATCAGGTCAATACAAAAAATTTTACTCCGAATCTATGACGTTTGCTTGGTATATATTACTTGAAAGAAAGTCTCCCTTTATAAAGCATTAGGCTCTCGTCTATACATAAATTTTCAAAGGGATAAACATTTTTTTAAATACAAATTTTAGATGAACTAAAACCCTTCTAATTTTGACCAATTTGTCATTATTTGTGTTTTCTAGGCTATTGTAACGAAATGGAGATTCAGTAATATTGAAATAAACCTATCTCGTGTCATAACTTGTGGGAAAAAAGGAGTAGATGTAACTTCGTCTGTAGTCCAATAATCTTGGATATCCAATTTTTTTACAAGGGGCATCAAAAGTGACAATGCAAGAAAGCAAAACATTTCACTCGTTTCCACATCTTGCCATTGCTTTCGATGAGATGTACCAGCAGTTCTTAGATTATAAACGTTTAAAACGGTTTAATATACCTGCATTTTGTCTTTGGTTTTGTTTAACGCTGATGGTGTTCCTTTTTCCATATTTGTTTGTTTGTTTTATATCAACTCAGCACTGATACAGAAAATTAACGATAAGATTTTTCAAAGAGAAGGGCCTAGACATACTCCGTGCTGATATGCGGAGCAGATATTGCATTGAAGCATGTCTATCCTGTCAAATCTGCCGCTGACTAGATTATTCGTATTTAAAAAAACAAAATTCGCCTTGGTTTTCCAGAATTTAAAATAGTAAGCAATTATATTTTTTGTCAAATGGAGATGGAACAAATAATTTCTTATTTAATATGCATTGAATGATAAATTGTTCTATTTCCAATTTAACACTAACACTATTTTTTACTGTGGTGGTCAAATATTTATTTTTTTAGTTATTATTGACAAATATAACAGCAGAAATAAATGAAAAACAATTAAAGAAATTTATTGATCAATATTTCGCGTTGAGAAATTCTTTCAAGACAAACAAAAGTTTTCTTAATTTTTCTTTTATATAAATTCCATGTTTCTTTTAATACATTTAATACACTAATATATATGATACACATGATTCTTTTCATATTTATTTTTGAGAATTGAGAAATTCTTTCAAGACAAACAAAAGTTTTCTTAATTTTTCTTTTATATAAATTCCATGTTTCTTTTAATACATTTAATACACTAATATATTATATGATACACATGATTCTTTTCATATTTATTTTTCATACACAATACATTCATTTTAACTCTTTCAATAAAGTTTCAATGTAATTCTTATCAACGGCTGGCATAAACTTAAACATTTTTTTCAAATCCAAGACTTTTTCTTTAGTTAAAAGGCACGTTTTGGTTTACAATTATCGGTGCAGTGGTGTTTGTTGCTATAAATAAAAGCATACTATGTAAATATTACACTGTTCCATCTTCATTCTATCGCATTTCAAGCAATTAATCAAAGTATGAAAGTATATTAATAGAAATAAAGGATTGGATTACTTACCTTACACTTTGATCTGCCATATTTTCCATTTTTAAATTAATTTGATATTAATAACGTTATTATAAATAGTTTCTTGCCCTAAATCAAAAGTTTCTTTCCATTTAGACATTACTTCGTCCCAGGGTTCCCGTCGATGTATAAGCCAAAGACAGTATCATTTCTTTTTTTCATTCTTACTTTTTTGGATACTGTACTGGGTTGCCAGATATTCCCAGTTTGTTTGTGCTACTGTCCCATACATATGTCTCGTCATCTATAAATATTTTCTGATAGGCTACTCTTACTCTTTTCCCGTTCTTGACTTCATTTCTTGCAGTTTCCCATAATTTATCTTGGATGGTTTTTTCCCTTATAGTCAGGTCACTCTCTACATATATATACTTTGGTCCCCTTCAATCTGTTTTTATTTCCCATTACTGCCAGTTTTTGATTACGATTTTCCATCTTTACTACTACTACCTGCTTACCAGTTGTTCTTCCTATTTTAAACGTTTAAAACGGTTTAATATACCTGCATTTTGTCTTTGTTTAACGCTGATGGTGTTCATTTTTCCATATTTGTTTGTTTGTTTTATGTCAACTCAGCACTGATATACTGGTATACCAGTTGTCCGTATAAAGTGTATGTCCTTTTTCAAGATAGGGTTGCATCAAAGTCATGACAATATTACCTGATTGACCTATATCTGCGTCATTTTCAAGAATGTCAGAAGCAGCCCCACAATAAACTATCAAGTCAAGAATATAGCCAGTTTCGCAGTCACATAATACAAAAAATTTTCTCCGAATCTATGACGTTTGCTTGGTATATATTGCTTGAAAGAAAGTCTCCCTTTATAAAGCATTAGGCTCTCGTCTATACATAAATTTTCAAAAGGATAAACATTTTTTTAAATACAAATTTTAGATGAACTAAAACCCTTCTAATTTTGACCAATTTGTCATTATTTGTGTTTTCTAGGCTATTGTCAGCGAAATGGAGATTCAGTAATATCGAAATAAACCTATCTCGTGTCATAACTTGTGGGAAAAAAGGAGTAGATGTAACTTCGTCTGCAGTCCAATAATCTTGGATATCCAATTTTTTTACAAGGGGTATCAAAAGTGACAATGCAAGAAAGCAAAACATTTCACTCGTTTCCACATCTTGCCATTGCTTTCGATGAGATGTACCAGCAGTTCTTCTTAGATTATAAACGTTTAAAACGGTTTAATATACCTGCATTTTGTCTTTGGTTTTGTTTAACGCTGATGGTGTTCCTTTTTCCATATTTGTTTGTTTGTTTTATGTCAACTCAGCACTGATACAGAAAATTAACGATAAGATTTTTCCATATTTCGCGTTGAGAAATTCTTTCAAGATAAACAAAAGTTTTCTTAATTTTTCTTTTATATAAATTCCATGTTTCATGTGCAATAACGAGTCAACCCACCGTTGGGTCGTTCTGAGAAAATGAAGATAATACTTCCCTGTCGACGTATTCGTATGCATTTTATAAAACATGTTTATTAAAAGCTCAACAAAAATGTATGAAAAAATTATTACCATTTTACAGGCCAAGTTCAATTACCTACATATTATTACGCAATTTCGATTTCCTGCTTGATTTGTCTACACCTCTACACTGCCCATTCCTCGAAAATTTTCCTTTCCTGTTGAACTTTTGGATGACCTGTAGATTTATCGTCCTTTTATGACCTCACCTTTGGGATACACTTTATTTTAAATTTTAATTAGTTCGAAGCTCTCTTTAATTGAAACAGAATTATTGTTGATTATTAGACTATTACACTTGTCCTAGTAAATTCGGCTGACTTCTTTGCATTTCGTTGCGACTTATTTCTTTTCGGATACTACTTTTCATACCTTGCTTGCATTTTTGCCAAATTATGTAGCTGGCTATTATAGCAATAGTTGCCATCAAAATAACCAAAATCCATTGGTTTATCCGGTTTATCCGGGGGCTTATCGACCCCGATACTGATGCTTGTCCACTGGCTGTCTGTGCGATTATCACTTCTTCCTTCGATTTCGCAGCTCTCATGTTTATTAATATTATTTATTTGCACTTTTGGTTCCAATACTAAATTTTTACACTTATCCTTCCTTATTTTTTACGGGTCCTGTCACGGTCGCCATGTAATAACTTCCTAATCCTCTGGTCACTTTATATTAATAGATAACCCCGTTTAATTAAGATTATTTTATTTACTTTTTATTTCATACATTCATATTAAATACATTAAAGGTTTACCACTTATCGCTACGACTGGTCAATTACTACTCCTAATTGTATACTTGCTTATTAATAATTTCTATTCCTAACTAAAGGTGGATACACACTACACTTTATTATGAATACCCCTGCCTCAACATATACTACATAAATATAAGCAATTCTTTGATATAAGCTACGTTCCAACAGCTTCCATAGTATGCGATGTTGCGATGGTTGAAATCTCTTCCTTTATCGTTTTTATTTGCAAGTCAGATTGAATTACTGCATTGGGAACGTACCAAGGGGAGCCGCAAATATCTCGTAGCACTTTAAAAGTCATGCTTTACCCAATTTTACAATCGTTTGCACCGGTCATAATATCAAAAATATTAAATTGACTATATTTTATCCTTCACACCAATGCATTCACAAACCACTGCTATACAAAAATTAGGCATATTTATTAATTTACACTGATTTAAACAAAAAAAAAGATGCACTATTTACGTTGAAATTAAACTTGTCATACAGGCTCTCTTGACAGTTGAGTTTGGTCACGTGATGCACGCGATGTATACCTAGTATGAACTTATACCTAGCAACAAAATAACAAAGCCAGAGGGGCGGCCCTGTGAAGCTACGAAAGGGAGCAGACCTAGTTGGTAGTTTTAGAAGAATGAAAATTACTAACAAGCAGTGCCCCATTTTGGACCAGACCGTTAGCATTCCAGACTGCAATTTTAACATGGGTGTCATTGTGGCATTTTGGAGATGAGCGATTGCTCACAGAGACACTCACCTTAGAAGAAGTACGATTTCAAATGTTACCTTGACCGGGTTGGTGCAAACCTGCTTTTATTGGTTTTGCCAGCCAATACTTTGAAACGTGGCTTGAAGTGAGAGCCAACGCATTGTGGGCTTCGCTTATGATTACTGTCTGACTTCTGGCATTATTTTATTTATAATAAAAATTGGCAACTTTATTAGAACAACTGTCGTGATATACGGTCGTACAGATTCGACACGTGACGAATAACTTTTTTACTTGTTTATTGCATCCCTTACAAATTTTCTCAGAAATCTTTATATCGAGCGACAATACGAGCACCCGAGTCGACCCCTAGGAGATGCTCGCATTACTATCTCAACAAGCAAATTATTTTGTTACCCTCTAACTTATGATTTCTGTATTCCGACAGTAGTTCCTTTTAACTGTATATTTGGTGTTTCTAACACTTTCACAGCTTTATTACGTTAATCTTATACAAATCACTCACTTTACACAATTTAAGTTCTATATTTCACACGTAAAACACAAATTATCGGCAGACTACAATAACCTTTAAGGCAGAACTTGGGCAAGCTCTGCCAAATGAAGTGGAGTATTAACAGTAATTCAGAAATAACTATATGTTCATACTGAATAGTATAACGAAGTAAAACATATCCTACTGACCAAGCTGCGGAGTAAGATAAACCAAATTTACTAACTAATTCTCTTACTTTTTCTAGTTTTCCATCCCGTACTGCAGAAATTAAACCGTAGCTTATATCCTCATTGTCCAAATAACTAATCTTCTTTATAATAATCCTGCGTCCAGTTGTAATTTATCATCAACCTACTTTTCCTTAATTCCCTCCTTGGATTTTGAAAACTATTATATTGCTATACGATTGCTATTACACAGTAAAAAATAATTGAACACTAAATTACACTACTCAGACCTCCAGGAGGTCCACTCATAATAGTGTTAAAAGTACACTTTTAGTGTACTTTCTTCACTTTATAAGTGTAATTTTTACAATTCATTAGTGTACTGTCTACACTGTAATAGTGTACTGCTTACACTTCTTGAGTGTAACAGTTTTACACTAGAAGCTTATAATTCTTACACTACCAGAGTTAAATTAGTTATCTAGTAGACGACAAAAAGTACTTTAGTAGTGTCCTTCTATACTTACATAAAGTCAAAACTATACACTATAAGTGTGTAAAATAACACTAATAAAGACTAATTAGTAATCTAGTAGTTGTTAAAAGCTACTATGTACAGTGTCAAAAATGTTCTTTAGTAGTGCTTTTCCATACACTGTATTGGTAAATATGGTACCGATAATAAAAATGCATAAAATTTAGTTTTAAAATTGAAAATTTATTAAAAACATTGTAGGTATACAAAAACAAAATAACTAATTCTAATTAAATAAAAAATTAAACGCATAAAAAAGGGAAATTTATACAAAACAAAATTTTGGTACAAAATACCAATCATCTGTACGAGATTGATGCAAGTTAAAAGGTTCCTTGTAAGTTAAAAATTGCAAATCGATTATATTGTAAACGTTATTGTTTTCATTTAGTTCAATTTTGTATGCATTCAGATTTGAAATATATTCTAATGTAGTTAAGAATCGAGTAACTAAAAAGTTGTGGTTTTCAAAAAGAACAATCTGTTGTATTTGTTGGAATTGTGGTAATTTATTTTCAATACTTGTACAAACAACCATTTATTTTTTATACAAAAATCCCATCTTTAGCCATGTCACTTCTGTAAGTGTTACAGAATCATCAAAATCTTTCGCACTTTAAATCGTTAGTATAAAATAAAGCTAGTAAATGAATATTTTCTAATGTTGAATTATAATATACAGGTAAATTTTTGATCGTAAAGTAAATTGCGCCCATTTTATGACAAGTTGCCTTGCTTCCAATAGGATTAGCAGTTTCAAAATCATCGTAATAAATTTGCAATTGCAAGAAATATTTTTTTGTTTTATACAACACATTATTTTGTAGGTAAGTACCAGTTTCTATTAAATTATTATTTAAATTTTTATCGAATATTGTGTATTTGAAGTTACCGTTTTCCAAAATATGCTTTAGAGAAGATAACAGAGGTATATATTGAAATGTTCGTGGAACAGACTTTTCAATATATACACCATGACGTTCATCTAAAGCATTTTCAGTTCTCGTCCCTATAGTTATTTCTTTTGGCAACACAATGTTCTTATTAATTAATTTATTTCTTTTATATATACTATTGAATTTTAAAAATTCGGCCAGAATATTAAGCGATTGTTTTGTAATAAATTCAGTTGTATGCTGACTATTGGAGTTTTCTCTTAAAATATCAAGTATATTTTCAATTAAATCAGAACAATACTGTACTAAATTCTGACATTGGGATTGTGGTAATGGCATAGATGACAGTTGTGAAAAAAAAACTTGACAAATAGATTCTATACTAAAAATATCTTTACAATCATTGTTTTCAGGCAAGTAATGTGTTTCATTATCATAATCACGATTGTCATAATGGTCATTATCATCATATTCTGATAAAATATTGGCGTTTGTGCAAGTATTAAGATTACTTCCATCATGAGAATTATCAACCTGAGTATTTACTAAGTGCTTTTTCATGTGCTTTCTGAAACCACTAAATGTTGCATAAATCGATTTACAATTTTTAAAACAACAATACAAACTTAATTTATTGTGATCAAATAGAGAATGAACAATCCGCAAGTGTCTTATAATAATTGACACATTATTAAAAGATTTATGACAAATAAAACAAGAAAACATTTTTTCAAAAAAGTTAAAGAAAAAAAATCATATGCAAATACAAAATACCTAGGACTCCTTATTATGAACTTGAACAAGATTTGTGCGAAGTTCAATCATGTTAGAGGTAAACTTAGTCTTTTCTACGTCTATTTTAAAATAATGTACCTGTATGAAGCTATAAAAGGCATTTAAACAGGGTTCATACTCTGTATTAAGTACGTAGTGGCACATAAACAAATATTTAAATGCCTCTGCGAAACTACACTGTGACGGCAACTCTATAAGTTTTCCATCCACCAAAATATTATATTTTGCTATGGCTTTTCTATGCGGTCCTTGGGCGAACAGTACAGGTTGCAGAGTACTTTGGGAGTTTCTGATTTCCGCAATGGGTATATTTGTCTGAAAAAAAAAACATTTGTAATAGAAACATTCTTTATCATTTTGTTATACTTACATGTTTAAATATAATAATTTGTTCTGGTAGGCAAATTTTTTTTTTATTTTTTAATAAAGTTGCCAAAGCCAAAATAGCCAGAGTATTTTTATCCCAATCTAAAATTTTTAAATATTATGAGTATATCGTATTATAGAAAAAATTGTAAAAGTTATACCTTGAATGAAAGTACTAGATTTATATTTTAAATTATAAAATTTTAAAATTGCATCACAATCGTTTGTAAAAATCTCATCAAAATTAATTTTTGGTATCGAAAATATCTGGTAAAATTCATTTTCAATCTAAAAAAAAAAATTGATTTAGGTTATTCAGGTATGAGAGAGAATTTTATTACCAAAATGGGCATGTCAGTAAATCTCGGATAAATATTTAGCAATTCTGTTCCCAAAGTTCTTCTGTGTTTAATCCCTATTATCTATAGGAGAAGCATGTTTCATATATTCAATGCAAGCCTCTACTACCTCGGTGCAAGTTTCTCTCACGTTTTCAATATTCTGGTTAGGGTCGTTTTCCTCAGCCTTATCATTTATTTTCCTTTTTCTACTTTTTATTAATTTTTGGATATTTGGATCTTTGCTACTTCTGGCGACAGTTCGAAGTCGCCAAGCAATGTATCCTTCACCGCCGTTTTTATTTGTGTAAAAAGCCTCCTGTATTATTTAAATGTATATGTCAGCGTAATAAATATAATGTTAGATAAACTTACATATCCTTTTTTGGAAAATGGATCCCTTAATTTTGGAAATAATGTTATAATAGCTTTAGCCAAATTAATTTTGGCATATTCGGGTACTTTTATCGTAAAATTTTCGATTAGCACGGAACAACAAATATTTACTAATTTTTTTCTTAAAGTGCCATTTAACATTTTCTCTTCTTCATAAAAATTAAAAATGTCTGTAGCTCCTCTTTCTAAAATATATTTTTTCCAATCCTATAAAATTTTATAATCAATATAATTACTACAGTCCCTGTAAGTCGAATCATGTATAATCAGTTAAAAAAATTAAAACGAAGATTAGCGGTTTTGTATGAGCTACAAATTTATTTCAGCAACATCAGTACTTTTAGATTTCAGGAATTTTTAAAGAATAATAGAAGTAGTATTACCTGAATTTCAATATTCGGTAAAATAATATTATCCACAGTCTTTTGAGAAATATTTGATACAGTAGATGCTCCACTGCAGCTTGCAGTATCGTCATATTCGCTACCTACAATAGGATACTTTTTAAGTTACCGTTTTATTTCATTTAGAAAAATTACCAAGATGCTCATCATGATGTTTTCGTATATATATTGTCAAATTGTCATTTCTTTTTTGGAAGATATAATCCATTATAATATCTTCTTCTAATATACTGCCATCGCTTTCACAATAATAAAAATCATCAGTTGCAACTTCGTGAAATTTTTCATTTGCTAGTTTAAAATTCCCAGAATTACATAATGTCGGCTCGTAGGTACCGTAAAGTGGGGTTACTTTGCACCAATTTTTTGACTTGTACTGTTTGATGTTCTGTAATAATGTACTAAAAGCAATTTTAGTATTTAGGTATCATTGATAGCCATAGCAGGGGTAGTGAAATAATCGTAACAACAATTAAAAGTTGATTCATTGAGCCCTTTTTTACAAAAACTTTTTAGAATTGTGGTGCAAAGTATACCTTAAGAGGGGATACTTTGCACAGCTTAATTTAGGTGGTATATTTGGCTAATAAATTGGTGTTGATGCAAAATATTTCGACACCATTATAAACATTGCATCAATGCCCGCATTTTAAAAGATTTTTTAATATTTCAATGAGATTATAACACAAATAATATAGACTTTGTTTGTCTTATTATACTTTATTGTTCACAAAATATAGATAAAACTCCTAAATATCCCAAAAACAAAATCCCAAAAACAAAAATATTACTAACAGTTTAAAAATAAAGTAAAAAATTATAGAAAGCATGCTTGAAAATCACTCCCACCATAGCTTATCACATTCGGGGACAGCATATAAACCACGCTTCGACATTTTCTTGGGTGAATTTATTGCACCGATTATTTTATCCCATGTGTACCATATTTCATCCCTTTTTTCAGGCCATTTCCAAAATTTTAGAGACCTTGCCATAGCGTTTATCATAGCGCCATCTTTATCTAAAGACGTTATCACTCCTGGATATATGTTATCTTCATATAAAAACAAAACATGTTCTCCAACAGCTCTAGTTACATCATTCAATTTCGATTTTTTAAGCTTTTCGGCAATGGTGGTTCCTAAAGTGCCGGTGATAAGTTTCTGGTTGAACTCAGTTTCCTCATTTAATTCCTCTATTTCGTCAATTTCATCATTTGAATCACTGAATACTGGTAGTTTGTCATCAACAGCGCTATCTTCACTATCTTCCAAAGTGGATTTATTATTTGATGTAGAAGTCGATGCTGCAGTTAGATCAGTACTAACGTATATTTCAGAGTGAGAAATGCTTTTTCCAGCCGGAACAGTTTTTTTTTTCTTACCACGAGTTTTAAATTGCGTGGCTTCCTGTCTTTTACCATCTAAATACGCAATAAATGAATTTTCAATAGATTTCGTATTATCAGCATTATTAGATTGGTGAGTTGTATGTATTCGCTCTAACAGTGGAGTAACATCACAAGGCACGATTCCACATTTCTTGAATCCTGCTTTTAAATTTTCAGCAGCATTATCTCCTATTTTTTTCATTAGCGATCGTAGTAGTGACGGAAAATGCTGTTTTTCTAGAACATTAGCTCTACTCCCTATATGAGTCTCTTTGTAAAATGATAAAATTTCTCTCCACGCCCTCTTCATAGGAGCAAAGAACGCGACATCTAGAGGTTGAGTTACATGTGTGCTATTGGGCGGCAAGCAAACAAAATGAATATCATTTACTCTGCACAAATCCAAGACTTCCATATTTATGTGTGAAGATAAATTGTCGCCTATAACGACCTTCTTTCCTGAGATTTTCTTTAGTTTTGGCAACAAAAGTGATATAAACCAGTCTGCGAATGTATGAGACTCAAACCATCCAGACGCAGTGTTTCCATAACGTGTCCCTGGAGGACCATTCTCGGTCCAAGTGTCCCAGAGATGCTTGGACTTGTATACAACGTAGGGGGGCAATAGCTCTCCAGCCGCATTTCCTGCAAACATCAGTGAAATACTGCTTTTAGATGAATTGCAAATTCGTTCTGGATATTTGACTCCACGTTTTGTTAAGATTTTCTTTTGGCCGGGATCATCAGACAGGTTGGTCTCATCATAATTGAAGATGGCATGTGGCTGTACATCATTCAGAGTGTTTTTTAAATTTTCTATATATTCCCTCATCTGGTCTTCATGGAGTGCTGCTCTGCTTCTTTTTATGTTAGATGCTATTCTTGCTGTGAGGTCTTTGTGGCGATTGAGGAACGATTTGATCCAATCTTTACCAGGACGATTGTCCCGAAAGCGAACCACATTTCTTCCCTGGCGAGATAAGTAATTTTTGATTATATGACGCAATTCTATTTCTGTAACTGGAAATCCAAATTCACTAAGTCTGTGAATGGAAGATACAAAATGCCTCTCCTCTTCATGGGAAAATATAGACGGGTATCCCGGTTTGTTCATATGCACTTTTTTCAATTTATAGAAAATAGTTCGTCGAGGTATTTTGTAAGTTTCAGCAGCGATTCTTGTGGTCATGCCATCCTTTACAGCATTTAAACAGGCTTCTAAATCTTCCGGTGTGTAATCAGCATATTTACGTGAACCTAGCATTCTTTTATAAGATCGCGGCATTTTCTGAAAGAAAATTAACAGTTACTAACGCTATACCGCCGGTATACTTTGCACCATGTAACTGCTATTTTCCATATAACTGGTATACCATAGAACTGGTGCAAAGTATCCCCAACTTAGAAGATAAAGTGCACTAACTACAAAAATCACTGTTTTTAGGTATTTCTAACTTGTAATAGCTTTATTTCAACTTTTATATTTAAACAAAAGTAATTTTACTTGCAATTTAACGTGTACTTACCAATATATATCGCCCAGGAGCTTCTTGGCAATATGATTTTACCACACTTCATAAAGTCAAAATTTCTAGGTTAAACTTTAACCAGTAAATTTGGCTGAACTTCAATCCAAGTTGTTTGCGCTTGGTGAAGATATGCTTTCGCCATGTCAGTCTTCTATCCATGTGTATTCCGAGATATTTTGCGTCATCAGCTTGTGGTATGATACTGTTGTTCAGTGTTACGGGTGGACAGTTTTCTCTTCTCGTGGTAAATGTCACATGGATAGATTTGGTTTCGTTCGCTTTCATTCTCCATTTGCGGAGCCAATTCTGTATTTTATTTAGGTTGTCCTGAAGATTTTTGGACGCCATACTAGGGATTGCTATCTAAATTAACTATAAACTAAATTGCACAACTGTAATAAATTAATCAAACCAAAATTTTGGGCCGGTTATTTTATTTCTTATATTTCGTCGATTTTCTACTTCCACATTTACATTCCGGAATTGCTATTTGTGATAGTTCTGACCACAAATCCTCTAATTCGACTACTGATAGAGGTCTAAAGTTGGCGAGAGAGTCATCTCTTATTTTAGGGTTAGTGTGGGATGCGAGTACTGCTGTGTCATCAGCGAATGTCGCTGTTGTTGCTAGTCTTGCAGTTGGTAAGTCAGCGGTGTACAGCAAGTATAGTACTGGCCCCAGGATACTGCCCTGTGGAACGCCTGAACCTATTGGACAAAGGTCGGTATGATCTTCTTGGTATTTTACCAAAAAATATCTATTATTTAAGTAAGATCTTAGTACTTGATAGAATTGATATGGAAGAACCTTCTTTAGTTTGTAGCACAGTCCCTCGTGCCATACTTTATCAAAGGCCTGGCTAATATCGAGGAATGCTGCTGAGCAGTATCTCTTATGTTCCAAGTCATTGCTGATCTTTTTGCATATTGCACTTGTTCGATCGTGCTATGTTGTCCTCGAAAGCCGAATTGGTGATTCGGTATCAATTTTCTTTCTTCAATTACCATCTTAAGACGTTTGAGAAAAAGTTTCTCAAATATTTTTGACATCGCTGGTAGCAAACTAATTGGTCGGTACGATGTAACTTCTTCCATCTTTTTTCCTGGCTTTGGAATAAGTATTATTAGTGCCACTTTCCATTGACTAGGAAAATATCCCAGGCGCATGACGGCATTGTAGATGAATGTTAAGAGCTTTATAGATTTTGGTGGGAGTTGTATCACCTTGCCCGTTATTATATCGAAACCCGGTGCTTTCTTTGGGTTTATTTCTTTCATAATAACTTGCTTAACCTCTTTGACTTGCAACGATTTTATCGGCAGATCCATTTGGAAGGGTGCGTCCAGATATTGAAAAATTTCGGATGTTTCATCTGTTGTTAAGTTGGAGGCGTATGGCTTAAACACACCTGATAAATGTTTCGCAAAAACTTGAGCTTTGTCTTGATCGCTTCTTGCCCAGTCTCCATTATCAGTTCTAATTGGTGGTACAAACTGTTTCGGACGCTTGAGGTTTTTTGTAGCTTTCCATAATGAATAGTCGTTAACTTCTGTGGTTGATAAATTGCTAATGTAATCGTTAAATGATTGGTTTTTAAATTTAAGAAGTAATGCCTTTAATTCCTTAGTTTTTCTGTTAAATTTATTTTTATCACCTACTGTTCTTGTTATTTGCCACCGTTTTCGGGCTTTTCGTTTTTCTGCTACCTTTTGTTGAATTATTATTGGGGTCGTTTCTTTGATATGGGTTGAATTAGAGTCAGGGGTTGCAGACCAAGCCGCCTTCTGTATCAATTTTGTAAGATATTCAACAGCAATTTCCAGATCTTCTACTATCTTCAACGGCACGTTTAGCTGTACAGTAGCGCTCATAAGTAAGGTGCCACTTCCTTTTTTTGCAATAACTTTTTTAAATTTCAAAATTTTTTGTTTAATTTTTCAAAATTTATTCATTAAATACCTTGGAATTACACATAATTAAAATTATTTGGAAAATTTTATAAACAAGTAAAAATTTAAAAATCAAAAAATAGGAAATATTTGCTTACAATAAAGTATTATTTAAAGCACTTAAAACAAAATCTAAAGTACATTATTGAAAATATAAAGATTAAAAACAATTAATACTTCGTTGCATAACCTTTTGCGGCTATAACTGATTTGCATCGAGAAGGCATAGAGCCAACAAGCTTGACTAAACGCTCCAATGGTATCTTTTGCCATTCTCTCCTTAAAGCTTCCAATAACTGACTCCTATTTTGGTATGTCCTACTTCTAATTTGTCGCTCGAGCTCTTCCCACAAATGCTCTATAGGATTTAAGTCTGGAGACTGACTAGACCACTCAAGTAGGCGGATATTAGCCTTCGCCATGTAACCTTTCACATGCTTTGAAGCATGTTTCGGGTCATTATCTTGCTGAAATATCCAGTTGCGTGGCATTTTTCTCTTCCCATGTGGTAGCATGTGATCTTTTAATATGTCAGCATACATAAACCGATCCATAATACCATCGATTAAGTGTATATGTCCAACACCATCACGGGAAAAGCAGCCCCACACCATGACATTTCCACCGCCGTGTTTTACAGTGGGAACCTGATACTTAATATCATGTCTTTTATTTTTTGGACGTCAAATATACTTAATACCATCAGAGGAAAACAAATTATATTTGCTCTCGTCGCTCCAAAGAATTTTAGACCATTCTTGAGCTCCCCAGTTTAAGTGATATTTGGCAAATTTTAATCGGGCTATCCGATTCTTCTTTGAAATTAGTGGTTTCTTAGAAGGACGCCTACCAAATAGTCCAGCTGACTTCAGTCGACGTTTCACTGTCGAAACACTAATATTATCTTCGCGATTCTCGTTAAAATCACGAACAATTTCGGTAGCCGTTAAACGAGGATTCTTTACCGCATCACGAACGATCATTTTATCTTCCCGTCTGGTTGTTTTTCGTGGTCGCTCTGTTCGTGGTTGATTGGCCACTGATCCATGTTGGTTTATTTTACGAATCCAACGACCTATAGTTTGATATGGTACATCAAATCGGCGTTCTGCTGTCCTTAATGAGTCTCCATTTTTCCATGATTTCAAAATCGCATTTTCAGATATTCGGAATATTCTTTCATCTTTACCCTGATTCTTACTGTTTAAGCAACTACTCGAACAAGTTTATTTCCAAAAAATTAATTTTATTTACAGTTTTTGACGTTTTAAAGAATATGGCACTTTACTTTTGGACGCTGAATAAAATATAATTATATTTATATACTGTTCGCGATATTACCAATATTAAATAAAACGTCAAAATCTGTATTTGCCTACTTACTTTTACGAATGATACAACAATTCGCGAAATAAGTTTTGCTTTTATTAATTTTTGCTAAAAAATTGAGTGGCACCTTACTTATGAGCGCTACTGTATGTGTTCATCTAGTGTTGCTCTGAAGTTCTTCCAATTGGTATTCCGACTGAACAGAGTGAGTTTCCTCTGCTTGTACAGGATTTGAGAGTAAATTGTTACCAAAATAGGCGTATGGTCCGACGATAAGTCCAATGACGATTCTATCTCAAATTTCCTGGTGTTCATTCCTTTTGTAACACAAAAGTCGATTACATCCGGTATCTTGTTGAGGTCACTTGGTCAGTATGTTCGCTGACCTGTTGACAGGCTGTCCATATTATTACTTTTAATTGTTGCAAGCAACTCTCTTCCTTTCGTGTTGGTGAGTCTTGAGCCCCATTGCCGATTCTTCGCATTAAAGTCACCCCCTGCCACGAATTTATTTCCCAGGGTGTTAAAGAATTGCTGATATTGTTCTTTTTTATTGTTGTGTTTTGGCGGGCAGTATATTGAGGATACATTAAATTTTCCTAATCGATCGTCGATAGTTATGCTCGTCGCTTGGAGATAATCGTGGTTATACTTTTCCATTTCAAAGTGTTTGATGGTTTTTCTAATTATTACCGCCGTCCCTCATGGGCATGTCCATCGGGATGGTTTGTGGTATATGTGTCGAAGTTAGGAATTTTGAAGTGGCTTTTAGTAGTAAAATGGGTCTCCGATATTAGCATTACATCGATGTTGTTTGTTCTTATAAATAGTTGTAGTTCTTGAGCATGTTGACACAAGCCGTTGGCATTCCATACTGCTAATTTAAGGACTTGATTCATTGGGCCATTTTATTGACGACAGTTGTCAACAAGTTGAGCATGATTCCCATCTGTTCCAAGAGTTTCTTCATCATGTTTTTTAACTAACTCCTCCATATCATTGCTATTTTTCTGTATTGGAATAATTTGATTGTCCCTATTGGGAAGATTAGTAAATTAGTTATATGAGGGTTGACTTACACGATGAGCATATGATATTTCAGGTTGAATCATTTGTGGCTGGCCGGGGATTATTGGACGTTGAATATTCATGTTTAGATTGGCATTGTGGTTTGTTGTTGTTATATTTTTTTCTCTCATGGCTGGATACAGTCGCTGCTGCAGTTGCTTGTGGACTAGGCATCCTCTGTAGTTTGCAGGGTGAGCTTCGCCGCAGTTGACACATTTTACTCCTGCGTCTTTAACTTTTCTTGAGCATTCACTTGTCGCATGGTGCTCCGTACATTTAACGCATCTTGGGGGCTTATTGCAGAAGTTTTTTGTGTGTCCGAAACGTTGACGCGGAGGTTCGGTTTTTACGATTGTGTTCATAAGACGATCGATTTTATACACTTGGCCATTGTTTTCCTTTTGTTTAATTTCGACATGGAACATAGGCAGTGGTGTTTTATTTACTCGGTGTGTAATGTTTCTTATATTAATTACTTTATGCCCCAATTCCTCCATCTCAACTTTAAGCTGCTCGGTATCCGATGATGAATGCAAATTCTTCAATACCACTCTAAATCCCCGCTCCTGCTTAGGTTTATACGTATGGTAGTCTGTGTTTTTAGCTTGTAATTCTTTAATGATTTGCGAGTAGTTTTCTCCAGTTTTTGGCTGAATTTTAACTTCTTCACTATTTATTGTTTTAATAATGTAGCTGTCATTTGCCACTGTATTCAGTAATTCTACCAGCGGTCGTATGTTTTTTACACCATCTACAAATATTGGTGGTGGCTTGGGTTCGGTCTGGTTTGTGTCTTGCTTATCTGCTTGGTCATTGTCACCTGTTAACGGTTCAAACCTATTATTGGTTTGGATAGGACTATTTAACCAGCAGTCGCTCATTCTCTTTTGCTTGTAACTCTTGATATTTTGTTCGGGGCAAAATAAGTAAACAATAACAATAAGTAAATAATTAAAATAAATTTTTTAGTTTTTGCCTAAATACATTCGTAAATTAAAAGAATGAATTATGGTTTTTTAACCGTTTATATCAAGTTCAGGGTCCTTACTTATCAAAATAAGCAAAACCAGGAGAAAAAGGGCTAATTTAAAATATTTCGTGGGATTTCAAAATTGCAGAAAATAGGGAAATACCACTAAATATACTGCATTTCGTTTTTCCCTACATTGGTTATTGATAAGTAAAAGAGCAGACAAATTATAAAACTTTATTATAAAACTGAACATCAATCAAGAACAAAATTACATTTACTGTACCTAGTTATTATTAAATTAATACTGTACAAGTATCACACTTAAATAAAAATTTAAATAATGATCTTAAATATTAAAATTTGACTCCAATGTGTCAATTTATTCTTACAATCAAACAATGTTGCCTATTGTCCTCGGACAGATTGTAATATGTAAAATCATGGAGTCAAATAAAAAAAAAAGTTAAAATTAAATCTAATGGTAAACAACAAATATTTAATTGTTAATAAACGATTTTATTTAATATCGCTCGACCTGTATAGTTGTTTATTGTTTGTTTTTAATCTTGCAATAGATTTTTGAACTACTTCTACTCAACCGATTCTTACAAAACTTTCCGCACATATTTTAGGTTTCCGTGAAAATATTATATTATCATATTTTATGTTTAACCCCACAGTATCAACCCCTGAGCGAGGGTGAGAGCTGCCCTTAAAAATTTTAAATTAGAAAGAGATCAAGTGATAGTTTTAAAGGTCTTTTTATCCTGAATTTAATGTTGCAGTCGTAGAGTAGAGGTAATTCTAGTCAAGTGAAAAACTAAGAACCAAAAAATAGAAAGTATAGGTAAAAATATTTCTGAGATATCCTGACCTTTGGAACATTTAACAATTAAAAATAAAAACGTGGGGGCGCAAGTTCGCTAAAAAAATATTTTAACCTACATCCCACATTTTAAATTAATTGTTAATTTTTAAAGAGGTTAGAATCTTTAGAAAGTCTCATAATGTGTCCTACTAATTATTTTCCCGTTTTTAGTGCACCAGATTTTATGTAAAGTAGTAGTTTAACTTAAAAATATTATTTATGTATATTATATACAAATATTGATAAAATTATTAATTTCATCTAAGTGTTTAATAAAACCTTACGTTAAAACTGTATGAAAATTTAATATGTCGTAGCACCAAAATTAATATTTCTTACATTGGGTCGGGTGAATAAAAACAAGTGAACGCTTTTACCCGTCAATCCGAAAGACCGAAAGTTATAATACTTGTTAATCCTTAACAAACTAAATGTGGCCACTAAGTATTTGCTTGAAACTTGACAAGTAAAGGCATTTACTTATTTTTATTCACCCTGCGCATTATTATTAAAAAAAATTTTTTATATATATTTTTTTTTTGATTTTTCTCAGCAAAGAATTTTTTCTGAACTATTTTAGTGCACTTTCCAACTTTCGTGCACCGTAAATTCCTATTGTGTTGTCAACATGGTCCGTGGATCATATTCTTCGTGACAATATCAAATAATGCTGGATCTTCCTGTCGATTAAAGGTCCATTATTCCAAATTAAATTATTAAATTTTGTTTAAAGTTGTTTTCTGTAAAATTTGATTATAGTTTTAGTTAAAACTTAAATGAATAGTCAGTCAGTCGTTGTATATTTAGTTTTGCTTTAGGAAATCACATTCCTTTATATAAAAGGAAATTCTAAAGTTTGCACAATGAGCCTATTCAGGTCTGAAATTCAAACTTAAAGATGGCAAAGGAGAAGCAGCGTATATTTATTTAAAATTTTCGCGCTTATAGTGAACAAAAGCCCAGTAGTGGAGTTCGTTTTATTTCACGTAGTATATAAGGGCGTCTGTATGATAAAAGCAAAGTAAACACGAAGTATGTTTATTCAATTCACACACCTGTATTATAGGTGTGTAACCTTCCATCTAACTCGCATTTTACAAGGGTTTCCTCATTCAAAAATTGCAAAACATCTTTGCTCTTTGCCTTTCACTGCAAATTGCTTCACCTCGACACCGTTGCAATTGCATGGGAACTTACGACTTAATCAACATAATTTTTGACAAAAAAGTCGCATTTATTAAATAACGGGATCTGCCACCAGCTACATCATTTAAATTTAAGAAAACTTCGTGGCCAATTTAACATTTTCCTCCCAACAATGAATTGTTCGATTGTTACACGAACAAAAACTGTTCCCTTAATTAATTTTTTAATGAAAGCGGTAGTCATTTTTATTTTAAATTTTATTCGAAATTGTCATATCACAACAACTAGGATGGCCTCAAAACATACAGAAACTTATTAAATTTTATTCATATAGGTTACATCGATAAAATTTTCCAATTTTAGCCCGCTGAGGCTTTGGGTGAATTTTAATTGCTTCGGTAATACGGAATATTTATAATTTACAACATTTTCAATAGGAGATGTTTTATGTCCAATTGACTATTGCAATTTTGGGCTTATTGTAATGATCCAGCACTTGAACTTTTACGGGAAGGAACAAATTTTTCTCTGCGGTATCCAAATATGTATATTTCGACGTTGCTCTATGCTTGACTACACCGTTTTCTTCAAAAGGTTCAAATTGTTCCAATAACAACTTTACATCCATTCTGTGTATACAAGAAAATTTGGAACCTTTAGATGGAACATCTCCTATCTTAATCACAAAGCGATCTGAAACATAAGAATTACGCGTCCTCTTCTTTTTGGGGGGGCTTTTTTCAAGTTTGGTGTCTTCTTCACTGGATATTTCGATTACAGTTGTTTCATTAGTTTCGCCAAGCAGAAGATCGTTGACACTCGAAACTTCATCTTTAATATTTGTACCGGGGGGTGTTTGTGGTTCAAAGCGTTTCAATATCACTTTCTTTATTTTGTCCACTATAAATAATTAAAAGTTCGTGATTGCCTTTTTTAAATTTCTCCTTTTATACGATTAGAACCATACGGTTTGGTTTGAGGGTAGGCATAGGGTAGTGGTGGCGTGGTTTACACTCCACGTTAAATACTGGATTATTCACTTCTTGTTTTCGTGTTCAGGATAATATAAAAAATTTCCACTAAATTTTTTGTTGCACTACGATATTAGTCGAAAACATTGTTCAGAATTCCAATTTTTAATTTAAAAAATGTTATTGCAATTCCATTATAATTTTAGTCATCACATTGCACATTGCCGTTATCGATCAGGTATACACTCACTATTTTCACAACAATGTTATTTTAAAATTTATATATTTCATTGTCTCTATGATATAGGTGGTCACCGGCAATATGCATACATAATATCCATTGATAATAATGTCATCGAAAATGTCTCAGAATACATATACTTGGGTCATCTTATTAAAACAGACAAGAGTCTGATCACTCTTGAGTCTGATCACTCTTGAGTCTGATCACTCAATGAGATACAATTTGATCTTCGTGGTAATTTTGTTCAAAATAAATTTTGTTCACAATTTGGAAAACATTGTTCGTATTCGTTACATGCATTTGAGGCAATCTGGGTTGTTAAAATTTCGAGGAGGTCTTTTATAACAGTAATTTTTAACAAAACTGCATGGTTCTACAAATTCGAAAGTAATTTCATCCATAAATATATCGACTTTCTTCTTGTATTTATCTAAAACTGAGAAAAAAATTTTAACTTCCGTGATCTATGATGACTTGAGATTTTTCAATTTATTTCCACCTTGGACGTTGGGATCAACTTGACTGAAGCAAGAAAATTTTCTCCTAGAAAGTATAACATTGCTAATTTACCTGATTCAACAGAAATGCCAGAAGGCAAATTGGAGAAGTTCGCCAGAGCTCGAAAACCAGCGTCGATGGTATGTTGTAATTCAATATGCTGTCCTAATTGAAAGAAGCATTTCGTTTTAAGTAAATAAGATTTTATTGCTAATTCAACCGAACACTTGGCTTGCAAACATAAATTTATGTCTTGGATACAACTCTAGAAATTGTGTTTTAAAAAAGAATTCGTATAGAAAATTTTTTAACTTACGTAGTAATCTTTCAAAATAAAATACACTTCGGAGCGGTGTATAAGCGCCAATGCGTATGGTTCGTTTTTGTAAACAGCGTATCTCAAACTTTTGGTAAACTTGTAAAGGCCATCTTCCCATTGTTTAGCTTCGCAATGTGAAATTCCTTCTTGGAGATATTCATTGGATTTTTGTTTATCTTTTTTCATACGGCAAGAGTTGAGTACTATCAATAACTCATCGGAAACCCCCAAGCTTTAATACAAAATAGAGTTAATTAATTTATGCTTGGGACTTCAATTGAAGAGCTCAGAGGGGAAGAAAATTAGCTACTTTTCAGATATCAGACAAGAATCCTTGGGGGGTGTAAAAGGACATTAAAACATGACATTTTGCTTATTTGGGGGCTAGAGCGGTATTGTATAGAGAAGACGGGGGGTGCGCTCCCTGGGCACACCACTGAAAGTAACTATTTTAAGTTTATTAATTGAAATTTTACCCTTAAATTACACAGAGAGAATTGTATTCAATTCAATTTAACAATTGTTAAAAACTATTGCACAAAGTGAGCAGGCAAAGTAAGGGTTTTCTACCTGGCAAACGAAAGGTTTGCCAGGTATCCGTATAGGGTGTGTCAAAAAAAATCGAAATATTTTAATTTTATTTTATTTTATATTTTAAGATATTCGGGACCCGTGGGCTACTAAAAATAATGCGCCCCTCTTCGTAAAAAAATACACGGGATGGCTAACGGGAGCGGGGGTGACCGGTATCCCAAAAGGCTTGGGCCCATTTAGCCCTGTGGTTAGGGTGGTAAACCAACTGACAGATAAATATAAGATCCATATGGATCATATATTGGCAAACATCAAACCTGCCATTTCTGTTTTTGGCACAAAATCGGAAATTGTGTAAAGTTACCTTAAATTCTTGGAGGTTCTTTGAAATCAACAAAATGAATAATTGTGTAAGAAAACGAATGCCAAATTTTCAAACCTACTAGGTTACAACATATTATAACAAGTTTTTTATAAGCTGTATATCAGGGGTGCCCATACTTTTTCTTGGGGAGATCGACCTAGCAAAAATATTTGACTAGGAGATCGACATTTAAACCATACATCCCACCAACTAGAACCAAAATATAATGACACCATCATTTCAGCCTTTTGAACGTCCACTGCTAGACATAAAGGCCTCCGTCAATGATTTACGCGACGAACGGTCTGCGTTTTTTGCATTCATCGAAGGCGCGCGATCCTGCAGATCGTCGGTTCATCGTGAAGGAGAAATAGTTATCAAAAAAGAATTAGAAGTAAAGCTGCATTAGTGATGTTTATTAATTTTTTAATCATCCAACACTACAAAAATAATAAAAAATATTACTGATAAGTAATAAAAAAGAAAAATTATTTTAACGCTGATGTCGAAGCATGACATTGGTGGTCCTCCGCGAAATTTTCATAATTAGGGATGTTTTCTGTTAATGCTAAACGCAAACAGGCTGTCAGGTGGTCATTTGTTAGACGTGTGCGATATTTTGATTTTATTATTTTCATATGCGAAAATGCAGACTCGCACAGATATGTTGATGCAAAGAAAGCAGCTATTTGCAGGGCAATTTGTTTCATCAATGGATATTTTATTTCGGATATTGATGACCAGTAAGAATAAGAATCACTGTTGCCGGCTCTAGCTTTTAAATTTATATCCGAAATGAGCTTCAACATTTCATCCTCAAGAGCAGTACATTCCATATTAAAATAGTCGCTACAGCTAGAAGAGATTTCATGAACATTTGTGCAGGTAAATGGGTAAGACAGAAATGATAAAATATTCTCCATTTTATTAATATCTTCAAAGCGTCTTTCAAATTCGCTCAGAATTTTTGTCACTTCGTTTTCATATGACACGAAACTTTCAGAGTTTTGTTGCAATAGCAGGGTTGGAAAGTTCCTGCAGTCTTTGTTTTTAATTTCTTCCTTCAATTGTTTCAACTTACGCTTGAAAGCATTTATGGAGGACATCATGTCCACAATATTTTTGTCTTTTCCTTGCAACTCCAGGTTTATATCGTTGAGGTGCTTTGTAATGTCGACTAAGAAAGCCAAATCGCTCTGCCATTTTCCATTTTTCAGCATTTCAACATCGTCTCCTCTCGCTTCTAGAAATATTATTATTTCAGGCAGTTACTCATGAAATCTTGCAAGGAATTTTCCACGACTTAGCCACCTTACATCTGTGTGAAGAAGTAAGTCAGTGTGCTCGAATCCGCTGCTTTCCAGTTGTGCTTTGAATAATCGCCGCTGCAAACTTCTCGCTCGGATGGAGTTTGCTACTTTGAAGGCTATCGTCATGACATCTTTCATGTTTAATATTTTTCCACAAAGTGCTTGTTGATGAATCACACAGTGAAAAGCGAAAAAGCTCGGAAATTCTTCATTAGCTCGACACAGTGCGATGAATCCGTTATGGTTGCCTGTCATGGCTGGAGCTCCATCTGTGGTTATGCATACAAGTTTATACAGCGGCATTTGTGCTTCTTGTGTGTACTTTAGAAATGAATCATAGATATCTACTCCTCGAGTACATTCTTTCAACGGTATCATTGTTAGAAAGTCTTCTTTAACGGTCATATCTGGAAAGACCATGCGTATGAAAATACACAATTGCGCCACATCTGTTGCGTCTGTGGATTCATCAAATTGGAGTGAAAAGTAAGAGCAGTCTCTGAGATCATTCATAGTTTGACTTTCCAAGTTCTTGCTTATTGTTTCCACACGTCTAGTCACGGTTTGCCGGGATAGTTGAATATCTTTAATGGTTGAAATTATTTCAGCTTTGTTTTTGAAATTTACGAACAAAGACTCAGCTGCTTCGAGAAAGCATTCTTTTATCATCACTCCATCATCAAATGGCTTTTTATTTTTAGCTAAAATGTGGCTTCTTTTGTATGATGCAATAGTAGCCGCTTTGGACTTCTCCAACGGTTTTGTAAACATGGCTTGTTCACCTGCCAAACAACGCGTCATGTCTTTCAATTTAGATTTTCGTATATCACTGTGACGTGGAAAGCTGTCTTCATGTTTTTTATGTACGGTTTTATAATATCTCTCCAAATTACCTCGTTTTGGTGTGGCGATGGCAAATCGGCATATCAAACATACACATTTTTCTTTTACCATAGTGAAGAAAAACTCTTCTTCCCACTCAGGATTGAAGTGATACGTTTTGGATTTCTTCGGCCCACTCATTGTTTCAGGGATTCACGGTTCTCCGTCTACAAACAATAAAAAACACACGTGTAGCAACTTAAGAGCCTGATAGCATGAATAGTTTTTTCTATTTACCTTTTAAATAATATTCAATTTACGATTTTGTCGCCTTTTAGCTGCTATTTTGTTGTTAACTTTCGCGGTGATACGTACGTGACTGCACTGAATGACGCTTATTCGCTCACTGCCTTCAGTTGCTGTCGTCGTCGCGCGTCAAACGACTCCCCCGCCCGCGCGCCCCCGCACCGAAGGGTAGGGTCAGATGTTGTGGTACAGTCTTCATAATTCTTTATACTTTTTTTTTAACAATAAACTACCTGTTTGAAGGTCATTTCATAAAAATTTTTCCTCGGCGATCGACTTTGAAAGCCTTCGCGATCGACCGGTCGATCGCGATCGACCGTATGGGCACCCCTGCTGTATATAGTGGTCTGTGAAATGGACCCACTACTTCTTTTAACGTTGCTATACCTACATGCGTGATCTCCAAATCTTCGCTCAAGAGAACTGCAACAGATTAATTAATCTTCAATCTGAAATTTGGTACAGCTATATTAACAAAAATAATTATAGAATATAAAAAACCGCGGATAACCAAAGTTTGTTTACAATATTTCGATCGTTATTTTGAAAAATGGCGGCGAAAACCAGCAACGCGTGTGCAGTAGAAGAGGCGTTTAGGTGCAAATAAATAAAATGAATTTGTGGAAAAACTATAATGGTGCCAGCTTTCATATTTGGGTGCTAGCTCTAAGTATCCCAGTGCTAGGTTTATGGGTAAAAATATTAACCGGGGGGGGCTAGCGTTACTTTGGCCCCCCCGGTTTCAAAGTCGATTTGTGAAAAAACTGTAATGGTGCTAGCTTTCATATTTGGGTACTAGCTGGTGCTAGCTCTAAGGATCCCAGTGCTTGCTTTTGGTGTAAAAATATTAACCGGGGGGGGGGGCAAAGTAACGGACCCACAATTGACATCATATCAACGACAGTAATAATACCCTGAGTGGAATTACCACTGGTATTGCTCCACAGTTCGTTGACGTCAACATGATTAGACTTCCACATTCCGGAGTAATATAGTACTAGGGGTGAGGGGGGCGCATTTGGACACTTTTCTCAAATGCATTATCTGTTTTGTTAAGTATTTTAAATTAATATAAAACTCATTTTTAAACACAACAGTATGTTTGTTATACTTTATTAGTAATATTAGTTGGTAAAAATATCTTTAGATAAACGTTTTGAGTATTTTTAGAAAAATTTGGAATCGTCCAGATGTGCCCCAACGGTGGGTGCATGTGGACTGGTGTAGGGGTCAATGTGGACAGCACCAATAATATTGTAAATTATATATTTTATTGATAAACTTTATTAACATGTATAAAAATATTTAAAAAAAATTTGAATTCTATGTATGTCTATTACAGTGAAGCTGTGCAAAGCAAGACAACTATATGAAATTAAATTTCTTAAGACTGATATTAAATTCGATAAAAGAAGACGTTCTAGCGGTTCCTTGCGACTGTAACGGTTGCGGCAACTTTAAAACAATGTTGTCCCTCTTAACTAAACCTTTGTCACTAATTGCAGGATGTGAGAACGTCCAATTAGTTGGGTGCTTTCGTAAAAACTTGACATCATATTCCCTATCTGCTACATATGCTTTTTCTATTTGTGCAACATAGTAAATCAATCTTTTCTTTGTTGCAAATTTGATAAGTATGTAATCATCAACATTGATTATGTCATCATCTAAAATTCCTTCTTGGCCGACATCCATTGTGTCATCATCTGAAATCCCTTCATCTAATAAAATGGATTCATCGGTGGAATCTTTATATTCTATTTCCGAAAAATTTTCCTCAGATGAAGTGTCCGCTATAACCCGTTTTACTTTTTTCTTCTCCTCTTTCTGTATTTTCAAGTCATGCTTCTCTTTAATCTTCTTCATTTCTGGTGTGCTTGTAAATATGCAGGACTGACCTTTCTTTCTACCCATTTGTTTTCTAGGTAAAGCCTTGGGAAATGGTCTGATAACTTCAGGTGCATAATAATTACACCTGATGGACCAGGTTCTGCAATTGGAATTAAAGATGCAGTTGAGGTTGGCGTAATAACTTCTTCATTATTATCAAAATTAAATTGTAGTATTTCTCTATCAGTTACGTAAGAGCTCTGAAAATCCACTTCAGTAAAAACCAAATCATTTAGCGGCCACAAACCAGGTTTCTCAAATGCTTTAGTAATATTATGTGGAGTAAAACACATAAGGAATGGCTGTTTTGACAGAATTGGTATGTCATAAATAGAAATTGGCTTGCCGGGATGTGTTGCCATATGATTATTGAATGATGTTTTAAACATAGATTTAAATGGACCATAAACTCCAACATCTAATGGTTGGAGCTTGTGGGAGCAGTGAGGGGGAAATGATAATAAAACGATTCCATTTTCTTTGCAGAAACGAAGAGAAGCAACCGAAATATGTGACTCATGATTATCTATAATCAATAAAATTGAATTTTCCCTTGTAGGTAACATTTGGTCTTTGATATGTTTAAGAACATCGATAAAAAGTACAGATGTCATCCAGCCACTCTTATGAGCCAAAGCTAGTGAACCAACAGGTCCTCCGTTTACAAAATGTTCTTTAGCTTTGACTCGGGGAAAGACATAAACAGGCGGAAGCGCATTTCCATTTGCCGTAATAATTCCTACAAACGTTACCAGCTGGCCTCTCTCTGCTGAAACAATCTGCCCGACTTGCTTTTTTCCTTTCTCTGTTAATACCTTTGGGCATGCCATAACAGTAGTTATCCCAGTTTCATCTAAGTTCAGTATTCGATTTGGTTCAAATTTATAACATTTTAAAACTTCTTTGTAATTATTAAAGAAAGTAGCAACATTTTCTTTATTAAATGAAGTGGCTCTGGCCAGACTAGTATTTTCTGGCTTTCTTAGTGATATATTTGCATGTCTTTTCATAAAAGACTTCATCCAGTCAATTCCAGCTTGCTTTTCAACATTCCATTTGTCTGGAAATTTTGTATTTAAAGTAACAGCATACTCATATGCAAGTACTCTAGTTTGGCGGTAAGTTAAACCATAGTGAATGGATGAACATTTTAATAAATATGCATTCAAGAGTTTTTCTTCTTCTGCTGTAAAAACTTGATTACTAGCATATTTAGATTTACTAGTTGCCAACAGTTCCATTTCTGTGCCTGAATCTTCTTTATTTCGCTCTTTCTTTAATCTTTTATGTAGCATAGACTTTTTCAAATTGAATTGTGCCGCCGCAGCTCGTATTGACATTGTTCCATTTTGAACTTCAGTTAAAGCGTTTCTGACAGTGATTTCATTAATATCAGCTCTATCAGTTTTGCGTTTGTATGTTCTTACCATTCTAGAAAATTAGGAAAATAACACTTAGGTAATAGTTATAATTTATAACATACATATATGGGGCACATGTGGACAGTCCACATCTACCCCTTGTGCGAGTGTCTACATGTGCCCCAGGTTCCAATTTTTGGTTAAGTACATAATTACAATGAAACAATAAATATTAATAGGAAAAGAAAATTACCATTTCATAACATAATGGTATGTACATGAAAAAGTAATGCACGTGTATAATAAATAATAATGTACTTCTAAAACTTAATTTACTTAAGAGTGCATGTATACCCCGAAATATAGGTTGTTTTAGTGCCGTAACATTAACATGATAAAATCAAAACTATATTACTTTTTAATATAATTTTTAAATACTTCAATTAATAAATGTTCAGACTAAGGTTTAACGAGTTTAAATTTCAATTTTAAATAGATATTAATAAAGTAAACTTAATGTAATGTAATTAAAATTTGATGTTTTTTTGTAGCCATTATATATTTATATTTCTAAGTTATGTAACCGTTATCAAAAAATTTTGAAGCTTTCCACCTTAGAAAAACATGTATACTAGTGATTGCACCTTGGTTTATTTCAATATTTATCTTACTTACATAATAATTATGTGATTGTTGAAAGTCTATTTTCATATAAAAATACAGAAAAATTAATATTTTCGTTGGAATAAATTCTTTTTTTAAATTTCCCATCAATTAGTTAGCCAATCACTTTATTGGGCGTATATCAGAAAGAAGTTCCACAAAATATTCTAAAATTTACTACCGATGACCAGCGACCCTGCACATGCACTCTTAAGTTTAAAATATGTACTTTTGCACATAAAAATTACCATTAGTCACTTATAACATAACCGTTAAAGTGCTGAGATATAGAACTACAATAAGATTAAACAGTACAACAAGCGACAACTCCAGGAATTTTTTTAAATTTTTAGCCCAACTTACAACCGCCAAATTTATATTGTCCACATGCACCCACTGTCCACATGCACCCCCTTCTCCCCTACTATGTAAGCATTCGTTTCTTATAAATCAGTTGTATGGTGATATGTCTGCATCGTCATTCCTTGAGCCATCATATGAGCACAAACATCTTCAATTTGCTTATTTGTACATTTCACAATAATATTGCGCATCTCTTCGTCGAAAAGACGATACCAAAATTCAGACAACTCGTTGCAATTTTTAGCACGATTTCCAGCCGTTGGGACTCTTTCGATAACCCAAAATACTGGGCCAATAGTTTGAGTTTGCCATCTGTGTTTAAACTGTTTTACACCTCAGAAGACCACCTGTTCGCCCAGCAGGGACGTACTTAACGAGTGCCGTATCGTCGAGTTTTTGCGTTACCTTTACCAGTGTTTGTTTGGAAATATTATTTCGAGCGTTGTACCATAACGTACATCACGTAAAGTGCGGGGACGAAATTTGCAAACCTTTTCGTGATCAACCAAATCGTTTAGGCTTATGTCTTCTGTACAGCCGTTATAGGCATAGTCACAACGAATTGGTACAAGAGCCGGTATTTCTTTAGCATCTAATGCAACTCTATGATAAAGCAATTGATTTTCTACATAGCATGAACTGCATTTATAATTTAAGTAATCGTCCAAGAAAATCGGACAAAATGAATTGGACAAAATAATTGTAAATATTCCAATTAGGCAATTTAACTATTTCAATTTGTTAAATAATAAGTTTCAAAAGTATTATACACAAAAGAAAGCTCAGAACGAGGCGAGGGTCCAAACTCGTCATAGGATCAGAAGGAACACAATCCAGATGGATCAACTTTGCCATTGCACTTCCAACAAAATTAACTAGAATCAATCTGAGAAGTACGTTTATTGTCTATCTACTATCTACTAATAAATTATGATAATACTTTATTATATGTATATAGTACATTATATGTATATAATACATAAAATATGATAAAACTTTGTTTAATACATCCTCGCATAGAAGGACTTTCCGACTGCTCAAAAATAATAATTCAAACTGACATGGCAAGATTAATCATATCTGGATTATAGAAAAAAGACTACTAAAATTAAACAAAAACATGTTGTTACTTAAAATCACTAGAAAAATTGGAAGTTTTATGCGTTCTTTGATGCATGGTTGTATTCTCCCCGTCCCTTTTTTGAATCTCCATCTGTACTCGCTTCTTGTAAAATTTCTGGCACGAAATATATAAATTTCCATCAAAAGCGTCACAACACATTCATCTTTCCCATTCAAAAAGAATATCTTATATAACATATATATGTCTTTTTATTCTTCAATAATGCAATAATTTCCTATACGGTTTAGGCACGCCGCTTTTGCAATATTTGAAAAATATTTTGTATTTTTACCATTTATTAATTTAAAATAAAACAGTTAATTAAACATTAAAAATGTTTAAAATCATTAAAAATCATATATCTAAAAAATTTATTTAATAATTAGTATTTATTTAACAATTAGTAAGATGTAACACCAAAACAAGTAAGAGGTATCAAAATTCGGCTTGGTAGGTGAATTTCTCCATTATGTTAGAAATTACAAATAGTAATTAAGAAAAATTTATAGGAATTACACCAAACATAAAAATCTTTTAATTTTTTTATTTATTCCCCTTAAAAGGGGCCTTTGAATGATACCCAATTTGTTATACTTAAATTTAACAGGTACCATCTTAAAAAACATGCAATACAAAATTTAGTGGTTTACTCAATTTTAGCGCTATATTCGAATAATAATTTCGAAACAGAATAAAGAGATGTTAATGTAAAATTATAAACAAGTATTCAACATTCAATATTCCATATTATGTTCATAATTCAAAATATGCAAAACCGTATCAGCAGAAAGATACACTAATTTATGTTCCGTCATTAGAAATTTTAGGCACCTTTTTATATTTGTTTTGATTATTAAATTTCCAGTCTTCAAGCACCATATCCATCTGGTGAACCATATAAAGTTGATTTCATAAACATAAATTTATTTAGAATTGTAGTAACCTTGGCTTCAAAGGAGGCATGCACATCGACATTAACATTGGTATTGAGGCAAGCATTAACATCTGCATTAATATCGACAGTAAAATCGGCAACAGTATCAGCTTGGGAATAACATCGGAGTCGCCATCGTCGTCAGCAGTAACGAAGTATAAATTAGCATTGCCATCACCAGTATCATCAACTTCGGTACCCATATTGTCATCCAAGTCGGTTTCAGCATAGGCATTGATATCGGTAACGTCATGGGCATCCGCATTTGGATCTACGCCGGCATCAACATGAACATCGACAATGGTATAGTTGTTGTCATTCTGGTCGACAGGAGCATATTCAACGGTTTCAACATCAATTTCAGCTTCGCTATCGACATCGGAATTTACTATGTCATCAACATCGTAGAAAATGCTGGCCATTATGATTAATTTATTTTAATCTAAAACAAAAAGAAGGTTCAATAATTAAATTGGAATATAACATATACTAAGAACATCGAAGTTCATAAAAACATTTATCCCCCTTCGCCGCAGTTGAATATTTTTAAATAAAATTATTAAAATTATAATTATTTTAATTGAGATAAAATTTTAGATAATTTCAATTATTTTTAATACTTTTTATTATTATATCTAGTGTCTTCGGTTCGCAAGCCGCTCTCACATCATGTAACCCCCCTCTCTGTCCCTCGAAGAAGTTTATTATTTTTTAATATTCAAAAATAAAAACTATTTTACTTATTTATTTGTAACTAGGCATAACTAGGGTGTTCACCCTACTTACTAGAAATTTCTCCGTGGTCATCGGAATAAACCGCCAAATTTCCTTCCGAAACGTAGCAATGGCTACATCGTCGCTGTTCTACTCGCAGTAACCGTTTCTTGATATTTCTTTCTTCATTGCTATTCGAATCGCACGAAGAGCATCGTCTTCGCTTCTGTCTTTCCATCTTGTAAAAATTAAATTTCTCAAAAAGGAAAACTAACTAAAAACTTCTTAACACGTGTCACACTGAACGTAAAGAAGAGAAATTAAGTTCTCTTCCGTTATTTTGGGGGAGTACTCCGTACTCATGGTGGATCTGTACAATAATTATAGTTTAGATAGTATAACGTCAAACTATTAAACAGAAATGCCAGAAGGCAAATTGGAGAAGTTCGCCAGAGCTCGAAAACCAGCGTCGATGGTATGTTGTAATTCAATATGCTGTCCTAATTGTAAATTAAGTAAATAAGATTTCATTACTAATTCAAACGAACACTTGGCTTGCAAACATAAATTTATGTCTTGGATACAACTCTAGAAATTGTGTTTTAAAAAAGAATTCGTATAGAAAATTTTTTAACTTACGTAGTAATCTTTCAAAATAAAATACACTTCGGAGCGGTGTATAAGCGCCAATGCGTATGGTTCGTTTTGTAAACAGCGTATCTCAAACTTTTGGTAAACTTGTAAAGGCCATCTTCCCATTGTTTAGCTTCGCAATGTGAAATTCCTTCTTGGAGATATTCATTGGATTTTTGTTTATCTTTTTTCATACGGCAAGAGTTGAGTACTATCAATAACTCATCGGAAACCCCCAAGCTTTAATACAAAATAGAGTTAATTAATTTATGCTTGGGACTTCAATTGAAGAGCTCAGAGGGGAAGAAAATTAGCTACTTTTCAGATATCAGACAAGAATCCTTGGGGGGTGTAAAAGGACATTAAAACATGACATTTTGCTTATTTGGGGGCTAGAGCGGTATTGTATAGAGAAGACGGGGGGTGCGCTCCCTGGGCACACCACTGAAAGTAACTATTTTAAGTTTCTTAATTGAAATTTTACCCTTAAATTACACAGAGAGAATTGTATTCAATTCAATTTAACAATTGTTAAAAACTATTGCACAAAGTGAGCAGGCAAAGTAAGGGTTTTCTACCTGGCAAACGAAAGGTTTGCCAGGTATCCGTATAGGGTGTGTCAAAAAAATCGAAATATATTAATTTTTGTAATGATGTGATTTTTTTTATGATATAAGTTTGTATTATTAACGGGGCTGATTGTCACAGTTACAACGTGCCCCGTTGTCTCTGTGACAATCTGGCCCAAACCACATGTTTAACTAAATTGACTTGGTGTATTTTTATAGCAAAAGCAATCGTAATTGTTTATACAATATTTAATACTCTATGATATATACTAAAAGGCTTATTACTTATCCTTACCTTCAAATTAAAAATAACTTCAGAATAACACAATATTTGAGGTTCTACAAGTTTACTTTCACATGTATAAAACGGGCGGAGGTAAATGTGCCACCAGTAATGTTATTCTACCTGCTACGAATTTAGGATATTAAAAGTACACAGGTATTTGTGCCACCGGAGAAAACGGCATCTACCTGATGCATCTCCTACATGTAACATCGATTATTTTTTGATTTTACACAATTTTTTGGGGGTGAAACGTAATAGTTTACTGCCCCATACCGCAACTATACTTTTTAATGCTATTTCGAGGGTCTCTTACATCCCGGTTGCATTTATCCCGGTTTCCTTGATCTGTCGCGCCTCTCGTATGTTTAGCGCCCGCCGCGTAGCGGCTCGGAGCACGAAAAACCGCCCGGAGATGCGGAGCATCGGAGGGTAGGTTTTTTGATGCTCGCAGTTCTGGCCAAGCCAAAATTTATTATTTTGCCGAGTTGGTCTATGTATTTCCAGGTAGAAAATTTGGACCCGGATTAAATATCTGACCATTTGCCGAGCTGGCCTACAGCCTTATCGAATGCACACCCCAAAATTCGAAGGCAAAAAAAATTTAATTTTTTCACTGTTAGTGGCACAAATACCTGTGTTTATTTAAAGAACCCTTTTGGTCGGTGGCACATTTACCGGTACCCTTTTCTGGTCAGGTACATTTGGTGGCACATTTACCTCCGCCCTATAAAACACACTATCAAGCATTGACAACGCATGCGGATAGATATGATTTTGTAATTTGTAGGTGGGAATTGTCGAAGTCTAACGAACAACTAGGTAGATGTCGTGAGGGGTACGTTCTCTTAGTTTTCCCACAAATAGCGTCGTGATAATTTGCCCCTGTGACAATTTGCCCCGTTCACCCCTACTTGTACGAGTTAGGTGCATTTTAATCAAGCTTCCTTAATCTTTACCTTAAAAGCGATCGGTGTGTTTATTACAAAATTGAGCACCCTTCATAACACCGCAATATAATATATGATATAAGCTTATAGATGTAATTTAGTTGTTTTTTTCCAATCATCCAACATCTGAAGGGACACATTAGTTGTGGATAAATATTGCTCGAAGTGTAGCGTTTGTAATGCAGAAGCGGTTAATGGATGCAAACGCTTGCATCTATTAAAATGTTTACTATCCAAAAAACTGTTAGCCGAACCACCAGCCAAAACTTCTGCTTGGACTAAAACATCAACCAATCCGCAAGAATCTATAAATTTACCGATCGCTTTGAAAAATGCCATTTGCATATGGAAGGCGCCCAAATTTACAAAATTTATTATTGAAAACACGCATAAAAATGATATAATGTCGCAATGCAAAAGCCACCGCCCAACTGTTAACATTTATAGCGAACAATTCCCCTCTTTGACGCGACAACTGATGAGACAAATGAGAAATAGCTCGCAAGTATTCTTCCTGTTGACCTTGATATTGGGGCATAGGTACGCCATCAGGAAGTTCGTAAAATTTCATTATGTAAAATAAGCAGTAGGGGAGAAGCTGGTACAGTGGCCACCTTTTTAATAAATGTTTGCTAAAATATTACAGATTGCAATATTGAAATTGGGTTTGTTGCAGGTAGAAGTGATAGTATATCTGCTTTATGATCCCCCTTATTTGAAACACTAAAAACCTAAAATAAAGCGTGGCAGTGACAAAAACGTGTGTTGTGTAAATATGGCCAATGTACCTAACTACATGGTACAGTACAGTAATGACTCGATTTTCCTGCGTTTGATAGGAGTAACAATTCTTTTCAACAGTTATATTTTCATCAAATGGATTCATATTATTTTTTATAGCTTCAATGATAATGCGGAAACTTTTGTTGTCTTTGTTGATTTTGTTTTTTGTAAACAATGTAAAGTGTCATCTTTTTTTGACATACCGATATTTTCTTTAACAGTTGTTAATATTTTTGTCCTCATACTATGATTCAGCGCCCATCGTTGTCGTGCAGATATTGATTCTACAGCAAGATTATTCTTCAACTGATTACTGGCGTCAGCGTTTATGGTCTGTTCTAGTATTAAATCAACGGGTGATCTAGAAAAATTAGCAGCAGTGCGTCGGATTCCAAACGCACCTCGACGAAATTCTGCAACCAAAGGCGAATTTTCCATCTGCAATGTGATGACATTACTCAAGTATAATAGTCCCCATTTTGCATAGTTAGGTTGATTTAGCCCAAAGAATAGATCACATATATTGAAAATCGAGTCGATGTACAACTCCAAATTACTGGTGCGTATACTCCTTGAGAAACGAAGGAATAAATTAATCAATTCGCAATACTGATAATAAAATTGTGCTGTTTTTCCTTTTTCACCAATTAAAGTTTGTTTGCAGAATTCCTTATACCCATTAACAACTCGATTTAATACGTCAATTGTTACGGATTTTTGTAATCCATAACTTACGCTCCACCCTGTGTATCATTTGTTCATAAAAGGCGCATTCAATCCGCGCCGAGGTGGGGATTTGTTCATACTGCGCAAAGGAAGAAGTCTTTGGTGAACCTTTGAATTGGCAAGACGCTTGTGTGTCCATTTTTAAAAAGATAAGGAGTGTGAAATTATTCACACACTTATGTTGATTGGAATTACTATTGTGTGGCAATCGTAGACTTCAGGGTTACGGATTTAGCAGATAAGGAACGTCGTGTGGCTGCCGGAACAATTTTCGTTCGCGTGGGTTAGTAGAGCCCGACACATTGTCGTTGATGAAAGATGGCGGATTTTTCCCTTATCAAGGCTACTTGGTCGGACCTGTGGTTTATGCTAATTTATTTGGTGAGTAACATTTATGTTGCTTAATTGTTTCATGGTGGTTTATTTCAATTGACTATTCTATTTTATTCCGTCCATCCGGAATTTGCCTAATTCAAAATCACCATTGGCCGATGTCATGTTCTTTTTTAATTATATTTAATTAATACTTTTTACAATTTGGTCATCTTTTTTGTTCTGCATTTTAATTTAAAGAATGGTTGCAATTATAAGATAAGTGACAGGTTACAACTTTCTGCACTGAGTGATAAAGTTGCAATCATTATCGCACGTTCGCATATGTGAATAATGATACCAATGTATAAGTGTTATTTTTGATAAACGTAGTAATGCTACTTATTTTATATTATTACGTTTGGTTATTAAACTTTACTTGTGTATTATTTTATTTAATTAACATCGAACGAACTGGTAAAATGTATTAGCAGAAAGACTCCAAATTTATCGACGTAAGTTCGAATTTCATATTTGAAATTTTATGTCGATGCCTTTTTTTGTGTTTAATTATGATTTTATATTTTTTTATAAAGGCAGCGATGTGCGACCAATGTACAGGGTGTTGCATTTTATCGAGGTTACTACTGTTTGAGTTTTATTGTTGGAAGTTCGACGTGATGCCACACTTTTGTGTGATTTTTTATTTTCCACTCGAACGTTTCCGTTGATTGATTTTGGGGTAGTGATTCTTGGTGATATTGTCTTTGCCACTGTACTGAGTCTTGTCGGCGGATGTACTAATTACATACGACATTGCTTACTACATGGCCTTTTCGATAATTTACCATCATATTATTGATTTTATCTTAGTGCATTAGCTAAGCTGTTTCCTTGAGTTTCTTCGAGGTGTTTCTTGACCCGAACTGCGACCTGCCGCCGCTACAACGAGCTAGCTTATATCTAACATCAGGGCCCCACGCATAAGAAAGTAGAGAATTTATTTTCTGCGTGGACTTTATCTGCTCCGAGCTATCTTCTCATTAGAGTAGTAAGGACAGATAATGTATCACAATTAATTCAATGGCATCATTAACGTTAGATGTACTTTCATTACATAATGCATTATCTTCTTGCGTTCTTAATAAATCATCCAACATCTGAAGGGACACATTAGTTGTGGATAAATATTGCTCGAAGTGTAGCGTTTGTAATGCAGAAGCGGTTAATAGATGCAAACGCTTGCATCTATTAAAATGTTTACTATCCAAAAAACTGTTAGCCGAACCACTAAATAGCCAGAACTTCTGCTTGGACTAGAACATCAACCAATCCGCAAGAATCTATAAATTGATCGCTTTAAAAAATGCCATTTGCATATGGAACGCGCCCAAATTTACAAAAATGTGATCAAATTTTGGTTTATCTACTTCCTGAATCTGCATTGCCATTTTGGCAATAGCCAAATCATAAGTCACAATAATCTTTTCTTGATGACACTTTCCAGCTATTTCGTTAGCCATGTTGAGTGTTTCTTTCACAATCGCATACGAAGTAGGAGAAGAGTTAATTTCTGCAGTTGTAGCCCAGCCACATAGTAGGAACTGGATCCTTTCGGAGTAACGACATAACCCATAACATGTCTTTAGTTATAGCTATCTCTGCTGCGCCTTTGCATACTGTACCCCCTTTGCTAACTCAATGTAGAGAATGTACTTAAAAAAGGACTCCTTCCCAGGTATATTAAAGAAGTAAAAAAATTTGATGACTCGAGGAATTCTACCGCATTGACGGCTTGCCGACAGCTTTGAATGAGCAAATTGGAGCATTTTGATCAAATACTTTCAAAATCTACGTGCAAGTTGTAGATGGACAAATATGACTACATCGCTGGAACGACGCGTTTCAGGTTTTCTATTATGTGGAATTTTAAAAATTGCACCACTAAAGGCTCCTTTAATTAAAGTGCGCAAAGGTAAACATAAACCTCCTGGTAATTGTTCTGACCGAAATATATCGCATTCCCATTGATGATATTCCGTCCAGGAATTATTTAGACAGTTTTCAGAGCAGTAGACGAAGTTGACGCAGATTTTACAAGGAATACAATTTTTGGCTTCGTTCAAACAATGATCACAAAAAAATGTTCCTGTAGAATCCTCTTTTACATCTATCATATGGCCTATACAAAACGCTGTATCTATAAACAGTACTTCTCCATAATTTATATCGCGCGCCGCTATGTATTCTGTCCCTGTGTTTTCATTAAATTTCAGTTCTATACACGCTGTTATTTTTGGATTTAATTTTTTTGCTTCTGGTATAACTTCAGGCGCCCAAGAAGTCTCTTCCAACGGAAGTTCTGTGATTTCAATTTGCTTAATATCCATTAAGGATTTTAATTCTTCCATGTATTTGTCTTTATCAATTTTTGGAAGATTTGAGTCATTCAGTATTTCATTAGGACAATCGTCAAGCGTTTCAAACATTTTTTTTTAAATTACCCATGTTTAGGTAACACTTGGCCTTTCTGATGAGCAATTCTGGTTTCCAATTCCTAGGATAATCGGCATCAAGACTTAAACTGATGTCAATTAAACAACTCTTGTATTGCTTTATGGCAAAGTAAGTAGCCGAACGATTTGCTAGTGCCATTGCGTATTTATGCCCTTTCCATGTGGCATTAGCCAAACTTTGTGTACATTTTGCCAAACAATCAACAAATTTTCTTGCAGGAAAGTTATCATTCGCTAATACACGAAGATTTTCTGACACGGCATCATCCTTGGATTTTAATGGTAAATTATTTACCAATAATCTACATTGGTCTTTTTCCTCTGCAGTAGCATAATTTTTGAATATATCAAATGAGAGCAATTGTTCTGCAGTTGCTACATTTGCTTTTCGTTCCATGCTTGTGGATAGGCACTTGAAGGCCAGCTGCTGGTTCTGACGCTACCACAATGCATCGTCCAATCACCATTTCCACTGCACCTCGAAGGAAATTATTTGAATTAACAACTATTAGTATCTCAGAATTCTCGAACAGTGTAAGTGTTCAACTGTAAGTGTGGCATTATTACAAGACAAAAGTGACGAAAAAAAAGTTGCAACTACAACTAATGTTCATGAAGGCCAAATACAGTAGAGTATTGTACTCTTGACTTATTAGGAGCCAATGCCTGTGGAATGTATGATTTGTTCTTCAAAGTGCCGACTACAGTTAAATTCCATAAAAGTAAAAGTTTGGCAAGAGGTACTGTTTTAAAAAATTGTTCGTGCAAATATTTCTGCCACTTCCTCGATACGCGGCTGCAAATTCTTTCACCACTCTTTCTCCTTGGTTTTTCTCTGGAACGTTACCTGTTTTGCCAGTGTAAATAATTCCGTGCAAAGGATAGGCATTTTCGGCGTCGCAAATCCACCAAATCGTGTTGCCATATTTGGCTGGCTTTGACGGTATATACACAGAGAGAATTGTATTCAGTTCAATTGAACAATTGTTAAAAACTATTGCACAAATTGTTACGAAACATGTTATACGAAATATAGGGCGCAGCTTATGTCCACCACAACGAGGACCAAGTGTCTTAGCTGCTTTTTTAATAGTTTGTTTATATTTGCCTGACGTGTCCTCCTTAAAACCAACATACGACTGCTCAAGTACACGCAAATCAAAGTTCTTTTGCCTCTTCCACTCTTTAGGGTTCCTCTGACCCTTACGTTTTCTTTTTTTAACTGTGCCTTCGGTATTAGTTTTGTCATGATGATTGGTTACCTCTATTGATTCATCTGAATCAATGCATGAATTTGATTCCTCTCCGGACGGTTGGTAGAGATCTTTAGAATCACAGCTGAAATTAGCGATCGAATCGCTAGACCCTGCTGCCAATAACACCACTTCCTCATTTCCTGGAAGTTGATCTGCTGCTATAGCTGCTATATTTATATCCGTAGGTTGCCCCACAAATAATCCAGTTTCTTGTTTTTGTTCAGAAAAATCAGCGAGCAAATTCTCGTGAAAATCAAGTGTTTCTAACAAATTCAAGTATTCCAGTTGCATGGATGTTGACTGAACTGTACTCTCATTAACAGTTGGCAAATTCAGTGAGTCAGTGGTTTCACAAACAACAATAGTTTCATGATTTCCTGAAAACAAATACATAAATTGAGAAATTAATACAGATCAAATCACAATTTTCATTTTAATGACGACATTATAACCAATAATAATATGTAATATGTAATAAAATAATATGTTTATTTAAGTTCAATTAGTACAATAAAAAATACCAATTTTTTTCCATTGGTAGTTTTCCCAAAATCGACCGTGTCATATTGGACACACTGGGTTTCCAACAATGGAAATGGAGTAAGGCCCAATCTTTACATTTTGTGGAATTCAGCAAAGCAATTTCGCTGAGCTGTCAGGCAAAGGTATACTTTACATGAGGAGCAACTGAAACGGCAGTGCACAGCCTTACAACCTGGCATTCTACAACGGTGGTTGGTTTTGCCAACCGAAGCTTCTGGCAGGTGCAGCGTTCCTTTTTTACTGCGCTGTTGACGTGGCAGAGGTCGAGGAGTTTTATTTTTTTTGGAGCTGGATCTAAAAACCACACGACAATTTTTTTTTAAATTTATTTTTATCAAAACTACATGGAAACTACATCTTGCTGTCTATTGTCAACCGTCAATGGTGTCCCGTCAAAAGTATGTTAGTATAGTGTTTCGTTCCTACACATACATATATGTTCACAAATTCTACGACTAAAGGGTTACTCGCAGATATGAATTTTTAAATGTTTTAAAAATTATTGACAATTTACATAATATTTTTGTTCCGTTTCATTTAAAGTACGTGAAGCGTAGCCTATTGCGTGATCTGATCCAATTGGTCCTTGCGAAAAAATTGCATCTAAAGCGATATTTGAGGCGTCTGTGGTCAAAATAAATGGTTTGGAAAAATCGGGGTATTGTAAAGTTGGTTAATACTTGTTGGCAATTTTTGAATGCACTAATAAACTCAGGGGTGTTTTATTTCTTTACCTTTTTTCAAACAAATAGTTAGGGGTTTTGCTAATTTCGCGAAATCTTTTATGAACTTCCTAAAATAACCAAGGAGTCCTAGGAATCCTTTGATTTCTTTAGTGGTTTTTGGTATTGGGTAATTTAATATTGCTTTAATTTTGTCGGGGTTAGGTTTAACTCCGTCTGGTGTTATGATGTGTCCTAAGTATGCGACTTCCTTTTTTAGAAATTCCGATTTGTCTAGTTGGATGCTTTTCGTAGTCTTTCAAAAACTTCCCTTAGTCTTTCTAAATGTTCTTGTAGTGAAACTGAAAAGATGATTGAAACACATCCAGCTGGATTCTCCTTCATGAGTTTAAAAAATTGCTTTGCTCGGGTTTTATGAATCTTGAGATCCAATTTCAGCTTCTCTTTCGTAACGCTGTCCTTGCAAATTCCTCTCTTATACAAATAAAAAATACAAAATATACAAAAAAAATAAAAAACTTATACAAATAGTGGTTGTTCACATCAATGCGACCCCACCATTGAAATTGGTCTGCCCTTTGACGTGGATGTTCTACGATAGGATAGAAAAATTTCAATTTCCTACCGCCTGGAATTGTAGTATTACCAAATCCAGATAAATAACGTGATAACGTCTTAGGGTAAAAATATTTACCGTTTTTTACATCATTGACAAATTTATCGGCTTCATAGTTAGAGTGATAGCCATTCTCAATGTGTAACTGAACTAATCTCGCATTAGTCAGAACGGATAAGTAGTAGCTCAAAACTGACGCAGGCATGCGTTTAGCAAACCCCGCAGCCTTAGTAATGTACGTCTGGTACACTACCTCTTCAATGTATTTCAAACCCTCAGTTGTTGATCTAATTTGAGGATCATCTGGGTTTCGTCTTAAATGCGACTGAAACTCTTTGAAATATGCTTCACAGTATAGTGGATCGTTTTTTAACTCTGACTCCTTCTTCGATAGATGTTTAGGTTCAGGTTTTGCTTCGACAACTGGTCGGACTACAGGCTCTGGTTTATTTTCATATTTCGTAAACGGCTTCTTCGGTTTGCCGCGGCCTCTACCTCTCTGAGTGGGGTAGTCATCGTAGTATTGCGTTGATTGTGAGTGTGAGGGGGCTGGATATTCATCACGCTGAAAGCCTCTTCCTCCGTAAAACTGTTTGCCTCTGAAACTCATCTTACGTTTGTTTTCTCAATAAGGGAATAATTTTTAGTGCTCCGCACGTTTCCAGGTATTACTACCTCTAATATATTCCAAAATATGCTGAATTCGCGTTGCGAATTCAAACTTTAAATTATTATAATTACAACAGAAATAGTTTCTGTTCTAACACAAAAGCCACACACATATGTGGCTGGACTTCCAAAGGCGATATTGAAGTGGTTATTGAAAACTCTACTGAAGTATTTGTAATTAACTTTTAAAACTTCATCAGTATATTCATTATAAATTTTCCACAAACTGTTAATGTTATATTCAGAAGATAAGTATATTCTTCTGGATTTTTCTCGTCCATAGTGGTTCTCATGGCCCTTTAAATTAGATATAAATTTTTTCACATTTTGGAACTTTTCTATATTCTTATGTGACCGTTTATCACCGCCTCGTGTGTCTACACGACCCGATCCAAGTTTTATTTTTTTTGCTATTGTGTTAACTCGTCTTTGGCTAACACTGAATATTGATAAAAAAGTCTTCAGGCACAAGTTAATTTGTTTCTTGTCTTTCCAAACCTATGAAACGTTTATTGAAGTCTTGGAAAAAGTAGTAATGAAAATAAAACTTACATGATATTTTACGGAAAAATTATGGGATTTGCTCTCGGGTAATCGTTTTCTGCATCTGCTTGGGGTTTGAACAACCAAATGCCCCAGTTTATTGTCTTGGACATTCTTGTTCTTGTGATCAAAGAAATTTGTGCGATGTAGCTATATCGTCTCTGGTTAGTTCACCGCACTGAAAGTCATTCCGCTTATGATTACACGTTATGATTGCATTTTCTATATTAGGATCGTGATCTGAATACCTTATTAAGTAAAAGAAAATGTGTATTATAATATTATGTTGTATAAGTACTTTAAGAATTGTATAACTTACCTAACCTCCCTCATACGATCTTTTGTTAAAATATTTCGTTTTCGTTCTCTGGTTCCTCTATTAACATCGCCTACAACATGCTCACCTTCCGTTATATTCATTATTTATTAATATACTTCTAATGATAACAATATTACGATAACAAACTTAAGAAGTAAAGTTAGACCGGAATGTGCATACACACGTGAATGCAATGGTCAATCTGCGCATAAAGGACATACTGCTATACGTTAGTATAACAGCGGTGGAAAAATTGCATATGGAATGTCCTAGCGATTTTCAACAATATTTTTACACTGGATAAATGCTATTTAGAACGTCTTTTTGTAATTAAAATATGTGGTTTTTTATGTGTAGATTGCAACGCAACGCCATCTCTAACTAAAAATTTAAGAAAATGGACTAACTGCATATAGAAAGTCTGCTCCTCACATGTATTTGAGGCAATCTGGGTTGTTAAAATTTCGAGGAGGTCTTTTATAACCGTAATTTTTAACAAAACTGCATGGTTCTACAAATTCGAAAGTAATTTCATCCATAAATATATCGACTTTCTTCTTGTATCTATCTAAAACTGAGAAAAAAATTTTAACTTCCGTGATCTATGATGACTTGAGATTTTTCAATTTATTTCCACCTTAGACGTTGGGATCAACTTGACTGAAGCAAGAAAATTTTCTCCTAGAAAGTATAACATTGCTAATTTACCTGATTCAACAGAAATGCCAGAAGGCAAATTGGAGAAGTTCGCCAGAGCTCGAAAACCAGCGTCGATGGTATGTTGTAATTCAATATGCTGTCCTAATTCGATGGCTTAGAGTCAGAAGGGTGTAACTACAAATTACCATATTTGAGATATTGATGAAAAACCAACTTTTTCAAAAAGTTATATTGTTAAAAAAGTATTTATCGATTTCTTTTTTAAGGTAATAACATATCTTATGAGTTGTTTAGATAGTAAACTACAAAGTAATTTAATAAATGTTAATTAAATTTGTCACAGAAAAATATGCCATATAAATTAACAAAAAAAGTCACTCTTAGCTCTGCCTGACATTAAAGAAATTTAACAAAATTAACAAACAGCAGCATTCTTAGCTCTGTCTGACATTAAAGAAAAGTATCTAGTGAATAATAATGCCTATTACTTACTTACCAATTAAATAAATAATTTTTAAGAAAAATTAAACAAACAAAGAAGACTATTAACAATGAACAAAAACATTAATAAATGATATTTATTATTTTTATAAAATTTTTTATTTCAAATTTTTTATTTCATATTACAATAAATTTATGCTAATTTCAATTCGGTCGGACAAAAACCACTTTTTAAAAATGATTAAAAAAACTTTATTACACAGGACTAATGTCTTACAACTACAATAGTTATGAAGCAAAAAGCGTCTCCACCTGTTATTCTCTCATATTTAATACCTAGTTTATCATTCTGATTACATAATTGCAGAAAAGCTATATGATAAAGAATTATTCTTATAATGTTACTAATCGGATATTGTAACTTGCTTCATCATCTGACGAATCTCTTCTTGTTCTATTCTCAGAAGATAATGATTTATAAAACGCGTGGTATGGTTCTCTAATTATACCCATGGTACACAACTCTAGCAAGTCTTTCAGTTTTTTTCCTTCACAGCTAATGGCAGATTATATTTTGGAGTAGGTTTTAGAGTTGAAACATCAAAATTTCTTCTTCTTCGTGCTACTTCAAATTTTAAAAACTCACCATCATCTTGATCATATTTAAAATATACATGTTGAGGATCTTCTTTTCTGAATTGCAACCACTTTATCTTTAACCAACTGATAGATTGTCCGTTACTGTCAATTTTTCGATTTTTAATGAAGGTTTTTTGAAGAGAATCAAAATTCAAAAACGTATCTTGCCCCATTTCTATTACCTCATACATAGTAGTTTTCTTACCAGATTTTGGGGTTTGTCTAGGACTCGCCATTCATACTGCAGTATACCAACCAGATGGATCGTATACCTCCAAAGTTTTACTTTTTTTTCTATTTGTGCGTGTACACTATCGCACTCCATCTGGGAGTGCCCAGATTCAAAAAACAAGTCATTGATTTGGGGAATATCAAATGTTTGAACCGCATATAGAAACATTGTTGTCATATTTACATTTCTATTCTGACCACCACAAGTGTCAGAAAAAAAATTTACTGTTTTTCCGCTAGCAGTTTTTCTTAGAAAATCAAACACGCAGGAAGCTGTTTCGATTGAACCTCGGGCACCTATTCCCTCGTGCCACATATAGCAATACGCAATTTTTTTCTCTAGGCTTAATATGGTAAAGTTATAAACAGCTAATTTGTTTCGGTAAAATAAAGCTTTTGCTAAACTTTTGGGACAGTAAAGTACAGCTTGTAAGTCGAATTCGGCTAGGTGACATTCTCCATTTAATGCTTTTTCTTTTATTTCGTTCTTTAACTTCCTGGCTGCATCTTTGCGTCTGATATGGTTTTCGTGTTCAATTTTATTCTGCACCTTTTCATCCGCAGACATGCGTTCATATTTAAAACAAAAGTCACATATGTCTTTTTTAGGTACATAGAAGGCTAAATTAAATTCTTTTGTAAATACATCGCGATAAAGCCATAGCTTTTCTGGTTTTAGTTTTTCTTCGTTGCATTTGTGTAAATACAAGTTATAAATTTTCTGTATGTTAAGGTCTTTTTCTAAATACTCTTTGCTCGAGAACTTTCTACAGTAATGAGAAGGCATTACAGGAAACGGCCGAATATGAGATCGAATAAAATCCCTACTTTCATCACTAAGTTTTACTCCAGGGACATGGTGACCTCGTTTATCAGTTTGAGCAATATTGTTTTGATTCCGGTTTTTAATCACTCCATCAGTAAACTTCCCAGACACAGAAAATGTGGATAGAAAAAATTGTTTACAAACCTTCACTTTTTCATTATCTTTTACCAAGTAATATGTTTTAGTTTTCTGTCTGCGAGATTCATCACCTGCCGCTGTTCTGATTGAAGCCTTTTTATGTTCATCTATTAAAGAGCTTAAGTACTGACTCTTCACGAATTTTCACGATCTTGATTAGTGAAATTTGTATTGCACTTTTTTGGACACCGAGAACAATCTTTCGGCTGTATTGTTTTGGACTGAATTCGCTTTCCCGTAGTACTGGTATATGCTTGACCCGTTTGCTTCAGTCTCTTCTGTGTATTCCTTTTCCAGTCTTCGGGTTTAGGAAATTTCTTCCTCTTTCGTTTTTCTTTGAAATGTTCACTACCATTCAACAAATTTGCATTTTCCGAGTTCGACCCCGATTGTACACTGTTTGCTTCATCTCAATGTAGTTGTGAATTGAAAGTATCTGAAAATTTTTACAACAAATAGTTAGTCAATGCTACACGAGTAATCGCTGTCGTAAACTTACCTTCATCTGAGCATTCTGATTCAGGAATATAATCCTTGTCCTTTACTGAACAGTCATAATGTTCAAAGTAATGTTTCACATTCTCAACAACTCGTTCTTGATCTGAATCTAGTTCTGACGAATCATACTCTCTCGAAGGACCTGGTTGGCTGAATGTATTTTCTGTTGTATCTTCACTATCTAATACAAAAAAATCAACCCTAGTGTTTAAAATAAGTAAAGAGTTAGGTACCTTTACACGATTGCGCCTCCAATTCCATATTAATTATCACATCAGTACGTGACAACATGATTTTCACTAAAATTTCACTAAAAAACTCACTGATGCATTCAACACTACCGTCTACCAAAGAATGATATTTTATTTGCATTTTAATTGCACTTTTGCAAATTTGTATTTTTATAACACGTTGCATAAATGTATATAATATAGTTATTATAAACAAAACTGCATTCTTAAGAACACAATCCTATCTTACGATTCTAAGAAAACTGATAATAATTCGCCACCACCAAGTAACATTATGTGGGATATAATAATTAATTAGATGTTGATTTGGCTGTATAATAATATTTATTAATAATGAAAAATATGTACACAAGTAAAAATACGTTCGTATGAAATAGCAGGTTGACCGTCGTTAAAAATGTCAACCGCTCGGAGTCACAAGCTGGTAAAGACTGAAGACCCTTTGCTGGTCCGACCGATGGGTACCTTTATTCAGACACCCCTCTTGAATACTACCCGCTGGATTGTATCTCTCTCGCTCCTACAACTCGGCCCTTCCTAGACAAGCAGTGCCGCCCTCGGCACTTTCGTTTTCTTCAAAGGAATCTCCGTAATCCGTCACCCATGGCTTCATGTAGTCTGCCGACGTTGACGTGTTTTGCGGCCCCTCGTGATTTCCTACTTTGCGAACCAGGTACCTGTCGTTCCGCAATGCCTTTGTCACTTCGAACGGTCCTAAATATTTCGAAGCAAATTTTAACCCTGGCCCTAGCTGTGTGCGTTTTATTGCTACCAAATCACCTTCATTGTAGCATTGCGCTGGCTTCCGTTTTTTATTGTAACCCTTTCTGTTTTCTGTCTGTACACTAAGGATTTTTTCTTTTGCATGTCTTCGCAGTTATCTCGGTCTTTTAATTCGCGGATGGATATGCCGTTTCCCCGCGGAGCCCCCACTGTTATCAAGCCATGCTCGATGGATTCCGATTTACAATAGTCTCTCTTCACTAAATGTTCAGTTTCAACCGCCGAACTATATCCTTTTTCTCGTTCCGGTGAGTTTTTAAATGTTTTTTTAAATCACAGATTTCACCTGCAAATGGCTTTTCGCCAATGTGATCTTTTAAATGTTTTTTTAAATCACAGATTTCACCTGCAAATTGCTTTTCGCCAATGTGATCTTGTAAACGAATTTTTAAATTTAAATTGTTTTTAAACTGTTTGTCACATATATCACAAATGAAGGGAGTTTTTAAATCCATTTTAAACTCTGATGACAGTGATGATACTCGAAGGATGGAAGGTCCGCGGGATGATGCAAATTTACGTTGTTATTAATTTTGTTATCTATATATCTGTTATTCAGTAATAAACGCACCTTTCTTATCTATGCACATGACAATACACAAAATACCAGTTCAAGATGGCCCCGTGTGAGTTTGCACACGAGTTCACAGATGTCGCAGTTGAACGTGTGTCTTTTCCGATAAAAACGATTCGCTTGCTTGGATTTTCTTTGAAATTGAACTCGTAATCTTAACAAACGTAAATTTTGTATGTAATTAAATTCTACGAGGTTATATTATTGAGGATGTGACCTCAAGCAACACATGTGTTGCACAAACTTCGTTCACAATATCCTCCGTATAATTGGGTGTGACCATATCTGCTACATAAACTTCGGACACATCCTGTGCGCGCTCGATTTCACAGATGTGTGGTCTTTCGGCTTGTGAACGCCGCTCGCCGTTTACCAATTTACGAATACAAATTTCGCCTTTCTTAATCTGCAGTTCCACTGAATTTAGAAAATCTGTTCCCAGCAACATCTGGTAGCTCATAAATTTTGTTGGAACGACGTGTATTTTCATTTTGTAATCTGCTTCATCTATAACGGTTTCCGTTTCGAAGTATCCTATCGTTTGTGCTCCATTTCCCGACCCGATTCCACGAAACGATATTGGAATTTTTGTGAGAGCCGGTGCACCGATATCAACGTATTTCTCGGCTGTGACCATAGTTATATCACTGCCTGTATCCACAACCGCAACAACCCGATTATCGTTCATTATAATGTCTTTGACAAATTTCCGGTCGACACCCCGTAGTGTGTCACGTATTCACTGTAAATTCTGCCGCCGTCTGAAGTCTTTTATCACATCTGGATGCAATATGTCCGTACTCATTGCATTCGTAACACCTAACACCCCGTGCCTTTGTCGGACACCGCGCACTTAAATGTTCATCCGATCCGCAATTATAACATCTCTTCGGCGGACGACAATTTTTTTCACGCACATTTCCATTACATTGTTTTTCCGTCGGATTTGATTCCACTACACTCCGAATTGTTTTTGGTTTTAGTGAAATTTCCGCGAAAGCTTCCGCCAATGATTTGGTACTATTGTACCGCTGAATCCTCGCTTGATTTCTCAGAGTTTCATCAGGTATCCCGTCGATTATAACACTGACTAACTCATCTTCGTCTATTCTCACTTGGTTACCTAGGATTATCTTCTCGTGGATATAATCACTAAACGTTTCTTCGGTCTTCCAATTGCGCGCTTCAAATTTCTTACGTAACACTAATTTGCTTGGCCTGTTGTCGAACATTGACCGCATTTCACTTAGCAAATCCGCAATCGGCATTTCAAGACATTCCGATTTTGAATTGAACCAGTTACGCGCTTTTCCACCTAGACGCATTCCAATTAAAATTCTTGTCAACCCTTCGTTTAAATTATACGTCGTTTGCAGGAGTTTCACCTGCTTTTCCCATACACTGAAATCTTCTCCGTTGCCTTCAAAATAATTGAGTACGTCCGCAATTGCACCAATGTTTGCCTTAGACGTCGACTCAATCCGTCGTTCCCGATTTGCACTAACCATCGCTCGCAGGTCGTCCAATTCACGTCGCATCATTCATAGTTCACGCTCTGCTAACTCTTTTTCACGCCTCGTTAATTCCATCTCACGTACGTCGTTAACATCGTTATTCACTTCGTCATCATTCACATCGTTGTCATCGTCGTTTCCTAAATCATCGTTATTGATATCACCGTCGCTATTGATATCACCGTCGTTATTAACATCGCCGTCGTTATTACCCCCATCGTTGTTTGGTAATTTCCATGACCCCGTTGGGTCATTCGTCATTAAACGATCGAATAAAACCGCTTTGGATCCTGTCGTTCGTAATCCATTTCGTCGTAGGATTTCCTTAAAATCGTTTAACTTAAAATCACTCGCCGTCGTCTTATCCATTTTTAACTTGTACACTTTTAATCGATTAAAATTATTATTTATAATTAAATTATTTATTAATTAATTATCAATTAATTATCCCGGACGAGCCCCCAATTGTGGGATATAATAATTAATTAGATGTTGATTTGGCTGTATAATAATATTTATTAATAATGAAAAATATGTACACAAGTAAAAATACGTTCGTATGAAATAGCAGGTTGACCGTCGTTAAAAATGTCAACCGCTCGGAGTCACAAGCTGGTAAAGACTGAAGACCCTTTGCTGGTCCGACCGATGGGTACCTGCATTCAGACACCCCTCTTAAATACCACCCGCTGGATTGTATCTCTCTCGCTCCTACAATTAACTATACTGAAAAATCGCAAAAATGGATATAGCCGCTTTTGATACTATACCCCTCAATTCTAATATCAAAAGGATGTAACGCCTGAATTATATCTTCGATTATTCGAAACTTTTAATGTCAGAAAGATCTAAGAGATCTAATAAATAAATAAATAAATATTTTTAAACGAGCATGAAACATTGGCTGTCAATTTTGACTTCCTATGTTTTTGTTCAGCTCTCATGCACCACAGATGATGCAAAGGGCCCGAATTGTTCAATACTAAAGGATAATGCACCAAATGATGATGCTTTGGCTTTAAGCTACCAAAGTATTTTAAATACAGTGCATTATGTTCTTCTACAATTACTTTAAGACGATTAAAATCTTGACAGTGAACAGTTTCTGCAGTGACTATATCAATAATTTCGCGTAATTTAATCCAAATTTCAAAATCCTCAGGAACTAGTTCACCTTATAATTACACCCAGATATCGAGCAAAGCACAACATTTCCGATGCAGACATTTTTAAGCCCAACTTAAGCCTTTCACGGGTGATTTTAGGTGGTTTATTTTTAATTTCAATGTCCGTATAGTTGAAAAGTTGAATTCTAGCGTTAAGTGTATCCAGAGAGAAAATTTTTTGATCTGTTATAATATAATTCAATAAAGCAGTTAAATCGTACATACATACACCTTCAAACAAATCGTGCATGATATCGACATACAAATTTGTGGTTACATGAAAATTTTCCAAAGTGTGCCAAATACATTCTTCCTTTATTCCGGTTTCAGATATATTATTAAGTAACACATCGTTATTATAAGATGTTATATTTCGCATCAAGCAATCATCTTGAATGGTCATTAACCTTGAGATGTCCTTAAGGACGCTGCAAAACCGACAAGAAAATTTACAAGAAAAACTTTCCGTAAACACTAAAATGTTGTGTATACCTAAATTATCTCCACATATTAAACCTAGTTTAAAATAAATGACTTCGTTATTTTTTGTTTTAATTCCTTTCTCCTGCAAATATTGTAGTTCTTCTATTAATTTACTAAAAATTGAATTACCAAATTGTTTCCGGTCATTTGAAACAAAAATAGCCCATAAAAATATATTCCCTAATTTTGACGTTACATGTGGTGGCATTGATGGTAATGAAATATAAACGGCCCCCAATTTATTTTGTCCTGCATGCGAACCAAGAGGATTTCCTACTTCATAATCGTCGAAAAATACGTATAAAAATAATAAATTTCAATTTAATTCAAAGGTCACGAAATTGATTACAAACAAGTTGGAACTCACTTTAGCAGCGGTTCCTATTTTTAAAGTGTGATCAAAATCTAGATCATTTGTATCATTTTTCTGCAACTGATGAGAACTATTGTCAACATTTTTAGAAATAAAACTATCAGGATCAACTGTACATTCTGAAGGAATATCTTGTAAATTGTGAGTAGCTAAATGTTTTCTAAACGAATTAAAATTATTGTAAACTCGAAAGCAATTAATTTGTTTACAAAATAGCATATCATTGTCTTTCAATAGGTGATCACTTCTTAAATGCTTTGAAAGTTCATTAATTGATGAAAATGTTGAAATACACTTAAAGCAATTCATGTCAATAATATCCACAAAAAATCACCTATGGCTAACATAATTCCACCTGTAAACACTAATAAAACTTATAAAACCTATACCTATATATAATACTTATAAAACCATGGACAATATTATTGTTACTTAAACTTTGTTACCTTACAAAACGCAAACAAGACACCTTTTGAACAGGTATAAACAAGGGTGGCTAGCTCATGCCGCAAAGGGAGTGGGTAGTTTAAATGAGCCAAAGGGTCCTGTGAACTGACGTCGCGATTTGCAGGTCTCTTATCGACGATTGGGAAATCCACAATCGTGATTCGGAAAATTGTCAAAATCGGTGGGGATAAATTTACACGCGGGGTAGTTGTCAAAATCGGTGGGGATAAATTTACACGCGGGGTAGTTGTCAAAATCGGTGGGGATAAAATTACACGAGGGGTAGTGAAATGGGCGCCACGCGTTCGTAAATATGAATTTATTCGAAGGGGATGGAATATCACACCTTCAAGTTGGCACGCGACAACTTTTTGATCTTCCTCGCTGATTCTCACTCTGGGAAAATACTGTCCAGACCTTACCTTTACAGTAGGCAGATTCTCCTGTAACAGAATTCTGTTACCCTGATCTCACTGTGAGAACCTATCTTTATTTCTAGGGTTTATGAATTTTAATAAATAATTATGTTACAAATTTTAATTATGATTATGATATAATTACCATTATAAATTAGCAACACTTATTAATAACTCGATAAAAACCATTGATTAAAACACATCTTTTCTTACTTACTTAATCAATGGTCTTTTAATAAAATGTCGGTAGAGTAGGTCGCTAACCGCTAACATTCAAGGTTGCATCGAACGCTTCGACTAAAAATCTCTCTCTTGCAAACCGATAGTAGTAACGCAAACACGCAAAATTTAAGCTCTACAAAATTATAAGTTTTAATGTTATTCGATTTAATAATATCGACCAGTTTATCGAGTTAATGACTAGTAAAGTCAATACGAGTGAGTGTTATCTTTTAGATTACCTAAGATCAATATATGATCACGAAAACCGATTTTTATTACGATCATCGAAAATTTGTCGAAGCACACGTGCAAAATCGAGCGACTCGATTCTTTCTAAATCCGGAAAATATCGCAAAACACCGCAGCCAATCTATTGAGGTGAATTATTCTTTTTTAACATTGATCCTAATATCATTGGACAAATCCGGAGAAGTGTAAAATTTCCAATAAGAAAAGAAAACTCGAAAAGCCACCAACACATCTGTTCGTTTAATTTCAAACACGAACAAAACCTCCACCATTTTGGGTCAGCAAGCATCGACGCTTTGCTAAACATCTGCCAACCTTTCCTAAGTTTCATGTGTGCAAAGACAATCGATATTTCAATTACAACAGGAGGAACAAAACACAAAATTGGTGACAAAATCGAATTTAATTGCTATTTCAATAATTCAAATATTCAATTTATTGCTACACTTTTTTATGTTATTACAATATCGTATATCGTGTTTTAACTATATTTTAGATCAAGCTTTGCCATTCAAAATCCTGACGATTTTGACCAGGAGAGATACACGATTATCAGATCTGATTACGTACTATCCAGTAATAATTTCAAGGGAAACCGTAAGTAGTTATAAACACTATTTATTATATGATTATTGTTTAACAAAAAATACCAAGCTTGTAGCTAACATTTTATCACCGGCTTGCATTATTCTACCCTCAGTAGACGTAGTTAATACTTCCTGCTTTTTTGGTAGTTTTAGTGCGATATTTTTGTCGCAAGCATTTGATAAGGCAATTAAGTTCGTAGACACGACAAACCAAGTGCGAAGGTTCTCTCCGTTCGACATTTCAACTACAAGCAAGAGACATCTATTGGTCGGCTCTGTGTATTTCAGTATATGTATTTGTGTTCAATTTTCAATTGTAAATCATTATCAATTTTTATTTTATTATACAAACATTCAATACTCATATAATCTGTGTAAGCAAGAATTCTTTTATGTTATATACGATTAACCCCAAATTACTTTATATTAAAATTGTGTGTTCAGAACGAGAAGTCTTTTTATTTTCTACTTTGATTTATTTTATATCGATAAGGATCACTAAGGTCACTGAACGTCCGTATTCGATATTGGCGCCCTACCGGAGAACATTACTACACGAAGAAAAGCTCAACAAGGAACCCACGAAAGCGACTTCGTCGCTACCCCGCTCTCGAGTACTTAGTACTAAACGTACATAGCTAAGCCGCTTCGTTAATTACAACTACGAGCATTAAGAGGCAAACTGTAACTGAAAGCGCTAATTTTTTTGCAATTCTTTAAGTGACCTGCCAGTTACACTCCTTCGGTGAAAACAGCTAAACATAACACAAATACGAAAACAACAAAACGCAGAAATAGGTAAAAACATAGATATAATAAAAACAGTATTAACACGGGGGTGCTGACAAAATACATCAAAAGTACATTCAAATTTACAAGTACCAATGTATAGTGACAAATATTTACAAATGACTCGACTTTCCATGAAAGTTATCGACAAAATATAAATGCGAGTGTAACAGCAGTTATTTGAATGATAAGACAACGACAAACTTGAACTATAAATTTGTAAAAATTGAATACAAAACCTCATAGGTGTGAGTATGGTTTTAACATTAATTTCCACTTTAATTGCTACGCAAATGTAACACACACAAATTCTGAAATATTACTTCGTAAAATAAATGCAAAGTTCCCATCAAAGGGGAAAATGAATTCACCATTAACTCAAAACACAAAATATTGCGTTAAACAACGAATAAACTTTAACGCACTAAATGCGTATTAAAGGCAATGTCCTTGCTAATTAAGTACTATCAAAATAAGCAAAGGGGTTACAGAGGGTGCGAATTCGACTACAGGGGGGGGGAGTAGAATACTCCTTAAATACATGCAGTGACCAATGGGGTCACTGGATACAATAAAAACTTATAAATAATAAAAGATTGCTTACGTAAAACTTCATAAACAGCTCTGGCCTTCAGGAAAGGTCCTTGGATGTAGATTCCCAGGGTGAGAATATCGATAGGGTCGATAATTGAATCCCTCCACAAGTGAGGTGTTTTGATGCGATACCATAAAATTATTCCATCGAGGTAGGTGTGATTTTCCGTCTAAGGTCCCTCCACAAGTGAGGTGGTAAATGCGAAAGAAATAATTCGCCGATATTAGTGAGTGATATATTCCCACTTGTTCGACAATTGGAAAATCGACGCTCGAGTGAACGCACATTGACAATAATTCTCGGTTTTTGAATCTATCCTGAATTCGGCACTGTACGCACGCACAAATTTAATGTGGTTAAAAGAATACGCTTTATTAAAATAATCGAAACCGTCACGAGTAAGAACGGTAGGAGTCTTCACACTTGCAGCTGTGTACTAGAATGCAAGTGAAGCCCGATGGGTTACCATATGCACAGGCCGTTCGATTACTACATCAATGGTTCTTTTGTTTTTTTTTTAAATCTGGACCGCGGTAAGCACGGTGAAATGCTTGTAACGCGTTGAAATATTAACAACTAACTTAAATAATTTAAATAAATGTCTATAATATTTAACAAATAGCGGAACGTATTTAATTTACATAAATGTTCGATAATACTTTAAAGACAGCGGAACTGGTTTAATTCTCGATAAAATATTTATATAAATGTTCGATAACACTTTAAAGACAGCGGAACTGGTTTGATTCTCGATATAATATTTAAATAAATGTCTATAACATTTAACAATTAATTCTCGATAAAAGATTTAAATATTGTCCCAAAACAATTTATATGATCGACAACGATAAATGTTTTTAATGCAGAGCGTAAGATTTTACCTGTAAACACTGCACAATTGTTTTACACAAGTTAAAGTTAATAATTTTGAGATTCTACTTCAGTAAAATCTATTTTAATTGTTCCGCGTAGGCGACTGGACTGACCAGCAGAGATTCAATCCTGAAGAATTCAAGTGAATCTTGCTTTTGCACCGAAATGCATCGACTTTTATGTGAAAAATTGCAGTTTCTGGGGGCAAAACCCTTCCACAATAACTGCCAAATCGGTAGTTAATTGGTATTCAAAAATTGACGTGGTATCGGAAAGAAAGAGACACGAGACGAACATTGATTCTGATAGGTTAAAACTTCAAAGCGAGAGTTAATTTTGCAGGTTTATGCCTGAAAATCATGCTTAGGATATCGTAAAACATGCTAGTTTTTTGCGCGTCTAACTTAAGTTTATCGATACTTCCACATGTTGAAAAGGTCTCGTATAATAATATCTTGCTGCTTTTAAAGTGCGATAAGGTGTTGCAATTCCTGTAGAAATATGTATAAAACCAACATTTGGTCAGATAAGGAATTAAAATAGCAAATATTCTCATGGTTGGCAGTCGCACGTGTCTTTGCCTGCCTTAACTTGCAAGTGAGGATCTCTATCCCACATTACAAGCTTCTAACAGTATCGTTTTATTGCATTTGCTAATGCATATAAAATGTCATCGTGAATTTAAAATAGATTGGTATCGAGTGAAATCTGCTGACTTGATACAATTTGATTCAAATTATTATGCTACGTCAATTTGAATTTACCCTTTCCTATCCAACACTGTACTATGCATGTGAATAAGAATTATTCCATCTAACTTTTCTAAAATTTGTTCGTTAAAATACTATATGATATGAAAATATAATGCGTCTTTCGAGATATGATTTTCAAATGAAGGAGTGTATTACTCGCACCAAAAATATCGTTGATTCTTTGATATAAAAATTTCTAAACGTACAAGACGGAATATTAATTTAAGATGTTATCTACGTTATTTTTACATGAAAATTCGCATGAGGCGCGAGCGAAAAACTCAGGTTACAACTTATAATACTTAAACTTACAATACTAAAAACTTATAATACTTGTACTTATCTTCTTTATTATTCCTTACTTTCAATCATTGCAATTTTGCAATCTACAATAAGAGTATTCACTGATACATATCTCGTATCTGCTTTTGTAGAAATTTCATATATAGCTTTTTGGAGGAAAAGCCAAAAAGGTCCAGCTTCGCTGGGATAAGTAGCGTTGAGTAAATGGAAAATTTTGAAGCATAAATCCACGCTCTTCAAGGCGTTTGGAAGTTGATACAATATCTTATTAACTGATACATATGCTTTAAGATTTTTGTAGGTGCTTCCTACAAAAATTGGTATTGGTTGTGCGGTCAGGTTCAAAGAGCGACACTTTTCTATCCGCCTTTCAAGAGCTCTGTCCAATTCTGCGATATCCTACAACAAACATTTTTATGTAACAGTAGATAAATTAATATTGTTAATACTGAATTTTTTATAATTGTATTAACTAGTAGTTATAATAGTACTACATTTCTATGCTAAATTTCTACAACATTTGCAATATAAGATGTATCCTAAAAATTTGCTAAATGGTTATCCCTGCAACTAGTATCTACCCCATCAAAGAATTAAAAATGCAGATACTTACGTTTATGTATATAATGAAGCTTTCCAAAAGCTCTTGTTTTGATAGTCTCCAATGCTTTTTTGTTTTTATTAAAGGCGCTTGCAAAAGGCACGGTAAATATCTTATCGATATAATTTCAATAAGTTCTAAAAATAATTAAGCGTATGCAATTAAAAAAATTTGTTAACTAATTGGAAGATTTATTTACCATCTGATAATTCGTTTTCAGTTTCTTTAATTAGCAATTCTTGCAAGTAAGAGTCTTTCTTAGTCTTCAAAATATTAAAAATTATTTTGGAAAATGTTGGCCATTTCGAAATCAAGAAATTTTCTTTGCTGTTATGCAAAAATTTGAAGTCGTTTTCAAGCTAAAAAATTCATTATTAGCTCTAAATTATTACTTATTCAAGCCCAACTGAAGCTCTGACTTATGCTACATACACGCATGCAGGTGCTACAATTTAGTTCGTTCAAGCCAATTCAGCCTACTTGCTCGAGTGTATGTAGCAGACTTAATACTGACAAAACACTAACCAAAATATAACCCGTTTGTTGTATTAAAGCGGAATATGTTTTAAAATATTCATCTATTGTTCCATCAAATTTCAAACGATATCTATATGTTTTACTCCAATATTTTAAAACTTGATCAAGAGGTTCATTATTATTTTTCAACCACAAAACTGCGTCAGCTATTTTTTCTTCCGAAATGTCATTTTCTGTTACATTGCCTTTAAAAACAAATTGAGATTTAATATACATAATATTATGTACAATACATACTGCTGTGTAGTTTCTTTCAAAAAGTTGCACACCTCGGGTTCGTGTTTGAAAGTGTATAAAAATTTTTAAATTGAAAATTGAAATTTTCGAGGGTGCAATTTTTGTCCAGAAGCTCACGATCGTTGTCCCTCTTGTATAGCTCAGCGGTTGAGATTCCCTCAAGGTATTGTAGATTCTGTGTGTTTAAGGGAATGCTTATCGAGGTCAAAGTAAGATTCTTTGAAATATTAAAATTGGTTGAACTGATAATAGTTTGAAGAGATAAACCTGATTCACTTTTACTTTGTGAATCTCAAAAATTGGAATACTTTACTGTCGTTGCTATTTAGTCAATAAAAGATTGTAATTAAATCAGAAATAATTTTATATTGAAATAATCAAAACGCTAGCGCAAATTTTTAAATTAACAAGTAAATACAGATAAAATTTCATCTGCAGATAAAATACACAATTATCAAATAGAAAAATGTCGAAATGCTTCAATCCATAAACTTCTTCTTCCTCTTGTTGGTTTGAATTAAATTCAAAAACCTCCGTTGTCCATTAACGGTTTTAAATGTTTGTTTGTAAAATTTGTTTGTAGAAAATTAAATAATAGAAAAATGTTTGTTGATTAAATTTTTACTGAGGATAGTGCGAATAATTCGTCACGTCCTATTTTAATATGCTGATGGCCAAAGTTTAATAGAAAAATTAAGTTGTAGTAAATACCTTTTATAAATATATCCAAGTTTTCAAATAAAAACATGCGCAGATAGCACTATCGAAAACTACCGGAAACTTTTTGCACTACACTGATCAGCTGTGATGTTGATCGCGATATCCAACTTGTTGCTTCTGCAGAATTGGTAATTCATTCGGTGTTGATAAACGAAATTGAGTTGATGACCATTTGTCGTTAGAATTGAAATAATGGTAAGTTGATTTGTTATATTTACTTCCTGGATATTAAAGATATGAGTTGAATTTCACTTGTTGTGATTTACAGATGTCGTGACAAATTGGGAGCCATTTTGATTATCTTAAATCAAATTTAATTTACAAATACTTGGCGTCGTTGACATCTGGATGGTTAAAGTTGTTCATTTTTACTACACGCGCGTCCACTCGTTTTGACTGGCAAACTTCAACTGATTAATTCTGCGCGCCTTTCCAAATTTCGTCGATTTTTGATAAAAGGTAAGTCAAATTGTGTACTTCAGCAAATTTTGTATTAACCAAATCTCTTTATATTTACAGGGTCTTTTCCATATTCTTGGAGACGAATTTTGCACCAACTTCCAGACGTTTTCAAATACAGTGGCACTTTTTGTAGGCATTATTTATACGGATTCTTGAACATTTCTTATCACAAAATTTGTTATCAACTTTCAAGCGAAAATGAGCATTATTAACCTTTTTATGGATTCACAGAACCAAATTATGATCATTACCAAGAGCAGATTATTTAATACATTTTGATATAATCAGTTTTACACATAAAAAGTTATTCACAGAATAAATTCAATTTTCGTAATACAAAATTATTGGTTATGTTTCTGCTGATAACAATATTCAACAGAATTACTATTCCTGATCTAAATATCCTTTTTTATGAAAATTTGATGTGGCAATCTTTTCAATGAATTTATCTTACAGCTTTATATCAAGTGTTCCAATCTTTAGAGATCTTTATATGCTCATAATGTTGAGAAATTTGTTTAAATTGTTTATCTTTTCAATCTGATTTGCTTTAAGTGGGTCAAATTGTTTAGTATTTCAAATTGAGCTAGAAATTTTGTGATTTGTGTTGGCTCGGTAGCTTGCATCACAGCATCAATCCTCTCAAGATTGAATCTTCAACTTGTGATAATAAAAGGTTTAAGATTGAATCTTCTTAAAAAATTGCTGTGTTAAAATGTTTGAGATTTTTTTTTGAAATTTGTTAGGTTTTTCGCCTATGTGAATTTTTCATTTTTATCTAATTGTTTGAAGCTCTAACTTAAATAGTCTGTTGAAATGTGATAAAGAATTGTGTTATTAAATGTTTGCTACTGTTTTATCACTTGACATGAGCATGAAATATCTTTGTGTGTGACTGGGTTTTTACTAGTTTGCTTAGTTCATTGCCCTCATGAATGATTATTGAAAGTTTGTTTTGTTCTTTTCCAAGTTTCTAAAATTGCAATTAAAATAAAAGTAGAATGTTTATTAAATTAAAATCAAATTGTATGAATGTTTCCGCTTTTAAAATTAAATTGTTTGAAAAACTTATATGATAAAAAAATTTCTTGGTTTAGACTAAATCTCTCATTTTCATTCATCAGAATCGCTGTAATCATCAAATTCATCCAATGCTTCGGATGCATTGTGCTCATCTTCATTACTATGGCAAGCATATAGCATTTCAATGTGAAATCTTCCACGAGTGTTGCCTGTATCTGGATGTGTAAGCAGATAAGTTGATTCGCCAACTTTACGATTAACTAAGTAAGGTCCTTCAAAAGGTAGCTGTAGCTTCATGCACTGATCTAAGTTTCGACGACCTGTTCTGGAACTTTTTATTATAACGAAATCACCAGGATTGAAGTTTGTCCTTTTCTTGATCTTGGCATTCATCATTGTAGTGTAAGCATCACTTCTTTTCTGTAGAAGTTCTTTAACCTTTTCTAAAATGTGTGCATGTTGTATTACAGGTTGATCCATTAACCAGGGTCTTTCAGGATGTAAGCCCGTCATTAGAAAATATGGTGTTTGCTCAGTAGCAGTACTAGGTGTATGATTGATGCAGTTTTCAACCATTTCTAATTTGTCGTACCAGGAACGATGATTTTGGTGCACAAGTATTCTTAAGAATTTGATGGTTTCCTGTATGTAACGTTCACATATATTGCCTTGTGGATGACGAATAGAGCAGAAAATAACTTCGATGCCTTGCTGTTGCCAATGCTGTTTAAAACGTTCATTCATAAAATAGGTGGCATTGTCAGCTAATATTTTTGTTGGTTTGATGACTTGGTTACTAAATAATTCTAGTTTATTGATGGAAATTTCTGTTGTGTATGCGTACGTGGGATAAAGTTTAATATATTTTGTGAAGGCATCCACTATTACGAAAATGTTTTTGAATTTGTTACTCGGTATCAAGTTACCTATATAATCAATAGCTATGAGTTCTCATGGATGTTCTAATTTGACACTTTTGACGATATTCTCATTGTGGTAATTTTTGTACTTTGCGAGTAGACATAAATTGCATTTGTTGATCGTTCTTTTAATGATCTGAAGATCTTTTGCACAGAAGTAATTTTCACGAAATAAAAGCCAGGTTTTCCGTATTCCAAGGTGTGCATATTTGTTGTGTAGCGCTTCTGTAATTAATATAGTAGTAGCTTCATCGACGAGATATAATTCAATGCCTCCAATTATTTTGATGATCACTCCGTTTTTATACTTGAAAGATTGTATCGTTCTTGCATCTTTAGAATTTATTTTAAGTTTTAATACATCAAAAATTGGATTTTGTTGAGCTAAGTTGACTTCTTGATCCGTAAATGGTTTTTCGTCGGTATGCAACCTATTGAGAGCAATTAAAAATTCTTTAGTGTCAGATTTAGGATTATCCTTCCGACTTATAGTCCTGGCGGTACGTCAAAATATACTGCATTTTGTGATGAAAGGAAACGGCTTGCTGTGATGATAGTAGAGATCATTTGGATCAATTCTACCCGCAGTACCACAAAATTCATCCCTTAGGATTCAAAATGGCGGCTATTTTTTCAAAAATGGGTAGTTGACTGTGCATACAATATTGAAAGATGTTTTATGGACGTGCTGATATATGGTTCGATATGTAAAAACATACTATTATCCAAATTATATTTACCTGGTACTGCAGAAACAAAAAATTCATCCCTTGGGATTCAAGATGGCGACCACTCAATAAAAAACTTCGGTAGGTGTTAAATATTTTATTCATATTTTCTTCATGATTGGGATTGCAATTAATATAACTTCTAATCACTTTAATATTGCTTTATGAAGATTGAAGAGGAATTTCTACATTTCAAAGTGTTTCATCTTCTTGGTTCTCGGCATCAGTCCATGATGAGCTGCAAAAAAAGAATCTGTTAAGTACTTTAAAGTAATGTGAAAAAAAAGTTACCTTTTATTAATGCAGTTGCCTTTGCAAACTATACACTGCATGGTGCATTGGGATGCCACTTCTACGACAAGTGCATCTCATGCTCTCACACCCAGCCTTACAAAAACAACGGTCTAAATAGGACAGCTCTTCCCAAATTGGTGCCGCTGTCGACCAGTTTGGCACCCAGCTTGCATCAGATAACTTCCAGCCCCATGAAGAAGGAGATGGTGGATCATAACTGTGACAAATCAGAGCGGTGCCCCATATTTGTCCAGCTTGGTAGGCTGCACGAAGAGCATGTTGATGTAAAACGGGAGCTGTAGGTGGAATGAACTGGACAAATTTGTTTTTTGTTGCAATTAGCTCCCTTCTGACTTTGGCAAGACTATTAAGTTCCGTTTGAGGATCGTATAGATAGCAAGTAAATTGTTCTAATAAAGCAAATGTTTCTTCATGAATTTTAGGCGATGGCTTGGACAATGCTAGAAATGCTGGTGTTATTTCCGGATGCTGCATCCAGGTTTTGAAACATGAGTTTTTTCCTTTGGATAAAAAGAAAGACGTGGTGTCACAACCTGTAAATGCGTGAAAGCCTCTAAGTGCCTCCGACTTTTCACATCCTAGTTCCAATGCAATTTTATGAATGGCAAGGAAACGCTGGTTTTTTCCTACTCCAGTCAGTAACCACACCTCTTGTAATCCAGCTCTCTTAAATTCATTATAGTATGAAATTAAAATTACCAATACATCGGTGTCCGAAGACCTAATTAAAATTCTACAAATCCCATTTTCAATCATGTCTTTGACATGCCAAGCTAAACGTCCGTCAGCCTCTTCCAGGTTAAATGATTTGCCTGTTAGTGAGGTGATTAGGTTGCTGGAGGAGTGTATCACATTATTAATGTTGGTAACGACTGATATTCCAGGCGAGCACTTTAGAAGGGACTGTGCTAGAAACTGAAATAATTCCGACTTATTTTTCTCACTTCGCAGAAAATCAGACCAATCTTGTGGAAGAGCGCCATTGGGTACCACCTGACGTCGAATACCAGATCCTCGACTTAGTCGTTCTTGTGATTTGAGGCTGCCAGGAAGGTATAGATCCCACACGACATCAACCCTTTTTGCACTGAAACCTTGTGATTGGTTAAGAATATAGGGCTTCAGGTCCAAAGAAAAATAGTCCTGGAAATTTTTCGAATTTTTAGGACGATTTCCTTGGACTACCGCAGCTCCGTCATAAACGATTCCGTCAAATGTAGTAGGAGGGTTGTGATCATTTTTTTCAATAAGGGCTTCCAATGTCTTAGCTAGTTGAGATTTGACACCTGTTCGTAAATTGCCATTCAAAGACAATGAAGGTGGGCACTTCTGATTTTCGTATTGGAAAAAATTATTCAAATCCAGATCCCGTTCCCTGGCAATGATAAATAGCCTAGAAAAAATCTGGACGTCTGCTTTTAAATCTTTCACAATGCTTCTATCTCCGGACTTTTTGGTTTTTTCAGCAAAAATTTTTGTATTTATTTTTTTAATTGGGTCATGTACAGATTTGGTGCAATCCACCAATCTTTCTTTTATGAAAGTCGAGTACATGTCCCTTCCTGACTTCTCTATATTAAGGAGTGTATGGGCTGCGTCCTGAGAGGCAATAATTCTTGTATCGGTAGCTAGAAGGTCAGAACCATGTTCAAGAAATGGATTCCCAAATTGGTTAAAACTTTCTTTTAAAGCCAAACACTGTTCCAAGAATTTTCTTTGAAATACGGGATACTGTTCATGGTGTTTCTTGCTAATGCCTTCACTAGACTGAAAGAATTTACATTCAAACTGCTTTAATATTTGACTAATTTCTGGACCTCCAATTGTAAATCGGCGGAGAGAACTTGGATCTTGGGTTAGTCCTATGGCTCCACCACTACCTTTAACCTCAGCATTATGTTGTTCATGAGCCTGATCTATGCCCAAACTCACAAACGATTTGCTAGATTTGTTGATAACGAAGTTACCTAAAACAGAAGTTGTCAATTACCCAATCTGAGATACTTTAATGTTAATTTAATTCATAACAAAATTCTTGGTGAACAGAAGGAGCCTTTTCTTCCAGCTCCTCCAGATCTTTTATGTGAACTGCTATCCAGCGCGCATAGTTGGTGTGATCGAAAATAAAATACCAAGGCATCATATCTTTCAGGCACTCTTTGAAAACAATGTAGTCACCGCTGCGAATAGATTTTACAAAATTTAGTAAAATAATTTCTAAATGAAGTACTGTTAGCCAGAATTTGAAAGTTGGAGATTTAGAAGATACTTGTAACAGCCAGGTCTCTAGTGTTTCATTGTTTTCAGGATCAGTAACGTTATATGCATCTAATAAGAGACTGTGAAGTACAACAGCCGTTACTTCGTGCATAAGACGTGCTTTCGTCACATGAGTCACCTAAAAAAGTAACATAAAAGGCGATTATTGTTACCAGACAAAACCATATGTCTTAGTTTACCTTTAAAATAGCCTCTGCTGAACCTTTTTCAATGATACCTGAACTAGCTGCGACGCCAATCCATCCACTGCCCTGTAGAAATTTTCCTACAATTTTGAGGAAATTCTGCTCAATATGAAATGGTCCAAACAGCATAACAAATTTATCCTCTCCAAATTGCGCTGGACAGTTCCACTGTATTAATTTCCCCAATGTGTACAGTGGTTGATCAGCACATAAAACTGGAACCTGATGTGTATTAAGGAGATCAATCGTCTTCTTTACCAATTGCATTCCATGTTTTATCATTGCTGCAGTTGCTGCTTTTTCATGAAATAGGGGTAATAATGCTGTAATACTCATGTGTTGCTGCGTTTGATCCAACTTTGAAGAATTGAAGGCCCCAAAAGATATGTTTTTTGGGTCAGTGCTGCCGAGAATCATATTTTCGTGTCCACTACATAACCATTCTTTTTCTTGTATATAAACGTCAAATAAGGAGGCTAAAAATACGTAACAGAAATTATATGTAAAGTTTGCAAAATTAATATATTATTATTAACAAATTATTTACCGGAAGACATTTTTTCTGCTATAGGTTTAGCCGTTTGTGGTGCATCTGTGTTCTTATTTAGTAAAACATAATCCGGTACAAAACTGTAGTCTTCTGGCAAGAGTGGTACACTGCGGTAGCCAGATTTCTCAACGTCTTTATATGATACGTGAAATGTTCTTTCTTATCCTGGGTTATCGGACGATACTATTTGAAACAGAGAAATACTTGTACCATGAAAAGATCCTTTTCAAGTTGTGCTACTGGGATTATGGTCAACATTGTCTATGGCTGCTACTGTAAATAGATGTTTCCTTAACTTGGAAGGACACAAGAGGCCCTCTTCCTTTGACCTTTCTACAACCAGTTTGCATAAATTTGAAGTAATTTCCATAACGCGGTCTGAAGATATGGAAAGGCCAACCCCATGCAAATCGTTTATTAATTTTTTACTTCTAAACTGAGCAAAAATGGATAGTCCTGTGTATAATGGCATAGTTGGTTCGCATTTTTTCTTATGTCGAACATCATCACATTTTGGAATTACTGTTGAGAGTTGAACATAATAAAATGAGATATTGTAATGGCAGGTTTTGTTGCACGCTCCTCAGTACAAGAAAAACTTCCATATAGTAAAGAATTTACAACAGCTAATAAAGCAGGCGGAATCTGATCAGCTGGATTTGTTAGCTCTCCATTAAATACAGTATTTTTTTCCAATACTGTTTTTCTTAAATTACGCATAAATCTCTGGACAGCAAGGGCATCATCATCATAATCTTCAGAAAGCATTTCAGCATGTATATTCGCAGATTTCTTTTTGAGCAAATATTCTTTACCTGACTTAACTTCATGTAGCTCTGGCAAATAAGCTAAGATTTTACCACGAATTCTGGAAGTATGTGGGAGAGATACTGTTTCTACAGATTCTCCAGTTACCTCCGAGATTCTTTGCTGGTACATTTGAATAAGCTCCGGCATTCTAAAAACGTAGTCAACAGTTTCGCTTTCCATTTTTCTACGCATAAATCCAATCAATTCTACGAAAGCTAACCCTTCACACATATTTCTTTCAGTGCTATTTTTACTTTCTACAGCTCTACATCTATTAAAAAGACGGGTGAGGCAGATTTTGTGATACTTGGCTTCTTGGGATACCAAATCACCAGAACTTAACGTTGCTAAAAGTTTTGAGTCTTGTAGGAAGCTTGCGCATTTTCTCACATGGTGAAAAATCTCATCAGTTTCAGCGTTGTGTAGTGGTTGATTCCATTTTTCAGACTCAGAACAAATAAAACAGATTTGTTTCTTCGTGTCAACTAATGGAACAGTTATTCGAGTTGCACGTGATGTACTGGGCTCTTGTTCACTAGAATTGCTGTTATCTTTTGTTAAATTAGACTTTAGCCTGTTCAGCTTTTCTTCAAAATATTTCACATAACACGGTTTATGCCATTTTGCTTGGTTCTCGATAAAAGTTTGATATATACCATTTCCCTGATCCAAACTGTTAACATGTTGAGTAGAAGGCAAAATGTAATTTAATTCTTTAAGGCTCTCTAAAACAGTAGCCAAAGAAGAATAACCTGCATGTAGTTGTTTCGAATTTGGATTTTTAGCTGGATAAATAAGAGTCTTTTTGTCTATTGACTGACATAAACAACATCGTGACCAATCTACAGAAATAGGAGCCAACACCGAGGATGCTGTTAGTCTAAGCTCTCGTACGTGTTTTGACATGTTTCCCACCTCCAAACCTAAAATAGATTATAAACTGATACTTTTTTTTTAACACAAGTTATATTAATAATATAATATAAGCCCGCGCGGTAAAAACGTCATAACTGAAACCAAATTTACCTTTTTAGAAACCATTTTAAGCTAGCATTATTCCTGATACAATCTAATCTAATGTATGCTCCACTTTAGAGGAATTTTTAGGAATTCAGTGCTATTATATGAAAGCATGCAAGTTTGAATTGTAATGGGCCATATATTCTACTTAATCAATGACAGCCCCACCATTAAATTCTGTAAACTATCACTAAAATGTTACCTCCACCTTTATAATCTTTTTATCACAGCAAATCGAGATTAACATTAAAGTTACAATATCTACTATAATTTAAATAAGCATCCACTAAATACCTTCTTGATGTATTATTATCTCTTCTTCCAACGTCCTTCTGGCTAACACTTCGCTTGAAACAATCACACTTCTCCACTTTTTAAAATAAAAATATCTGTACAACCACCAACAAATGCCGTTTCTTTCGACTTACCACCACACGACAAGGCGCGAGATTACTGGTTTACGCTAGGAATACCGCAATCGCCGAAGGTCAAAATATGTTAACAATGTTGCCGCTAGTTTCGCGCATTCCCCAAGGGCGGTTTTAGGCAAAAGTCTTGGGGGTTATCACATATGTATTTATCCACAAAGCCGAGCATACAAATTATTTACCTTTATATTTGAAGCTTGAGTAATGGTGAAAAATGATCTTGGGGAGGGTAATAACCCCCTCTACCCCCTGTAAAACCGCCCTTGGCATTCCCTAGATTCAAAAAATTATCCTAGAACACATTATGGAGTAGAAACAAGGAAATATTGGGTATGGCGGACACAATAAAACTACAAAAATGTTATTTTGCCGACGTTTCGAAAGATTTATTCTTTCATCTTCAGGGCTGGAAGAAAAACAACATATAATATCGACGGCAATCGCAAAAAACAACGCAATCCTACCTCCATAACAAAATTTAAAGTTGTCGCTATCATTGGAAATACAAATGTATGATGACCCGGCAAATAATAACGGAACTCAAGCAAGTCAATAATACTACATAAAACAACCATATAAACTATAAAAAACAATAACATATGAATATATAAATCACTTCTAAAATAACAATTAAAACACAACGTCATTCGCATAAAACTATTGTACAAGTGCACAGATAAACTCGCCACTTGATAACATACGACCAATCACAAATTGTTGAAAAATATCGCCGAAAACCATCAATACAACCGTAAGTAAAATCCCTCTGAGAGACTCGAAATTAGACACAACCAAATAAAAAACCACGCAAATTATGGAGGCACTCGTCAAAAAAACCAAAATAGATCATAGGAAACCGCAATACACACAACAAAAAATCATCAGTTTCCACCGGATGTAGATTTCGTTTTTTCTTTATATCGCTTTAATATTGTGCGGAAACTCTCACCGATATGATAAAAATCGCATTGCTTATTTAAGTTATCTTCCAATGTCGAGATATAAGCCGCTTCAAGAAAAATACGTTTACCATAATTCTGTTCGGAGGCCAGCACCACGACATTATCAATATCAAAATTATGGCCGGTATCAATACAATGTTCAGAAATTCCAGTTTTACTATTATTGTATTTAATGTCATAGTTATGTTGTCTCGTTCTATTTCTTACCAATTGCTTAGTTTGTCCGACATATTTTTGGCCACAACTACATTTAATACTGTAAATCACGTTTGCTCTGTCTAGTACTGGCACCGTATCTTTAATTCTAGAATACAGAATCCTTCCCAGTTGAAAACTATTATGAAACACAAGTTTACTCAAACCGCTTTTTACCAAGTCTTTGAAGGTATGTTGTATTTTATTCTTGATCAGCGGGTGGTATGTGATTTTACTGTATTTAATATTTTCTATCTTTTCCACTTGTGTAGATAAGTTGTTGTTCGAAGAAACTTTCTTCTGGAAAAGAGCACAATCAACCAGACGACTTGGAAAATTGTTAATCAATAACTGCTTCTTCAACTCTTGGAGTCTAATGCCAAGTAACCTTTCCGGTACACACGTTAAGATACGATGTTTCAAGGTAGAGATAACATTCATTTTTTGGTTGATAGGATGTGAGCTATTAAAATTTAATAGCCTATCTGTGGATGAAGCTTTTCTATGTATGTCTGTTATCAATGTTCCGTCTCTCAATCTAGTGACTTTAAGGTCCAAAAACGGAATAGAACCGTCAGACTCCAATTCATAAGTAAAGGTGAGTAACTCATCAAATTCATTTAAAATTTCTATACAATCACCCACTCTATCTCTCGGAACCGCGGTCAAGATGTCATCAACATATAACATCAAGAAGGGGACTTTAAACTCTATCGAACCAAAGAAGTTTTGCAGTAAGTCATTCATGACGAATGCTGCAAAAATAGGGGACGAAGGGGCACCCATTGCACTACCTACAAGTTGTAAGTAAATCTCATTACCATAACTAAAAAAGCTATTGTCAAAAATCACGGCAACCAATCTCAAAAATTCGATCAATGGTATAGTAGTATAAGGTGAAATCAGGTCCCAATTGTTCGCAATGGACTTAATCACCGCCTCCTTTGAAATATTCATAAACAAAGAGTTCACGTCAAAAGATACTAAAGTATATTCATCTGGGATCGTCTCTTGGATAATCCTATTTTTCGCCTCTAATGTGCTTTTAATATTAAACGGTAACCACGGTAAGGCGTTGTCCAAAATACCATTCACAAACTTCGATAAGGGGACCGCTGGAGACTCAATGCAACTCACCACAGGTCTTAACGGATTCCCAATTTTATGAGCCTTGGGGAGACCATATACTCTAGGTGTTTGGGAATTGTACTTGGTAAGAGATTTTTTAGTAATTTCATCAATGTAACCCTTGTTATGGAGATCTTTAACCACCCTATTGAACTTACCCTGTATCGTTGAAACAGGATTTCTATTAATTTTCTTATAGGTGTTATTGTCGGATAGCAATCTAAGCATCCTTTCTCTATACTCATTCTTGTCCATAACAATGGTGGTGTTGCCCTTGTCAGCCCTCAATACTAATAGTTCCGGATTTTCTTTCAAAAACTTCTTCGTTTTCCAAACTTGCATATTAATGGGATTATTATTTTCCCGTCTGTTGATGAAATTATGGGCGATGTTGACAATTTCACTTCTGAGTTTTTCTTTTTCTGCTTCAGAATTGGTAGTAGTCCTAATAATGTTGTCACATTCGGCCAAGAAGGTGTACATGGGGAATTCACGTAATGTTGGCGTAATGGCAAACCTCGGTCCCAAAGATATTGTTTTAGAGACTGTGTCTGGTAATTGGGTGTTCGTAAGGTTCAAGAAGAGACGGTGATCAGCTTAAGCAGTTAAGTGCATTGCTGCTAATGCGGAATGCCCGGTTCAACTCCGGGCTCAGTAAAAACTTTATTCTGACCGTCTCCCCTCGGAAGGCAATGGCAAACCACCGAGGTGTAATATGCTTAGAACAGCCTCTCTGGAGATGAAGTGTATACACTTCCCGCGGTTCGGAGCCCGCGTTAAACAAGTAGGTCCCCTATGTGTGTGATAGTACTACAAATGCACAACACATACATAGGAGAGAGGTCGCCAACATCCGGTAACGGATAGGCACGCGAAGAAGAAGAAGGTTCAAGACCCAATTATCATCACCCAAAATAGTATTATGCTTTTGATGTCGAAAAAGAGCATCAAACTTTTTACACATCCTGCCCCGAATATCAACAAAAAGCTTTTGGTATTTGCATTTCTCTATCTCCACGAAGCGATTCACAATCCCACAAGTAACAGTTTGCTTCAACAAATTCACACTATTGGTAAGCTGTTGATTCAAAAAAGTTAGATGTTTAAAACAAATTCTTATATGAATGTCCAGTATATTTTTCTTGAGTTTATTGATAAGGTTATCACATTGTTCCAATATTTCTCTATCTGGTATCAATTGGTGTGTCAAACAGTCTATTTTCTGCTTGATAAAATTAGGTTGTAGACCACTTCTTGAAGCGGCTTATATCTCGACATTGGAAGATAACTTAAATAAGCAATGCGATTTTTATCAGATCGGTGAAAGTTTCCGCACAATATTAAAGCGATATAAAGAAAATACGAAATCTACATCCGGTGGAAACTGATGATTTTTTGTTGTGTGTATTGCGGTTTCCTATGATCTATTTTGGTTTTTTTGACGAGTGCCTCCATAATTTGCGTGGTTTTTTATTTGGTTGTGTCTAATTTCGAGTCTCTCAGTTAGAGGGATTTTACTTACGGTTGTATTGATGGTTTTCGGCGATATTTTTCAACAATTTGTGATTGGTCGTATGTTATCAAGTGGCGAGTTTATCTGTGCACTTGTACAATAGTTTTATGCAAATGACGTTGTGTTTTAATTGTTATTTTAGAAGTGATTTATATATTCATATTGCTATGTCCCCCCTCGCTAATTGAGTTAAAGGTTCTGTTCGTTAATGTTTTATATGGGTGTACGTAATTGTACCCCGTCAATGGAAAAATATGTGAAATTTTATAAATACAATTTAATGAAATGATATGCCTCAGCTTAACTCGTTCGTAGTGCATGTATCTTACCTTGTACAGGGTAGGTTCGTTCCGTTACCAATACTGTAAATAAAATTATGGCGTGGAACAGGTCAAAATAAATATCCTTCGTTACAAAATTATTAATGTTTTTATTTAGCACACATTTGTCAATAAAGATTTTGTTATAATCAAAAAGTTCTATTATTAAATCTATTATAAAAATTCTGAACGTTAAATTACGAAAAACACGTGTCGTATGGAGTCCGCAAAATCGCACTTAGTTATATTAAAATTGTATTTCAATGTGCACGTTACCTTAATAAATTCAGGAATGTTTTCTTTTATTTGAATGGGAGATGGTACAATTGCGCACCTAAATACACTCAATGGGTTCATTTACCATGAAAAACTTCCAGCTGCAGTTTGTTGACCTCGTTTTGTCGTGATTTCTATTTCTTCGAAAATACTTCCAATCCTTCACGTTTTTCACTTTATTTCCAGTTCTACGTAGGTAAGTAATTATTTTTATTAATTTTACACTTGTATTTTGTATTTTCACTAATTATTTTCACTAATTTATCAATTTTATCAGGACGATCAAAATTCGCCACCATTCACGTGTGAAAATTTAACACCAACCTTCATCGATTGTTTTATTAATTTTTTTCTCAAAATTCACCGCAATCTCGATGTTTGCATAGACGGTTTTTTATTGGTTGATCGAAAAATCAATATTATCTGAAGTTTCACAGTACAGGTATGGACTAAGCCCATTGTGGTTCGTTGAAATTTTATAAGTAAAATTTTCTTTTATATTTTTAGATTGGATTGCCTTCTTCCCAATTGCTTCGTGATTGAATAAATAAAGATGCTGGACATGAAATTTCCATACGCAGTTCATTAAGTTGTGACATGTCGAACTCACGTAATAATTTAACAAACTTATTTTAAATTTAACGCTAACATGGATTTTTACATTTATCAATTAATTAACAAATTTCTAACTTTTAAAATACCTTTCTTATTACTGACAATCTTTCATTTACTATAAATTAACATTTTTAACAAAGACAATTATTAAATGATACATTTCAAATTTATTTTATTCAAACCTGTTTTATGTCCCTTTTTAACGAATCATTTGACTTTAAGCTAAATTTCTTGGTATCGGACGAAGTTTTTCCGATTACTTTGATAAGTTACATGCTTTAATTCATAACAAAATTTTTACCGGAACTTAAATAAAGTATTTCCATTGACGTGGTATCTCGATACCGCAATATGTTATTGTTTTTTATAGTTTATATGGTTGTTTTATGTAGTATTATTGACTTGCTTGAGTTCCGTTATTAATTGCCGGGCCATCATACATTTGTATTTCCAATGATAGCTACAACTTTAGATTTTGTTATGGAGGTAGGATTGCGTTGTTTTTTGCGATTGCCGTCGATATTATATGTTGTTTTTCTTCCAGCCCTGAAGATGAAAGAATAAATCTTTCGAAACGTCGGCAAAATAACATTTTTGTAGTTTTATTGTGTCCGCCATACCCAATATTTCCTTGTTTCTACTACAATACATTGGACGAGAATTTTGCTATACATTATGGAGTTTTGCCACCAAAAATGTAAGAATCAAAAGTCAGATTTTTTTTTATCGAAAATATGATTTTTATAGTGAAAATAGGCCGCCATTTTGAATCCTAAGGGATGGATCCCGTGGTACTCCGAGTGAAATTGTTCCAAAGGGTCTAGGCTAATGGTGTGCCAAGTGGCTTGCTTTCATCACAAAATGCAGTATCCCCCAAAAATATATGACGTACCGCTAGCACTATTAAAGCGTCAGCTATTATATTGTCTTTGCCTTTTATGTGCATGATGTCAAAGGAATATTCTTGTACAAGTAATGCCCATCTGTAAATTCTGTTGTTTGAGAATTTTGTTCCCATTAAGAAAGTTAGTGCGGAATGATCGGTGTGGATTTCAAATCGATTTCCTATTAAGTAGAATTTTAATTTAGTTAACGCATAAACAATTGCGAGCATTTCTTTCTCAGAAGTAGAATAGTTTATTTCCGATTTTCTTAAAGTTCGCGATATAAAATTAATTGGCACTTCTATGTCATTATGGATCTGTACGAGGGCTGCTGCTATGGCGTAATTACTTGCATCTGTTTTGAGGATAAATTTCTTGTTAAAATCAGGATGTATTAGCTTCACATTATCATAAAGTGCTTCTTTCATTTGTATAAATGCGTTTTCGCGATTAGTAGACCATTCCCATTTTGTATTTTTCTTTAGGAGTTCAAATAGTACAATTGTGAGATAAGAATAATTTGGTACAAATCTTTTGTAATAATTCATCAGACCTAGATATGCTCTTAAACTTTTTATGTTGTGCGGTCTTGGATAATTTTTAATTTGTAGTAATTTCTCTTGATCTATTTGTATGCCTTGTTCAGAGATAATGTATCCTAAATAATTGACAGTTTTTTGAAAAAATTCGCATTTAGCGATGTTCAATTTTAAACCAGCTTCATCCAAAGCTTTTAATATAACTTTTATGTGTGCATAATGTTGCTCTTCAGAATTACTAAAAATGATGATGTCATCAACATAATGTCCAGAGAAATTATTATATTTATTTAAAATTGCTTGTATGGCGTGTACTAACACTGAGGTAGATGTAGACAGTCCAAAAGGTACAACTTGAAAAGTGTATGTGTTTCCATCAATAGAGAAACCAGTGTATTTTTGTGAATTCGGGTGCAATTTTATCAGCCAAAAGGAGTTTTTTAGATCAAGTTTTGTAAATATTCGAGCATTGCCTATTCTTGCTAAAAGTGATTCAATATTTTCCGGCATTTCAAACTGTGGTTTGGTAATTGCATTTAAATTTCTTGCATCCAAAGAAAGACGTAGACTGTTATCTTTTTTCTTAACAATAACCAAGGGATTTAGATATGAGGTAGGAGTTTTCTTGATGATTCCATTTTTTATCATTTGTTCAATTTCTTCATTCACCTGATTCTTATATGCAAATGGGATAAGTCTTGCATCTAAACAATTTATTTTCCATTATTTGGAGTTCATGTATATAGTTTTTGGCGAAGCTTGCTTGATTATTTATTAAATTCAAATGTTCATTTAAAATTTTCAGAACTTTATTTCGGTTAGTGATCGGACAGTTAATTTCATCAATATTTAATTTAAAACTTTCTTTTATATTTTCATCATTTAAATCATTTTGAAATTTTTCTACATAATTTATGTTGTTAACGCGTTCATCGCTTATTAACAAATTTTCATTATTTTCAACTAACACCTCCCTTCCTCCTGCATTTGTCCATGGGATCACTTCATTAGAAATACTAACTGTTCTGTTTTTTGCATTAATTATCATCTTGAATTTTTCAATTAAATCGAACCCTATTATACATTGCATTGTAATATCCTTTAGAATTAAAATTGTATCATTTATTATTGAATCTCCTATCTTTATTTCTGTTAATATACTTTGGTTTGCCGTTGAGAATTTCTTTTTATTTGCCGCAATTAAATTTACTCCTTTGGTTTTTATAATTTTGTTCTCGAATAACTTTTTATTTTTATCAATTACACTTTGGTTAATTATTGATACTTCAGCACCAGTATCGATTAAACTTATGACTTTGATATTGTTGATTAATACTTCAATGTAAGGCAAGTCATTTTCATAAGTGGAATCAATCTTTTCGTTGTTTTCTGTCAGGATGAATTCTTTCGGATGTTGATATGAATTCACCTGCAGATCAATTTGGCTGTCTATTGCTGAAAATTCGACGTATTGGGCTGAATCGTTGATTCTTGTTCCAATGTCGTCGTAGATGCGATATTGTTGACCTGTGATGGGAGTCTGTTGTTCGGAGAGTTACTTCGGTTTCGTGTCGCTCTTTCGAAATGACTGTTATCATTTGGATTATAGTTTCCATAATTTCGCCCATTACGTTGCTGTCTTGTATCATAATCATTATAATGTTAACGATCTCTGCGTGCGTCATTATTGTTAAAGTGATGTCGATTATTGCCACGACTGCGATTATTGTTTTGACGATTTTGGCTATTTCGTTGATCACTTCTATTATTTTGATTCACTTGATTTATATAACTCGAACGATTGCGATCACTGTAATTGTTTCTATTATTATTATAAAAATTGTAATTGTTTCTGTTGTTATCACTAAAATTGTTTCTATTATTATTGTTATCACTAAAATTGTTTCTATTATTATTGTTATCACTAAAATTGTTTCTATTATTATTATTAAAATTGTTTCTTGGCTCATCACTATTATTTTTATTATTATTATTATTGAAGCGATTGTTATAAAAATTTTGGTTATTATTACCACCTTATGATTTTGAATTTACATAATAGCTGTCGAATTTTCTTAACAAGTTGGAGAGATCACTTATATTGTTGATGTTCTCTACCGTGACGCGATTTCTAATATCAATGTTAAAATGATTGGCTAAGTATCGAACAATATCAGTTTCTTGAATTGCAGGTTCTAGTTGTGATACTTTATTGAGTATCCTTTCTGCATATTCATTCCTATTTTCCATGCCATTAAATTTTCCAGTCATCAATTGACGTCTTACCTTCTCTTGAGCTTGTTGATCCCAAAATCTCTTTAAGAATAAACTTTCAAATTGCTCGAAATTTTTGAATGCGTCTTGGATTATTCCGAACCATTCTTTTGCATTACCACCCATAATTGTACAGATATAATTTTTTAGCTTATCCAAATCTTTAATGTGTGTGGTAGCTCTTTTAGCATATTTAATAAATTGCCTTGGATTTATGTTTCCTTCTGTATAAAATTTTATCGGTGCTGCATTGTTTATTTGCCATGGTATTTCATGAAAATTTGATGTATTGGCATGGTTAACTAGGGATTCATTATTAATTTTGATCTCCTCCATGTTCTTCTGCATTTCTTTGACTTCTTTGTTCACTGCCATTATTTTATTCTTTTGAGTATATAACTCAATGCTAACCTGATATTCGATTTCTTCAGATTTTTTTTTTACAATCTTCGCTTTTCTTTTCTATTGCTAACTGAATGTTTTCTTCTTTTGTTTTTATAATTTCTTCCAAGTGATATCTTGTTGTGTTGTTGGAATTTTCAATCTTTTTATCAATGACTATTTCGTTGACAATGTCATGCCTGATGTGAATGATGTCTTCTTTGACTTCTTCAATGTTAGTTTCAAGCAAAGTGATCCTTCCATCATGTACATCAATTTCAATTTTTAGCTTGGTTTCAAGATTTTTGAATCCAACATCCATTTTAGTGTTTAAATCAGCAATTTCATTTTTCAATTCAGTTCTCCCCGATTCAATTTTTTCGTTGGTCAGATCTATTCTTCTGTTGGTTGCATCCACTTTTCTAGACATATCCTTTAATTCCGTGGACATATCCTTTTGGTTTTTAACCATTTCTTCTTTTGATTTTATTGTTTCTTCTTTTGATGAAGCTATATCATTTTGTAAATTTCTGGACATCTCTTTCATCATGCTGAACATTGCATCAAATAAATTTTTGTTCGCTTTCTCTTCCTTTTCTTCTTTTTGTGTATCTGAAATGGCTTGTCTACTAGATTCTGTAGAAACATTTAGCTCCTGGTCTTGTGATATTGTGATATCATCAATCACAGTTTCCAAAATCTCTTCTGCTTGTTTTTGAGAGTCCATTATTGTTTGTTTTTAGAGTACTTGTTTTGAGAATCGTTATTAATTTATTGATGTTTGTTTGTGATGCCTTTAAAGAATGATCTCTCTGATAAGTATCAAATGTCAAAGATTTAGAAAATAAAAAGATTTTTGAAAAAGAAAAATTTTTGCTTTGCAACCTTTTCAACCCTTAATTTAGTCAATACACCCCTAATTCAACTCGATGTCCCACGTAATTGGAGCGCCATAAAGATGCTGATCTTTTGGTGCGGTAAAATTTTAATTAAGCTCGCAACCCTTAATTCAACTCGACGCCCCACGTTCGGACGACATAAAGATGCTGTGTAGTTTCTTTCAAAAAGTTGCACACCTCTGGTTCGTGTTTGAAAGTGTATAAAAATTTTTAAATTGAAATTTTCGAGGGTGCAATTTTTGTCCAGAAGCTCACGATCCTTGTCCCTCTTGTATAGCTCAGCGGTTGAGATTCCCTCAAGGTATTGTAGATTCTGTGTGTTTAAGGGAATGCTTATCGAGGTCAAAGTAAGATTCTTTGAAATATTAAAATTGGTTGAACTGATAATAGTTTGAAGAGATAAACCTGATTCACTTTTACTTTGATGAATCTCAAAAATTGGAATACTTTACTGTCGTTGCTATTTAGTCAATAAAAGATTGTAATTAAATCAGAAATAATTTTATATTGAAATAATCAAAACGCTAGCGCAAATTTTTAAATTAACAAGTAAATACAGATAAAATTTCATCTGCTGATAAAATACACAATTATCAAATAGAAAAATGTCGAAATGCTTCAATCCATAAACTTCTTCTTCCTCTTGTTGGTTTGAATTAAATTCAAAAACCTCCGTTGTCCATTAACGGTTTTAAATGTTTGTTTGTAAAATTTGTTTGTAGAAAATTAAATAATAGAAAAATGTTTGTTGATTAAATTTTTACTGAGGATAGTGCGAATAATTCGTCACGTCCTATTTTAATATGCTGATGGCCAAAGTTTAATAGAAAAATTAAGTTGTAGTAAATACCTTTTATAAATATATCCAAGTTTTCAAATAAAAACATGCGCAGATAGCACTATCGAAAACTACCGGAAACTTTTTGCACTACACTGATCAGCTATGATGTTGATCGCGATATCCAACTTGTTGCTTCTGCAGAATTGGTAATTCATTCGGTGTTGATAAACGAAATTGAGTTGATGACCATTTGTCGTTAGAATTGAAATAATGGTAAGTTGATTTGTCATATTTACTTCCTGGATATTAAAGATATGAGTTGAATTTCACTTGTTGTGATTTACAGATGTCGTGACAAATTGGGAGCCATTTTGATTATCTTAAATCAAATTTAATTTACAAATACTTGGCGTCGTTGACATCTGGATGGTTAAAGTTGTTCACTTTCACTACACGCGCGTCCACTCGTTTTGACTGGCAAACTTCAACTGATTAATTCTGCGCGCCTTTCCAAAATTCGTCGATTTTTGATAAAAGGTAAGTCAAATTGTGTACTTCAGCAAATTTTGTATTAACCAAATCTCTTTATATTTACAGGGTCTTTTCCATATTCTTGGAGACGAATTTTGCACCAACTTCCAGACGTTTTCAAATACAGTGGCACTTTTTGTAGGCATTATTTAGACGGATTCTTGAACATTTCTTATCACAAAATTTGTTATCAACTTTCAAGCGAAAATGAGCATTATTAACCTTTTTATGGATTCACAGAACCAAATTATGATCATTACAAAGAGCAGATTATTTAATACATTTTGATATAATCAGTTTTACACATAAAAAGTTATTCACAGAATAAATTCAATTTTTGTAATACAAAATTATTGGTTATGTTTCTGCTGATAACAATATTCAACAGAATTACTATTCCTGATCTAAATATCCTTTTTTATGAAAATTTGATGTGGCAATCTTTTCAATGAATTTATCTTACAGCTTTATATCAAGTGTTCCAATCTTTAGAGATCTTTATATGCTCATAATGTTGAGAAATTTGTTTAAATTGTTTATCTTTTCAATCTGATTTGCTTTAAGTGGGTCAAATTGTTTAGTATTTCAAATTGAGCTAGAAATTTTCTGATTTGTGTTGGCTCGGTAGCTTGCATCACAGCAATACTATGCTGTGATATATAGAATACCATATTCTAATACATTTATATTCTTATGTCTGTTTTTGCTTTTGTTACAATTCTTCTCCATTCCTGTCTATTCGTTGTTTTCTGTTGCCAGTTTTCGACCTCCATACTCTTCAGATCATTCTCAACCTGGTCGCGCCATCTTACCCTGGGTCTCCCTCTGGTACGGTATGGCGAAAACCGTTGAATTTTCGCTCAGATTGCCGCTTGTCACGTCTGTAGGTGAACGGTACAAGACAGGTTGCTCATTGGCATTAACCAGTGTCGGAGAATGGCCGGGTCGCTCGAAAGCGTTTTGTAGGTCCTTTATATTGAGGGTCGCTTTGCTAAACAACTGTGCCAGGGCGCCAGACAAAAAACCAAAGATTTCAGAATTAACTTAGTCACTTTAATTTTTGCCAAAATGAAAATAATAATAATAATGATAATAATAATAACAAATGAGTACACGCTCGTATTAATGAATGAATTAAATATATACAATATACAGACAGAATTCTTATTATTATTTACAAGTAGATATTCAAAATTAATTATTATAACTTCTGTTGAACAAATCAATTTGAAATTGACGGTGGTAGTTGAGGATCCACGAACCTCCGTACTGGTATGTAAGATCTTTATCATTAGCTTTTTTGCAAGCACTCTATAAACATCTATTCGCAAAAAATATGAGAAGCTATACTACTTCTACAAAAAAATCTGATGTGACAACACATTACTTTCCCATTTACTAGATTCAACTTCATTTTATATCAATTACATTGGTTTAATTATACAAAAAATGTCTTAAAATAAATACACGATTAATACAAAATAAAAATTAAAAGCGCTTATTTTTATATGGATAGGTCTGTAGGGTTCTACAGAATAACTGTGCCAACTTTGGTTCGGATTGGTCAAAGGGCCTTGAAATGTATAGAGAACGTACATCCATACATACATTCAATTTTATAAAATAGATTTCGCCATTTATTACTTCAGATTTGAAGTATTAGCAGTAGCGGCAAATGTTTTAATAACCACTGTATACCTATTATCAGAATCCAATTCGCTAAGCATTTCTTGATGGAATCATATGGAACATTTATTACGAATGCGTAGATTTATAACACCCCATATCAGCATTGAATTGGCGAGTTAAGATAAAGTCGTATACATACTGCCATGAATTGCTACTGTGCATGGCACTTAATTAAAATGCACCGACTAGCAAACGAGAACTCTTTCATGGTCAAAAGTGGATCATCAATTAAGTAAATGCTCAATCAAACTGTACTTAATAAATAATTTCATAAAATCGGAAAAACACTTGCTATACCTTACACCTTATTTTCTTGTACTTCCTGCTGTATTAAAAATCAAACTAAATGCAACTATTGTACAATAAGAATGTAATTTATTAATAAACAAAATATTAAAAAGAACAAAAGAGAAATTTTCATTATAAAATTAAATCAAATTTACAAGAAAGCAACTAATACTAAAATGTTTAAGTAAATACCCAAAATTTAAACTCACGCGCGAACTCAATGTTTAAAAAGAAATAGGCGAAACTCTTACCGACTTGTTCGTGCACCTTCGAAGTAAGACGTACGGCGGGTGACCAGTGAGATGTGTTGAGATGAAAATCAGCTACCATAACACGAAGAATCCCAGGAGTGTTGTTGATTGATCAAATATCGCCCGTTGAATCGGTGAACGTTCAGGTAAGTTGAATTTGTGATAAATTTTTCTATTTTCTATCATTCCAGAAAAACATAACCGTCAAATATTCCCGAGCATACCAATTTGCAGTGGTTCCAAAATTTTATCAATTTTAACGATTTTATTCTTCCTTTAATTTCACTACCAAAATTTACTAACTGAACAAAATAATCTTGATTTATTCGCCGGAACTTTCAATATCATTTTCCACTTAATTAAATTGAATAATTTCCAAATTTTCTCATGTACGTGTAGGTCGTCCCCAAAATTCCAAATTTTATCAAAATTACGTTCTTTCGCTCTCCAAATACGTGTTCACGTCCCAACTTTTGGAACCAGACTCAATAATTATGTCCTTACTAGATCTGGACAAAACTCAAAAATACGTCGCCCCTATTTCGTGGACGAAAACCAACTTTATAAATACGTCCTTCTAATCTCCTGGACGGAACGAGACTCAAAATTACGTCCTCACCCTTTGGTGGACGGAACTCAACTGTCCAAAATTCTTCTTTACTGGTCACACCAAAATTTCTTATCATCCGCGCACTCGCTTTAAATTCACCAATATTTAAATAATCCCCTACACTTTTAACAAATAAATTTCAAATTTGATTTAATATTAAAACTTAAATCATAAACTTGTTATTCTAAAATAATTAATTCATCTTTTGTCCCTTATACAATCTTTTATCACATTTCCCTCCGTACAAGTAGTTACACTTTTTATTTTCAGTTAAAATGAAGCAAGCAGTCTAATGTTGAAGTATCAAGAAATTTTAGGTGCAAGTTCCTATCCATCATTATGGCATTAAAAGTGATAATCACGATATGAGCATTTTACCCAAAAGATACCCAACTATGCTAGAGCTACCCCTATGATGAGCGGAACACGACAATACGTATAATATATCATTTTGTACGAATTTCCATTTTACAATCTAACTTGAATTAAAATTGCTGTCGAAAAAGATGAATTTTTTTTTAGTGCGTTGGGGAGGGGGAAATCTTCAAAAGACACCGCCCAGATGGAGTTGGGTGGTAGTGTGAGATTTTCACTCACTAAAACCCCCTCCCTTGATGTTAATTCCCGCAAGGAGATTCTCTCAGAGAGGACGCGGCACGTGTTATAACACATTCTAATCCTAATTCTAGTAAAAACTAAGACAAAAGAAGCTTAGAAATTCAATCATTATTATCGAGTGTTGTAATGTTATATCTTTGCATCATAATTAAGGATTTTTAAGTTTTATAGCAAATATTTACGATTGTCGATAGGATTACATTTATTATGGATTATGAAGTATTATATTTTTTGGTGTTAGTATAAAATTTCCAACGTTTTAAAGTATTGCATTGAATTTGATGGTGTTGAATGTGGTGGCATTGGGCAATATATTTTGTCAGCAATATTTTTAATGATGGTCAATCATCGCAATATTATGTTGATGTATACCTACTAGGAAAAAGTGCTAACTGTCGAAGTTCTAAAATTCTAGCTGTGTGTTGCCTCATCTTACTAACATCATAAATTTCATACTGTGGATCTCTTCCAAACTATATTGATGTTGCAAATGCAATTGAAAATATTCCACAATCATATGCATTTAATTGGGGCTGTACTACATGAAACACATTACTTATATTAGATGTATACATCTTCTCAATATATGAATGACAATAGTTGTGAATGTTTCTGTGATTTAAACTATCATATATGTGATTTATTTTTCCATCATAGTAAGTACAAATCCAATGTCCAACTACGTCGACTCCACATTCGCCACCCGGTTGAAAAAGTATTTGAAGGTTTTTAATGCCGCTTGGAATGGCAGAATATATTGTTGCAGTTCTGAATATCCCAATAAACAATCCTGTGGCCTAAAATCACTAAACTCACGTAGAATAGCATGAAATAAATCTATTTGATAATCAGATAAGTAACCGTTCGGGTTGAGCACTGGTTCTAGAAAATCGGCTGTTGTACGCGATGGCAGCAGTGGTGGTAACTTCTCTTCTACAACAATTATATTATTATCATTACTTTGACTAGAATCTTTATGGAAATGTATGCTTTTATCAAGTTCCTTGTGGGGTTTTAATGAAGGGATGTGATTAATCTGTTGTATATTGTCATCTTCAAATTCTGAACAATTAATATTTTTGTAGGAAAAATGTAACCTCTTTTCAGTTCTCAATTTTTTTAGTTCCTTTAAAGTTATGTCTTCATCTTCGTTAGCTAATTTTGGTGATTTGAAATTACCTAATATGTATAAACCTTTTAATGATGTTACTCTACTGAGTGCGACATATAACATTTGTCTCGTAACTCTTGTGGATTTTCTGAAATCAATGCAAACATGTTGATACGTTTGACCTTGACTTTTATGGATGGTTAGTGCTTCTGCTGGAACTATTGGAAATTGATTTCTTATTATTGGATATTGTAGTTTATTCGATAAATTCAATGTATGTTTTGCTTTGCAGATTGGCGTTAATATATTATCTATTTGATTGTTTTTCATATATTCTTTATGCATTAATTTTGCCTTATTTCCAACTCGATCTGATAACAAATTTAACCAAACAATTGTAAGCTCATCTGTGTTGGGTTTCAACGTAATTTTTTCCAAGACTCCGCATGCTCCATTAACCAATCCATCTTCTACGTCAATGTTATATGTGAGCATATACTTAATGCCAATTTTAAATCTAATTAAATTAGGTAAACCATTTAATTCAGTATGTTTCTTACTTCTTAGTGACGTTAGCACTGATTTTTTTGTAGAATCGGATACTTTTCCTAAGATGCTGTCTACTGCTTCTGATCTATATTCGATACCATCATGCTGATTAATTTTTAATTAGTTAAAATTATCGACATTTTTATTTTCTCCATACAAATAAATTGCTTCTTTCGGTACATCAACTTCATTTACTTCTCTGGTTTTTATTAATGTTATATCATATGTTGTCATTTTTCCTACTGCTAAATTATTTAAAGCAGTTATAAATTCTATATCATTTTTCTGTCTCATAATTTCGGTTAATTCATAATATTTAAATTCGCTCCACAGTGGATTTTCATCAAATAGCTCTCTCATTTCATGCTTCTTTGGAATTTTAAAAATTGGACTATCCATTACTGGTGGTAGTTGCATTAGATCTCCAACGCAAATGACTGACACTCCTCCAAACGATTGATTATTGCCCATTATTTGTCGTAATCTAGTATCTACACGGTTAAAAACTGTGCTACCCACCATTGATATTTCGTCTATAATTAAAAGCTTTAAATGAAATAGTTTCTCTCGAATGCCATTTGCCATATCTGATGCTAACTCTGGCATATTGTACGAACATTGAGTAACTGGCAATGCAAATGCCGTGTGCAATGTTACTCCATTTACGACGAAGGCAGCTTTTCCTGATGGTGCACATAGTAATACAACGATCTTATCTAAATTTTCTCCTGGGATATTATCAAAGTAATGTGTTACCATTTGATAGATTAAATTGATTAATTTACTTTTTCCAACTCCATCTGAGCCACTTAAAAAAATCCTTAAGGGTTCTGTTGCGGAAACTTTAACACCGACTGATACGCCCCTGTGCTAATTTAAATTTAGTGCTTGCAATTTCTGTCTTTACCGGTGGTGCCAACCCAAACTCGAGAAATTGGGTATAAATACGAGCACCAGGTTTGGAGAAGATCAGTTTAGAATGTAGATCGGTAAAAGCAGAAATTGTAAGTACTATATTGTTGTTATTATTACTTTATTATTGATATTTGTTATTACTTGTAGAAATTTTCAACCCTATTTTTACGATCGAAGAATAAATACAAGTATTAGCTATTAGCCGTAACTCGTTTTAATTTTAAATACAAGTATTAGCTATTAGCCGTAACTCGTTAATTTCAAGAAAGAAAATCGTAAACGGTTAGAAATATTCCCGTCTATCGAAGTCGCATTTATAACAGGTTCCTTATTTGTCGTAATGCAATGAAAAACATACGTGAGAAACTCCTTTTGTTCCGAATTCAATTCTTTTATTTGGTCTTGCATAAGAATTTCTGAAATTCTTTGTGGAATAACGAATCTGTTCGTTTGCTTGTTTCTTGAAATTTCATTGCCATCTTGTTCAAAAATGTCTACTTTTTGATGTTCACTCAATTTTTCCTCCAGAAATTCACCTATTTCTTCATTTTCCATGAATAGCATATCTTCTTGAACATTTTTAATTGCATTTTCTAATGTTTCTTCACCAATAATGCAATACTTTTCGCGGTTTTTATTAATTGCGTGTAGCTGCGTATTATACACTTTTTCGCAGTTATTAGTTTCCACTTCATCTAATTCATTCCTCCATGGAAAAAATAGAAGCACTTGCTCTCTATAATAATTAGCTGGATCTTGTGCTAATTTATAGCGCACATATCTAATGATTGCAGCTTTTTGTATAAGTTTATATTTCTTGGAATTATGAATACTTATATCATTGTGGTCTTCGTTATTATCCTCATTGCATTCCTCTGCAAAGACATTAGCAGTAGCTTTTGAATACCATGCTGCAAAATCAGCCAAACAGATATTTTCTAAAGAATTCGGCCTATTCCCATATTTTGCCATTAAATTATCCATAAATATATCCGTGGAATCGACATTTAATTTTGCTAAATCTTTATGTGATTTCAGCATCAACACACGTTCCTTAATTGGAGAGGTATTAATAAAAATAGATGCCCTACTGCTTTTTGATAAAGGCAAAGATATAACATGATAGGCCGCTTCTTGGGCTGACATTAAATTTGAATTTATAAAAACGTTAATAATTTTTCGAAATTTACACTTACAGCTACCGTGAATGAAAAATTGAACGATTTTGAAATTTAATAAGTCACAGTTATTTTTAATTTCTTTCAATCATTTTATTTAATATGTTGTACTTGATTCCTGTACACTTGAAGACAACGTTTTGGCCACGATTTTAGCGATCGTTGTATCATTTCCAGAGGAATGTTTTCTATCTCACGTTTTATTAGTTTTTTTTAGCTGTTTAAGGGTTGTAACTTTTGACTTATTTAACTGAGATTTTAAATAGCCCCACAAAAAATAATCACAGGGTGAAAGGTCCGGTGATGATGGCGTCCATATATCCAGATGAATAAAAGATACGCCGTTCTGTTCAAGAAAATTTAAAGTCTTCTTAGAAGCGTGAGCTGGTGCCGAGTCTTGGTGAAATATCCAATCACCAGCAGGATATAATCTTTTTGCGTCAGTCAAAAGTGGCTTCAAACAATTCTTAATGTAATATTCCGAGTTAATTTTAGCACCAGGCTCAACAAATATTGGCGTTGTGGTTCCATAATTCGATATTCCCATGAACACCATAACTCCCTTCGGATGGGACTGTTTTGTGAATACGTCCAATTCTTTTGCCGATTTCTCACGTCTCAAGTACTGAACTTTTCGTTGGCCATCAGCATTTGTTAGATGGAACCATGCTTCATCGACAGTGATGTATTTTTGCCATTTATCACAATTTAGTAAGTGATACAATCCTAGTGAGCGCTGGTGCCGTTTAATAATTGTTTCTTCAGAAATATGATGTCTCCTTGGTTTCTTCATTAATTTCAGGTTTAATTTTTTATTTAGATTATACCGAATGATATATTCAGATGTTTTGAAATGATTAGCCATATGTTGTAGTGTCGGAGGATTCGTTTTTAATGCCATTTTCTTTAAATTCGATAATTGTCGATTTGTCAGAGTTGGCTTCTTTCCGCTGCCTTTCTTCCGGATTTTGGATTTAAGTTCTGGGATTCCATTTTTTTTTGTAGTTAGAGAGTGTACCTTTCGAAACACAAAAATTTTGGTCTTTACACCTTTTTTGTATCATAGCAAAACTACATTGTTGTTTTAAAAGCTTAAAAATTATGATTTGTTGCTCTTTAGTTAACACCATGTTTGTAACTGACATTAGAGAAAAACAAAATTGACATCGATAAGTTCATATCGCGTGCTCTATGGCAGTGGTTCTTAACCTTTTAATAGTCGCGGCCCCCTTAAAATCTCGAAATTATTTTCGAGGCCCCCTGTCCGTTAGTAGGGGGGGGGGTTTACTTACATGTAGGTTCATAATAATAATTCAAAATAAATCATCAACCACACAACAACGTAACATAATATTTATTACAGATTTATTGTGGTTATACTTTTATTCAATATAAATAACAACATAATTTTGTAAAATATAAATTGAAATACTTCAAACTAAAAATATTTAAATACAATAATCGAAAATAAATAGTATACTGGAATGTGTCTATTAATGCGACTTTTGTTGTTAAACAGACTTTGTTAATTTATCTATTCGCACTTCAATTGCATTACTCAAAGCTATTCGCATGCAAGAGTCTATTCTGAGTCGATTACGTTGTTTTGTTTTAATATTGACCATTGCGGAAAATCCCTTTTCGCACAGATATGTGGAAGCAAAGGGCAATAAATGATGTATGGCGATGATAAACAGCTGCGGATATTCCTTTCGAATATGTATCCAAAATTGTACCAAACTTTTTTTCTTGAAAAGTGAGTTCAAACTTAAATCCTTTGTCAATTCAATCAGGGCATCATCGTCCATTGGTAATAAATTGGTATTATCCCAGTTATTATAGGGATCTCGAATCCACAAGAGTCTGCTATCAAGTTGATTATTGGGAAAGTATTTTTCAAATGTATCAATTAATTTTTGCAGATGACATTGAATTAAATAATTTACATGTTCTTTATTAAATTCACAATTGTCTGTAATCATTTGACAATAGTTTGGAAACATTTCAAAAACATTGGATTCAATTCTTTGAATCCATCTACTAAGTTTAATTTTCATCGCCTCTATTTTATCTTGCATAGAAAAGATGTTGGATTGCTTTCCTTGCATAGATAAATTTAGTTGGTTTAGAATGGAGAAAATATCTGCCAAGTAAGAGAGTTTTGCTATCCAATTTTTGTCTTAGAAATAAACAGCCAAATTCGATTTTTTGTCATTTAGAAATATATCCACTTCCGTTTTCAATTCCAATAAACGAGCAAACATTCTACCTCGCGACAGCCATCTAACTTCTGTATGAAGCAAGAGCGACGTATGATTGGCACCAACTTCTTCACACAGAGCAGAAAATAGTCTCGAATTAAGAGCATTCGCTTTTATAAAATTTATAATTTTCACAGAAACCATCATAACTTCGTTTAATTCTGGACTCATTTCTTTAGAAGCTAGTTGTTCCCTATGTATAAAACAATGAGTAGCCATTATATTAGGATCTGCAATTTGTTTTATTCTGGAGACAACACCAAGATGACGACCTGTCATAGCAGCTGCACCATCCGTGCATATTCCCACACAGTTTTGCCACTGTATGTCATTAGAAGTAAAGAATGAATCAATTTTGTTAAATATATTTTCACTTGTTGTACTAGTTTCCAATTCCAAACAAAACATAATTTCTTCAATAATATCTTCTTTGTCATGGTCGATAAATCGCACATATCCCAAACAGATGCTTTTATTTGAAATGTCAGTTGATTCATCTATTTGGAGTGCAAACCACGGTGACTTTTTAATAATCTGAATTAACTGCTCTTGAAGATCAACCGCAATCAAAGTAGTTCTATGACAAATGATATCATTTGACATAGGAATATCTTTTATTTTATTAGCCTCGGCTATTCCAAACATTTCTTCGCAAATATTAATCATGCATGGCTTCAATAAACTTTCGGCTATCGTAAAAGGTTTCATTGATTTTGCTATATGCAAAGCAGTTATAAATGAAGCTTTAACTAATGATTTATTTGTAACTGTTGTTTTGTTTATGAAAGACTTCTGATTTTTTAGTTCCATCATTTTTTCTTATAAAAAACTCTTCTGGTTTATCTTTATATTGTTGATGTTTTGTTTCTAAATGCCTTCTTAATTTGTATGGTTTTAAGCATTCATTTGCGAGAACTACACCGCAAACAACACATTGTGGTTTCGGAATTCCTTCTATTTCTACGCAAATGAATCCAAATTTTATATAATTTGTATCATATTTTCTTCGTTTGTTTTTATTTAACTTCTTACATTTACGACTAGCGTTATTTTCTGTTTCATGTACGTTGGCATTATCTGTAGAACTATCACTATTTTCACTTGGTTCTTTTGAAGTGGTTGAAGCATTTTTATTTAGAAAATTAAGTAATGTCCCTTGTTTGCTCATTTTAAGTAAGAGTAAAAATTACAAAAAACTGCCACGACACGACTAATTCGAATTCGAAAAACGTTATGATCTTGTGACAACTCGCTGTGCAAACAAATAAAAAGTGCGACAGAGCCGGGAAACTGCCGGTAAGCAATGAATGAACGGCAATGTGACTCAGCGCTGAGATGCAAAATGCAATGTACAAAAAATGCCTTGTCAGATTCTTAGATCTCATTAAATTTCTTGAAAGTTAAACAGAAATAAAATGAAAACATATTAGTTACAAAAATCGTAGACTTATTTATCAAAACTACATATTTCTATTTTAAAAGAATTCAAAAGTTATAAAACCAACATAAAATAATTGTTGCGGCCCCCCTAAAAACCATGCGCGGCCCCCCAGGGGGCCGCGGCCCCCCGGTTAAGAATCGCTGCTCTATGGAATACTTTGAATTTTGTTTAAAAAAATAACTCTTATTGGTGAAAATTGAATTTAAATTCGTTCAGTTTTTCAATCACGGTACCGGTAAATTTCCCGAATTTACATCACTCGCAGCATCTCTAAGTAGTTTTGACAGTCCTGCATCTACCTTTGAAACATAATTAATTATATAGGAAGCAATTCCATATTCTTCCAAAACAAATTGCAAATCCATATTTGATTCAAATAAATATAACATAATTTTATTGTAAGCATTAATTCCGACTTCTAAACTGCTTCTTTTCAAAAAAGTTTGTGTTCTAACAATTGAACTTCTTATAGCTAAAATATAAACTTCTTCAGTTATATTTAATTTTTCCAATATGCATTCAAACGATAAATATGTGTGACTTTTATATAAATACAACATATAATTCATAATCGCTTTAAACGTTTCCTTTAGTGATTCATTTTTGTCAACGTCGTTCAATGGTTCCAAAATCAAAGTTCTGGGCATTACAGGTATAGGAAAGTTAAATCTACATTTAGTTTTATTCTTAACATCTTTATAGCAAGTGTGTGTATGAATGTGTTTCTGCAAAGCAATATAAGGATTCTCAGCATCATATTCACACGTAGTGAATTTGTCAATAAATTCAATGCAATTATTTATACTATTTTGATCATGGGCATCGTATTTTGGTGCATTATCCAACCATAGAAATATGTGTTCGTATGGAGACCCCCTCTGTTGAAATTCTACCCTTTCGTAACTATCTACTATTGGATATTTTGTGAATATACCATTTTTATCTTTCAAATATTTTATGAATTTATTGGCTTTGAAGTCAAAATATCTGGCACAAGTTATGGGATCATTTCTAAATAATAATGTCTTTTCATAATCCGATAATTCATAGGTATCTGCAATACTTATAATCTTGTTATGATTATACTTATAATCTTGATTTAACTAACGATTGTATTAATTCTGGCCACTGTTTCTCTGCTGCTGAAATGGTTAGAAAAAAGGTAGGCTTACCTAATTGTCTAATCATAGCCATCAAGTCCTTTTTCTTAGCTTCCCAATACGATGGAGACGATCTAATTTGTTTCAAAATTTTATATCCTTGATAAAATTTAATTAAGGTATCTACAAATTGAATATCCAAAACATTTTTTACACTCACTTTGCTGATTTGTTTACTTTTTCTCAAACACGTATTTACATTTGCAATACAAGCCTTTTCTAATTTTTTTTTGCCATATACAAAACTCTAGTTGATGTACAGCTACGACGATCCCACCTCCGACTTTCTGATTTAATTCTATCACTGTAACTTACACTTTTAGGCAATCGCAAGCCATGACCACAAAATATTTTAGGAAAACATAATTCTTCCATATCTTCAACAGCATGCCATGGTACTGGTTTTCGGTCTTGTCCAGGAGCAATTAAATGCATGGCATTAGCAAGTTCCTTATTTCTATTCATTACTAAAACTTCTTCGTTGACCTTGTTGATTTCATCTGCAACATCGTCATCTTCCATTATATTGTGATTATCTAAAGTATAATTTTCCATTATTTCAGTTGCTATTTGTACTTCCTCGTTTGTATTCACAACAAAATCAACAACTTCATCCACGCCGTCTTCGTGCTGTCGTATGTATTGTTCATCAATTTGTATATTATATTTTAAATATAGTGGAGTAGTTACTAAATATTTTAAAGCATCACAAATTACTTTTGGACGAACAGTTTCTTTCATATAATGGGATTTATGTAAAATAGGGTAAGACCCCCAATAGTTGGCACTTTAAGAAGGCATTCAACTTTTAGTACAAATTAAAAATATATTGTAGTGACCCACTATGGGAATTTATTTTTAGGGTCTGGAAAATAGGGTAGGTTTACTGTTTTCTGAGTAAAATCTGTCAGATTAAAGTCTAAAACCCATATAATGCATAAAACTGTAGATTATGTAATTTTTCCAATTGTTGGCACAGTTTTCTAATTATTGGCACTCATCTAATTTACTAGTAATTGGCACTATCCAATTATTGACACTCCAAATGTTGGCACCAGAATACCCAGGGAACTCAGGTTGTGTCTTTGATTTAGTGTAATAAAAGATTGTAAATTAATTTATTTTTAGTAATGTAATAAGATTTTTATTTAATTTTGTTACATGTAGGACATAAAAATTCTGATTTGTACATGTTATTTTTCACTAAACAGTTGTAATGGTAAGTACGGGTACATTTCATACATTTAATTCCTATCTTGGTCTTATAAATATTAGTTACACAAATAAAACACAGATTTGAATATACTATTATATTATTTTTTATGGCGGCAGTTTTACAACGGGATGGTATATCTTCGCTACTATTAAAATTAGCGTTACCTAGCGTCTCCAATAAAATATTATTTTGAAAATGTGGTTCACTTTCACTCTCGCTATTAGTACTCGTAAGTACAATATTTTCTAACACATTAATTTTTGGGCTCTTAAGTTTAGGCACAGCTTTTACACCAGTTGAATTGCCATTTTCATTGAAAAGTAAGTTTCCATCTTTCTTTTTTCTCTTGATACCATCTTTTAGGCTTTTAATAAATAATATTCTTTTAGCGTTACCTAGCGTTTCCGTTAAAATATTATTTTGAAGAAGTGGTTCATTTTCAGCCTCGCTATTATTAAGTACAATATTTTCTAATACATTAATTTTTGGGCTCCCTAGTTTAGTCACAGCTTTTACCATAGTCGAATTGCCAGTTTCATTGAAAAGTAAGTTTTCATCATTCTGCTTTCTCTTGATACCAGCTTTTACACTCTCAACCTCAATCACAGGTTTTGCCAAAGTTGAATTGTCACTTTTATTAGAAAATGAGTTTTTATCTTTCCTTTTAGGCTTCTATACAAAGTATAACAAGAAGCCTTATGATCTAGCTCCGTGTCCGTCCGTCTGTCTGTCTGTCCGCATAATTCAAAATCATACAGAGCGTTTCAAATCGTGTTGGAAATACTCTGTGTGTATAGAGGTCTAAGAACTGGGTAGACAGTGCGCTACTTTTAGGCTTCTATACAAAGTACGATATAACAAGAAGCCTTATTTAGGCTTCTATACAAGGTATAGAAAGAAGCCTTATGGTCTGGCTTCGTGTCCGTCCGCATGTTTCAGAGCCAATCATAACGTTGATCAACTGATACGTTGTTATATTGTAAATACTTCGTCTATATAGTATTGCGTTAATCTGTTAATCCGTTGTTTCGATTCGCTAATGCAATTTACAAATACGCAAATGTTCGAAAGAAATTTACTAAGTTAAAGATATTTTCAAAGAGGTCTCCCTATATAAACTACTTGTTAGGCTTCTATACAAAGTATAGCAAGAACCCTTATGATCTGGCTCCGCGTCTGTCCGTCTGTCTGTCCGCATAATTCAAATCTAATCAGAACCTTCGAAATTGTGATTGTGACCGCAAAAATTTAATTAGTGCAGATTATCTGATATTACAATATAATAATATGGCGACCAAAAATAACAACTTTTTTTTCAATGCAGACCAAATATAAGTTATATTTTATTTACATAATTTTTCACCTATATAGGAAATTTAAATACGTTGATACGATGATACGTTGATACGTTGATACGATGATACGTTGATACGTTGATACGATGATACGTTGATACGATGATACGTTGATACGTTGATACGTTGATACGTTGATCCGTTGATACGTTGATCTGTTGATACGTTTATCCGGTTTTATTGTAACCACAGCAGTGGCTTGATGTGATTGGTGAAGTTAAGTTGTAAATAAAAGAGAAAGATTAGGATTGATCGACCTTAAGAAATGGATCGTACATTACAGAGAAGTAAAGTTCCGGATGGAATTGAAAAGTTTGCTTATTATTGATTATATAGTAAATGATAAATACCAACCGCAAAAATATATTTAGTGCAGATTATCTATTAGGCTTCTATACAAAGTATAGCAAGAAGCCTTATGATCTGGCTCCGTGTCCGTCTGTCTGTCCGTCCGTCTGTCTGTCCGTCTGTTTGTCCGTCTGTCTGTCCGCATAATTCAAAAACATACAGAGCGTTTCAAATCGTGTTGGAAATACTCTGTGTGTACAGAGGTCTAAGAACTGGGTAGCCAGTGCGCTACTTTTAGGCTTCTATACAAGGTATAGAAAGAAGCCTTATGGTCTGGCTTCGTGTCGGTCCGCATGTTTCAGAGCCAATCATAACGTTGATCAACTGAAACGTTGTTATATTGTAAATACTTCGTCTATATAGTATTGCTTTAATCTGTTAATCCGTTGATTCGATTCGCTAATGCAATTTATTATTATTACAGGTTAGATGATGTTTTGTATTGCTTTCATCAGAATCAAAATCGGAATCGGAAAAGTCGCTGCTAGAATAATTGCTTGAGTTGTTCATGTTTATAAATTAGTGGTACTTGCTATATCGATTCCTTTTCAAAAGTATTACCTAAATTTTAAATACAAAGTGTAACCTATATAGTAAATTGTTGATCCTTTGATACGTTGATACATTGATACGTTGATACATTGATACGTTGATACGTTGATACGTTGATACATTGATACGTTGATACATTGATACGTTGATACATTGATACGTTGATACATTGATACGTTGATACATTGATACGTTGATACATTGATACGTTGATATATTGATACGTTGATACATTGATCCGCTGATCTGTTGATCTGTTGATCCGTTAATCTGTTTATCCATTTATTGCATTATCTGCTTATCCGTTATTTGTATTTTTATCTTTTGAACAATATATCCACACCGTTAAGAAATTGTATGTAAAATTACAATCATTAGCAACTTTGTGACCAATTTTTCTTCAGCATAGCGCGAAATCATATCTTTCTTCAGTATTTATCACATCGAAAGTCAGCAATTATGGTACAATCTATATTACGAACGTAACTTATATACCATGCTTTAAAAATAATATTTTCGAAGCATGTTATATCACGTTACTTGGTTCGGACGATGCTATTTTAGGGTTTTGATATCATAGATATCAAAAAACTAATATTTTTTAATCAAAATCAAATTAATTAAAAAAAAATCTTGTAGCTGGTGTGTTATGGTAGTGTTATATCTACGAGGGCTGGGAAATCGAGTATTCGAATACTCGATTCTAGGTAATTTGTTTGACAGCGTTATGTGCGACAGAAATTTGTTTGAAAATGCCCTGTCGATTAAATGTTCAGTCGTACAAATGCTGAGTTGGACGAATTTCTCTCGAACAAATTACCAACTACGGCATATTCAAACATTCGAATATCCCACTAATATTTAAGTGTTTTACTAGGTTTAAGATGATAATTTCATTATTAATAATTAATTTTAATATTATTAATAATAATTATTAATTTAACACAAGCGGCCTGCCGGTGTCGCGAGTAAACAGTCGACTAGTCCAGACGTGTTTTTGTTTTTCCAAGCAAAAATGTAATCAGTGACATTTACAGCCGTATTCACCAAGCTCTGTTAAGTTGCTAACAGAGAGTCAAGTCAATAACAGTCTGTTAATGTGTTATATTTGTATTCACCAATGACTTTTAGCAGTTACCAGTCTGTCAAGTCGTCTGATAAGTTAACAGAGCAATATTGGGCTGTCAACATAGGTAACAGACTGATAAGTAATATTTTTATGTGTCAATATTGTAGGTTATAATTATTATTGACATTTGTTTTTGGTATGTATTTAAGGTTAACATTTTTCCGCGAAATCAGTTAAAGCTAGTTTTACACGGTTTTACCAACAAAAATTCTAGTTACTTTTAGGCTTCTATACAAAGTATAACAAGAAGCCTTATGATCTGGCTCCGTGTCTGTCCGTCCGTCCGTCCGTCCTCATAATTCAAAATCATACAGAGCGTGACAAATCGTGTTGGAAATACTCTGTGTGTATAGAGGTCTAAGAACTGGGTAGCCAGTGCGCTACTTTTAGGCTTCTATACAAAGTATAACAAGAAGCCTTATTTAGGCTTCTATACAAGGTATAGAAAGAAGCCTTATGGTCTGGCTTCGTGTCCGTCCGCATGTTTCAGAGCCAATCATAACGTTGATCAACTGATACGTTGTTATATTTTAAACTAGCTGATAGCCCGTCCGTGGACGGGTAGCTAGAAGGACGGGCAGGCAGCCAAGGTCATATGGCTTTTGGATTGCACTGATAGCTTTCCTTAATCTTCATTCAACTTAAGTTACCTTGGCTGCCTGCCCGTCCTTCTAGCTACCCGTCCTCGGACGAGCTATCAGCTAGTTTCGTTATAATGTAATTCTGCTTATATAGTAATTTTGAGTAGGATAATCGGATTAACTGATCCGATGATACGTTGATCCGATGATACGTTGATCCGATGATACGTTGATCCGATGATACGTTGACACGATGATACGTTGATACGATGATACGTTCATCCGATTGGTTATGAAATTATCCGTTATGCGTTCGGTTCGGTTCGGTTTGCTTCGGGTATTTGCATTGTCTACGGGATTTCGAGGATAGATACGGATATCACGTTCAAATGGAGGTTCGCCGTCATCATTTACGAACACCATTGCAATTTCATTGGACGTTGGAGCATTGTAACGTCTTTGATCAGACTGCCGATCGCGCCGCATCACCATATTGACGACCGGAACTGGTTGTCCTTCTTCTTCGGCTCGTACACGCTCTTGTTGCTCAATTTCTTTCATCAGGCAATATGAAGCTGCGATACGATTGTTGACGCGGAAGAAACGATCGATTTTCTCAATCACTTCAGGTAGACAACCTCTATTCTCAGGCAGATTTACTCGTTCATTGACCGCTTCTGTCGTGTCCATTACATACAGTTGTGCAAACTTTCTTGTTTGTCCTTCAGGTGGATACAGGTTTGTGGTTCTGTGGTACGTCTGTCTATGAATTTTGATAACGTATGGTCCGTTACCCGGCATTGAAACAATCTCTGCTCCCATTGAAGCGAAAGAAACCGAGGAATTGTAAGAGCGGATGTGCTGACGAAAGTTCTTGTAGTAAGGATTATCTGAATCTGAAAGCATAGAGCGAAGAAATTCGGGATATAACAATAGATTCCCATGTTGATCGAGCGGTTGCGGAATCTTCACTTTTCCTTTATGACAGCAGTTGTTAAATTGTTTATCAACTGGACGCTCCTTGGCAAAATTCTTGGAGCCGCAGAACTGACAGATGGAATTCATTTCTCCACAATCGTGTCGAGTAACGTGAGATTCATCAAATCTCAATGCTCTTATTTGGAGTTGAATTGCTTGACTTTGGTATCGATTTTCTTTCTGTCGATGTATCGCATGGGACCGAGCGTCAGCAGCTTGCCGCGCTTGAGTTTCTTCTAAAGTTTCACGTTGTTGACGTATCGCATGGGACCGAGCGTCAGCTTGTCGCTGTGATCGAAGCTGTTCTTCTGTGTTATTAGCTCTTGTACGTGCTTTTCTCTCACGATTCAATCGCCGTCGCTTTGCAGCAGGACTTTCAAAATTTTCATTATCCATTATGGAAGTTCACATAATGCTTTTTTGGAAATAGCTGTCCTAGATACGTTGATACGATGATACGTTGATCCGATGATACGTTGATACGGTGTGCGTTCGGTTCGGTTCGGTTTGCTTCGGGTATTTCCGTGGGACAGACAGAAAGAAAGAAAGAAAGAAAGACTTGGCCTTTTATAATAAGAGATACTTCGTCTATATAGTATTGCGTTAATCTGTTAATCCGTTGCTTCGATTCACTAATGCAATTTATAAATACGCAAATGTTCGAAAGAATTACAAAGTTAAAGATATTTTCGAAGAGGTCTCCCTATATAAACTACTTGTTTTACTTTGATGTGAAAAAATAATTTTTTATTGATGTAGTTAGTGAAGTTAAGTTATAAATAAAAGAGAAAGGAGAGGATTGGTCCACCTCAAAAAAAGGACCATACATTACAGAGAAGTAAAATTTCTAATAGAATGGAAAAGTTTGATTGTTATTACTTATATAGTAAATGATAATTACCAATCGCAAAAAATTTAATTGGTGCAGATTATCTGATTATGTGGTGTTACATTATATGGCGATCAAAAATAACCAGATAATAACAACTTTCCACACCAGAAAGGTAGCTGTATAGAAGCCTAAGAACTGCCGCTAAAGCGAGTTCCACCTTGTTTCTTTTTATTTGTTTATCTTTGACTTTTTCTAGTTTTTTCTGTATTTTAACTGCTTTTTTATCTGCTTTTTGTTTTTCAATCACATCCTTTATTTTTACTTTTTCTTCGCAAATATTTTTGAACGCAGTTGAAGTTATTACATAGGGCATTCTTTCAGTGTTTCGTTTACCCAATCGTTCTGGAGTCTTTTGCCACAACAAATAATTGCTTATATTATCATTAAAATTGTTCTCGTCTTCGTTGAGATCAAGTAAAATTGGCATCTCCATTATTTCTTCTTCTGTAAAATGTGTTGCTGTAACTGGTGTGTTTTGAGATAATTTCGGCTCGTAAATAGAAGCAGTATTGTCAGCAATGTCACATTGATTAACGTCGTCTTCGTCTATTACATGTCCGCCATAATCGACAGAATCGTTATGAATTCTGTATGTTAAATCAATATTTTCTGCATTATTTTCTATGGAGCTGAATGATTGATAAATTTTATGGAGAATTTGAAAATCTTTAGAAAAATTAGGAAGCTCATCCACGGAGATACTTTGTAACTCTTCAAATTTAGCAGGTCCAATCAGGTTTATAAATTTCTCAAAGTCTAAAGATTTTGTGGATAAGACAATCGACCGAGTGTCTTGATTGTCTTGTTTTCCGAAGCATTTCGTAAAATCAATTAAATTGACATCCCAAGGGCTGAGCCCACATGCCTTAAAACCATTGGTAATAGTTTTGGGTACTAATTCAGAGATTATTTGGTTTAAAATTGGAGCAAAATCTATTTTAGTAAGTTGACAAAAGGGATTGCTTCTTCTCCATTCCAATACACCACGTTTCCAAAGAGCTTTCAATGGTCTAAAACATGACACGTCAGCTGGTTGGAGTATCCTTGTTGCATTGGGATATAATGCTATTAGAATTATTTTGAGATCTGAACACAGTTTGCTAATTTGGTACGTTAAATGGGTTTTGTGCCCATCAACAAAAAGGACAACTGGAAATATGACTTTAGATTTTACCAAAAATGGGTGAAAAATATTTGCAATATATTCGAAGAATACTTCGGACTTCATCCATCCATTGTCGGAAATTCCTAAAAATAATTACATGTAGACAAATATAACATTAATATCAAATATTGTTTTTTACCTATACCCCATCCCTTTGGAACCCCCTCTGCAATTTGCTGGGGCAGTCTCTTATAAGGATAGATAACCATGGGGGGTGTTGTTATGCCTGAAGCTCCAAAAGTAAACATAACCGTAAGGTTGCTTTTTGCATTGCCCTGGTCAACTTCGTATACATTTTTTGAACCTTTAGGAGCTAAAACTTTTCCCGTTTTTGGGCAGAGCAGGAAGCAGGTTTCATCGCCATTAAATACACGGCCGGGGTCTTGCAGTATTTCAAAGTGTCCTTTTTCTTTTAAATATTGTTCGATATCAATAAACCATTTGCGTATGTTATCTTCTGAAACATTGCTGCTTGCGCTTGTTACAGACTCAGGTGTCCGACTTGTCAATGTAGGATGACGATTTAAAAAACTTTGTAACCAACGTTTGCCTGGAGTATTGTTATGAAACGGAGTATTCCTAGGGTTATCGTCAAGAAATTTCTTTACAGAAGCAACAATATCGTCTTTTCTACGTGGAAACCCCTTCTTAAAACTATCTAGCATCCAGGAAACAATAGTGTTTTCCTCTTCTTCAGTTAGATAAGTTTTAGGGCCATGCCTAATTTTTTTGAACTTGCTACTCAATCTGAACTGTAGTGTGGATCTGGGAATTCCAAACTTTTTGGCAACTGCCTTTTTGGGCAATCCCCGCTTTACTTCTTCTAAAGCATTTTGGATTTCTTCTTCAGTGTATAATTTTAAATTTAACTTATTTGATGTTCGTTTTGCCATCTGAAATCGGCAAGAATTTTTTATTTATTTATTGTATTTTATTTCTGATGGCAAATCATTTTCTTTATGTGCCCATTTAAATTATTTATTATTTTTGTTTAAATCATTATCATATTTTATATTACTATAGGTGCCAACAATTAGAACAATGCCAAATTCATAATGAATCCTAGTCATTGGCACCCAGTGCCAATCATTGGTTTTACTGTTTTAGAGAATCCAATTGTTGGCACCCGCAAAATTATTAATTCCCGCCAAATAATTCTAGGTTATGCACAATAACTTAACAATTTAGATTATTTAAAAGCTTATAATCAATTTACAACTAAAAACTTTCAAAAACAACGTAATTAGAACAGTCTTTCACTTACCCTGCACTTAACAAAATGGTAGATTTTCAATTCTAAAGACAGTCGTAAAACACGTTTCACAAAAGCACTTGAGCATTAAACAACAATGCAAATGTCTCCGTCCACAATGCAGTTTTCTCATAAAAAAAGAATGCTGCCATCTAGTGGTACCAGTAGTTTTTGAAGCAATTCAAGCTTGAAAATTATTTTTACACAAATAAACCAACATGCCAATAACTAGTGCAGTGCCAACTATAGGGTATCTTACCCTATGTCTTTTTAGAACTATCTGTATAGTTTGCATTTGATTAAAATTTCTCGGCAAAACTTGCAACATCTCATTTATTTCTACTTCTATGTTGACAACACTTCCTTTCATACTTAATTGTGGATTAAGCGTATACATTTTCATAGGTTTTATTTGCATAAAATTAATGAACGGTGCAACCATTCTTTCCTCCAAAGATGACAATTGGTTAATACAATCAGGAATATTAATATATTTGAGTCCATTACTGGTTGCCAATTTAGCAATCTGTCCCTTAGAAACATATTTATGGTAAGTTTTGCATATAAACTCACTACAAATATTGAATATTGCCGTTAAAAAGTCTTTGCCATATTTAGTTTCGATTACCTCTAATTTGAACTTTACAATGTAGTGTTCAAAATAAGTGCCTTCGCAACAACAACAAATAAATTCTGGTGTACATGTTCGATTTTTTATAAATGTTAATTGTGTTTTACTATCAAAATCGTTTTTCCGAATTAAATTATTGTAAATATTTTCCCGATATCGGCAAATATCATTTTCATGCTTTTTCCTTTTCCTTTCTAAATCATTTATTTTCTCTAATTCAATATAGTCATCCTCTGTTCTCCTTATACTTCTCCATTCATTAAACCTTGACATTTCTTGTGATTTGTAATCTTCGTCTATCCTTCTCAGTCTCATGCTCTCTAAATTTTTTGAAATTTTCTTGTGATTTATATTCCGCGTCTTTTCTTCGCTCTTTCATTCTTTCAGCATTTCTTAGATTGTCTTGCAATTTTTTAATTTCATCTTTCCTTGCCTCTCGCTGCTTTTCATCCTCTATTTTTTTGTATTCTGCGTCTTTTCTTCGCTCTTTCATGCTTTCAGCATTTCTTAGATTGTCTTGCAATTTTTTAGATTCATCTTTCCTTGCCTCTCGCTGCTTTTCATCCTCTATTTTTTTGTATTCTGCGTCTTTTCTTCGCTCTTTTATGCTTTCAGCATTTCTTAGATTGTCTTGCAATTTTCTTATTTAATCTTACCTTGCCTCTCGCTGCTTTTCATCCTCTATTTTTTTGTGTTCTGCGTCTTTTCTTCGCTCTTTCATGCTTTTAGCATTTCTTAGATTGTCTTGCAATTTTTTAGATTCATCTTTCCTTACCTCTCGCTGCTTTTCATTCTCTATTTTTTTGTATTCTTCGTCTTTTCTTAGCTCTTTTATGCTTTCAGCATTTCTTAGATTGTCTTGCAATTTTCTAATTTCATCTTTCCTTGCCTCTCGCTGCTTTTCATCCTCTATTTTTTTGTATTCTGTGTTTTTTCTTCGCTCTCTCATGCTTTCAGCATTTCTTAAATTTTCTTGCAATTTTACTCCAAGTTTTGTTAAATCTTTATCTTTTTGACTTACAATCTTCTCAACTTTATTACTTTGGTAAGCAATCTTTTTTGTTTTATTTATTTGTTTACGGGAATTTCGTTTGACTTTCATATTTATATCGCGCTGTTCTCAATTTTTCTACAATTAGCTCTTTGATCCGTCAATTCGAATTTTGTGGTTTTACCGTTGTACAGTAGTTACTTACTACATTTTGTCCGTGATTATAAAACTATTGTAAACAAATAACAACTATACTAACTTGTTTTCGCATGAATATTACTCTTTTAGTTAATATTTTCTCCACTCGTTAGATGCACACACAACTTACAAATAAAGTTTGCTTTACTTACAAATAAAAACTGCAAAGTTTGCGCGCTGTTATTTAAGCCGAAGGGAAGAACATTAAATTCAAAGAGACCACGCCTTGGGATGGTAAAGGCTGTTTTTTCTTGCGATTCTGGAGATAGAGGAATTTGCCAAAAAGCTTTACGCAGATCTATCGATGTCAGAAATCTGGCATCGCGTAGACGGTCTAAAATGCCGTTGATGTACGGCAACGGATAGGCGTCGGGTTTAGTGACCTCATTTAGTTTTCTCCCATCAAAACAGAAACGCAAAGTGCCATCCTTCTTTTTTACCATCACCGTTGGTGAGGTCCACGCCGAGAACGATCTTTAGATGACGCCTAGGCGTATCATCTCGTCCGCCTCTGCGTTGACCTTAGCCAACATTGCCGGTGAAAGAGGGTTGTCTAAATTAAGATTAGGGTTGCAAGAAGTACCCGTCTTAATTTAGGTGAATTGAGGACCACTAGAGTTGTAAGTTCTAGTGATTACTCTAAATTAGGAGAAGGATGGCTAGAAGTATCCCTTCCTAACTTATTGGTTTGAATAACATTTAAGTCGTAAATTCAAATGCTACTGATTTATTAAGTTTTACATACAGGTATTTATATAAAAACTTAATAGCTAGGTTATCACATTCCAATTAAATTAAAGGTATTAATCTGATGACTTATGATATAAAATTTTCCATTAATAATTTTAAATGCAGTACTTGCTGATTATAATTGTTTTAAATGTTGATAATGCGGAAATGAATTATATTTGTAATTGACCTACTGGAAAGTGTTATTGTGCATATTAGCTTTATTTACACTTTTCTACTAATTTGTACAATTTTGCATATTTACTTAAATTATTAATATACAGGATGGTTCTAAACTAGAACTCACCCAACCAACAAAAACCTGTTTAATTTCTAAATTAAACATATTGCCACCTCCAAAATAATGGTAGTGGCGTTTGGTCATCATTGAACTGCTGAAATTGATAATTTTGAATCGTCTTCTGAAGTGTCGTCCTCAAGTAATGGTATTAAATGGTGAACACTTTTCCGCGTTGTTTGACCCTTTGCTTTTTTGACACTGACGACTCGTAGTGTACCGTCTGGATCTGGATGTTTGTCACTAATATTTGCTAATGGCCATTGACTGGGATTGATGTCTTTTTCTTTGATGATTACTATGTCTCCTATTTGAAGGTTTCTGTGTTTTGATTGCCATTTGTATCTTTTTTGTAGTTGATTTAAATACTCCGATGACCATGCCTGCCAAAAGTCATGCTTGATTTTTTGGACTAATTTCCATCTGGAACTTAAATTTGTTGTCATCATGATGTTTGCTGGATGCGTGGGTGATATTATTTCTCTTCCTATCAAAAAATGTCCTGGTGTGAGTACGGCTAAATCTTCTGCGCAGTCATTTAGTGGACAAAGGGGTCTTGATTTTAGGCATGCTTCTATTTGACATAATAGCGTACTTATTTCTTCGTAAGTAAGTTTGTTTTCTCCTATGATTCTTTTTAAATGGTGTTTTGTTGATTTCACTGCTGCTTCCCACAGTCCTCCGAAATGAGGTGTAGCCGGTGGAATAAAGTGCCATTGAGTTCCTCTTGAAGTTAGTTTGTCTTGAAGCTCATCGTTGTTTAAAATGATTTTCATTTGTTTGTTTATTATATTACTGGCTCCAACGAAGTTGGTTCCGTTATCACTATACATATTACTATGTGTCGCTTCTCTAATGTACGGGACACATGTAAATTTAAATGAATGTTGAATACAAAAATTCTTTATATTTTTGAATTATTTCGGCTAGCTCAATTTTAAATGGTTTTACTTTTATTTAGCATGAAATCTCTCAGTCACAGTAGCAGATTCCTCGAGGGTTGATTCTTTGCTTATACTGAAAAATAAATCTAGTGTAGGAAAACTCATTCCTCAATGATACGCCAAAGTATGTGAAAATATAAGTGATTTATTTTATTAAACATGAACACAAATATTTAAATGAATCCCAAACTTATACTAACATTATTGTATTTAAACATCTAACAAATAATTCTCCTAAAAATTTATGAAAAATAAATAAAGTTTTATCGCCGCGTTTCAATTTCGAACCGTTCACTGGTACCGCGTAAATGTTAAATAAAGTTTAATCTCGCTTACCGAACACAGATGGCCGTATCACTTCTTTCAAAAACTCCTTCGCACATCAAGACTGCAGCGACTGCATTTATCTTGAAATTTCTTGTGATCACCACGTGTAAATTTCCATTTAGTGCTTCGATTTTTATCGATTGAAATCTTTCTTCCAATAATTTCCATTCACTTGAACACTTTATTGTAAGGTAAGTACCTGATTTTTGTTTATTGATCAATTTTATTCTCGCATAATTTTACATCAATTAATATGATCTCTTTCTTTCAGATCGCCACACTTTGAGTTGGATTAATCAAAAAAAATATCACTTGATAACAAGAGCACACAAAACCTCCGTTATTTTAACGCACTTGCCTTTCAACTCCGTTTTTATTAATCAATCTTATTTATTTTTCTCTCCCGTTTCCAAGGTTTTGTTACGATTTTCAAATTTCGTCACTCTTTGATAAATCCTTTTTAATGTGAGTATCCCGCATCTTTGATAGTTTTATCATTTTATAAATGTCATTTAATTATTTTATTTTTGATTTTTAGCGTTTCCATCTCAACACATCTTCTGGTACAGTTACACGTAACCGTCTGTCTCGGATGACGAATCGCTGCATCTGTTTTTATCGTTCATCACTAATTACGTAAACTCATTGTTTATTACCTCACTTACTTAAAATTAACCTATTATTTATAATTCTAAAACTATTCTACATTAAACAAATTTTTCTTTGAATATTAAAAACATCATTTGTAGTTAATAATTTTTGTTCATATCATTGTTGAACGAGTTTTCCCTCTCACTTATTTTGCGAATAAACTGACTTTATCAGAGCTTTCAACTTGTCTGTTGGAATCTTTGTTTGTTATTGAAAAACCTCATGCAATTTGTAATCTTTGAGAGTGCTTATTTAATTCAAAATTATTGGTATTTTGAATCACAACAATATGTTCACAATTTCCTCGGCGTGAAGTGAACCGTCGAAATGCGGCTAAAAATGCATCTGTTGTCATATCTGTTACTGCTTCCAGATGAATTTCCTTTGTTGCGAAGCAGACGAAGATTGCTATATATCCCTTTTGTGATTTATATCCTCTTCCTCTTGACATTCTTATCATTATTGGTCCGGCATAATCTACTCCAGTGTGAAGAAAGGGTGGTGCTGGCGTTACTCGTGCAGCTGGTAAGTCTCCCATCAATTGATTTCCTGTATCTGCTTTGTACCGGATGCATATTACACATTTCTTTATTTCTGCTCTTACTGCTTTCCGCCCATTTATTATCCAATATTTTCGTCGTGTGTAAGCCAATGTTTGTGTTATTCCTCCATGTAACGTTTGATGATGCGCATCTCTGATTATCAATGTTGTCAAGTGATTTTTATACGGTAATATTATTGGGTGTTTTTGTTCAAATGGTATATTTGAATTTTTTAATCTTCCTCCTACTCGAAGTATGTTGTTTTCTAGATGTGGATTTAAGTTGATTATTTTACTCTTCTTACTTATTCCATTGTTATTCACTAATGCTTTAATTTCTTCGCTGAATCCTCCCTGTTGAATGGTTTTTATTATCTGATATAATGTATTTTGAATTTCTGCTATGCTCAATCTTCCAATTGGTTTTTCTGATGCCTTCTTCCACCATCTGTTACAGTATGATAATACTCGTAGCATTCTTGTTAATGTTGAAAATCTTTCTATTATTGTATTGGTCGCGTTGTTTATGGTGATGATGTGAACATGTCTTTTTTGCTCAAGATTTGTATCTGGCAATGTCTCCATTCTTTCGGTTTTTGTTTGTTCTTGTAACCATTGTGGACCATTCCACCAGAATTTATTTTCATGTAATTTTGATGGCTGCGTGCCTCTTGATATGATATCTGCGGGATTGTCTCCGGTTTTTACGTATCTCCAATGTTCTGCTGGCAACCTATTGTTGATGTCACTGACTCTATTTGCGACAAACTTGGTCCATCTTTCTGGGTTCCCTTTTATCCATGCCAATGTGATCGTTGAGTCTGTCCATGCGAATTGTTTGACTTCAATTTCCAATACTTGTTGTGCGTACTCCATTAATTTTGCTAGAAGTACCGCTGCGCATAATTCTAATCGTGGTATTGTTGCCTTTGTTTTAATTGGTGCTACTTTTGATTTGGCGATTAGTAGTGTTGTATTTATCATCCCATTGTTGTTTGTTTTTACGTAAACTACTGCCCCGAATGCTTTTTCCGATGCGTCGCAGAATCCGTGTAATTCGACCTTATTTTCAATATTTTTTGAAACGTTTATCCACCTTGGAATTCTTATTTTTTCTACATCTTTTAATGCGGTGTAATACGTTGTCCATTTGTCTTTTATGTTTTCTGGAACTGCCTTATCCCAATCTATGTCTCGCGCCCATAATTCTTGCATGAGTAATTTTGCTGTTATGATTACTGGCGATAACCATCCTAATGGATCGAATAATTTAGCGATTTCCGATAGGATTTTTCTTTTTGTAATTTTTCCATCTGCCATTATTTTTGTTTTAAATTGAAATGTGTCCTTGTGTGGCGACCAATATACCCCTAACGTTTTTTGGGCCTCTTGTTCTGATATTTCTGTCATTTTCTGGCTTCGTTGATGTTCAGGTACGTGATCCAAAATTTTTTGTTTATTGCTTGCCCATTTGCGTAGATTGAATCCTCCTGATTGTAACACGGTTATTATTTTTGATTGTATTTGTGTCGCTTCTTCTTCTGTTTCTGCCCCGGACATCAAATCATCTACGTAAAAATCTTTTAATATTATGTTTGCTGTTTGGATATCTTCTTTCATTTCATCTTGAGCTAATTTCTGAAGCGTTTTGATGGCCAAATATGGTGCACATGCTGTTCCATATGTTACTGTTGTCAAGCAATATTCTTTTACTGGTTGATTGTTATTAAATCTCCATAATATGTACTGAAATGCTTGATCTTCCTGTGAAATTTTAATCTGCCGATACATTTTTTCTATGTCTGCACTGAACACTATTGGGTATTTTCTCCATCTTAATAATATGTCTCGTAATTCTTGCTGAAGCCTTGGTCCTGTGTACATTGTATCGTTCAAACTTTTGCCGTTCGACGTTTTGGATGAAGCGTCAAATACTACCCTCAGTTTTGTAGTTGTACTTTCTTCCTTAATGACTGGTTGATGTGGTATGTAGTATTTTCCTGATTGCGGAGCAATTTTCATGTGACCCAGCTTTAAATATTCTTCCATGAATGTGTTGTATTGATTTCTAAGTTCTTTGTTCTTTGGTTGATCGAGTTTTCTTTCCAGTTGATGAAATCTTGCATACGCTGTTTGTTTTGATTCTCCTAACTTTGGTTGATCTTCTTTAAATGGTATTTTTACAATGTATTGTCCGGCTCTATCTCTTTTCGTGCTTTCCTCATAGTGTGCTTCGCATTTTTCGTTTTCTACTGACATGGGCTTCTTATTTTCGACTTCTTCTAGTTCCCAAAATTGCTGTAATTTTTTGTCTTCTTCATAACGGCTGATCATACTGATTATTTTGATAGGTTGTTGATTCTGGTGTGACACGTTGCCCGACAGGATCCATCCTAGTTGTGTGTTTTGGCAGACTATTCCATTCTCCATTCTTCGTAATCCTTGTTGAATGATGCGGCTTAATTCGTCAGCCCCTAATATTGCGTCTATTGGGCCTCTTTGATGGAATGTTGGATCAGATAGAAATTCGCTGTCCCAAGTTAAATCGATATCCAATTTATTGTCGGGATGATTTTTTGTTAATTTTGGCAATATTATGAAATTGGTACTTAGCGAAAACTTGCTTGGAAATCTTGGTCTAATTGTTACTTGCATTTGGTATTTGGATACTTTTGGATTTGCATCGCTTATCCCTGATATTTCTGCTACAATTTTTTGCTTGGGATATCCTAATCGTTGTGCGGCTTCTTCAGTTATCAGTGCTGCTTGGCTCCCTGAGTCGATAAGTACTCTCAAATATTCCATATTGCCCATGTGAGATGTGGTGCATACTAACGCTGTTGCCAATAACACTGTACTTTGGTTTTGGTTAGTCGTATAAGAACCTGTTGGAATATTTCTCTCTTCTGTGTTATGCTTTTGGTTTTGTTTTGTATTTGTGTGGTTTGATCTGACTTGATTCTGCCCTTGATAAGAATTATACTGTCTTGTGGATGATTGTTGTGGTTTCCAATTTCCAAATCTTGAATTCGTTGGTTTCCAATCATCATGTAATAAAGTATGATGTTTTCTGAAGCAAATTTGACAGCTGCTCTTGCTGAAACATGGTGCTGTATTGTCATGGTTTTTTAAACAATTGAAACACCCTTTGTTTTCTATCACTCTTCTTCTTCTTTCAGCTGGATTCATATTTCTGAATTCGCTGCAATCGAAAATGATATGTTGTTGACCGCAACAGATACATCTTGAAAAAACATTTTTTGGTGCATAGGTGTTGGTTGACCCATATATCTTTTTTATTTGATGATACTCGTTATTCCTTGGACTAGATGCTTCTAGAGATTGACATCTTTTTTCTAAAAATTCTAATAATGATGTTAACGACTGAACTTCATGATTATCCAGAATTGTTTGTTCGTACCACTTATTTGTTTCTGTATCCCATTTTTGACTGACCCATCTCTCTAAAATCGGTCCCCAATTTTCAACTTCAATTCCTAGATTTTCGAGTGCTTTTACACATTCTTGAATAGTATCATGCATTTGACGTAGTTGTTTTATATTTTCGTGATTTATCTTTGGTAGATTACAAATCTTGTCTATTAAAGTGTTCGTTATTAACCGTTTATTTTGATACCGTTTTATTAATAATTCCCATGCTGATTCGTAATTTTCTCCTGAGATCATTAAGTGTTGTATTACTTTACTTGCTTCTCCTTTTACATGCGTTTTTAGGTATTGCATTTTTTCAGTTTTAGTAATCACTGTATTTGCATGTATTACTTTTTGAAAAATATCAAAAAATGTATACCATCCCTCATATCCTCCGTAGAAACACGGTAATTCTATTGTTGGTAATTTAATATTCGGTTTGTTGGTTGCATCTTGTTGTAATTTCGAAATTATTTCGTAATATTTTTTCTCGATTTTCTCATATAGTGTATTGATAAAATAGTCATCCGTATGTTCTTCTTCGTATGCCATTATTTCTGTATGAAGCTCTTCTATATTTTTCCATTTATTTTTTATTCCGGTTCTTAATATTTCATGTAGTTGTGTTTCTGATGATGTGTTTGTTGCCATCTCAAATGATTTTGTCAGCAGATTCATGTTTATTTTTTGTTTCTTGATGCGGATCGCTTGTTCTGATACTTCCATTTTTATTTTTTCTTGTGGTATTGGTGATTTGGATTGCACTGGTTCTTCGGGTTTTACACTTGATTCCTCTTGATTGTTCTTCTTGCAGGTTTGTAAATATTGTATTGCTTCTTGGTATTTTGCTTCGATTTGTTCAATGTAACGAGATGAAATATATACGTTTTCTGGTGCGTTTAATTGTAAGAATATTTGGTGGTTGCTTCTTGCTTCTAAAATTAATCTTAATAATTCTTCGTTCTTCCTTTGGATGTATTCTTCTGTTTTTCGACTGGGAGAGTCCTTTTTACTGTTTGCTAGTAATGTTTTGATTTTGATTCCAATGTCTTCTTGTACCTTTGCTAATTCGCTTGCGGTGACCATTTTTCCATTTTTCAATTATTATCTTCTTATTTTTGATTAATTTGTTACTTGATGATGTACTTTGTTTTCGTAGTAGTTTCTGCTTTTCCTTTTTACCACGTGCTTCAGACTCAAAGACGTGCGATGGGGTATTTTAGTCTTCTCCCGTAAAAAAGAATTGCAGTTTTTCATACAACAATTTTATGATACTGCCCGAATTTCGGCTTTTTCAGTATCACAAAATATACTGTACTCTTAACAACTTATTGGATGATTCTTCCTCCTTTTTGATTTCTTGGAATTGCTGTGGACCTTTTGTATTTTGATTGTTTGATCTCTTGTTTGGACCGTTGTATTTGTTTTGTTGACTTTGCTTTGTCTTCGCTGTGGACCCTTGTATTTTGATTGTTGTATTTGATTTTGGCGTCGCTGTGGACCCTTGTATTTTGATTATTCTTTTTGCTTTGGCGTCGCTGTGTGGACCCTTGTATTTGATTCTTCTTGCTTTGTCGTCGCTGTGTGGACCCTTGTATTTTATTCTTCTTGTTGCTTGGCGTCGCTGTGTGGACCCTTGTATTTTTATTGCTTTGGCGTCGCTGTGGACCCTTGTATTTTTGATTGTTGTATTTGATTTTGGCGTCGCTGTGTGGACCCTTGTATTTTATTCTTCTTGTTGCTTTGGCGTCGCTGTGTGGACCCTTGTATTTTATTCTTCTTGTTGCTTTGGCGTCGCTGTGTGGACCCTTGTATTTTATTCTTCTTGTTGCTTTGGCGTCGCTGTGTGGACCCTTGTATTTTATTTGATGCTGCTTCGTTCTCTTGTTTGGACCGTTGTATGTTGTGTTGCTGTGCGATCTCTTGTTTGGACCGTTGTATGATTTGATGCTGCTTCGATCTCTTGTTTGGACCGTTGTTGATGATGCTGATGGTTTATCTTCTTAGGTTCGAAGGACCATGTCTAAATTAAGATTAGGGTTGCAAGAAGTACCCGTCTTAATTTAGGTGAATTGAGGACCACTAGAGTTGTAAGTTCTAGTGATTACTCTAAATTAGGAGAAGGATGGCTAGAAGTATCCCTTCCTAACTTATTGGTTTGAATAACATTTAAGTCGTAAATTCAAATGCTACTGATTTATTAAGTTTTACATACAGGTATTTATATAAAAACTTAATAGCTAGGTTATCACATTCCAATTAAATTAAAGGTATTAATCTGATGACTTATGATATAAAATTTTCCATTAATAATTTTAAATGCAGTACTTGCTGATTATAATTGTTTTAAATGTTGATAATGCGGAAATGAATTATATTTGTAATTGACCTACTGGAAAGTGTTATTGTGCATATTAGCTTTATTTACACTTTTCTACTAATTTGTACAATTTTGCATATTTACTTAAATTATTAATATACAGGATGGTTCTAAACTAGAACTCACCCAACCAACAAAAACCTGTTTAATTTCTAAATTAAACAAGGGTAGTGTCGCTGTTTTATAGGGGGTGCATCGCCGGTATCGATAACATGTTCGACCAGAGTTGTTCGTCCTAACTTGCTAGGTGCGAGCTTTTTGAACAACGCAATGATTTGATCTAATTTATGAATTTGGTCTAAGCTCAAGTCTAGTCTTGAGTGAATGATTTTTTCAGTAGAAAGTGCGCTTAGCGCAGACGGGATAGTGTACGAATCTGTACCAAAATCGGTCTTTATTTTAAAAATTTTACAAAATTCGTACCCCAAGATGAGTGGATACTCCACTGTATTCGAAATAATTACAGTTAAATGTTAGGTTACGCCGTCTAATGTTATCGGTAAAATGCTGGTACCTAAAACATTTTGCAGAATACCATCAGCGGATTTTAGAGCTATGTTACTACTATTTACAGATAAGTTTAAATTTTTTAATATATACAGTCCGTCACGGCCTAAAACGGATTGATTTGCGCCAGGGTCTAGAAAACCGAGAACTTCCACTCCCAAAATGCTGATTTTTTAAATATGCCCTGTTGTCAAATGGACGTTTGCCAACCAGTATTGCCACTCAGGAAAGTTAGCCTTCATGATAAAAGGGCTGGGAGTGAGAGGGCTACTCTTCATTCCCGCCTTTCTGCGTTTTTTGAACACTTTGCGCAGTTGGGATAAGTAACGTCTGGAGTTCCGCAAATATAACAAAAAATTCGCCTTTCGGCTGGACAAGTGTGGTAGTAGTGTCCTTTTTTTTGTGTGCGTTGGAGGAGGGGAAAATACTTTATGTACTAACCCCAGGCTTTCCTAAGACCGGGAGTGTGGGACTCAGCTCAGGATGGTACGAGATGTTACCCACTAAAAACCCCTCCTCTGGCGGCAGCTGGAACGCAGTGCATAACTTCAGACTGCCGCAAGGTGGTAGTAGTGTCCTGTCTGTCTAGAATTGCAGCATTTTGCGTTAGCAGGTGGCGCTCGTTTTCCAAACGTCCGGGAGCTATAACTCCTGACGTTGTACTGCATGGTATTGGACTGCATGGCATGCACTTCACGCTTATTCATACGCGGACAAAGATCTGGGTTACGCTCTCTAGGCATTGCTAATTCGGGCTCTAGAGGATTAACGGTCGGAACATGAAATTTGCGAGTCTTTTCGTTTTCGAAAACCTCTGTTATCTGCTTGCAAGCTTTCACCAAATCTAACACAGAATTAATTTTCATAAATAGTAGCTGTTTTTGATATACTGGCAATAAATTGTTTTTGGTATAATACAGTTCTCTCTCGGGATTCATGGGACATGATAATCTCGAGACGAGGTTACTCATCGCGGCTATATAGTCGCGCACGGGTTTAAATTCACCTTGTTTACGATTAATTATTTCCTGCCATAGAGACTCGTCATAAATGGAGGGTAAATACGTCTCTCTCAGCAATTGCTCAAGTTCTCTCCAAGAGCGGACATATTTCCTTGCCGAACGAAACCAAGTTAAAGCCGTACCTTCGAAAAGGTCGAACGCACTATCGAATAAGACTTGTTCTGAGACATGTCTGGAGATGCGCAATTCATTGATGCGTTCAAGAAATGCGTTAATACATAGTAACCTAGCGTCACCGGAAAATTTTAGGTTCCACCTACTGACTGTGTCTGGTGTGGCATTAAAAATGGGCGTTTGTGACTGGTGGTCTAAATTTCTATGAGAGATATTAAAAGTTTGTGGTGATTGAATGTGAGAAGATGGCGAATGAGGTAAAAAATGTTCAGCTTCCGATAATGGAAGAGGATTTGGAGGTATTAAATTTTGATTCTGTTCTGGCCACGGCTCCCTGTGATTCAGAAAGTCGCATGGTTACGATGGCTCGTAGTTGTTCTTGCCCAAGTACATCCGCTAATTCGTCTACTGACAAATTGCATAGTGGTTGACTAACAAATAAATAATAATATGATTTTATTAATTTTAAATCTTTAAAGAACGCAGCCTTGTAAAATAAAAAAAATAACGCTTAATAAAAAATAATAGTACAAACATAATAGAACTCACCTTTGTAAAATAAAAAGTAACTCTTAACTAAATAAACTCAATAGAACACAGCTTTGTAAAATGAAAAATAACGTCTTAACTAAATAAACATAACAACTCTTAATAAATAATACAAACAAATTAATCTCAATAACTAAAAATCACAGTCGTCTACATAGCTTTCTGCCAAAGCGTCTGGAACATTTTTTCCGGAAGAAAGCGCAAAATATTCTCCATGATATTCCCTTTTTATTGACAAATTTCTACATAAATCTAATAAATCTTTTAATTTTTTTTTATTAATGGGCAATTCTGAAGTATACAATTGAGGTACTTGAACGATTTTTCTCATAGGCCATTCAATGTCATGAAAAACACCATCTGGATCATAACTAGTAGAAATCCATATTTTATTTGAATCAGTTTTTGAAAACTTGACTATTTTTATATCATATATTTTAATTTCTACACCTTCACCACTTTTAAGTTTTTTGGGCACTGCAAGTACTTTCCAGTCTAAAAAGTCTTTAAAATGTACTTTGATTACTTCATACGGCTTGGGACGTCTTCTTGCATTTCTTAATATTGTAGGCCATTCTGAAGGAGCTTGAATGTTTATCTTCGCTGTGTATTTTTCAATTACAGCGTGCACACTATCGACAGGCATGTATGTATGCCCTGCGACCAAATATGTTAACGATATATCAGTAATAGTTCCTGAATTTTTAATAAAGAAAGAAAGCATAGATAAAACAAACCTATTTTTGTTTTGTCCAGGACAATTATCACAAAAAAGTGACACAGACTGATAGTTTCCCAATTGATCCAAATCATGAAGATAGGAGTACAAATTGGTACAAATTTCGTTCACTCCTCTTTTGCCATCTTTTTCTACCCATAAATAACAATAACTGTTTTGCGACTTACTTTCATATACAGTAAAATTGTAAACAGCGTATTTTCTTGAAAATCCAAACATCATACTAGGTCCGTGCGGAGTAGCTAATACTTTTTGCAAATCAAAAGACGTTACTAGAAATCCATCTGTTGTTGATTTATTTTGTTCTTACAAGAAAAGCAACTTCGCAGCATCTTTGTCAATTTGATGGTTTATGTAGTCCTCTTTATCTTGGTCTGTTTTTTCAGAATCTGGTATGTTTTTATATCTTTCGCATTTTATGCATTTGTCTTTTTTAGGAACGTGTATACCTATATTGTAATCTCTCTTAAGGAACTTTTTAAAGCAACTCATACCGATGGGATCACTATTTTGGTTTTCCATAGTCGATTTGTATATTCTATAGAGATTAGAAATACTTTTGACTTCCGCTGGAAGGTATAATTTGGAAGTAGAACTTCGGCAGTAGTGCGAAGGAACTGCCGGCAAACTTTTAATAAAGCTTTCAAATTCGTTCATTTGATTGGGTGCAATCTTGTGCTTTGGCTCATGTTGCCCTCTTTTATCTTTGTTTTCATCTATCTTTCCTTGTATGGAATTTCTGAGAACCTTTTCCCTTATATTAAGAGTTTTTAAAAAAAATTGTAGGCACACTTTTACTTGAATATTACTTTTCATGAAAAAGTACTGATAGGTCAAACCTCTTCTTGAATTTTCAGCCAGCATTCTTTTTCGTTTAACAGAACTAATATTTACACAGCCATTTATAAAAGATCTTTTATCAGTGTTAGATTGTAATTTCCAAAAATTTTCAAAGAGGTTTTTCCTTTCCTCTTCGGTGAAGTTATTGCACTCATTAAAACATCTTTTTCCATAGCATGGATTCGGTAAAAGTGTTTTCGTTTCTTGAATTTGGCCTTTGTAGTTAACATAAGATTTTCCTGTTAGCCGCAGTATTTTATTCTTTTTTAATTGACTTTGGGCTTTTTTAATTATTTTTCCCTTAAAGTTATCACAGTCGCTTGAGGAATCAAATTCATCACTATTATTTAAAAATTTGGCACTAGATGTACCATTTGAAGTACTCATACATTGATTACTTTTTCTCGTTACCCCGAAAACTTCTGAGTCATCGCTATCTGAATAGTCTACGATATTGCGTTTATGTTTATTAGTTATCTCAACTGTATTTTTTGTATCTTTTGAAGTATTATTGGTCTTAATCTCTTCAGTATTATTTTTTAAACATTGCAAGTCATTCAAGTCTAAGTACGAGTGCTCTTTAGTACTCTTTTTACTAACGTCAGTTTCAAATTCGTCATCACAGTTTTCTAAATAATGTTCATCTAAATTATAATCAGGTCCTAAGTCAAAATAGTTGACATTCTTAAAAATACTAGTATTTGTTTCAGTCTCAAATTCAGAATCACAGCGTTCTAAATCACAAATTTTCGAATTCGGAAAACATAAATCAACCTCAGGTTCTGAGTTGCAGTTTTCTATTATAACGTCGTGCAACAAAGCTTCATTTAACGCGTTTTCTTGATTATTAATATTAATATTGTTTTCTTTATTTTCATTATTGAGTAGATTCATAATTTTTCGGCTACGCGACAGCATCCTATAAAATTAAATAAAAGGCGTAAGTAACATTTCTATCTCAGATTTTAAACACTGTTTGTGAGAAATCTGTTTACTTCAGTTCAAATATAAGAATATTTCTTATTAATAATGTTTTGTACACTGTTTGTGATTCTTAAAACATTACAGGACTATGTACAAATAATAAGAAAAATTCATTTAAAATATGGTATGAATTAACATGGATACACTCCACTTATGCCTCCTAAAATTTTTAATAACAAAAAGGCGTAAGCGACAAGACAAACTTTTAACGATTTCTTATAAACAAAGGTTGATTTAATCTTACTAACAGTTGAAAACACAATGATTTACTAAATAACATAACAAAAATAATAAATTACGCACCTAAAATGATACAGTTTCTGGTAATAGCAACGGGGCGTAACGCATGTACTCACTTACGACACTCGGTGCTTACTAGCGTTAGGTTTTATTTTGTTCGGTTCCATAATGTCGCTTACACTACTTTAAACTGAAATAATTCATTCTACGATTTTTTGGCGAATACACCAAAAACATAAGTAGTGTAATTGAAATAGTACTTTATTTTAACATCGAAAACGATTTTTTGAAATTTTGGCGCTTACGCCTTTTTGTCGCGACAACGTCGATATAATAATGATATAAAATAAAACTGATGAATCTTATTAATTACATCGGCCTAGACCAATGGTTCCCAAACTTTTTTTTCTCGTGGACCACTTTCCAAGTTTTACTATTTTCGGTACCCCCTGCTGCTACATTTCTACTGTATTCCCAAAACTCCTAAAAAATATCACCCTAAATTGGGGGTGTTAAGAAGAAAAAAAAAGTAGCACATTTTATTGTGTCCTATTTATTAAAATAATACTTGTGGTTATACAAAATTATAAACATTTATTATTACAAACAACAATTTGATGTTGATTATAACAATCAACAATTGACAAAAAATCAACAATGAACTCTGAAATGTAAATCAACAATAAAAAATAGTCATACTTTTAATGAGACGGATGTACTTGATGAATTGACAGCAAATTATCAATATTTGGCTTCAGTTTTGTAAGAAGTAATCTCAAATCTCCCCGTTCTGTGATGTTCAATCTGCTCCTTTTAGGCTTCTATACAAAGTATAACAAGAAGCCTTATGATCTAGCTCCATGTCTGTCTGTCCGTCCGTCCGTCCGTCTGTCTGTCTGTCCGCATAATTCAAAATCATACAGAGCGTTTCAAATCGTGTTGGAAATACTCTGTGTGTATAGAGGTCTAAGAACTGGGTAGCCAGTGCGCTACTTTTAGGCTTCTATACAAGGTATATTTATGATTAGGGCCAATTTATTTGTCAAATCGTCTTGACGTTTCTTCGGCGAATCGCCCATGAAAGCTGCGGGTCTCGCGGAAGGAGGAACAACCGGTAAAACCGTCACGATCATCCACTCGGGTCGTGAGTATTTCGGATCCATTCCCAGGGCGCTGCAATCTGCGTCGCTAATTTGTCTAAAGATATGCAGCACTTCTTCCGCCAACAAATACTTTTTTTCTTGTGGAACTTTTCCGTCGGATTCCTTCCATTCGGCCGTCAAATCGAGACCCGATTTTCCAATTACAGGTTGATGATTTCCACATCCACCATCCGCGTGACATATTGTTTGTTCTTTGCACGAACCGTACACTAGTTCTAAGCGTTTCTTGGAATCGTCTGCAGTTATCTTCTGAGCGTGTTCGAAGTGGTTTTGTTTTTTTGGGTTCACCAACAATTTACTGCAATTAAAGCAGACGCAGCGTAAAACTTTCATGACATCTTTAATCATGCCAACGTGAAAGATCGGTTTGGCCAATTCGATGTGACCAAAGTGACCGGGGCAAGTGTCCCGGTCGCCTTCGCATGTTTGACTTGGTAAAGTGCTGTCAAACGCTCCCATCCTCGGATCCATCAGGCCGCCCACTTTTGGAAGACTTCCTTCCATAATTTCTACATGATTTATACCTTCTGGGATGACAGACATGCTACGAATATCTTCCAGACTAAAAATGCCAAATTGCACATTCTTTACAGTTTTGAAAGCAGATTTGTTTTCGATTAATGCCATTGTTAATAATTTACTTTTACTTAACGCGCGAAAAATTAGCCAAACTGTTACATCTACTATACTCATAGGGCGATGTCCTATATAAGCAAATTGATCTGATGATACGTTGATCCGTTGATACGATGATCCGTTGATACGATGATCCGTTGATACGATGATCCGTTGATACGATTATACCATGATACGATTGTCCGTTGATCCAATTATTCTCTGATACGTGGCTTAGGTACTGGTCTAACTGCCGCAGGGATTAACGGCCAGAATAAAGTGAAGATAAGCTATTGTTCCAAGGATATGATTTACTAGGATATTGGATATCAGGGGACGTGTTAAAGAAAGACTACGTTTTGAATCGACTAGTTGCGACCCTCTATCGGGGTCATTTTCAAGACTGTAATAAAAAAAAATGTACATAAAGAAGCGAAAAAATACAAATCGAATGTAAAATATGTCACCTCTCAAAACAGATGTAAAATGTTTTCTTGTGTAACACATTGTAGTAAACATGCAATGAATATGGTCAGAATAAAGTTATAAAGTAATAAACATGGCCAGAATAAAGTTTTACTGAGCCCGGAGTGTAACCAGGCATTCAGCATTAGCAGGAACGCACTTAACCGCTATAGCTGACGATCGATATGAAAAATCTAAGCCCTCGTGAATAACTTGATCCAGTACGCCCCTGACTTATTGTATGACAGCTGTTTTCAGATAACAAAAATTAAACAAGGTGGAACTCGCTTTAGCGGCAGTTCTTAGGCTTCTATTCGCAATTTACATTAAGCAAACGCCACCATGCGGGAGAATTTTAGATCAGATTATTGCATATTAAAGGAGATTATCCTTATTAAAGGTGTACCAACTAAAACTAAAAACACTATATAAGAAAACTACATTATTGAACTAAAAAAACAATCTAATAGAAACCAAACCACCACGCAGGGCTGGACATTTTGTATTTCAAATGTATTTGAAATACAAAATACATTTGCAATTTGTATTTGAAATACAAAATACAAAGTACATTTATGAGATGTATTTGAAATACAAAATACAGTATTTCAAATACAAGATACAGTATTTGAAATACAAAATACATTTATTCATGCCCTGTATTCATGTTATATTGTTTATATACAGTAGTGTAAAAAAATTGGTAACATTGTGTATTTTGTATTTTAAATTTTAAAAGAAACCCTGTATTTTGTATTTTAAAAATGTATTTTGTATTTTAAATTTTAAAAGAAACCCTGTATTTTGTATTTTAAAAATGTATTTTGTATTTTAAAAATGTATTTTGTATTTTAAAAATGTATTTTGTATTTGAAATACATTATCAAAATACAAAATACAAATAAAAAATGTATTTGAAATACAAAATACATTTGCAATTTGTATTTGAAATACAAAATACAAAATGTATTTCAAATACATATTTCAAATACATGTATTTCAAATACTGCCCAACCCTGCCACCACGACCACTCGAATTAAACCTGACATAAAGAATTAAATCGACGTTACGTTACTTTTAGTAACATTTGCCGAATTAACTTGCGATCATATTTCATCGAAAGTGCGATTATTACCGATTTTCTTACATATCTACTCTATCTACTCTATATCTACTCTATATATATAAAAAGATAAGGGTTTTTATGCAACGTTTTTATGCAACGTTTTATGCAACGATTTTATGCAACGTTTTCGATAATGGGATAATCTGACAACCAACAAAAAAATCTATTATATAAGTCAACTGCAATATAAATTAAAAACCAAAATTGGAAAACATCGATTTATCAATTTAACAAGGTAGTTCTCCAAGATTTTCTTCGTTTTAAAATATAAGGTTGGGAATCCCTTATCCATAAAAAGTTTTGCAATATCATTGGCTATTGGTTAAAAAAAAGAACCAATCATTAATTTGATTTAAAATTGTTATTCAAAAACGTTCCATGAAAAGTTTGCACATAAAGTTTTATGTTTTACTTATATAGAGTAAAGAGTACGGATTATCTGACCCGTAATCAGATTATTGCTTTCATCGTATCATCGGATCATTGGATCATCGTATCATCGGATCATTGGATCGTCGTATCAAGAAGGAGAAAATTATTGACACTAATCCGCCCTGACCAAGGAGATTATCCTTATTAAAGGAGATTATCCTTATTAAAGGTGTACCAACTAAAACTAAAAACACTATATAAGAAAACTACATTATTGAACTAAAAAAACAACCTAATAGAAACCAAACCACCACGACCACTCGAATTAAACCTGACATAAAGAATTAAATCGACGTTACGTTACTTTTAGTAACATTTGCCGAATTAACTTGCGATCATATTTCATCGAAAGTGCGATTATTACCGATTTTCTTACATATATTCATATCTACTCTACATATATAAAAAGATAAGGGTTTTTATGCAACGCTTTTATGCAACGTTTTTATGCAACGATTTCATGCAACGATTTTATGCAACGTTTTCGATAATAGGATAATCTGACAACCAATAAAAAATTCTATTATATAAGTCAAAGGGAATGCAATATAAATTAAAAACCAAAATTGGTAAACATCGATTTATTAATTTAAAAAGGTAGTTCTCCAAGATTTTCTTCGTTTTAAAATATAAGGTTGGTAATCCCTTATCCATAAAACGTTTTGCAATTTCATTGGCTATTGGTTAAAAAAAAGAACCAATCATTAATTTGATTTAAAATTGTTATTCAAAAACGTTCCATAAAAAGTTTTATGTTTTACTTATATGGAGTAAAAGAGTACGGATTATCTGACCCGTAATCAGATAATCAGATTATTGCTTTCTTCGGATCACCGGATCATTGGATCACCGTATCATAGGATTATAGCCTATATATATATTTATAGGACGTTGATGTCTATATATTAAGTAAGTTAAAGAAGTTGTACTATCACGATCACAATTTGGAGAATTAAGTACTATAAAAGTAATTGAAGTAAAAAATAATTTAATACTATTGTCCAAAAATTACTACCATTCTACCTTTAAATTCAATAGCTGTTCGTGAGTTAACATCTAATCATTACCTTTCAACTTTGATCATATCACAAAATTTAATGAGATCCTGACGGTTAATACATAGTTTCGGCTAGAGATGAGGACTCATTTAAAAGTTATCTTTAACCAAAAAAGGATTTTACGTTTTCCGACTGTTATAATTAGCGGAGCTTCTTTAATTCTAAGAACAGATGGAATAAAAGCAAACAAAGGAGTGCGACCACAACGGGATACATCCTCAGATACTGAAAGTACACAGAAAGAAAAAAAAAGACGAAAAACATCTACTGAACGTTCGAGAAAACACAAAACTCGACAGCAACAACTACAAGAGAAATAAGAACCTTCAACAATCAAGACCACCAGCAACAACTTCAACTGAAAGAAGCACAAAAAGAAGAGCGCTACAGCGATCATCGACAGATGATCACTGTTTTGGAATCGTAACTCCTCATGATGCGGGTGAAATGACCGAGAAATGTTCAAATTGTGATGCTATTTTTTGGAAAAATGAATTTTGCAAGAAAAGTTTTTGTCATAATGGAAAAGTTAAACTGTCCAAATTATCGCCAGGATCCAAATTGGATACTGGCGATACATCTGCAAGCGGATTACCATTTGTACTACATAGACGACAATTTGACAAAGTTGGTATAAATATCGATAGGACTTTGTTTAGTCACGGACAGTTATATGTAGCATTATCAAGATGTCGAGCAAAGGATGGAATACAAATTCAAAGTACAAGCGATATAACAAAAAAAATGTCGTATGGAAAGAAGTTTTATAACTCGCAAGATTTCTCATTTATATGGAATTACGAGGTGGCGAAATGGGGGTGGCCAAGAAGGTCATTGGCCGTGTAGTTAGAGCAATCGACTACTGATGCTAAAGGCATTGGTTCGAGTCCAGTAGGAGTCAATTTTCTTTCGGACTTTCTTTCCTCCAATGAACCGTCTTCGTGCTTCGGAGGGCACGTTAAGCCGGCGGACCCCCTGATTTGAGCTGATCTAATATGTCAAACAGGGTAATAAAAAAAATCACCCCTACTCCCCATCGACTACGCAATCGCGGGACTTCTCAGAACTGGGGGAGTTTTAGTCGGTGGTGAGGGCGAGAGACCGCCTAACGGCTGCGGTAATACTTAGCAGTGTCGACATTGTGGGTCAGGCTGGGGGTTAGCAACAAAGTGGAAGCAGTACAATGGGCCCGGTAGAGTGGCCTAAGTGCGTGAAAGTTAATACTTTAGTAGTATAGCAAGAAGCCTTATGATCTGGCTCCATGTCCGTCCGTCCGCATAATTCAAACCCAATCAGAACCCTCGAAATTGTCATTATAAACACATCGTATGTATAATATAATTTAAATTTGTTTAAAATTTAAAATGAACTTTCTAGTTTTACTTTGATGCGAAAAAATATTTTTTTATTTATTTTAACCATAGCTTGATGTGGTTTGTGAACCACCTGTGGTCCACCTCAAAAAATGGACCGTACATTACAGAGAAGTAAAGTTTTGAATGGAATGGAAAAGTTTGATTGTTATTACTTATATAGTAAATCATAATTATACCAACCGCAAAAAATTTAATTGGTGCAGATTATCGGATTATCTGATATTACATTATAAATATTATGTCGACCAAAAATAACTAGCAACAACAACTTTTCACACCAGAAAAGTAGCTGTATAGAAGCCTAGGAACTGCCGCTAAAGCGAGTTCCACCTTGTTTTATTAGGCTTCTATACAAAGTATAGCAAGAAGCCTTATGATCTGGCTCCGTGTCCGTCTGTCTGTCCGCATAATTCAAAATCATACAGAGCGTTTCAAATCGTGTTGGTAATACTCTGTGTGTATAGAGGTCTATAAGAACTGATTTTTTATTTTACTTTGATATGAAAAAATAATTTTTTATTGATGTGGTTAGTGAAGTTAAGTTGTAAATAAAAGAGAAAGGAGAGGATTGGTCCACCTCAAAAAAAGGACCATTACAGAGAAGTAAAGTTTCGAATAGAATGGAAACGTTTGATTGTTATTACTTATATAGTAAATGATAAGTACCAACCGCAAAAAATTTAATTGGTGCAGATTATCTGATTATGTGATGGTACATTATATGGCGATCAAAAATAACCAGATAACAACAACTTTTTACACCAGAAAAGTAGTTGTATGTATAGAAGCCTAGGAACCGCTGCTGAAGCAAGTTCCAACTTGTTGTTTGTTAACAGGTTGGTAACGGCACTAAAACTTCTTTCGACAAGATATGACGAGGGAAACGCTATCAAAAATTTTCTCGCAATTTCCCACAGCCCAGGATATTTTTCGGGGATTTCTGCCTGCAGCCAAAATGTTTGATAGCCTTTTTTAAATATCACCTTCAGTTCCTCGTTGGTGCTGAGCTCAAGTAGCTCCTCTTGTAATACCACATTCGCCTCTTCCGTTTCATCAAATGGGGTTATGATCCATGGTGGTATTTCCATCGTCAGAATATCTTCAAATCTATTTTTGAAGTCATCATGCACGGTATTTAAATGTTGAGCGTATGTCTGAATATCCTCATCAAGACATTCTATCTGTGACAAGTGCGGAAACTGGGAGAATTCGCGCCGACTAATATTTTGCTTCATTAATTTCAATTTACCAAGAAAAGCCGAAATTACACTCTTTGTTTTTATTAAATTAAGGCTGTCCCTTGTAACTGCAAGTTAACGTCATTGAATTTTTTGAACAAATCTGTTAAGTACGCAATGTCCGCTTTATATTTGATCAGATTTTCTTTTAAATCTGGTGCTTTAGTTTCCAGAAACTCTATCACTGATTCGAAAAGTGAGTAAAATCTCGATAAGCATGCACCTTTCGACAACCAGCGTACTTCAGTATGTAAGAGCAGTCGTTGGAAATCTTCATCATTTTCATCGCACAATAGTGCAAATAAACGGGTATTCAAAGCATTGTTTCTTATTTTATTAACTGCGTTAATCACAAATTGAAGCGATTGGTGCAATCTATCACTCAAATTTTTCGCTACAAGGTGTTGTCGGTGGATGACACAGTGAATTGCAATTAGTTCTGGTATTATTCTTTTAAGATAGCTTATAAACCCACGATATCGCCCGAACATGGCAGGAGCTCCATCTGCTGCCACCGAAATAATGTTTGTAAATGGAATAGATTTTTCTGTAAAAAAATCACTCGGGACATTAAATATCGATTCGCCTTTAGTGTCCGACTTCAAAGTTTTTGCGAATAGCAGCTCTTCATGGATTTCTTCGTCCATAACAAATCGAACATATGCCAATAATAATGCTTCATTACCAGGCAAAGTAGACTCGTCCAATTGAATAGAAAAATGAGTGGTTTGCAGATAATTATACAAGAAGCTTTCTATATCAGAGCTCATTTAATCAATACGTCTTTGTACAGTGTTGTTACTTAAAGGAATTCTTTTGAGTACGTGAAATGGAGGTTTGTGCAGAACAGTTTTTAAAACCTCTTCAATAGCGGGTAAAATTAACTCTTCTCCGATGGTGTGCGGTTTTCCAGATTTCGCTATAAGCAACGAAATATTGAAAGATGCCCGCAAGCCATCATCGTTACTTTGAGACGTTGAAGCAAACATACTATTTACGGTAGGTCTCTTTTCATATTTTTCCTTCAATGTTTGAAGGTATTTCAGATCTTTACCTATTTTTTCAGGATGACACCTTCTTAGATGGTCTTCGAGCTTCGATGGTTTCATAGAGTCATTGCTCAGAACTTTGTTGCATAAAAGACACATAGGCAATTGTTTGTCTGCCGTTGATGGAAGAAAACCAAATTTCAAATAATCAATACTGTACTGTCGACATTTCTTCTTAGATTCAGCCATTTTCCGTATCAGTTGTGACCTTTTGAAGTTTCTTTATTATTATATAGTAAAATAAAAATACAAATCCGGCTAAATCCGCAAATTGGCGGATGATCCGTTGATCCTTAAAATTTTTGCAGGTGTTTCCACAGTTTTAGTATTTTCATACTTATGATTCATACATGTATCGATTCACTCACAGTCACACTTTTATGTTCAAAATCCCAGAAACAAATGAGTAACGTTTTGTTCTTGGCATTCGTATTTATACTAATGTAGATTGCAAGCACAGCGCAAGTCGCATTTCATCCCTTTGCAGGTCTAAACAAGCATCCCGGACGAGCGGACGCACGGGCGGCACTTTGCAAGTCTCGACATGTGGTGTACACTTGTACTATTATCTATTGTTCTATTCAATTCTGTGTTTGAACCGAGTCTCGAATATTTTTGAGTACCTACCTTGTAAAGAAGGAATATTATGCTCACTTATGATTTATTTTCAAAAATTTACTTTTCAAAAATCAAACAAAAAAAAAACAAAAAAAATATTGTTGGAGTACTGTTGGTTGCCTAAACAACCAACCAAATTTATTGTTAATTAAAGGAAACTGAATTAAAATTACAGTTTGCTAATTTTTATTAGGATACATTAAGGTAGATGACAATGGTGAAATAACCAATTCATTAAGTTTTTGTCATTACGGCAGGAAGCTTGTTGAAGTTTCAAGAAAGTTGTCTTTTGGACCACCAATCCCCGGTGTCTTGTTAGACCCCGGATCCGTCCGATGTCTTTCAGACCACCCGTCCGAGGTCTTTTAGACCAAACCTATCCGTCCGTTGTCGTTTAGACTACCGGCCCCCGACCGACCGTTATCCCGTATTCCGATCCGAGCTTTCCTTTAAATTGCTTACGATTCTAGGCGATTTTTCCAGTTACCAAACCTTCTTTTGGTTACGATTCTAACCGAAGGAAACTTTCCGATTATACCAGCGACAAGCTTACGGATCTAGGCTTCTAGCTGAAAGTATAATATAACCTATAATAAAACTACTTTCCGAGACTGCCCCTTACCTGTTCTCAAAAGATTCAATCTGCTCCCGTATTTGAAGCCAGCCACTGGCTTCCTCCGTTTCCGTTACCGTAATTGGATCTTCTAATCTAAAAAGTTCAGTAGTCACTTCAAGTAGTTTTATTTTTTTCTTCCGTTTGTTTTGAAAATTCAGTAACCTACCTTAAGTAATTGCTGAGTTAAGATTAACCGCCACCAGAAAAATTCAGTTTCATTTAAGCATAATAAAACCACTTAAAAATACAAACTCCGATAATTTTCAAACATAATTGTCAAAGGTTATGTTGGTTATGTTTTCTGTCTTATCCCAGTGCCGTGCGAAATAAATTTCATTATAAAGTATCTTATTCAATAAGATTTTGGAATTGTTTAAAGTTTGTTTCAATTCAATAAAATTAGTAATTTGCTTCCGTTTATTTTCAGTTCTCCATTTATTTTTATTAATTTGCTTCCGTCTTTTTGTTGTAAATAAATTATTAAATTTGTTTCCGTTTTCATTCATTGTAAATATATTGCTTCCATTTTTCTTTTTGTAAATATAGTTAATAAATTATTAAATTTAATATAAACATTTTTTTTTATTCTTTTATTTTAGTTTTAAAGTTTTTCCCTTCAAAAAACTTTTGGCGCCTGAGTGTTTTTTTTTTTTAAAAGTGTCAAAGAAATCGACAAGACGTCCTCAGCCCTGGCTACCCAAGGGGCAATTTGAACGAGGCCAAAATAGCGTTACATGCTATTTTTAGATGCATGTTACATGCAACATGCAACAAGTTACATGCTAGTGAATGATGCTACCTGCCTACGTTGATAGGTAAATCCAAGCCAAAATTTTTGTTCTTTATTATGAAAACCAGAAAATTTTTCGTGGACCCCCACTTACAACTTGTGAACCCCTGTTTTCTTTTCACGTCTACGTGGACCCCCGTGTGGTCTCCTATGGACCCCTGGGGGTCCACCTGGACCACTTTGGGAACCACTGGCGTAGAGGGTGTAAATAAAGAACAACACCCGCTCCACTATCATCTTCTGAGTCAAGTTCCTCTGATGACCTACTGTCCTCATCTTCGGATACGTCTTCTTCAGATGTGCAGGGCTTCGTATCGCTATTATCAGAATCAACCTGAAAGTAGAAACCCCGATAAAATTGTGCACTTGATTTAAAAACCATATTTAAATAACTTAGTTATTAAGTAATCGATGCTTACCAAATCTTCCTGTTGACCCTGATATTGCGGCACAGGTACGCCGTCAGGAAGTTCGTAAAATTTCTTTTTGTTAAATTAACAGGAATCTGAAATGAGTAAAGTTATTGAAAACACGCATAAAAATGATATAATGTCGCAATGGAAAACCCACCGCCCAACTGTCAACATTTATAGCGAACAATGCCTCTCTTTGACGCGACAACTGATACAATTAAAAAATAATTTAGGTAGTTTTAAGTTGCAAAAATTTCGAATGAGATCAAATTCCGACGTTATCACAAAAATTTAGAACAATATGAACACCGTTATTATAATTTAAAACATAATAAATGGAATCTTACCGAGTAAAACCAACTGAAGATTATGTACACCGATATTTTACTACGCCGGAGCCTATTTGTCACTTATTTCCAGTATGTGCGCAGGCGCATATAATTGGTCGCATTCTAGCAACTTAAGAAAAGAAGATACACTTTCCGTCTTTGATTAATGTAACAATTGTTGCCGCTATTTAATTTTTAAAGCCTGAAATTTATTTGAAGTGACCCCGGTTAAGGAGTCCGAATGTTAAGATTCCCTATAGGTCGATCGTTCGGCGAGTGACGATGAATAAATTGAAGTTTTTATAATTAATTTTCACGAATGTAATTAAAGTGACAATATATAGTGGTTCAAGACAAAATTTCCATTTTGTTGAGGGTTTTATCAACAAGAATATTGTTGATAAATAAATACGGAATACAATATTATCGAATGTTTAGAATTTGTCATGTACAACACTTTATGAAATATGATAATAAAGAAAGACTAATTCCATTGCTAATAGACATAAACTTCAATATTTTGACTATGTTGGGTCAAGCCGTTGTCTTTCCAGACTGCAATTTTTAGGTTGTTATTAGGCATTATTTATTTTGCCGATTATGAAGATTAAAAGGTTCAGCATTGTGCCCAAAGGGCCGAAACGTTGTGCTATGATTCAAAATGTTTAATAAAGGCTCCCGATACAAAAATGAATAACAAATTTATATAAAGCATAAAATTCTAAATCGGTAGACACTTAAAAAATTTTGCTCTACGAGAAAATTTTATTTTCTAAAATTTCAATTTCTCATCCAAATTTGAATCTCTCAGGATAAAATAAAGATGATAAATATTGCTAAGATTAAATAGATTGATGATTGTCACATCAAAAATAATGCAAAAGATTGAATTAGCTCAAAATTGATAGAAAAATCATTTTATATGTAAATCGTCATAACCTATAAAAATGTAACATCTTGTAAACTGAATTATTTGATAAATAACATGCTTTGTACAAAACTGTTCACACCAAAAATTATGTAATCATTTCATGTAATTGAAGTGAATGTTTTTAAAACGAAAATCGTTAAAGTTGTACATAAGGGTCAATTTTGTGTAAAATCCAAGAGTTCATACAAGTTGGTAGATATGAGTCAAAGAACCGTCCAAATCAAGGCATAAAAACAGAATATACCAGTAAAATAGCATGAAAGGCACATCAAGAGACATAGATTTCAATGTAGATCATGAATCTGAAACAAAAACGAATTATTGGAAAGGTCAGAAATCCAAAAGGATAAAATTTGACTTACTTTGAAGGAACAATGGTGCCAATTTCATTGATTTTAGATCGAACTTCAGTTGACCTCGGGCATTCCAACAAAGTGCACGCAATTTCAATGCGCTCCAGAAAATAATATTTACAAATCTTTGGAGGTTAACCAAATTTCAGTTGACTTTGTGAATTCAAATTGTGTAGACGTATCGAGATGTCCTCCACAAATCAATTGTTTACAAACAATTGAAGGTTAAGATTTTTCAGCTGGATTGGAACGGATTTATAAATAGATTCAAGGATGACAATGGCTGATCACAAGATGCTTCTACAAAATAACAATTCACGGATTTAATTCATCAACAATACTGGATCCAAAACAAATTGTCAAGGATATGTAACTTACCTTTTTTCTCCACTTTTAAACATCTACGATTTGGTAAATAACAACAACAAAAATAAAATTTAGAAAGCAAACACCAATGAAGCAACTTCCCGTAACGATAAACAGTCGGTGACTGGTATAATTAGATGCAAGGCCGATGACTCACCAACGTGATACCAACTAAAGCGATCCACACACAATATCCTTTTAAAAATTTAAAACTTCGATTTGCCAATGTGAAAAGGTACAGTGAAATTTATTATTTTGTTAATTTTATTATAAACTTTGCCTTCTGCGTATAAAATACAGGATTTGAGAAAAAGGACTTTTACGAAAGTGTATTTTCCAATACCCTAAGTGACAGGTTTTTCATTCAAACTTTATTATTTAATTTATTCAAGGTTAAGCTTTAAATAAGCACTAATATTATTTAAAAACATTCTAAACGCTAATGTACAGCGAAAGACTTGCTTTAGTTTATAACTAAAACAAGCACGTCAGGATAAAGTGAGGTAGCCACTTTGTTTTGAAAACAAATTTTTGCATTAACTGTTCTTATTTGAAAATTTAATTAATGGTAGATCTGCGATCTCCAGAAATTTGTGTAAACATTTATTTATGTAAATACAACCATCACATTTTGTTGAATATAAATCATTTCTTTGAAGCTATTGAAATCTTTATTTATTTTTCAATAAAAGGAAGCAATAAGTATCCCGAGAGAGCCAAATAACACCCTAAAAATCGCCTCTAATATTGAAAGTAACAAGGAACCCACCCTTGTGCGTGTCATCACCGGAGCTTAGTAAGAGAGGGCAATTGTGTTAAACTCCTTAGCTAAAAAAATTACAACGAACCATTTTTACCTGAGCATATTTTGGCTAGCAAACTTAAGGGCTGGCCCCAATTAAAATTTAGTTAAGGAGGACATAGCAGTTGGTTAATATTTAAAATATTAAAAGATCTATGACCATTTAAAAATATCTTATAATACTATTATTTAGTTTTAATTGAAATAATTATTTTAATTACATTTTTCGGTGCGGCTGGAGTACCAATCTAGGAATTTTTGCTTATGTCTGGCAGGGTTCTAGTCTCAAAATTTTCGTCTGGCAATTGCACATAATTTTTTTACTAATTTAAAAATTAGTAAAAAACTTTTCGTGCTATAACGTTAATGACCTGCATATTATGTATTGCAATGACTCAAAATATAAATAATTTTGAGAAAATAAATAAGCACTTTAAAAATCACAAATTGCATGAGGACTCTTAAAAACAAAGAAGAATTCCAACAGATAATTTTAAAAGCTCTAATAAAGTCAGTTATTAACAAAATAAGTGAGAGGAAAGATTCGTTCAGCAATAATATAAAAATTATGAACTACAGATAATAATTTTTATATTCATAAAAAATTTGTTCAATGTATAATTAAATTTTAGAATTGTAAAGGTAGGTTAATTTTTAAGAAGTGAGGTAAATACACAAGAGGTTTACGTAGTTTGGTGTGATTACGGTAACGACAAAATGCAACGATTCGTTCATCCGGGACTAACACGTATTGAATGTGACCAGACGGTGGGTTGTTATGACGATTCTAAAACAGAGATAAAATTAATTAAAATGACATTTGGTTAAAATAAAAATGATATCAAATATGCGTGATACTTACGTTGAAAAAGGAATATCAAAGAGTGACAAAAATTGATAAATTCGTCGAAAAACCAGGGAAACAGGAGATTATAAATAAATAAATAAAAAAAAAGATGATTACAAAATGTGTGATAGGTCAGAGCGTTTTCTTGTACTCTGGTCCTAAAAGGTGATAATTTAGATATAAAAATCCAAATCAATGTGTTTTAACCTAAAACAAAGAAGAAGTTTTTAGATGGTTATAAGATTTGTATGCAGATTGATATATTAAAGAAAATTTAATTTGATAAAACTGAAGTCTTGGTACTTACCTTGGAACAAAAATAAAGTGAGTGTAAATGATTGGAGCTGATATTCAGATAAAGAAATCTCTGGAACACAAACACGTGTTGGGAACAAAGAAAAACGATTCAGCAACCGTTTGCAGTTTTGATTTTGCTAAGAAAACAAAAGGAAGTGTATCGACATCTATGTTCGGTAAGAATAAACTCATTTAACTTTTACGTGGTAAAATTGGACGGTTTAAAAATTTCAAAGGTTCGAACGATTCGTAAACGCGAAAATAAAAACATTGATTCACGCGATTTAATTAATTATTTGATTGTTGTTAACTGTAATTTTAGTGTAAGTCGGGTTATTCGTTATTTGTTAATGTTATTGTTTGAAAATAAATTGTTTATATTATTCAATATCTTTTTGAGTATCATTGAGGGACGAATTTCCATCCTTTTAAGTTATCTTTCAGGAAAAGCAAAAGAGCACACCCTCGAGGAATCGACTTCTGTGATTAAGAGTATTTCATGCCAAATAGTGTTCACAAAAGCAGAGCTAGCAAAAGGGGTATTAAAATCATAAAAGAAGGTTTTGTCAAGTTCACTTAAAATTTTCATTTTTTTTTATTTTACATGTGTCCCTTCTATGAGAGAAGTGATACATAGTAGTATGCATCTTTAAGTCCGTCTGGCATTGCCTAATGACAAAAATACAAAATGGCATGTTGACCCCCCCCAAGCACTTTACCAATAAGGTGTAATGGATCGGAATGCAGGTGGAACGCCAATGGATATCCTACACCACTTAAAAAAATTTCCAACCTCTTATATTTTGAGAAATATGAAAAACTTCTGGGGTTGACGCCCAAGTAAACATTAACAACATTTTCTAATTGATGTTTTTCTTTACATAGTCCCCAATTTTTCAAAAAAAAAATATAATTGTGTTATCATCAACAATAAAGAATTAAGGAGCTGAAAAAATATAGATTACCACACTAGTAATTACAAGTATCAAATGAAAATTCCTGAAAGATAAGACTAATCGAATGTTACATTTTAGAAATTCTTCTGGTGTTATCAAATATGACGTCGCAAACAATGATTATTAATTTTTCTACGAATGCACAATATTCTAGTTTGAAGCACATTTGTACCAAATTTCAAGTGGTAACATAGTCACAAACAGGCAGACGGAACGATAAAAAAAATTTTGTTTTGTACCAAACCTAACCTTAAGAACCTTATAGGCGATATTTTCACAATGTCTCAAAAATGATAAAAAAACGCTTTTTTAACAGTTTTGTCTTTAACCTTCAATTCGCTACATAAGACAAAGAATCACGAAAACCTTGAAAATTTCCTGAATCATCTAAGGCAAAGACCAACATAACATTTTCCGAATTCAAAAAAGTTGCGAATAGAAATTACTTACCTAAAGCTCGTCTTACATCAGGACATTTCTTGCGCCATTTCCTGAGACATTTCTGGCGTCATTTCTTGCGCCATTTCTTGAGCAATATAAATTGCCTAGTTTAAAACAGCAAATGTCTTGGAAAATGTCCTGGCTCGGATTGTAGGCAATATATTTAGCGCGTGCTCTATTCTTGAACAATTTGCCTGTGAGCGTGCGCAGTACAGATTGAATGCGCTGGTAGTAATTGTCAAACGTGAATTGTCAAATAAACTAGCAAACAAATTTATATAATCAGTTAATTATTAAATTATTAAATACAATTCTATTCAATTTAAATTCTATGTAGCCACTTTTCCTGCCAATTCTTTCGCACCCTCGGTTTTGGTTTGTTTTTCAAACGTCTTTTCAGTAATTTTTTTAATACTATTATGTTTGCTGCAATCACATTTTCTGCAATTAAATCGCTTTCTTTATCCATTTCAATTTTTATGTGTAGCACAGTTTTCACAATTTACAACACTAAATTATCCTTCGTTTAATCTTACTGCGCACGCTCGCAGGCAAATTGCGTTGAAAATTGCCTCAAAATAGAACAGGTTCTATATATTTGGCCTACAAAATGTTCACGTAATTTGCTAAAATTACCTACTGCGCAAAATCCGCGCAAGAAATGGCGCAAGAAATGGCCTGATATAATACAGGCTTTATTTTTGGAGCAAGAAATGGCGTCAGAAATGACGCCAGAAATAGGTATTACCAGCAGAACGAACATCTACGGTATTAACAGACGAGTGACGTGTTTCGTCTGTAGCTAGAGTACTTCGGGTGCGCAATACCAGTATTTAATGGTGCGTTCAGGGAAAATATTTAACGTAATTTATTTTAACGTATTTTAATTTAAGAAAGTTAAATGTACGTAACCACCTATAGGCGTTCATGCTACATTTAAGGCGCCGTAATTTAATTGAACGTAAGGAAATATTGGTCAACTTCTTAAATGATTGTATCTGCGCATGAGGGTGATAGCGTGATATTCAAAAATAAAAAATATAACCTATCTATCCTAAGAAGTTAAATTATAAATTGATATTTTGTGAAGTAGTTAACTTGTTTGGTATTTGCAATGAATGATACAGTATTGATCAAAACGATAAGACAATTCGAAATTTTGTTTAATTCAAGTTGCTGTGAGCAGCTGATGTTAGGCGGCCATGACACTTTTTGCAACAAGTAGTGTTCCGTTATAGAATTCTTAAATGACTACCATGAACCGGGCCAATTTCTTAGCGCAAAATTAAATAGAATTAAATAGAAATAAATTAAATTACGTCAAGCATGAATAGACCGTAAGTTTTTCAGCCTAAGCCCCTGAGTTTAATGAATACCGTAACTTTCATCATTTGTTCAAGTTTCGATTGCAGAATTGAAATTCGATGTCAGGATTTGATGTGCAATTGTATTAGCTTCGTTCCAACAATGATTATTTCCAGTAATATTACTACAACGCAAGCGCATTCATGAAATGTCGTTCCAACAGACTAGAACTACTAGGACGGAATTCTAGATTACTATAAATCTGCAGTTCTAACAAGTTTAGAATCAGTAATATTACCGGCCAAACGAGTTCTAACGATTCTTGCTCTAGAGCAAGAACCAAGCGTTCTTAAAGTGAATACGCGTGCGCGAATTCGCAAACGAGTTTAAACTTTCTTTACAGATCGTGTTCATTTGTTGCAACAGCAACTATTTAATTTTAAATTTTAGATTTAAGGGGCTATTCCATTATTTTCACTTCAAAAAATACATTTTTTTGATATATTTATTATTAATCTGGAATCTTTCTGGAACATGTTAGTGAAAGAATTTTGTAAAAAATTTAAAAAATGAGGAAATGTAGAAAATTTCAATTTTATGTTAAACGCTGCCATTTCGTATGCAATTTTTTTTTCTTACGATTGTAGTTGGGACGATAGCGACAACTCTGTTGAATACGAAAATCTTTCGTTTTTTAATTTTGGACAAATACAAAGGACCTGAGCTTGCCCACCACCTTTTTAATAGACTTACGTTCAGGAGGCTGTAGCACCACAAATTTTTATTATTTTTATATGAAGAATTCACAATTGTGTATTCAATATAAATATAATAAATATCCCACCATAACAGAAAAATTTCTATGTTGTTTCATTTTTCTAAAAAAAATCCTGAAAATTGCCTAGATTTATGAGCGAAAAAGTGGAATATCCCCTTAAGAAGCTTTAAGTAATTAACTTGAATGCCATTATCGATTAAAAACGACGCCAGCGTACGCTGCGGATAAAGGTGGCAATAAAGGCGGCAACTTTTTAAACTTGGAGTATTAGAATTACCATAATAACAATTAGAAATACCATAGAATACAACATGTTAGGATTAAATTTTATTAATAATATATTGCTATGTGCCGGTTCTTCCTTTAACGGGCCACATGCAATTTTTATGAAATTTAAATTAAGAATTGAAGTTTTGCTCTTTTTATTGAGTTTCCCGTAGCTAGCTTTTTTTTTTGTATCACTAAATGTTAGGCAAGAGTGACCTCTTACCTCAGGAGTGGCTTCTGTCAACTTATTCTGAAAATAAAACGTTTGTGGGAATATAAAATTCCTGAATGATACGCCTATGGATTTTTTTAATAATTGATTTAATTTTAACGCACATAAGAATAAATTTTTAAGAAACATGAAAAACTTAATCTAAAATAATAAACAATCAACAATTATTAACAACAACTTAAAACTACGCGTATTTCCCAAATGATTTACGTGGCGCATTAAACTTTTTAATGTTATTTGAAATTATTCCGCTCGCGGTTTTATTAATATTGTTAGTTCTCTTACCATCAACAGATGTCTCACTTTTGGTTTCGTTCACGTACTTGAAAATCAGGATACCTGACTGCTCGCGGTTCCTCGTGATTTTCATACAAAAATCATCAATTTGCTCTCGAATATTTTCTTCAGTGCCCAATTCTACGATTGATCCACTCCAATTTCTCACAATCACTTTCGATAAATTCCAGGTAAGTAAAATTTTTATACTTGTGGTTATAATTAACCTCACTTTTTATTACGAATCTTTATTACTTTTCCTTTTTAGGATCGCGTAACTTTTTGAGTTGGTTTTTAACCAAAATACCGACTTTTCTCTGGAGCCGATTTACTTTGCATCCGTACCTCACGGCATTCGGTTCAGAGCTCCTTGTTTATTTATTTCGTATCCCTGGTTTTGATCAACTTCCTGTTTTTTTTCTTCCTTACTTTGATTTTACTTTTCAAGGTAAGTCCATTTAGCACTTTTGATGAATAATTAATTTATTTAAACTGTCATTAAAATCATTTATACAAAGTTTTTATGTTAATTATTGTTTAAGCGTTAACCGTCCGAAACATTTACCACTCCAGAAACTGTTCGTTCGTACAAGATTGAATTGCCTCGGATGAACACATCTGTACTTAGCGTCCCTCCGATTTATTAAACCACATAATCATTTGTTAACGCACTTCTTAATTCTACCTATTTATACAATACTATTTAAACTAGAAATTCTTACAATTAACAAAATTTTTATGTGTATTAAAATTTTTATTATGTTTTATTACCTTTGTTAATATCATTCAAGAATTTTACTCTTTACCTGTATTTTATGATAAGCCGAGTTCATTTAACTTTTGTCATGGCCATTTTTGCTAAAACCTTCTACTGCGTAAAAGATCATTCTTGCCGTTAACAGTAAATTGAACTTATTTGGTCACACTTCTCTTATTGACGATGACACACCGTAATATATTTAGATAAAATGGGTCATCAAAATTGTTGTGTTGTGAATTGCGAAAATACTGGCAGAAACAAAAACTGTAAATTTTATAAATTTCCAACTGCAAGTTGGAAGTTAAATCAGCGATTAAAATGGATAGCTGCAGTGAAGAGAAAAAAGTAAGTACTATATAATCTTATTATATTTTGGTTTGGTATCAAATATTTCATGTAATAGAATTAATAATTATTTTATTTATTTATTTTTTTCATTAAGTGTCGATGGATCTCCGTGGCATCCAAAACCATGTGATGTAATCTGCAGTGATCATTTCCTTGGTGGCAAGAAATCAGAAGCTGAAGCAAGCCCCAGTTATGCTCCAACAATATTTCCGCAAATTTACAAAAGATCCAAAGCCAATGAAGCATCAGTTTTAAACAGGTACATAAATATACAAAATATCTTATCGTAACTTATTTATTTTTGCTTTTGCAGGCACCAACGTTATACAGAGCGGACAAGAAAACAAGATTTGCCATCAAAATCAGATATTATTACAGAACCGAGTGAAGTAGTTACCGATAATCCACCTAAGGTAGTTTTTGAAGAAACGCTTGACCGAGAGTGTCAAGCGAATATGTACTTCAACTCTGATGTGTCATCTAACACATTTATTTGCAATCGATATGTTACGGACAACATATGTGATGCTGAAACACAAACAGAAATTTTTGTAAATAGCAAAATCATCCTAAAAAGTGACAAGAAATTTGTAAGCAAGGAGTGTGGTACACCCCATAAAACTTTTGTTTACCAAGAAAGTCAAGCAAATAACAATTTTAGTGGATTTTCATCAATTACGAAAGATGAACAACTCATTGATCTTGCTGGCGTAACATTTAATAATTTTAATTTCTTATTAAAAAGAACGTGCACGCCTAATAAATACACAGTTAGTCAAGAAAATAGACTGTTGATATTTTTAAAGAAACTGAAACTGGGGCTAACATTTTCAGCTCTAGGTGTATTGTTCAATGTTCATAGAACAACGTGTAACAATTTTTTGTTACATTGGTTTTTACGTTGACAAATTTCGTTTGTCAACACCTTTTATTTCCTTTTTAAATCATACCTAATTTCTTTGACGCCACAAAATATTATTTAATAACATCTTTTATTCAAATTGATTTTAAATTAATCACCTCAAGGTTTAACGCCAGAAACTATGCAACCCAACTTACCACCAATTTTCGATAAATCGATTCTAGATCTTGACCAATCAGAGCGAGGCATCGATTTAGTTTTACGTCCATGTCGAGATGGAGAAGGTCGGTGAGCCAGGCCAGGATAGAATGGCGACATTGTTTTGTGCTCCGTTAAAGTCTTCGTTTTTTATTAATTTTCCGGAGAAATTTTGGTTCAAAATAATTTTAAGTGACGATGATGTTTGTTGTACGGGTTGTGACGGTTTCTTTATAAACAACGAATGATTTACAAGATCGAAAAATCAATTTTTAAACTTTTCAATTTTGATGACGCCGCGCCATTTTTATAATTTATAATGGTTGAAATTCGGTTGTACGATTTGAAGAAGATCTGCGCTTTTCATGGCAATGCAGTAAATTTTTGTTCAATGCTTCTAACTCCATTAGCACTGAAAAAATCAGTTTGGGAAAAGATGGTCGCTGAAGTTTCGAAATCCGATTTAATGCAAAACACCGCTGTCCCAGTATTGAAATTATCCTTTTTTGCAATACTTTCAATTTCAACTACTGCGAACAATTCGGAGGGCTGGCAAACACCCCAATCAAGAAACGGCACGATCGGGGGGTGAATCACTGGGTTTGAAAATGTACACTATACTGCTATAAATACTGCCTAAGGCTGCATGCAGATTGATAAAGCAAAAGTTTTAAGACAATCCTTTTGTTGCATTAAAAAGCTTTTTGTTTTATCATGAAACGTATTGCTGATCAAAGCAAAAAAGTTGTTTTCAGATCAAGCAAAACGTTTTAAGACAAAATAAAACACTGTAAGACAAAACAAAACATTTGTTTTTAGATAAAACAAAATGTTTTGTCTTAAAACGTTTTGCTTTATCACTCCGCATGCAGCTTTATACTGGCGATACTGCCTGTACTGCTACTTAAGTGTACACTATACTGCCACAGTGATTCACCCCCCGGGCACGATCATTCAATTACCAACCTATGAGATTTGTCTTCACATAAGAAAATACAGCCACCTTTAATTTCAAGCGTCCGAAAAGTTTGTTGAACATCTGGTCGAATCATTTCACAAATTGTGTGCAACAATTTTAACACCGTCCTAAACTCAGCTGGGGATTTGAAACAAATCTGGTGATAATAAATATTCAATTTTAATTACTTTTTCTATTTAAATTCAAATAATAATAGCTACCTTCTGCGGTTATTAACAATATTATGCAAATGTGTTCTTCTTGACTGTTTTCTAGATTTTTAATTCATGCAACAGAAGTTTATGTTGATATTTACAAGGAACGAAGGCATGCCAGCGATTCCAACCAAATTTTGTAAAGTAAACACCATGTAAGTAAAATTTGAGAATTACCATTGTATAAATTGTGATAACCACACCATGAAAACATAATATCTACCCTTTGTACCTGTTAATTTGATTTTTTAACTACCTTCAGTAGAATTTGTAATTCAATAATTTTTTGCTTTTAAGCAGTAAGAAGGCGTTCTTTTATAACGCTGGAATTTTTAAAAAGTAATAATATCCACCGTCATGCCAGATACGGGTGAGGTTTCACCTCGAACAGTTCGCATTCACACCATCGCGATCTCAGCTGATTTGTCATTTTATTTTGTATATTAAAACTTATTCATCTATTATTATAATTATTTATTGTGCTTATTCAAGAATCTGTCAATTTTATTTACGATTAATCCTGTGTTGATTTATATTAAAATGTGTGTTCAACAAGTATTTTTTATTTATTATTTTGAGTTGTTTTTGTCTCGATGAGGGTGACTATTGATCCCCTAAAGCCCTTATTCGATTCTGGCGCCCATTAAGGTAATGATTATTGTGCAAGGAAAGTTTTTTAAGTACCCACGGATCTCCTAGGAGAACCCCGTCTCTCCGATGCGGAGTAATTTCCAGTTGCTAGCCGTCTCGTACCTTCCACCCACGGACATGACAAGCGGCGGATGAAGTGGGAAAAGCGACAGGTGAAGTCGAAAGCTTATGCTTCTTATAACCATTTGCCGGGTTATGGCTTTTTCTACGTAACAAACGATTTCTAGAATTTTTTTTGAAACCTTAGAAGTGCTAGTTACTGCTACAGCTAATTTGGTATTTTGGCCGAATATAGATGTTGTGCAAGCAACAATGCAGGAATGTTTTCGATCCGACTATAGTAATACTAGGGTTATAATAGATTGCACTGAATTTAATATCGAAATTCCTGCAAGTGTCGATAATCGGGTTTATTGTTACTCACATTATAAAAAAAGTTTTACGGCAAAGCTACTAATAGGTATTACTCCAGGAGGCTTCATTTGCTTGAAATCCAAAGTAGCTGGTGGGCGGAAGTCTGATTCTCAAATGACAATTGAATCGGGATTGTTAAATTTACTCGAAGATGGTGACATTGTTTTGGCTGACAAAGGCTTTCCGGAAATCAGAACAGTGATTGATGAAAGTGGAAAGAAAGTGAAAATGGTTATGCCACCTTTTTTTAGAAAAAAGAATGAGTTCACAACAAAAGAGACTGAAGAAACTTACAATGTAGCAAGAGTAAGAATTCATGTAGAACGGATTATGCAACGATTAAGGCTACATCAAGTACTGAATAAAATTACCGAAAACTTGTTCCATTGTGTAGATGACATCATACACATATGCTGTGTTTTAGTTAATTTACAACCGCCAAAATATCAAATAAAATCAACAAATAAAAAATATAAAATAAAGATTTATTTAAAACATGTATTTTCATTATCTATATTAAATGTTATTGTCATTACTGCTTTCATTGTTTTCAGCAGTGATTGCTGTATGTAGAGCAGGTAAATAATATTGAAAATAAAAGTCTTCACTTTTCGTAATGACTTTCCACAAAAATTCTTCACCGCGGTCCACTTGTATTATACCTAAAAATCCTAGAAAGAATGGGTCGCATGACTCTCTAACTGTGCCCAATGTTGGTCTTTCTGCTCGTGGTGTGGAGACTAAGGCTTGTTCCTTGACACAGATGGTACCCCCAGTGGCTTTAGAACAGGAGGAGTCTTTTACTTCAGTGCGTAATCGTCGGAGGCGTAGTAGAGCAACCATTGAAGGCTCTGCTTCAGGCCTGGAAATAAAGGCGGTCAAGCGGTTCTCGCACTTGCATGTTTTCCACTTGGATCCGCACCTAACTGTTAATGATCTTAAGGGCTATCTTGAGAACAGGTTTGGTGAAGTGTTGTGCGAGTCTCTACCATCCAGACGTCCGTTGGAGTATAGCTCCTTCAGGGTTTCGGTCTGGAGCGAAAACTTTGAAGAATTAAAACAGCCTAGTGTTTGGCCTAAGGGAACTCGACTGAACAATTTTTTGTTCCATCTGGGGAAGAGGACGGAGTTCAATTGAAGGCGGTGTGTAACAATGTCGTTAGTAAGATAAACAATATTCACCACAACATTCAATCATTTGAAATCTTCTATCAAAATATGCGTGGACAAAAACTAATGATCTCTTTGTATCTGTTCTTGAAACATTCTATCCCATAATTGTAATAACTGAAACTTGGTTGAATGAGTCAATTTATAGTGCTGAGTTGTTTAATGATAATTACGTGGTGTATCGCAGAGACCGTAATAGTTTGACAAGCGGAAAGTCAAGGGGTGGTGGGGTCGTAGTTGCGGCACTAAAGTCTGTATATTCTTGTGAACTTGAAATTCATAGCGACCGGGAAGAACTGTGGGTTGAAATAAAACATGATAAACCTCACATTATATTATGTGCTATATACATCCCCCCTCAGTCAGGGGCAAACATTTGCAGCGACCATCTGGCTGAAGTCGAAAACGTCATGTCAAAATACCGGAGTTCATCGGTGTGCGTGATTGAGGACTTTAATCTTCCTGGAATCAGGTGGATGCCTGATGCTAGTGAGATGGGTCTGAGGTCGACTGATTTCAGTGGTGAGTGTGAAACTAGTTTTTGTGACTTTGTTGACTACCTTGGTCTGAGTCAGTTCAATGGTATAGTAAACTGGTCGCTTTGGATGTTAATCATCCTTCATTATTAATAACTTTAAATGAGTGCGATTTTATGTCTATTTCGGAACAGTCATATGTCGCCTACAATTTCTCTGTTGCCCCTTATGAATTAATAAATGATGCTATCGGTAGTATCGATTGGAGTTTTTTTTTGAATACATAGACATTGATGAGGGTGTATCAGTTAAGTATGATATTTTGAAGGAACTAGTTTTTCAATGTGTTCCAACAAAAACTTTTAAATCTAGCTCATTTCCTCCATGGATAGATAATCATACTCAGGAATTGATATTCGATAAGAAGCTTGCTCACAAGAACTATAAAATCTCAAAATCTTCCGAAGATTATGGTGTATTCAGATCCTTGCGCTCTCAGGTTCGATCCTCTATATTACGTAGCAAGGCAAACTATATTAAGGAATCGGAAGAAAATATTATTATTAACCCTAAGAGTTTTTGGAAGTATATTAAATCTATGGAAAAAGATCATAATATTCCGAATAATATGAAATTGAATGAAACAGATTTCTTGGGCGTGGAGGTTTGTGCTGGTTTTGCGAGATTTTTTAGGGGGTTTAATTGTTGTCAGAATGATAATATCGTATTGTGATCAATTCTGATATTAATGATTATACAAGTGAAAATCTGAGTTCCGCGGAATTCTCGGTTGACTCGGTGATCGGTGCTATCTCGAAATTGAAGAAAGACCACTATTGTGGCCTCGATGGTATACTTTCTGTTTTTGTTATGAATTGCTCTACAACGTTAGCAGCTCCATTTTATCTATTATATTTAACAGATGTATTAATGAGGGTCACTTCCCCGAGAGATGGAAGCACTCCTACGCCCTGCCGATATTTAAAGCTGGTATCAGATCTGACATAAGTAATTAATTATAGACCAATATGTATAAATTCAAATTTTCCCAAAATATTTGATTCTATTATTTCTCAGCTTATTACTGATCATGTTAAAAAATATATCATAGAAGAACCGCATGTATTTGTTACCGGAAGATCAACTGAGACAAACTTATTTCTCTTCACTGAATATGTCACCAAGAACAAAAGGGTGTTCTTGGGAATGGGGCAAGAAATTCTCCCATTCCCAAGAACACCCTTTTGTTCATCGAAATCTGGGGCAAGAAACTTTCCTAATGTCACCAACAATATGGAGTATGGGTTTCCAGTGTAGTGTATTTATACTGATCTGGCTAAGGCATTTGATTGAGTGCCTATTGAACTGTTGTTATACAAACTAAAAGTATTTTATGGGATTCATGATCCTCTACTATCATGCTTGGCTCAGTATTTGAAGAATCGTTCTCAGTGTGTAAAGGTGGGTAATTCTGTGTCAGATTCGTTTGGGATAGCATCTGGGGTCGGCCAGGGTACCCATTCGGGACCGGTATTATTTTCACTTTTTATTAATGATGTCAAACTTGCATTTAGGCATTGTAAATTTTTATTGTTTGCCGATGTTTGTAAGATATATAGTGCGATTAGAGAGAGTGGGGATCCATATAGAGTTCAGTCTGATCTCAATAGTTTCACTTGTTGGTGTAAAGAGAATGGCTTAAATGTCAATATTAGGAAGTGTAAGAAAATACTAGTTTCCAGGCAGAGGGATCCATTTATAAACTTTAATTATTATATTGACGGTATCCTAATTGATAGTGTAACCCTTATGAATGATCTCGGTGTCATTCTCGATGCCAAATTGTCGTACGTTGCCCATATTGATAACATTGTGTCGAGATCAAACATATTACTTGGATTTGTTAAGCGATCTACTGAGCAGTTCTCTAATCTAAGAAGTATTAACCTATTATTTGTAAGTCTGATAAAGCCAATTCCAGAATACTGTTCAATTATATGGTCACCCTCGTATGACTGTCACATTAAGCGAATTGAAAAAGTACAGAAGAAGTTTATCAAGAAGTGCCTGTGTTTTAAGGCTGGTATGGATTACGATTCAGATAATTATACTCTTTCCTAAATAATTATTTTTCGCTACCTGAATTGGAAAAGCGTAGAGATTATTTCAGTGTTATGTTTGCATTCAAAGTCTTGAATAATGTGATTAAATGTCCGCAGATACTTGATTGCTTCTCATTGAACACTCCCACTCACTTGTTGAGGTCGCATGATTTATTGAATGTTGCATATCATCGCACAAACTATGGTCAGAGGTAATCTTTGAATAGGGTAGTTGTGGCGACAAATAAGATTGTAGACTGTGTGATATTTTCAGTGATTCTTTGATTGATTTCAAAAACAGACTGAGATCTAGAATGTAATTATGATGCCACGAATTTATGAATTTATGTACCTATTTAATTTTCTCTCCTGTTTAATGTAATTACAAGATATTAGTCGTTAATAAATGTTATTATTAAACTTCGAGGATAATGAACAGGACCACCCTCTCGAGTTCAATTGTTCAGACAATCTACCAATAACAATAGACGAAGTCAAAAAGGCATTAGTGCAGCTTAAAGATTACAAATCATCTGAACCGGACGGCATTTATACAGAACTTGTTAAGTTTTGTAAAAAACTCTATTTAAATAATAATATAAGTATAGAATTTTTACATAGGTAATAATGGGTAATAATCACATTTCAAACTAAAACCAATAAAAACTTAATAATTACATGGCATTTTCTAGCCTGGGCCTATCCAATTTGGATTAATCAGGCTAGATTGAAAATAAAAAATATACTTAATATATGAGAAGATTGAATTATATGGGGAGAAAACAAGTGCAAAACCCCCGTCGCCTTGATAAAAGAAATGAAAAAGTAGGTTAGTATGACATGCAAAGGATAGAAAGTGGGTCAGGTAGAGGGTTGAATGTTGTTGTTACGATCCGGAAGGGAAAGTTATTGTTATGAATGTGCAGCTGGGAATTTTTGAAAGGGAAAGTGAGGGTTAAGATTACGGTTTATGGGTTATTAAAATACTTGGTTGAAAAATGAGAGTGGAATGTTAAAGGGAGGGTTTGCTGCATAGGGAAAGTGAAAAGGAGTCGTGTTGTGAAATTTTGTGTGTGATTTTAATTGAACGAATGAATTGACTGATTTTTGAAATAATTTACGGCAGGTAAATCGATTATAGAATTTAGGTACTCTTGTTTATAAATAAACGTAGACGTATGGCGTAACGTAAGAGAAACGGACTGTAACGTAAGAGTTGGTCAACTTTCATCTTTTACAGTGCGTTTCTTACGTCCGACCAATCAAAAGAAAGAATTCTGTGTGTTTAATCTATGTGTATATTTGAATTTAAATTATTTTGTAATTTGATTTTAAATTATTTTACGGTTACCTATGTTAGTAGAAACTACCAGCTGTACATGTAATTTCACGATTTGTATAATTTGTAGGTTATATTGAATCGTTGAATTTCACTCACTTTATATTGTTATCACCTCTACGCCTGCGCGAAAATTCCGTTCCGTCGAATTATAAATTTGAAAATATTTTACAGTCCGTTTCTTACGTATCCAGTGCGTCTACGTTTACAGTACGTCAAACTATAAATCCAGCTTTAATTTTTGTAACGTGTCCGGCACATACACTGGGGTCTTAGAGACCCACCATTCTTTTTATGATATTTATAAGTAAACAACCAATTTAAACAAAAAGAATTTTTTAATTTATTTATTTTCTATCGTTTTTACAGAAAACGTAGTATTTTTATTTTCTAACGAAACGCATGATTTTGGTTTTGTACGTGCTCCTCCACCAAATCTCTTGACTACCACTGCATTTGGTGTCATCTAAAATATGCTAATATTTAATTATGTATTTAAAATGTACGTTGCAATCGAATGGTTCGTAATATTTACAGGATATATCAATCTACAATTCGGAATTATCAAGTGCATATACTTACAATTCCATGAGTAGACGAACGTAAATCCACAATTGTGTCCCTAGGTTTAGGGACTTATTGACGTTCGGTAATCTAACGTCCATAGGCATTTGCATTGCATTAAATCACTGCTCTTTATTCATTACTTTTCTACTAATGGGTGATTATTGTGTTTGTGCGGCCTAAAGACCGCACTGAAATTGGTTTTGTTGAGAAGTAAATCAATTAGAGATGCGTTATAAAGAAATAGGATAAATGGAAGTGATGATTTAAGGTCACACTAAATCGTGATTGCCTAGATTGTGCCGCCTAAAGGCTACACTAAGGAACGGGATCATCAGCCGGGGTACTATATGTACCAGTAGCACAAATAATACCTAAGAAATCCTTGAAAAACCCATTCCCGTTTATTTAATTCCCCCCCCCCCCCCCCAAGCAAAGTATGTCGTGCATGTTACAGGGACGGATCTAAGAAAAATTCATGGGGTTGGGTGGTAATTTATTGTGTAATAAGTGAGGGGGTTAAAGCCATAGTAGTGTAATTCACATTTTTCTAAAATTTGAGTTATGTATTGGAGGCATACCTTTAAAAGTCAATTTATTGAAAGGCAATTTTACAAAATTTTTAGAAAAATGTGACTTACACCACTGGTAATGGTAATTTTTCGTAAAAGTAAAAATACGTGGGCTATAGGCGAAAACCGCACTTAGGGGGCTAAAATCCTCATTTAAGGGAACGCCGGCTTGGGATTTTTATGAGACATTTTGGGGGTTTATTAGAACACTTCAATATACATCTTTGTCAAATTTCAGCTTACCCGGACCTTCTGTAAGCTCAAACCAAAATTTCGGTTTCGTTACTTGGAAGATACTATAACTTGGGCAAATTTTGAAAAAATCTATTTTTCTCTTCATTTTCCAACCTTGGCCACAATTTCAATTAATTTATTTATTTATTAATTTATTCCCGTGCCCGAAAACATTTCTCTCCCTGCAACGAATCAATATTGTGCCATTTTAAGGGTGGGTCGTGTTTTCGGTCAATAATGTAAGTATTAGTGTGCCATGGAAAAACATTTAAAAAAATACTTGATAGAGAATTTTATGCTCTTCAATTATGGTCTGATCATAATTTTTCATACAAGCATAAATAAGCGAGTTATCGGAAAAAATCGCGTTGGGGGAGCTAAAACCCCCGATTGTGGGGGACGCCGGCGTGGGATTTTATGGGACCTTTGGGAGGTTCATTAGAACACTCCAATGTACATCTCTGCCAAAATTCAGCTTGCCCGAATTTTTTGCAAACTAAAAACCTTCCTTGCCTGGACTAAGAACCCTGTTTCAAATAAAGGAACAGGAATTTTATCAGTTACAGTTCCAAGCTCAGATATGTAACTTTTAATTTTAAACAATGATTTAGCCTATACCTATGGCATTTGATTACCAAATAATTTAGAGATTGTAACAGCGCTTCTATTGTGTGTTCATGCTTAATCTACCCATTCATAAAATCCAAATTTATTTGATACAACTATTCTTTTTACATTTGTTATCGCGAAGATGTAATGTTTCAATTGGAATGCACAAACTTTCACGCATTAATTAAGTTACTACTACTGCAAAATTTGGTTTAGGGTGGAGGTGGTATAAGGGTTACTTTATTGACTTGAAAAAAGGGGGCGGGGGAGAATTGTTTATTAAAGATGTTCAACAAAGGTTGTAAAAATAGCACCAGTAATATTACGAACTACTACCAAAAAGTACTAGGAAATAGCAATTGGCACCCCTGATTCTACCAATGGTTCATTTACATTTGTGCCTTGGAAACAGCAAGACGTACCATGAGCCAGAACCTAGAAATTTCCGAAAAAATCGCGAGTCGTAACATCTGACCACGTGGTGACATTTTTAAAAACGGCACCTCGTGAGAATTATTTGGTAGCTAAAGTAAGTACTTTTTATTTATTTATTGACTCATCAATAATTGATTTCATTGTTTGAAATAAAGTTGAGCGTGGCAGATGTGAAAGAATTTGATTCTTCCACGCTAATATGCACGATTCAAAAATCTAAAACCGGCGTGGGGCGCACTTTCGACATTAAGAACGGCGAAGAAAACCCCATCGATCACGTGGCAATCTAGTGACTTTTTTATCAGTCATCTGGTGACTTTTTTATTGCCCTAGAGCAAAAAAAATTTTTTTTTCTCCCGCTACCCCCTATTTTTTAACTTTACTCCCCCAGGGTAAAAAAGTGCCCCTTTACAATCGCAAATCGGGGTAAAAAGTGAGTACTTTACCCCCCGGAATGGCAAAAAATAATTATTTTACCTGATCCCTCATAAAACACATTTTTATTATCTACCCAGAATATTTGCAAAAATGTAATACTACCTAGTGTAAGAAAATTGGGCACATTTTGATAAAAAAAATCCAAAATCGGTTTTCTGCGATTTTTCGACGGATTTCGTTAGATAATTGTTCGTACTTTAATTTACTAAAAAAGGTCGTTTTTGATATTTTCTAAAATGTGTTCTATTTGACAGTGCTGGCGCTCAGCATCTATTGGACTTAGAGAAAAATACCTTAGATAAAAGTTGTAGTAAATTTTGTGCTCCATAAGATTTATGGCAATCGTTCTAAAGTTGACTGATAAGGAAATATTGCCAACTCGGGGTTTTTATTAAGACCCCAAACCTTAAAATACTCGTATATCAAAAAATCAGAACCCCCTGACCATTTTTAGGAAACTTTTCCTTTCATGATTTCGAGGATGTTGTTAAAATATTTTGAGTGTTTTTAATTCTTTTAATGAGTTATATGATAACTATATAGCTAAAATAGAAATTTTTTTTTAATATATTTTGCCGTAAAACATAATTTTCACTCCTTCATAAAAATTTTCAACTTCAGTAATGTGACCAGATTTTTTAAACACGAAAGCAGTACATTCAGATTTTTTAAACGCGAAAGCAGTACATTAGACGAATATTTTTCATTTGAATGCATTTTTTTTAATAATGAATCATTTTCTTTTAAAACATTACAAAATTCTTGACATACAGACTATCTCAAAGAAGTACTGTACTGCTTTTAGCAGTACGTCTGGTCACGTTAACTTCAGACGACGAATTCGATAAGAAGCTCAGGGTTCTGAGAGGACGTTTTTTAGTATGTTAAAGGACGAACAATTACCTAACGAAATCCATCGAAAAATCGCAGATAACCGATTTTGGATTTTTTTTTCGCAATTTTCTTACACTACTAGATTTTGAAAATTTTAAGATCTCAAGAGATTTTAATTTTCAACTCATAGACACAATTTTAAATTATTACAAAAACTAGAAGCTTTAGTAGAAGTATTGCACTTTAATTTTATTTCAAACTGAAAATTTATTTTCACTTACGAGATAAATTTGTTTTAATTCAATATTAATTTTTATTTCATTTTGGTATCATATTTTTTTAGCACGGAAATGGGGGCATAATATGGATTTTATAGCCCGAGGGCCTATAAGTTGCTAAGCAATGACAACAATATCAAAACAAAACAGTTAGTCCAGACTCTGTTTTTTTTGCGCGATCGATCTGAAATTTTGCATATGCCTTCCTACCGACAATTCACGAGCGGGTTACCTTGCGAGGGGGGGGGGAGAAGTTTTTGCTCAGTTTTTCGATATCTAGTGCCGTTTTCGAGTTATTGCTAAATCAAAACATTAATTCTCGCCCCTCCAAGTTTCTCGCCATAGGAACCATGGCACACCAAAAATTCATAGCACAAACAAAATGACATGATATTTTTTCCTCAAAATATTTAATTCTTCAATTTTGACAATTCAAGTATCAAGTACCAAAATGAAATAAAACGTTGTATGCACCACGGGCACGATCAGATTATAGCACCGAGGGTAATTTAACATTATTATTTTTAGAATTACTTTTGGATAGTTATTGGTTTCGTTTTTGGATAGGAGGGTATGTGCCCTTATGCTCTTTAGGGAGAGCCGCCACTGCTAAACCTATGCATAACATAAATATCGACTAGTCAATCAGAACGAGAAAATACATGTGCTACTGTCCCATTTGTTGGTACTCATGCGCGACATACTGGACTGTCGAACCAGAATTTGTTAATTTAAGGAAATCTCTTGGGGAGAGAGTGAATAGTGCCAGGTGATAGGAACCCTGGGACGACGAAAGCCTGAATTATAATTATAGGCATATATAATAGCCTACATTTATCTGTAACGCAAAATTGAGCCGACGATATAATATTCCCTCAGTGGCTTTAGGCCGCACAACCTAGGCAATCACGAATCACAGTGTGGCCTTAAAACGGCACTTCTGTCTATTTATTTATTTATAACGCTGCTTTTATTCGTTTATTTTATGGTTACCAAATTCAAAAAGGTTTCAGTGTCAACCATGATAATCATGCACTAGTAAAAAAGTAAGAAATAAAAAAATGTGATAAAAACTATATAAAGGTTTATATATATGTTACAGTTAAAACCCGAAATCAGTTAAAACCCGATCTAACTAGTAAATTCTAGTTTTAACTAACCCCTTTAGTTAAAACTAGTTTTAACTGAGATGACTTTAGTTAAAACTAGAATTAACTGACTGCTGTTAGTAAATTCTAGTATTAACTAAAATAGCTTTAGTTAAAACTAGATTTTGTAAAGGCAAACGTAGTTAGATTAAAATTGTTTTATTAAGTTGATTCTGTTTACATTATTATTACATATTTACAATTTACTTGTTGCCATATGGCATACCGTTATGACATTTGGAATTGCAAAGAATTTCCTTTTTTAAACATGGGCATTGCTTTAAAGTGCAATTTATTTGCAAGAACTGTACAATAATTCTGTACAGGCCACTCCATTCCTTTCGATTATGACTCCTATGAGTTTCGTAAGTCTGCCTTAGCTCTGTCGAGATCAGGAATTGGAATTGTTACATCATTACCTCTGATGTCAACCGCAGGATGGGTTGCATCTAAAATCTTTTTCATTCTTTCCGCCTGTTTTTTCAAACTTATTTTGTGCTTCCTTTCTAGCTAAAGAAATGTTTGATGATGTATCAGCTAGCGGCGCCGGCGTCTTCTCTTCCTCCTGTGCTTCTCCTTCACTCTGTTCTGCATTCAGTTGCTCAATAATTTCATCAAAGCCGTCTTCTTCATGGATATTTGTAAGTAATACAGATGGCAATGCGGTTGTTGTCAGTCCTGCTCTTGATTCAATTCCAAACATAGTCTTGTAGGGAGATTGTTTGATTCCTGAATGATGGTCTCTATTCTTTATAAATTGTACAAAACGTACACCGTTTGACCAATTAGTGGTATTGTTGTCTTTCACCCATGAAGCCAATGTTTTTTCTATGTTCTGATTAGCTCTTTCAACTGGACCCTGACTCTGGCGTGGTTTTCCATGAAAAATTTTTAATTTCGTAATAAGAATCAACTTCTTACAACAATTTTACGTTTGCTTTTACTTGAAATCTAGTTTATTACTAAAATTAACTAACAACAGTCAGTTAATTCTAGTTTTAACTAAAATTATTTCAGTTAAAACTAGAATTAACTAAAGCGTTTAGTTAAAACTAGAATTTACTAGTTAGATCGGGTTTTAACTGATTTCGGGTTTTAACTGTAACATATATATGAATATTATAATATGAATATTATGTTCTCTTGGTGTGAATTCTGAATTCAAAATGGATTTTTTTTAAATGTAGATAATACTTAATACAATATTACATATACAATTTAGCTCAACAGGCCGTGGAGGTTCAAGCCATTTCTTTTATATTCTACTAATATTCATACTTGTCTATGTATCTACTAAGACAAGGTCGTGTTGTCCGATATTTCGTGGTTTGCTCTTATTAATTCACATAGCATTAATGTCCACAGAAGGGCCGTGCTAAGAAATTTTGTGAAGTCTGCAATTCAAATCTACAATTTTTGCACCGTAACTCAACCAGCGATCACACCAAGCCACTGCTGTGGCTAACTAAATAGTAATAAATATTATAATACGGCATAAATATTATAAGATAGATTATTAGCTTAGCCAACTCGAAGGTCATTGCGTTGGTTGTGCGGCCTGAAGGCCACACTAGAAGTGGATTTGATTGATTAATTGAGCATGGTTATAGATACAAAGGTATCCTTTTATATATTTTTAATTTAAATTAATTATTATATATTAATAATCAACTTCGCTCGCGGTTTGTTATAATGAGGGGGGGGGGCGAGAACTACAGAATAAATTTTTCATTTACTTTTTTTACACTCATTTACACATAATTATTTTAGTTAAATTAGTTACACTATATTAGTTAAGATGGTTACTTTTATTGAATTAAAACTTTCGCTTATACGAGTATACATAAAATTAACACTCTTTGCTTGGTCGAAACATTTAATATTTTTTTTATATATTTTATTTTGATGTAAATCAAGTGTTTAAAAAATTATATTCTGTTAGGGGCTTTTTTCAACACTAATTTGCTTCGTCTTTGCCATTCGAATGGCGACTCTTTTTAATTTATAAATAAAGTTTAATTTTAATTTTTTCTCTCTTTCATCTAGTATTAGTGAATTTTGAAAAAAATACCTGATTTTATTACCATCTTAACAAATTTGAAGTGCAAACCGCATTATTGTAAAATATGTATGTAATAATAATCCATTGAACACAATAGGGGTAGTTAAGATATTCAGGTACCTTTCGAGTCGAGTACAACGCCATCACCATGACACACCGTGAATTATTTTTCACCAAAACTGTCCGAAAATGGTAATAATGATAAACGAAACTGTAGATTGATTATTATTGTTATTAATAAACTTTTATCAATTTAATTTGAACATCTGTAAACTTCACGAGTATATTCGTGTTTCTCGAGAAGGACATTTTGGTTTTGAAATTTTTTTTTTATGTTACAGTTTTTATTTTTATGATTGTATTTTAGGCACAGTTTTAATAATTCAACTCGAGAAACATAGATCATAGTTTTTTCTACAAGATCCTGATTTACTAAATGTCATATAATACGGTATAGTTTTTCTTAGAATTGCGAAATTCGAAGGGTCTGTATAGCGTATATTTATACATTCATTCGCACCCTTAAATGATGTAACTGATATAACTGTTATGTTATTACTGTTCATGAAAGTTGCGGTTAATTTGTGCAGAAAACTCAACACGTCCGCTTTATTATCATCTATAACAATAAGTTTATAAAAATCTACAAAATTTCCGGCAAAATATCACTTATAAATTTAAAAAATGCTTTAAACTAGACCGTTCCCAAACGAAAAATTACTGCGCGGTCGGACTGTATTGTGTAGGTCCGACTGTACACCAATCACTACCTAAATAAAAGTACGTTGATGGTTAACCTAAAAATTAAACGTTTCGGAACTTGTTGCACTGTTAATTAGTAATAATAACTTTTCATATAATAATTATTATTGTGGTAACTAAAATAAGTCTAATTTATTTTATTTCATACTAATCTATACAAAAATTATTTTAAAACAGATAACATGGGATCGAATGCTGAGCCAACTCTTGCACCAAATAAATGCCCGGAATGTATGTATGTCACCGATCCGGATTTTATATTACAGAAGTTATATTACAGTCTGAGAAATTTGAAAAATAAGGGCAGTGTAAAAATTAATGGTTACTGTCCGGCTAGGATACGATTAGTAAAACAAAGTGAAGGAAAATGTCAAGTCCAGTTTACCGAAAGTCATGTTGCGCATTCACTCAAAACAGTAATTAAACCAAATGGCGCTGGTAAGTTAACATAAAATTCAGGTAGCTTTAATTTGTGTATTGTAAATTTTAGGAACTCATTTTCAACATAATGATCCTTTATACTTCCATGAGGGTAGTTGTCTTTGGAAGATGACGAGGAAAAAATAAAAATGTTGTTTCTGAAACATTTGGAAAAAATTGAAACATTTACAGAGCTGGAAGCTATGAAGAAGATTTTAGCTCCACATTTTTCAACTCGAGCAGCTGTGGAATATTTCAAATCTTCTATGTTTTCTAAGAAAAAGCCACGTAATACAAAAATAACAAAATTAATTTTATGATCTTCTCTAAAAAATATGTACTCAATCATTGGGTCGCAGAAAACAATGTATGGAAGGCCATTAATCTAACACAAAAAAAGTTGCTAATCTATGCTGATAAAATTTTCTAAAAAACTGCATCAAACCTGGAAAAGAAGACAAAATAATGAAATAATTTTAATGATTCGCCGTGGGGTGCGTTTTAAATTTCATGCTGGCTCCCAAGACTTCAGTGCATCTCAAATTCCCTGTATTTTATTCATTTATTTTAATTAACACGTGCAAAATCTAAAACGAAATAACTTTAGTAGTAGCTATAAATTAAAAGTTTATTTATCGAGTTCTGGTGTGAAGTCGTGTGTGCGGGTTTAATTGTGAGCTTCGCTTGTGGATGTGCTACATTTTGACAATAAACGTGTTTTTAGTGACTAACAATAAGTGCCAACGAGTGATTCAAAGATGTTTTTGTGAAAACTTTCCCTTTCAAGCAGTGCAACGTGATCAACTTTTAAACTTGTAAGTAATATTTTAATTATATTTGTTTATTTTTTATTAACCCAAATGTTATAAAACTCTCACGGTTACGTAAATCTTAAATCCAGTAGCATAACTACAAAACTGCGACCCTCACCCTTTTACATTTTTCTTATTGTGTTTTTTAGGTTTTCATATTTTTTGATCTTCATTGTAGTTTGTAGTATTTGCTATTTATTTAGAAAAATTATTTTAATTCTAGTTTTCTAGTATATAAATTTTATTTTTCCATTTTTAATATTAAATCTGAAATTGATTTAATGAATGATTTAAAGAAAAACAATGTTTTTGAAAATTTGGTTAAATATTTTTAATATGATTTAACGATTTTATAATTTTCTTAAGGGGTATTCCACTAATTTGCACACAAATCGAAGCAATTTTCAGAAAGTTTTTTTTTTTTTCGAAACAGGAAATAACATAAATTTGTCTGTTATGGTAGAATATTTATTGCATGTTGAATACACAATTTTAAATCTTTGATATAAAAATTGGTGCTGCTACAGGTTCTTTTGAACGTAAGCCGATTAAAAAGTTACTCAATGATGCGAAAGCTCAGGTCCTCGAGAGCTTGACCACTAAGCAATTTTGCTGTACAAGTACCAACAATAATTTCAGAAATTTTCTTGGTAATACATGCGCAAATGTGGTAATTTATGATGTACTATTTTATTAATTCACCTTAAATTTAAAGTATCTTTAGTAATTATTGAGGAAGCTTTTTCGCTATTTTTAGTCCGATTTTAGCAGAATATTTACACTGTTCTGAAATAAGGCAGAAATCTTATTTGTTTTATAAAAAGAAGTATTGCAATGGTAAAAAAACTTCGATTTTGCAATTGATCGCTATTTTCAAAAAACGTAATTTTATAAAATGTTCATCAGATTTATTTTGTCACAACGATTAAGAGCATCTTTAGTGTTTGTAAAAGTATTCTATATCCAGCTCACAATCTACATTATTTTATTTACATAATTTATAAAAATATATAAAATTTTATTATCAATAACTTTTTAATGTAAAATGATTTATTGTTATTGAAATGAATGAACTATACTGGATGTAATGGTGCATCTCAAAACGATTGCTCAACAAATCTCGTACCCGAATTATACTACCTTCATTTCAAGTAACACATCCAGCGGAAGTAGCACGAATTTAGTCACCCGGAATCGATAAATTCCCGGTAGATTCGGAAAGTTGAACGTTTATATAGTAGATTCAGCCTGAGTACATTCAAGTTGCTGTTTTGTGTGGGGGGGGGGGGCCATTGAACTCGGTTTGAACCAATTGAATTAGTTAAAATTTAGTTAAAGTTGTAGATGGTACAGTTATAATTTTACATTTTGTTTACACAAGTTGGAGAATGAAATAATTATATATCAGTGCTTATTACTTTTAATAACAATTGATCTGATTTTATGAATGAATTTATGTTTGCGGATATGTTGTCGCGTCCAGGTGCTCTGTTTTTGAGATAATTGATATTGATTTTGACTTTCGCAGAGTGGTGAGATCATCGGAGGGTTGGACTCATTCCAACCCTCTGATGATCTCGTTTGGTTTGGGTTTGGTTGAAATTTCAGATGCAGAAAATCTTATATTATTACATAGGGTAAGGTATGGTAATGTCGTGATATTTTAGAAAAACTGTTGCTATTGGACTTAAAAAATAATTTTTTCTATTCGGGTCATTCCATCTCAAATCAACTGAAAAATAGGCAAAATTAACTCGACCCCCACCAAATTTGACGAAACTTGGTACACACCATCTTAGTAAGAAATAAAAAATACAAATTTCAGAATTTATCCAAAAAGGCATTCGTTTCCTTGTTTTAGTCCTTCAAAAAGTCAAAAACTTGGTATGTAGACTTGTAGGAAAACGACTGTAACTTCATCCACAGTAGTCTAAATTTAAAAAATTAATAATGTTCTGAAAAGGTAAATGACGCCCTATTCAAATATTCAACAATATTTTATTTTTTCAACCCCTAACTGGATTAATTTTCTAATATTAACCCTATTTCAACCCTTATTTCTAAAACGGTTTTTTTATTTTGTTCATTTTTTAACTACTTTATTGTGCAATTGTGCTGAGCATGCATACCAAATTTGATCATGGGATCAGCATGGGTTCGGTCACTAAAAAAAATCTGATGTGACAATACATTACTTTCCCATTTAGTAGATTCCACTTCATTTTATATTAAATATTAATAAAACAGATAACTCAAAAAAATTTTTAACTCGATAAAATACACAAATTACTTTGAGATATCAAAGTTACGAAATTTAATTTGTAATTTAACATGGTAACTCATATTTTTTAAAAGCACTTATTTTATATTTTCATTTTAACAATAATATAACATGTTTGCATTGAAAAATTTTTAAAATTGTCATTTTCCAAAAAAAATTAGAAATTTGCGGAATGCCGTGCCGTCTATGTGCAATCAAATTTTAACTATGGGCGTAATGACGTCAGAATTAATATTTTAGAAGTAATTAAAAAATTCGTTTAATATTAATTACACAACATGTTTATACAAATAAATTAGTTAAAATATTAAATTATAGTAATAAACAATACAAATCACTTGGACAGATCAAAATTAAACTAAGGCAAACCATAATTTTTTAAATTTGCCGTTTTTAATTTGTATATCACGATTACTCGAAACCAGTTCATTTTTCGAGAAAAAGTATATCTACAAATTTTGTCGGACATACAGTCGGCTCGACGACGGTGTATTATTTTTCGCGATCCGTTCGACGCTGCCCGGCGTAGCGCAAAAAACGTCAAAAATATGTAATTAAAATCGTCGTCTCGCTTAGCGCTCGAAAGCGATCTGTGACCTAGGCATTTTTTTTTGCAAAAATGCAAATCTAAATTCGAGAGGATCCATATGAGACCAAAAAATCGAAACTTTAATCTGAAAATAAGCGAGCCAGGCGCAAAAAACTATTCAATTTTTACCCCCCCCCCTTAAAAGGTAACGGGACAAAAATTGGAAAATTTAGCTATACCGATTGTCCGTTTTCGCCGCCCCCACCCCTCTAGCAAATTTCAGGTCGATCGGACGAAAACTCTGGAAGTAGAAACAAAAAAACGAAAAACCGCGAGGAGCCCTCTTGCCAAGCGCTGGAAAAAAATTTCGAAAAAGAAAAAATTGTTTGGCCCCCTCGCCCACCGTCCGGAGCTTCCTGAAAAATTTCAACTCTTCAAAGTGAATGCCGAAATTTTGTGACCACTTTGAGCGCCATTTCACCCCCTCCGTTACGTCCCATGAAGAACGGGAAAATTTTCCCGTTCAATCCTCGTAAAACCACACGGGTATGCAAAATTTCAACTCTCCACGACCCTCGTAGCTATACGCACTAAATTATGAATGAGTGAGTGAGTGATTTGCTCAAATTTATGTGTTTAATACAAAATTTGGATAAAAACTTGGATCAAAATTATCCAAGGCAAACCATATATTTGTAAGGATTTGTTACCTATACCTATATTTGTTTTATTTGGTGTCCGCTTAACCCAAGAATCCTACTTTCATTTTCTATACATATTTTTCGTCAGATTTGTATTAATAACCGCTCAAAGTATAGATAAATTGCGCGACCACCGTTTTAGTTATTTAAAATGATCGGAATCGATGTTCAATTAATTGTATAGATTTTTATCACGATACACTTACAACGGTATGCTTATTATTTTTCTCAAACACGTTTACTACAGCGCATTACGTCACGTGCGAACTAAATTACGAACGATCGTGTACGAACGTGGTACGAACCGTACTCGTGAACTCGTACTGTTTGTTTCTCACTCATTTCTCACTGTTTCTGTCTTCTGTCGAATTCAAATTATTTGAAATTATTCGAATTTGTGAAAATTGAAAATTCTATTATTAAATTCGAAAATGCCGGGTTGTGCAGTTGCGAAATGTGGTAATAATAATAAAACGACAAAAGGGACGAAAATCAAATACTGCCGATTTCCACAAATTGAAGACATTTCTAAAAATTGGATTGTTGCATGTCATCGTGAGGATAAAATAAACCTAAAAAATGGTATGTTTTTTTATGAAACAAAAATTTTCGAGAACCGTTGAAAAACAACCCCAAAATCGACTTTTTAAAAGTAGGGAAAACGAGCATATCTAATATGCCGCGGCTCCCCAGGCAGACGAGACGCGGCGATGTGCATCACACGTTCCCTTCGAATCGATTGAAATTTTTTCGCTCCGATTTGAATTTTTCTTTGAAATTCGGATAGGTGGGGGTGTGATTAGTAGATATTAATAATAAATATTATCAAAAAAATGGAAAATAACCGGTGTATTTGCGCAAAAGCGCAAGCTGGTTCGCATCACAATTCCAATTCGCACGTGACGTCACACAACATTCGTATGTGCATACCGTTGTAAGTGTATCGTGATTTTCATCATAAATATTTATTATCTGAATGTAAGTTTACCACATCATCTATATCCCTAGATATTATACAATAAAACCAAGGAATGGTTATTTCAATTTTGAACTAAATCTTTCCAAAATCAAGGTCCGAGCCCGATATACCATCAACAAATCCTCCAAGTCCTAGATTTCAAGTTCGGAGGATTATATAAAATATAACTGGTTCTGAAACCAATATGGACATATGGGTCTGTCCCAAGATGGTCGAGAAGCATAATCTATCATAGTCATTCTGGCTGCTTCTCCTGAACGTCTTTTATTGAAAAGAATTATTCGGCTTAATGTTAAACTTGCTAATTTGGCCCAGTTGGCAAAAGTCATATTAGAAATACTATTTTTAATGTTATTGATTTCTTTGTCTATAAAATTACTTTTTTTGACCAAGTCACTGGTAATTGGTAATAAATCTGTGGCAGTTTTTTTCCTAGTATGCAAAGTTTGTAAAGCATTTGAAGATATTCGTACACTCCATTCAAGATCGAGCAAAGTTAAAAACGATTGAAAGTTTTTATCACTTTTTAAGTTTCCTGCTCTTAAAGCTTGTCCTCTTTCAATGGAAATGCATTTTCGTAAAGCGTAGCCTATCTTTAAAGCTATCACAGTTAGAAATTAAAAGTTAAATTAACAAGAAAATGTTGTTCCCACAGGTCCACACTTATTTATTGCAAATTTAACAACCAACTTGAGCGCTAATAATAACGAAATCTATGTTGTTGCATTTAACAAAAAAAAGTTGTTTTACGTATGATGTTGTGCTTTGTACCTTTAAATATTGTGGATGTAATCAAGGTGCTAATGCAATTATAACAATTGCTACGATTAAACTAATAAGCTTAAAATGTAGTATCTGCAATATTATTTTGTAATTTTTACTACATATTCCGTTTGTAGCTTTTATAACTATAATTGATAAAAATAGTATATTTGGCTGCTCCATTGACTTAAATATTTCGTTGGTTATGCAGGTTTGTTTAGTTACATTGAACGTTTATTTTGCATAATTAGCGAAAAACAAACGCTAATTTAACAAAAACGAGGAGTAAAATTAAAATGATTTATTTGTTAATTTAAATTTCTCTAGGTGTTCGATTTACTTAAAATTTTTAATGTTTAAAAATTGCATTTAAAGGTTCATTAAAATTTTACAACGTTTGTAATAATTGCATTGGAAATTAAAACGTGTACATTTCCTAAACAATGACAACAAACATTCTAAAATATTTAAGGAATCTTACATATAATTACAAGCAATAAAAATTTGTTATAAAATAGATGTTCATCATTCATACGGATTTGGTTAATACATATTATGATAAAAGATGAAACTCAAAAGATGTAGTAAAGTATTCTTTATTTGAGAATATAATAAAATTATTAAACTTAAGCACAAATTATTTTATAAAAAATTAAAATTAAGAAGTTGAATAATAATAGAATTAACACAATAATAATACAAACAAATAAAACTATAGCTATAAATTATAAACATTACTATAATATATGCCTAATATTAATTATAAAGAAATAAAATTTAAAAATGAACCCTCATAAAATTATATGGTATTTTGGAATTATAATATTTAAATTTCTATTGTATGGTTTATGTAATTCATATGAAATAACATGCGCAAGTATTTTTATATCAATTACATGAAAACTTAAATTATCACAATTTGGCATCTCTACAATATAAGCTTGAAATAAATCTTCAAATGTTACCGTTTCCCAAATCTTGCAAATTAAATGAGCTTCATCATTAATAATGAATATTTCAATAATTTCAGAAAACACCGGGTATCCAAATACATTGTCATATTTATGAGTTATAAACATATTCTTTCGAAAAATGTTAAAGCTGGTTCACACTATGCAACTTCTCATGTGACTTGATCATAAGAAAAATCATATCTAAAATCATAAGAAACGCTATCACATGACCAACAACTTTTAAGTTCACACTATACAATATTGCTTATGACTTTTCGTATGATTTAAACTGTCACAATACTGTCTACTGTCAAAAATGTTGTAATTAACCTAAGTTTATAGCAGTTTGTAGTCTCTAGTGTGTGGTTGATCATCGTTTCTAGCATGCTTATTGCTATAAAATTTGTTTTTTGGGTCATACAAACAGGGATACTGCTCATAACAACTTATCAGCTGTTGTAAGCTTTCTTTAGTCCATTCATACTAAAAAATCAATTGTAATATTTTTATAAAACTAATTTTTTGATTAACAGAAATTAAATAAAATAACAATTAAATAATACTAAGACCCGTTTTACCATAATAATAAATTTTCAAAGAATTTGAAATTTTCAAAATTTAAAATTAAAATTTAAAAAATAAATTTTAATTATCAAATTAATTTTAATAAATAGAATAAACGGAATAAACAAATCTGAATTACTAACCATAATATTAAAAATACCAACCATATAGGGTAAAGTGGTATAATACGCCCTGGGTTGACAAAACGCCCCACATTCAAATTTCCCTCTTAACCTAAAATTGGCGGTAATTGTGTATGCCAGTTTATGTATAAGTGGCTTACATGTGCGGAGCTATAATTTATTGTGTAATAATAAACGTGTATCGCCTTGGTGACATCAGATGTTGAAACTACTGATTGTGTTGAATGTGGGGAACATTATTATTCAACCAAGTCAAAGGAGGATTGGATTCAGTGCACAATTTGCACAAATTGGTTGCACGAACGTTGCACAATGTATCCTGAAATGTGTAACTATGTGGACGAAAGAAAAAACGATCACAAAATAAAAAAATAAATAAATTAAAAAAGAAACATTTTTTACAGGGGCGTATTGCCTGCCAGTGTATTATAAAACGCCCCACTACAGCCTTTTTTTAAACTTCATATTACCATTACTTGGAGTAACTTAAGTTCAGTTTTTTTTTAGTTTTATGATAATAAGGTATTCTATTGTTACTAGTATATGTTTGTTGGTAAATAAACGCCTAAAATTTGGAGTTTTCGAATTATTTTGAAATGTGGGGCGTATTCTATACCACTTTACCCTAATGTTAAAATCTTAAAAAAAAGCGGTTTATTCAAAAATATCATACAAGAAGTCATAGCAAAATAGACACGGTTCTATTCTGAAAATCACTTATTATTTTGCTATTATTTGCTTATGACTTTAGCTATGACTTCAATAATACATAAAATCATATAGTCTGAACGTAAAAATCGTAGTCATATGAGAAGTCATATGACTTGTCACGTGAGAAGTTGCATAGTGTGAACCAGCTTTAACGCCACAACGTTTGGCGCCATTTTTAAAAAGTCTTTCAATACTTTTGAGTAATTTTTGTTACCGACATTAATGGTTTTACATTTTCCATAAAGAGTATTTACAGAAATATTCAAGTTTTTCCAATGGTGCCATGACCACTGTTGATGTCTAAATGCAAGAGTTTTGCAAATGGTTTTATAATTTTTTAAGCTATGAATTACATTTTTAAAATAACCGTGTTTTGCCTCAAAACGCATAGAATTTAATCCAATCAAAGGTCCCATTTTTGAAATTATATAGGCATAATGTATCATCATATGATGTTTGGGCATTAAAGTGGTGCCATACTCACATTGATATAATTCATGATGCTCGCGAATTATATTTTTCAATCTAGATACCATAGCAATTGTATTGACAGGACAAAATACTATATTAATTACTTCAAGGAGCAATTTTATTACTTTATATGTTTTTATGTGCTGATTTGGTAATGAAAGTATTATATCAGAAAAAATTAAAGGAAAATACTTTATTTAACACATACTTTGAGCTGCACGATTACCAATTGCATGTCCAACTTTATCAATACATATTGGGCTTGGTTTATTAGAACGATCGTTAATGCCGAAATTAAAAGATCCAATTCTGCAGTTTATTTCATCAAGGGAAATCAATTTTTCTGATATTATAAACTTTAAGAAAAGTTTAATTTCTAATTGTGTAACGGGCCAAATTGGTTCCGTCAACAAACTGTGATCACACAGGTGAATGTGTGGCACCTACCTGGATTTGTATTGGATGCCGCTAGCTCAATCGCGTGGGTCGTGGTGCTTGAATCACTCCAATAACAATCCGGGACGGCAAAATCAAGGGAAGTCACAATCGGGTATTAGGGCGCCACTGAATTTGTCATAAACTTACCCCAAAAGTAATTCAGAACTTACCTATATAGAAATAGGGGGGGGGGAGTCGAGAGTGAAATAAAATATATCCAATAACGAGTAACAATATTTTAATTAAAAGACTTAATTTTGGTGAAGCTAATAAACTCAATATGTGAATAATAATGACAGAGATTTTGACAATTTTTGTAGATTAATAATAATAAACGTTGATGAGATTGTAAAATAATGAAATATAAATACGGTAAATAGTTGTCAGATTTAAATAACTTATGACTAATAATACACAATAATAAAATAATGATATAAAGAATAATAATACTTATGCTAAAGGTGAACATAAAATGTTCAACACACTGTATATATAACCTAAACACATAAAAGAACATAAATGTAATATAAACAGGGTTTCGGTAGGTCGAATCGAGATGAAAATTGACTTGGGGTAATGTCCCACTAAAACAACACCTCGATTCCACGTTCGAGAACCAAATAAAAAAAGGGTTAGTACTTATATTTATAATTAAAAATATGAACATTTGATAAAACAAATAATGTTGAAAAGTTTGACGTGAAGATAACTAAAATGTTTAAAATATCGAATTACACAATGCACTACACCTGGGTACGGACCACAAGTGTTCACGAGATTTATGCTGAAGGTGAACGCAAAATTGTTTGAATAGCAACTCCGAAACACAAAAACTAAAGGGATGGGCGAAACACTTCATTCGGAGTTCAATTGTTTAAAACCGGTAGAATAATTGATGATTAATTTAGATCTTTAATTTGACGTAATTTAATGTTTGTAATATTTAGAATCGGTAGCGGGGTTAATTAAAATAAACTGATAAAAAGTACTTACGCAAAATTTAACATAAACAATAAATACACATTGACGATGGGGCGAAATACGGTCCTGCATTCAGGAATGTGCGAACAAAGGAATGGCGTCATCAAAATACATCAGCTTCGAATACCACAATATTTAAGGAAGAGATCGAACCTAATTTTGTAGCAAAAACTTCAACGGATTGATTGAATTGCGTGGTGATTGGTTTTGTCGTTAAAACTCCAGTAAGGTAAATTTGCATAAAGCTGTTGATTACATAAAACCAAATATGCATCAAATATAACCAAGTATTGGCGATCGTAATAATTGTCACAAGGACGGCCTTTTTCCATTAACACCCAGATCAACGGACAAAAGAAATTACACCAATTTCGGTAATTTTACCAGTATTACAACTACACACAAAACACAAGCGTTCGTCTTACTACGCCATTACCAGGGATCCTGTGGTTCTGCGCGCGCCACTCGACGTCAAACAAAAAACTATTCTGGTCAACGCTAGATGGCGGACTTTAGAAATTCAAAAATTATCGCGGGAAAAACGGAAATTGACGGGGAAAAAGTAAAAGATCATTACAATTGCACTACTCCTTCAAGTAATCATGCATTATGTCCACTGATGGATTGTCGCACAATTTGAAATAATTTAAAGAATTCAAAGCACTTCGAAATTTAATTCCATAGATATGAGGTTGAGATGTTTCTGTAGATTCTAATGATGTGCAATGCAGATCGTACAAATCATTAGACCTTAATAAACTGTCATCTTGAATAGTCATTTTTTTAGTATTTTTTTTTATCTGCCAAACATATTCTGCAATAGTAAGTAGCTGAAAATGATTCCACCATTCCAAATATCTGATTGGCGCCCAAATTATCATGACTCAATGCCACCAAAGTCCCTTTAAAACATTTTACTGATATGTCGCATATTCCTTTAATTTCTAATATTTTCAAGTCCTGAACGATAACTTCAAGAACAGAATTAATGCCAAAATGACTTATGTCTTTACTATAACACAAAGCAATGAGATGAATATTTTCTAATACTGAATTGTAGTGTGATGGTAAATTTTTTACAGTCATATAAAATGCACCCATTTTGTGGCCACCAGTTTTTGATCCAAGAGGATTTACAGATTCGAACTCATCATAATACAAGTGCAATTGAAAAGCATTTTTATTGTTTTTATAGAAACTGCTATTTTTATATACAATACCATCAGAAAATTCTTTCATGGTACTATCATTTTTTGAATTTGAAGATTCCAATAAATTTTTAAATGTAGCATTGGTCAAAAGAAACTTTAAAGTATTTAGAATCGGTACATATGTAAAACTACTAGAAATGGGTACATTCTCATAAATTCGTTTCTCCCTATTCCAAATCTGATCATATCTGATTCCTAATGGAATTTCAACTGGTTGTACAATATGATTGTTAAAATACTGATTTCGTTTATATTTACTATTGAAATTTAAAAGTATTTCTTCCATCTGAACAGTGTCTATATCTTTATTAAGAAGAACTTTAAAAAACTCTAAATTAGATTCTAAAATAATTTGTATGGTTGAATCGGGCAAATTAAGCGAGTACAATTTAGAAATATACGAACCATAGCAGTCGGTTAAAGGTACTTGAACGTTTGAGACGTTCTTACTACAGTGTGGTACTACCAGATTATCGTGAACGGTTATATTTTCTTGAACATTTGAATGATCAATGACAACTGTATGTCTATTTTGGTGGATGCAACGCTGTATATGCTTTCTGTATCCACTAAATGTTTCATAAGTGTTGCTACAGTTAAAGCATTTTAATACCAACGTTGAACCATCGTATAATGCATGTTGTTTTCTAAGGTGCTTTATAACTTCATTTGCCGAAGAAGTTCTAAACTTGCATTTAAAACATAAAAACATTATTAAGCACTAATATATAAAGCTTTTCGAGATTAATTATAATAAGATTAATATAATAATGAGCAGTTCTTTTTTTGTAAAGCTACCAAATGCTAAAAATGTTCTGTCAAAAATGATACTTAAAATTTATTTTTGTTAAATATCGATATCGATATTTTTCATTATTTAACAAAAAAAATCTGTTTATTGACCTTATAAGGACGTCAGACCAAAACGGATTGAGATATGAAGATTATCTTAAAATAAAACTTGTTTTCCATAATCATAATCATCGGGGTGTAACAGGGGCAGGTAACATATTTTCAAATTTAGTTCGTATTTCGATCATGCGAGTTGTTTCTGCAACTTTCATATTGTAAAATTTCATTTGAATAAATTTAAAAAAATGTTCAAGTGCATGGTCAAACTTGAGATCATATACAAAATGAATTTGAAAACATAAGTCAAATGCGCCTATAATATTATTTGGTGCAGAAATGATGTGTTGGTCGAAAACAACATAGTACCTGCTAATGGATGCTTTCGAACAACCCACAGCCAAAATGAAAGGTTGCGTGGAAGGCTTTTCGTCTAAAATTGATGATAAAGGCACTTGTAGATCTTGAAATACAAGAAGCTTACAGATGGCCCTGTTAACGCTTACTTTCTTCTTGGGTTTTGATGAATTGGAAGGAAATAAAAGCGTTAAAATTAATAATGCATTTGTGTTTGCATTCCAATCTAAAATAAAAAAGAATTATGAAATAGTTACAGATGAATTCTATGTTCATACCATCAGCAGTGTCATTATTTTTTACTAATACTGAGCTGGGATTAACTACAGTTCGTGTATATACCTCCCGTATGATTGGTACGTGATTTAAAAAAATTTCTTTAAAGTCATCTTTGTAATCAGGAATTATTAATGTAAATTCAAAATGTATCTAAAATAAAATATGTGAATTATTTTAAAAACTGTTATTGCAACTTTAAATATATTTACCAAACCGTCAGTGTCTAAAAATCTAGGAAATTCTTTAAGTATATTTTTTCTAACGTTTTGTCTAAAGTTGAAAGTTTCCCTTGTGTAAGTAAATATTTGATCTCGTTGATCTTTGGGATTAGCAAATTTTAGAAAATTAATTTTTTCTTCAACTCCTTCAGTTTTCTACTTTCTTCTAATGTATCACTATTATTTTGGACAATTTTTGCCTTGTCACTGAATAAATTTCGAAGCCGATTAGTAAAAAATCCCTTCTTATTCACGGGGTCAAAAAATACCTCCTAAATAAAAAAAGAAATAACTAAGCTTTAAAATAAAAAGTGGCATTACTATATAACTTACATAGCCTTCTTTGGAAACTTTATCGCACAATTTTGGAAATAATGTTATTATTGCTTTTGCGTATTCAATTTTTGTTTCAGTGCAAGGTAATAAATTTGTTGATGGCATAAATTGTAGCATGTGATTCACCACAATGTTGACTAATTTTTTTCTATTTAAATCGTCTAAAGTTTTATTTTCTTTATAAAATTTAATTATTTCTCTGCCTCCGAGATGAGAAATAAGAAAGTTCTTTAACTCCTATAAAAATTCAAATAAATATTAAGGTAAACTGTTTATGAATGACTTTTTTCACTTACGTAGTTTGTCAATTTATGATAAGGTACCACTGCCGTTTTAGCCCTTTTTCCTGAGGGTATCTCTAAAAGAAAATCAGCAACATCCTCATCAAAATTAACGCATGAAGATGATGGCGTGGATGGCTGCGATAATGTATGTATTGTTTCGGTGCTACAACTACATGTATTTCCTGTATAACCTTTAGAAAAATTAGAAAATGGTGAAGTGGACGTCCGAAATGTTTCTAAAAAAATAAAATTGTTCTTGATCAGTTTATTATAAAATATTAATTACAAACCTAAGGGGCCCGATTTTTGAGACCGTTCGTTAATTCACGTATACGCGCAAATACGAACGCCAGAAAACGAATACGTTTCCTAAGTGCAATTTTTGACCGTGGTTGGCAAGGTGTTCGCAAACAAAAACGAATACTCGTTATTGAACGAAGGGTAAAGTATGGCAACGTTGGAATTTTAAATCGCGTCATCGTTTAAAAATGACGTTTAGAGTTTTGACAGAAAAGTGGGGGCTGGTGGTGTGATTTTTAATGTAAATATGTAGATTTTTTTAATTTTAAGTAAAATAAAGCCTGGTTTAGACGGGTATAGTAATGAGTAGAGTAGAGTACCTAGTAGAGTAACTCTACCTGTATAAACCCGAAAAAAAGCTCCGTAGAGTAGAGTATCGAGTAGAGTAGCGAATAGCTGGTAGAGTAGAGTACTTTACTGGCTGCGGTAAAGTAACTCTACTCTACTTACCTCCCACCACAACTCTCACTCTACTAGCCTCCCCACTCTACCCGTGTAAACGTTAAAAGTTAAAAAAAATTATACATTTGTAGTATTTTTACAAAATAATGTTGCATAAAAATATTTATTATTGGCAGAGCACGGAGTTGTCAACCCGAATTTCAAAATTACCTAGAGATTCTGAAAGCTGACGGTTTATATAATACAATAAAAAAAAAATTGCCGTAAATTCGGAAGTTTTTGAATAAATCGACGTTGAAGTTTGAAAAATTATGTAAAAAATAAACTTCATATAGTATAGTACTACTGTACTCTACTGCTGTACCTACTCTACTACGTTTAAACGGAAAAAAATCAAAAGTGGTAGAGTAGCTAGTAGAGTGAACTCTACTAGGTACTCTACTCTACTCATTACTATACCCGTCTAAACCAGGCTTAATAATACTGTCAATGTTAATTTTTAATGTGTTTATTATTCATATTATACATATAATACAATAACTAGTAGTCTGATTTTTTTTTCGAGTTGGATTGTCAATATAAATAAAAATAATGGATGACTTTGGTTTAAATTATTTTATTAAAAATTTTTAATTTGTTTTCTTTAATTCATTTATATTGTTATTATTTACTATGAATAATAACAACAAATGCAGTAGGAAATGGTAAAAAAAATTAAATAAAAAATACTCAATAAAATAATATTATAACAAAATACTTTTATTAATTGTTAAAATTTAGAGAAAAAAAAATCCATTACGCCGCGGTGCATTTAATATGCGCACAAGCCTGTTCCGAGCGTGTCGTCCATCCACTAATTCGGGATTGATCCTACGATTCGCGATTGGATCCTCATTATCATCAGGATTTGCTTCAATGAAGCCCATTTCTCCCGCATCCTCCTCTTCTGCTGGTTCCGGTACATTGTAGTGAATACACATATTGTGTAGCACAACACAAGCAGTTATGATCTTACATGCAACATCTGGTGAATAATGCAACACACGATGTTTCAGTAAGCATCGAAATCTTGATTTAAGGACTCCATTACAACACTCTATTTTTGACCTAGTGTTCTTATGTACTATATTATAATGTGCCTCAGGTGTACCATCAACCACTTCCGCAAAGGGGGTTAATAGCCAGGTTCGCAGCGGATACCCTGAATCACCTAAAAAAAATCATTGTTATGAGTTATGACATTCCTGCTGAGCTGTGTGTACTCACCCAACAGATAGTAATCGTGTGTTCCTGCACCATGAATATTTCTTAAAACAGTCTGCACGGCAGACATATTCCAAATGTAAGCATTATTGGTGCTTCCAGGAAATCGGGCATTTACATTTAAAATTTTCAAATTAACATCACAGATCTGTTTTGTGAAAAATATTATTTGTAAATAATAGGCAGATATATCCAAGTTTGTCACTTACCAATTGTACATTAATTGAATGATAGGACTTTCTACGATATTAACATATACCTAGTCGTGCCATAAGTTCTGATACTTGTTTGGAAGCCGATTTTAATGATTTTAAAATAAAAATCCTCTATATAAATTACTACATTTTATTCGGTACATTCTAAGGAATTCAATTTTGTACGATTTATTCGAAATGGTCACCTTTTGACTTCACAAGGGCCTTTAAACGTCGCGGGCAGTCATCCATTGTGGCACGCACTACTTTTATTGGTATAGATGTTCCAACCTTGATCAAATTCCGTTTTAAGAGCTCAATATTTTTATGGGGTACTTTGCAAGGGCGGAGGTAAATGTGCCACCAAATGTACCTGACCAGAAAAGGGTACCGGTAAATGTGCCACCGACCAAAAGGGTTCTTTAAATAAACACAGGTATTTGTGCCACTAACAGTGAAAAAATTAAATTTTTTTTGCCTTCGAATTTTGGGGTGTGCATTCGATAAGGCTGTAGGCCAGCTCGGCAAATGGTCAGATATTTAATCCGGGTCCAAATTTTCTACCTGGAAATACATAGACCAACTCGGCAAAATAATAAATTTTGGCTTGGCCAGAACTGCGAGCATCAAAAAACCTACCCTCCGATGCTCCGCATCTCCGGGCGGTTTTTCGTGCTCCGAGCCGCTACGCGGCGGGCGCTAAACATACGAGAGGCGCGACAGATCAAGGAAACCGGGATAAATGCAACCGGGATGTGAGAGACCCTCGAAATAGCATTAAAAAGTATAGTTGCGCTATGGGGCAGTAAACTATTACGTTTCACCCCCAAAAAATCGTGTAAAATCAAAAAATAATCGATGTTACATGTAGGAGATGCATCAGGTAGATGCCGTTTTCTCCGGTGGCACAAATACCTGTGTACTTTTAATATCCTAAATTCGTAGCAGGTAGAATAACATTACTGGTGGCACATTTACCTCCGCCCCTTTGCAAGCTTGTTCCTCAAGAATAAACCATAATTTATAATCCAAAGGGTTCAAGTCAGGACTACCTGAAGGTCAGTCTTCCGCGGCAATAAACTCAGGTAAATTTGTTTGTAGTCATTCGTTGGGTCGTTTTCGCTTTATGCGCTGGTGCAGAATCTCGCTGAAACACCCTATGGTTTTCACGAAATAAGTTGTAATTTAGAGGGTTAACTATGAGCTGTAACATTTTTTGGTATTTTTTCCCCCGTTATTTTTCACGTTTTTTCCCCTTTTTCACAAAAAACAGCTGCGTTACTGCTTCATACGACACACCTCACCAAATCATTACTATTGTTGGATAATGGCCATTTTTCACCCCCGAAATTTTTTTAGGGGCTTCATTAGAGCTGTAAGCCTACACAGGATCGATTTTCATGTTGAATTTTTCTTCGACTGTGAAAATTTTTTCGTCAGTAAACAAAATATTTTTGTGATCTTCATACGCGTGCCGGTCCAGGAGTCGTTTTGTTCTTTCTTGTCTAATATTTTTTAGAGCAATTGTAAGACGATGTATTGTAATCCTACGATAAGCCCCAAGTTTTAAGTCATCTTTTAACACGCGAGAAATGGTTCTTTTGGAAATTTGAATTTCCTAGCCATAATGTTTTGTTTCCTCAAGGGATTTCTTCTCATTTTTTCGCGAACTGTTTTAATAACTCCAAGAATTCTTCGAGTTCGTGGTCGACCACTTTTTTTTCGGTTATCTACTCCAGAAGTTTCATTCTATCGATGGATAGTTAAAAAGAAAAAAATTTGTAATCCGTAATTTTTTTTAACAAATTTAAAATTGCACTAGTACTTTTATCATTGTTATGTATAGCAATTACAACAATACGATTACCGTTGACATCCGAATTCATGTTTACTATTTAAGACTTGAATTTCAACTTTCGCCCACTTATATACCTGCAAATGATCTTTCCAAAAATACCATTAGCAACCCCCATCCCTTAATCTTCATAGTAAAAATGAACGGTGCTTTGTTAGTATCAGAACTTATGGCACGACTAGGTATATGTTCTGGATGTTCATCATCATTGTTGGGTGGAGCAACAATTGCTACATGAGTGCAGTCGATGCAACCAACCACACCAGGAAAGCCATGTTTCTCAAAAAACCTTAAAAAATAGATCAAATTAGTGAACACCAGCACATATAAAAAATTGTTCGGCAACAAACCCTTGTCTAACTTCATTTAATTGTTGGAAGTTTTCCGGAAAATGCACCCACTCATTAAACATGTGTGGCTCATTTAGGGCAGCAACAACCTCTTTGATGCTCACACTAACACTTGCCTGTGACACATCTATATATTTGTTGGCAGCCACGCTTCCTTGGTATGATCCAGTGGCAAAGAAATTTAGTGCTGTCAAAATCTTAAGATAAACTATTTTTGTAATAAAATTTGTCTAATATTTTTACAATTTCAAATTTACCTTTATCTGAACACTTAGGTCCGTATTTCGCAGTTGCGGACGTAGATAGGGCTCCAGCAGATTTACTAAATAATTAAACATGTCTTTGGTCAGTCGAAACATTTTCACAAATTGCTTGCCACTTAATTCTTCGACTGGATCTCGAAAATGCCGTTGTCTATTAGACCGATAACGTTCTTCGGCGTTTTCTAAGTTTCTTACGGCATTAAGATACATTAACTCGTCCATCTATTGTAGAATTAAAAAAATAAATAATGATTCGCACAAGGACTCACGTGTTCAAGTCACCGCAACGTCAAAGAATCAAAGAAAAGAAATGTCAAAACCACCGCAAACAACAAGAGATAATAAGAAAACGAATAGCTCACGACGTATGCGTGTACATAGCGTATACGATTTATCTGCTCGCAGTAAAACTATAGCGTAACTCGGGTCACCACACCAGTCACGTATAAAAGAACGTGTGGCTAAACAAATAAGGTAAATAGTACTCCAGATAACGCCTTTATCATGGGAGCGGAGCTTCGGCTAGCTAGAGAGCTCAGGGTGAAGGTAGCTAAAAAAAAATGGAAAAGTTTATTACCCGGCGCCACACGATTTTTCCCGCTCCCAACTCTTGGTGTTACCTGAATAATCGTGAAAGCTTATATTGAAAAAAACAAAAGCATAAATGAAGCACTATAATTAATTATAATTTATTAAAAAAAAAAATAAAGTCAATCAGTAAAACAATCAAATCAAAATGTTAAACAGTCAAATATATATAATGGATATCTATAACCTTTGCTATAACGCAAACCAAAGAATTCAAATCGTTAAACAAATAATTTCGCACGCGGACAGATCTGTTGGCGTTCACACTTATCTTACAAGTACGCTGATTCTGCGTACTTATCGATCAAACAAAATTTTAATGTTAGGTTGAAAAAAAAATATATATAACCTTCTTGTTAATGACCGAAACAATCGAACAGCGCAAATAGACAGTTTATAAAAAAATAAAATAAAACAATGTTCACTTATCTTATTGCGGTTGTTCCGCCTCTATGCTACGCCGCTGCAAATTTTCCACGCCAATGGGCTTCCAAACAAAACAAAACCTCGGATCGCCGAGTCTTCAATTATAGCCTGCGTTGTGCTTAACCGCTCGGGACTGCTTAAAACCCAGAAAACGAACCAATAACAGTGTGGAGAAGTTCCAATCACTTCCAAATAGCACCCTGATCAAACCAACCAACGATAATTTCCAAACCAACGGATAAACCAACTTTTCTCTGAATAACCAGGTAAATTCGTATTTCCAACCTCCAAAATGTATATTAACCTCCAGAAATAATTTTCAGTAAACGTTTAGCTTCAGACTAACAGTAAAAAGAAGCTACGTCGTGGATAACCAATCGGTATAGATATTTCCCAAAGTGACGAACCAGAAAACATAAGTAGCAAATCTTGATGGGTTCGTAATAATTTCAACAGCTCAAATCGGTGTATCGCAGATTATCCCACTTCAGTGGCTATGGATTATATTGACCAAAAAAAAATAACAATATACCTCCAAACTCGAACAAATAGTTAACGATCCCAAAATAATGGTACGGAATTATAATTTTCCAATATTTAACTAAATTATTCAACTCTACACAAATTTTTGCCGGTCAAAAATTATTCTACCTTCAATCTGCCTTTTATCTCTCTGATTATATGTCACTTCCTGAAAACTAGGAAATATTTTTAATTCCCCTAGAAAATTAAGATTATGGATAGAGATAATTTTCCCGCCAACTTAAACAAATGTAAATAAGTATGGAATTAAATTAAAACCATTATGAGGTGGAAATATAAATTACCAAACGAACTTGGTCTTATAAATGTACCCTTTCCTCCCTATTATTAAAGGTTACTGGTCGGTACCCGTTAAGGTCTGGAATCGAAGGTTACAAAACGAACGAAAATAAAACGTATACGTTTCCAAACGTGTAGTCAAAAATCTGAAGTATTCGTTTTAGTTCGGAAACGTGTGCTCGTTTTCACTTGCGAATGGTCGAAAATCGGGCCCCTGTTGAGGAACCAAATCATTATAATCTTCCTGTTGAGGAACCAAGTGTAAAACAACTCCGTGGGCAGATATATTTAAAAAAGTTTTCATAAAATTTGGTCCTATAACAGCGCCATCTAAATCTTGGATTTCAAAATCTTTTCCAAGTAATTCCGGAAAATTGTTTTCAACTACCACAAAATAATGTTATATAAATAACCGTATCCGAATAATTAATATAAAAAATAGGGAATTAGGAAGGTATATTCCACTTTATAATAATAATATGGTTTTAATTATTTTTGATAATTAGTATTAAGATATAATTTTCCAGAAATATGAAGTGTTGCACTGTTTCGCGAAGGGTTTTCAAATAAAATTTATTTATAACACAATATGTTTCGTATGAACTGGGTAGTACACATCTTTAGGTGCTTCAATTTCAAAATTTGAAAAATAAAATAAGTGTTATTTTTTGTCAAATTTTCAAATTGAAGCACCGAAAGTTATGTATCTAAGGGCCAGTTTATTCCCCTTCAATTAAATTGTTTGTTAAATTTTGTTAATTATCAGATAAAACAAACACTTTACCACGAGGTGAATAAACTGGCCCTTAATCACACGAAACATATTTGTGTTTAATTATTAAATAAATTTAATTTTATTACACGGGCATCGAAAACGCGGCGTTTTCGTCGTTTCATGCTCGTCTATGGTCCATCCGTTTTAAGCTTGCAGCACTAACACTGTGACCTCGGAACGTGATTGGTTTAAATCTAAATATGGCAAATTTGATTTGTCGTTTGGTGCCACAACCACTGCATGCTTAAAACGGATGAATTATAGTGCCTTCCATTAAAATATATTGGTTACATTTGAGCGTGTGAAATGCGGCATGTAAAATGCCGCGTTTTCGATGCTCCTCTAGTGCCAGCCTTAAAGTACATCATATTTCATATTATTATGCATGTAAATACAAACCAATTGATTTTACAATATTGTAATCCGTGGAATGTAGTGAAGGCCATTCCAGCCTATTTTTGTATTTTAAACGAACGAAATATTCTTTATTTGCTGTATCAGCTGTCGAACCAAAACTGTCTTCAGGATTGAACTCTGTCTACAACCAAACACAAATGAATGTTTTGTAGCAATCTTGTACATAATTTATGTAAAGACCATCTCTATTTCAAATGATATAAATGATTAAATACTACATAAAATATTATATATTGATATGGTACAGTTGATTTCAGATGAATTTTTGTTTTTTTTATGAAAAATTTAATTTAATTTGTTTAGTTGAAAAATTGTTTTTTGATGAAATTTGTAACCATGTAAAGAAAATTTATTTTGTTAATAATTGAAGTCCATTACAATTAAAAAAATTTTAAAAATTATGCACGGATCAAAAATTTCGCGCGCAGCAATTGAAGAGGAGGAAATTCAAAAGGGCGGAGTGCCGGCAGTTGATGTGGGACCATCGAGAAGGATAGGTCAAAGTTTTATATGAAAGAAGTGTTGATCAACGAAAAATAAGTAAATTGTGAGTATTGCATTTATAAAAACTTACAATTCGCGAGTGTTCAATAATAAACAACAAAAACGTACTTTTGGAATTTAATGGTAATGGACATTTCTTTTAATTTCGAATAGCATATTGCAAATTAGTTTAATAAATTATAAATTGGTAAAAAAATTGAAGCGTTTGTCTTTTGTTACATAAAATATAAGCAAATAAGAAAATTTACAACGGCGCCCAATTCAAATTAACAGAAAGAACAAAAAAAACACGACAGCAATATTTTTGGCATACCAACGTGAGGCGCTCGAAAACCACCCACAAAATACCCGGAGATTAAGATTTATGCTCTAATCGACTTAGCTAGACGAGAAAAATTAAAAACGAAAAATTAAAAAATTGATAGGTTTCAAAACGACAATAAAACTTGAAATAGATGAATAAACAAATAATAGGGGATGCTAAAACGGTTATTTTACAAAACCTTGAAATAACAAATAAATTAAAATTCAAAACTTTATTGAAATACGAAAATAACAGCGAGGTCCCGCAAGATAACAAAATTTTACGTCGAGGCACATATGCCGAGCAACGCAACGTGTATTGTTCGAAAATTTACGCACACCTGCGTGGTTTCTTTATAAATTGCACGTACTAAAGTAGATAAAAATTTATAAACGCAATTAAATTAATTTAATTTTGAAAAACGAATTATCACTACAATAATAAAATGGGTGATAAAAAAGAAAAGGATGTGGCGGCCTTCATAAATGCTAGACCACTAGAAGTGGATCCAGAGGAAATGAGCACGGAAAAGCAGAAAACGGAAGAAAAAAATCCTATAGTTGAGGATGTGAAAGATGCGATAATGGAAAATGTAGAAAGGAAGGTTACAAAGGAACACATTATAAGTAAAGAAAAACAAACGGAAGACCAGAATATAGAAAAAGTGAACCTGGTAAAATTAATCATGGATATGAATGAAAATATGAATGAAAAAATGGATAGAATTGACACAAATTCACAAAATATGAATAAGAAAATGGACCAAAATTTACAAGAAATAACAAAAAGAATTAAAGACACGGAAGTAAGGTTAACGGAAAATATAGACGATCTAAAAACTTCCCAACAAAACATGTGCCAAGAAATGTGGAGAATGGATTATGAAATAAAAACCCTTCAAGAAAATACAGTAACAAGAATCGAGTTAGAAGGATCATTGGAAGGTATAAAATCAGATGTGAATGATCGATTCAATCAGTTATATGAAAGTGGGGTCATAACTGACGACCAACCGGAACGTTTTGAAAAAAAGGTAGCTTCAATAACAAAACAAGTAAATGAAGAACAGATGAATTCAATTACAAGAAAATTAGAAGGCTTCATTGGGGAAAAGAACATGTTAACTGGTAAAGTAAACCTAATAAACAATAAAGTGGTAGAAAATGCTAATCAAGTAACAAGAATCAGTTCAGAAATACATGAAACAAATAAAAAATTGGAAGATAAAACACAGCACAGTGATATTAAATTTGAGCAAGTACAAGATGAGATTACAGAAATAAAATCATCAATAAATTATAATTCAATTTGGTTAACGCAACAAGGTTTGCACAGATATCAAGGTACAGGGGTAGAAAACGAAACGAGCAATATTAAAAAATATTATGCAAGAAATCCAATTTGGTTTCAACTCTGATAAAATAATGAAATTTCAAGGTGATGGTCACAAAAACCCACGATTGTTTTTAAAGAATTTAAAAGACGTTACTAATAAAATAAGTGATTTGTCTCGTCTTAAATCTGTAATAAGACATTCTCTGAAAGGAGAAGCTGAAAATTGGTTGGGCATAATCTAAGATGATTATAAAAATTTTGACGAATTTGAGCAATTATTTCTTAGACAATTTTGGGGAAGCTCTGAACAGAGGAAAGTAAGGACTCATCTCATGAATGGAAAATATAATAATAAAATAGACCGGACTAGAGAAAATTATGCAATAAAATGCATAAATGCAGTAAAACAATTAAACCCACCCGTTATAGAAATTGATATAATAAGAAGTCTTGCAAACCATTTTGGAGACGAATTAATAACCCGCGTTTCAATAGAAAATGTGGAAACCACTGAACAATTTATAAATTTATTAAAACGTTTCGACGATATTCCTTATGATAATAGGAGAGAAAATTTCAACAATAATTCAAATAGGAATTTTAATAATAGTCAAAATTTCAATAATTCACACAGAAGTAATCAGAATAATTCAGACAATTGGCGCAACCGAAATGATGAAAATAATTACCAGCGTAATCATTCAAATTTTAACAGCAATTTTAGAAATAATTATTCAAACCACAACAATAATCATTGGAAATATAACAACCAAAGAAATGGAAGAGAAGATAATTGGAGACAGGATAACCAAAATGGTCATGATCAACGAAATCAAAATTGGAACAATCATCAATCGAATAACGGTTATTGGAACAATAACAATACAAATAATCGACAGAACCTTAACAATGGAACGCCAAATGAAAACGCGGGGGCACCAAATCAATCCAATAGAATGAATAATCAAAGTCCAGCACACATCAATGCAATCACATTAGTAGAAGAAAACGGATAAAAAATGTGAAACAATTTAAATAAGATTTTTATTAAATAAAGAGGTGGAAGGTTAATTTAGTTTGAAAACAATTATAATAATTTAAGTTAAAATTTAAAAAGACAAAGTGAATTTAATAAATTGTGTTAATAAAAATAAATTAGTTCGGCAATATAAACAATGTTTTAGCGAAAATTGCTAATTTTTGTAACCTTTGATATTTGTATTGTATATGTTTGTAAAAAATTTTATGAAAGTACCATATTTTTGTAAATTTTGCTTTTGATACTTAAAAAAAAGGATTGTTTTTTGAAGTTTCTCATTCAAAATTTAGGAAGGTGTTGATATGGTACAGTTGATTTCAGATGAATTTTTGTTTTTTTTATGAAAAATTTAATTTAATTTGTTTAGTTGAAAAATTGTTTTTTGATGAAATTTGTAACCATGTAAAGAAAATTTATTTTGTTAATAATTGAAGTCCATTACAATTAAAAAAATTTTAAAAATTATGCACGGATCAAAAATTTCGCGCGCAGCAATTGAAGAGGAGGAAATTCAAAAGGGCGGAGTGCCGGCAGTTGATGTGGGACCATCGAGAAGGATAGGTCAAAGTTTTATATGAAAGAAGTGTTGATCAACGAAAAATAAGTAAATTGTGAGTATTGCATTTATAAAAACTTACAATTCGCGAGTGTTCAATAATAAACAACAAAAACGTACTTTTGGAATTTAATGGTAATGGACATTTCTTTTAATTTCGAATAGCATATTGCAAATTAGTTTAATAAATTATAAATTGGTAAAAAAATTGAAGCGTTTGTCTTTTATTACATAAAATATAAGCAAATAAGAAAATTTACAACGGCGCCCAATTCAAATTAACAGAAAGAACAAAAAAAACACGACAATATATATATTGTCATGGTTTGCTCAATAAGGGATGATTTTGGGTCATTTGTCCAAGATTGTAACACTCATGAGGTAACATTGTAACAATCAACGGCATTTGAGTTATGAATTAAAGTTCTTCCGAACTTCCGAACCCTGTATCTCTTAAACGAAAAATTTTACAAAAAATCTAACGCCCCATTTCGCATAGTAAATTTAACGGACTACAACTTTTGTCTAGAAAAAATTATTGAAAAACCAATCCATTTAAGATAAAATTAGAAAATAATAAACAAGACAGCAACAAAACAAAAAATTAAATTTACAAAATTTTTATTTTTATTGAAAAATTACTTTATAAATTAAGATTCAACTATTACATTATAGACCAGTGCAGAAGCCTTTGAAAATGATAAAAAGTGAACAAAAATAGCAGTAGGATGAAACCCATTGGAAAAGGAAGAGAATATAACAAAAATGAAAGGAAAAACAATTTACGGGCGATCTGAGGTCGGGAAGTGGAAGGGGGTGAGTTTTAAGGGTAGAAAACTGTTTTTCTCGATTTCCGGCAAAACCACAAGTCCTATGGAAAAAAGTTAAATGGCAAAGTTGTAAGTAATAAAAAGATCTACAACTTTTGTATTTACACTTTTTTCACATAACCTCAAAATTTATGTGAAAAATTCAAATAACCAAGTTTTTGGTTTTTAATTTTTATCTTTTACAAAAAAAATTTTTTTTTCACAAAATTTGGTGAAAACTTACCTTTTTATGTCCCAAACACACTGTAATTTTTTTGATTTAAAATATTTATTTTTTCACTTTATTTTGACTTAATATCGAAAAAGCACCCTAATTTTCAATCGAAAATTCTCGCGTCAAAATATCTGCTTTTTAAAAAAACTCGGTGGGCTTTTTGTTCGTTGAAATCTCTACTTTTCGATGGTGTAAAAAAAAAATATACATTACTATGGTAAATATTCTCAAAAATGCAAAGAAATGAAAAAAACTCGAATCCGAAAATTTTTTTTTTTTAAATCATGTACAATTTTGAGCTATTAATTTTATTAAAATTTATAATTAAATTAATCGTAAAGTACTGGCAAATGGTCTCGTTAGTTAAAGATTTTATACGGGCTGAACGTGCAGGTAATTGGGAATACATTTAAAATGCGTGGAAAGAATGCTTCCCTATTTTCATGCAAGTGGGCACTTTTTATACGCAAAATCTGCTCATCTTTATCTCCAAGATATGCGTAAGCTTAAAGACACAATAAATGATGATTATGAATTTACGCGATTCACCGAAGGATTATTTACGATTAGACGTACTCATAAGTTTTGGTCGGGAGTTTGGACGGATATGACGATCGAGCAAGTTTTGATGAGATCTATGAAAACTCAGGGTGGACTTACACATGGTCGTGGTTTGTCTGAAAGTGTTTTAACAAAATTCGTATTAACAATGATCATACTTGTCGAAGTTTGCAATGAAATGGAAGATTTTTGTAATGTTTCATTTGCAACTACAGAGCAACACATTGATTCCAGGGAATATAGAATAAAAAGAGATGTAGCTGATTTACAAATATTACAAAAATTTTTTAACAGGTATGATCCTTTTCCAGAGACTGATAACATGATGTCAATATTTTCTGGAATTATTGGCAATAATTCTGTAAATTGCTACGAAGCGTATGAACAAGGAAAGAAATCTTTGCAAGCTATTGTTGGAATGAATTTTGGCAGTGTCAAATTTAAAAGAAAAAACAAAGTTTTGTCTCTAAAAACGGTTCAATCTTCCGTTAAAGTAAACGGAGATATTATAGCCATCGATCCATTATTGCTATTTCAAAGAATATCGTTAACGATCGACAGTAAAAAAGATATGGAAACTTATTTACAATACGAGCTTGCACCTCTTCCATTGTCACTTTTTACAGAAAATGGCCTCAGGAAAAATGTTAAATCTCAACTTTACGAATTATTTGTGAGTGCGAATGGACCAACGCATTCTGACGGCATTGTGCATGTCGTCGACGGTGGATTTTTACTGCACAAAGTAATTTGGCAGAAAAATGAAACGGTGGAAGAGATCATGAATAAATATTTGCGCTATGTAGAAAAACATTACGCAGCAAGCAGTTATATCGTTTTTTATGGATACCCCGAAATTGAAAAATCAGTTACTGTGACAACAGTACCAGCAGCTAATTCAACTAAAAGAGGAGAACGTAGTCGTAGAAAAACCTCAGACAATATTCCAAAGTTCAATTATCAAAACCATACAAAAATACCATTTTTGCAAGAAAAATTTTTATCTAACGAGAAAAACAAGGACAAAATAATAAAAACTGTAATGAAAAGATTACAGTCACAAGGATTTTCCTGTAAACAAGCAAAAGAAGATGCTGATGCTGACATAATAATTAAGACCTCGATAGAAATTGCCAGAGATACTAATAAAACTGTCATTGTTGTGGGTCAAGATATTGATCTTTTGGTCCTTTTGAATCAATTAAATTCAAATAATCATGACATTTATTTTCTCAAGCCAGGTTCTGGAAATGTAAAAGATAGGTATATTTTTCACGTCTAATAGTTTCAAATATGAATCCTTCAAAAACATCGTTGCATTTCTGCATTGTTTTTCTGGTTGCGATACAACATCTGGATTTTCCGGAAAAGGAAAGAAAAGTATCGTAAATTCATTATTAGACGATAAAAATTTGTCAAATTTGGCCAATATTTTTTTTAAAAAAGATGCAAACAAAGAAGATATCGAAAAAATGGATTACAATTAATCAAATCTATTTATAAATGTAAAAATGATAATATAACACTGAATCAATTAATATTTCGAAAATATCAATTGGCAAAAATTAAATCATCTTTCATATTGGCGAATCTCCCACCCACAGAAGGTGCAGCAGAACAACATTGTTACAGGGCATATTATCAGCTTCAAACTTGGCTGGGTAACGAACTGACAGCAACAGATTGGGGCTGGAAGCAACATCAACGTGGCATTATGCCCAAATTTACAGAAAAGGAATTAATTCCGGAAATATTGCTCAAAACTATTTGCTGCAGCTGTGAAACTGGATGTAACAGTTTAAAATGTGGCTGCCGAAAACATGGTTTAAAATGCACAAATTTATGCTCAAATTGTCATGGTTCGGAAAAATGCTCCAATGTGGAAGAAAAAAGCTACGAGGAAGTTGATGATTCAGATGAAATTGTCGATGAAGAACCAATGCAGACTGGAAATAATATTGGAGACGAAGACGGTGATGGTCTTGAAGATTTCGAAGATCTACTAGAATCGGGAAGGTTTGTCGAATGTAACGATGAAGAAATGCCATCAAAGAGACAAAAAGTAATGGATAAGTGATAACAATTCAAGATAAGGTATTAAGAAATAACAAGATTAATGTTTTTAAAAATATTATAATGAATAACGTAATCAGTATAAAGTATCTAAATTCAATAGTTCAGCAGCAGTCACATTTTTTAGATGAAATCCCCATACAAACCTACCTTTAATTATATTTAGAACAACTATTTTCGCATGTTTTTTGCTATCTTTATGTTTTATGGATTTGTAATTTTTTTGTTTGTCAATGTAACACGGAATCTTAAGGCTGAAACAGAATGAACGCGAAACCAGCGCGACGTAACGACCGTAAAAAGTTAAATGTATGTAGTTGCAATACGTTCGAACAGAATGAACGCGCTCAACGCTACACCAACGCCAATGTCGAGCAAACTTAACGCGAACGACGATAAAAAATCTAACCTCAATTATTATCTAACCAAACAAATACATTATTTTTTATTTTTATTGTACTATTGAGTTTAAAATGGATTATCTTTAGGGGATGATTGCTGTAAGCGATGGAAAAGCTTAAGGGATCGTTATACTAGGGAAATAAGAAAAATTGAGGCCATGGCCACGTCGGGAAGTGAGACACAACAGCTCGCTGACACACATTTGATACATTAAATAAAACATATAAAAATTTAAAAATAGTTCGAAATCATCCATTGTCTTGTTTTAATAAGAATAACTTAGCACGTCAACAAATAACAACAAAAGTTGACAGATGAAATTTGCAGGTTAGGTTTTCGAGGTCGAGTCGGTATCGCGCTATTCTGTGCAATATTGTTTCGAAAGCGTAACGTCAGCGTTGACGGTCGCTGACGTCGAGCTCGTTTCGCGTTCATTCTGTTTCAGCCTTTACGTTTTTTCGAGTAATTTAAGTATAAATTTTAATAAATAGCTTAAAATTGTACGTTTTAAAAAAAAAATTTTCGGATTCGAGTTTTTTTCGTTTCTTTGCATTTTTGAGAATATTTACCATAGTAATGTATATTTTTTTTACACCATCGAAAAGTAGAGATTTCAACGAACAAAAATACCACCGAGTTTTTTAAAAAAGCAGATATTTTGACGCGAGAATTTTCGATTGAAAATTAGGGTGCTTTTTCGATATTAAGTCAAAATAAGGTGAAAAAATAAATATTTTAAATCAAAAAAATTACAGTGTGTTTGGGACATAAAAAGGTAAGTTTTCACCAAATTTCGTGAAAAAAAATTTTTTTTGTAAAAGATAAAAATTAAAAACCAAAAACTTGGTTATTTGAATTTTTCACATAAATTTTGAGGTTATGTGAAAAAAGTGTAAATACAAAAGTTGTATATCTTTTTATTACCTACAACTTTGCCATTTAACTTTTTTCCATAGGACTTGTGGTTTTTCCGGAAATCGAGAAAAACAGTTTTCTACCCTTAAAACTCACCCCCTTCCACTTCCCGACCTCAGATCGCCCGTAAATTATTTTTCCTTTCATTTTTGTGATATTCTCTTCCTTTTCCAATGGGTTTCATCCTACTGCTATTTTTTTCGGTTTCAAAAATTATCGGCACTGGTCTATTATAGAGATACAAAGATACAGATAAAAGTCTAAAAGATACAGGGTTTGGAAGAAAACCAAAAAATAAAAAAGCTCGAATTTTTCAACATTTTTTTATTTACTTTAATTCATAACTCGAAAGCCGTTGATTTTAGACAATGAAAGGTTTAAATGTAGTTTGCAGATTATTTCACGTTCTTTAGAAAAGTACTAAACCATTTCTACTGAAAAATCAATAGTTTTGGGGCTATGGCCATGTGAAGGTGGAAATTTAAAATAATGGTTTAAAGAGACCTAACTCTCGAGAGTTTGAATGTAGAAAAAAATTTTTGTTAAATATTTTTCTTAGAAAAGTGACTTCCATCACCACCAAAGTTAATACTAGCTTACAGATTGAATTCTGACGAGAGAAGCTTTTCAGTCGTAGTTGACTCTTGTAACATTTGAAATACGGGGAATTACATAATTATTATGATTACTATTTGAAACTGATTAAATTAATTTTAATTATTGAAGAATTTGTACTGAAGCACTGAAGTGATTAATATGCACTTTTAAAAATTATTCGGTGACCAATAATTATTGCAAATTTTATGTGAATTTACTTTTTACATAGGTTTACGTAGTAGTACGTAATAATATATCGTATCCTTAATGCAACAACCATTCTACAACTAGGTAACTCGAATTTTTAGAATTTTAAGATATTTAGGGGAGTAGGAAAATTTCCTATAGAGATTCGGAAAGCTGAGGGTTTATATTATAGTAGAATTTAAAAAAAATTGCGGAATATTCATACGCAAGTTTGGCCAAAAATCGTATTTGAAGTTAGAAAATTTTAAAAGACGTCATGTAAAAGACGCGTTTTTAGGTCAGGATTCGACTCGGAAGTGCCTGCGTTGTAAAAACCTACCCTCCGCTCAGCTACGGGCGGTTTTGACAGCTGACAACTCTTTAAAAACATCCTTGAAGATGTTTTCTCCATACACCCCACCGGGGTCTCAAAAAACCGGGATATAGCTTTTAAAATTATTCTAGAAAATATAAATATAAAAATTAATTATACCTATTTATTTAAAAATTTTTACAAAAATAAAAAAAAATTTATAAAAATAATTATTCTAGAAAAGGTATGCATTTAACATTAACGTAGGACCTCAAAAAACGAAAAAAGTGAGAAAATTGGCAATATTTCATCATGTTACTAGTACAATCGGTGTGCATCTAATGTAATATTTTGAAAAGTTGTGAAATGTTGTGCAACAGAATAACTTCGCCTGAAAGTGAGATTTCCTTATGCTCGTCATTTACATGTAATCTTATGGGTAAATTTTCTAAGTTTATATTCGATTTTTGGCCAAACTTATGAATATTCCACAATTTTTTTAAAATTCTACTATATAAACCATCAGATTCCGAATATCTATAGGGAATTTTCAATTTTCGGGGACCGGTTTTCGTGCTCTTCCCTACAAGTTGTAGTACTAAGAGGGACGATATTAATATGTACTATAGAATTATACCTACATAAATTTAGGTTTTGTACAAATTTTGTACAAAAATAAATATAAAAGTATATAATAAATATAAGTTAAAATGATTTAGTACTTACCATTTTGATTATGTTAATCACAAACACTAGAACATTCAACAGTAGTTATAAGAAAATACTGAGGTGTAGCACCTCCATCAAGTTAGCCCCCCTTCAATCGAATTTTTAACTTTTTCTTATGCCAAACGTTTGGTAATCGTTAGGTAAGATTTGGTAGTTCGATTAAAAGTTTTGGTAGTTCTTGGTTTTTTCGTAATTAACCAATCAAATTTTTTTGTCAAGTTAGCCCCCCTTCAATCGATTTTTAAACTTTTTTTTAGCTCATTTGATCGATTATAATACGCAGAGGTTTGGTACCCCAATAAAAAGTTTTGGTAGTTTCTAATTTGGTGGTAAATAATTAATTAAGTTGGAAGTTTACTTATACGCACGCGCTAAACTTCACGTGTATACAACAATAATTGTTTATTGCCAATTTGGTCTAATTTAAACCATTTTAAACCTTTTTTTAATGCCAAGCGATAGGTCATCGTCATGAAAGGTTTATTAGTTCGATTAAAAGTTTTGGTAGTTCTTTGTATTTTCGTAATTAGTTAACTAATCAAATTTTTTTGTCAAGTTAGCCCCCTTCAATCGATTTTTCAACTTTTGTTTAGCTCATTTGATAGATTATAATAATACGTAGAAGTATGGTAGCCCTATAAAAAGTTTTCGTAGTCACTAATTTGGTCAAATGATTAATTAATTTTTAAGACGAATCATTTATACAACAAACATAAAAAATGTAACTATGCATTATATAAAAAGTTTGCGCTGCATTCTAATAAGATGATTTAATAAGATTATAACGACACTTGATATGAATAACATTGTAACTCTATTTTGCTTATTTTACATGAGAGCATTTTAAAGATTTTTTGCTACATATAATTTGCAGTAACAATGATGTTATTTTGTTAAATTAACAGTATTTTTAATTGAGATAGGACGACGATTCATAAACCAAAATTATAGTTTGTCCTTTGAGGAAGCCGTTTACAGCATAGTTATTCATATCAGGTGTCGATAAGAAATACAATCTGCGCTATACATTGTATGTATGTATATCGCATAAGTAAAACTTCAAAATTAATTAATTATTTAACCAAATTAGTGACTACGAAAACTTTTTATAGGGCTACCATACTTCTACATATTATAATCTATCAAATGAGCTAAACAAAAGTTTAAAAATCGATTGAAGGGGGCTAACTTGACAAAATAATTTGATTAGTTAACTAATTACGAAAATACAAAGAACTACCAAAACTTTTAATCGAACTAAACCTTTCATGACGATGACCTATCGCTTGGCATTAAAAAAAGGTTAAAAAATGGTTTAAATTATACCAAATTGGCAATAAACAATTATTGTTGTATACACGTGAAGTTTAGCGCGTGCGTATAAGTAAACTTCCAACTTAATTAATTATTTACCACCAAATTAGAAACTACCAAAACTTTTTATTGGGGTACCAAACCTCTGTGTATTATAATCGATCAAATGAGCTAAAAAAAAGTTTAAAAATCGATTGAAGGGGGGCTAACTTGACAAAAAAATTTGATTGGTTAATTACGAAAAAACAAAGAACTACCAAAACTTTTAATCGAACTACCAAATCTTACCTAACGATTACCAAACGTTTGGCATAAGAAAAAGTTAAAAATTCGATTGAAGGGGGGCTAACTTGATGGAGGTAGGTGTAGCTATAATAATTGTACTGGGGAAGTTACACACAATTTGCTGAGACCATAAGATTAAATTACTATAACGTCGTATAAACATATTTTAAAAACAATTTGTTTCAATAAAGTGCAATAGAATTATTAAACTTACATTATTAGATGCAGTTTTAACTCTTTATTTTTTCAAAATGACTTTGTTGTTAATAATACTAAATAATTAATTTGCTGTAACAAATACGTATTTCAAATTTTAATGTTATAATTTTATACTTATTTACAAATTCAAATGCAAATTCTGCAACAAAGATTGGCTTTTCTAGTATGGAAATATCTCAAATTTATAATATTATTATTTTAAACTAACATTTTTATTTAGTCTACGCATATGCATTAAATTTAATAAATTTTGATGTGAAATTAACACCCCTCAATTTAACAAAAATGGGTAGCTCTATTAATGTAAATCTGAATCAAATTTGTTGTTAATATTTACTCTAAAATAATGACATTTACATTTTTGTTAACTAAAAGTAAATGTTACAATTCTTTTCTAACTGTGTAGAGATGGAATCGCAAACTCTGGCCTTTTATTTAGTTACTTCTTTTGTAGTTACACATATCTGCTTTGTTGCATTAACAATCATGTCAAATTTTTCAGGAACCAAAAATTCTTTTAGAGCTGCAACACCATTATGAAGTTTTCTTAACTCTATAGTTAATCTCCCAAGTTGTCGCATAGACTGCCGAATGAGTTCACTTTGAGTAGTGTCGTATTTTTCAAATAAAAAAGCACCAAATTTAACTATGGTACTATCTTCTTTACACACAACTGCTATGTCGTCATTTTTGAATTTATTAATAATATTCATGGTAAATTCAGCTGTCACGTTTGTCCCTAATATACCATTTAATAATGCACTGCTTTCTGCTGTAGGCATATTTCTATTTTGGTAGTCTGTGTCTTTAGTTTTCTTAATTAGTATGGATTTACAAGAATATTTCAAATGATGCCAAATATGCTTTTTTATCATAAAGCCTAAACACTCAGGGCATGGACCATAGTCTGTATAAGTTGAATATTTCATCTCATTTTTATTAGGTCTTCTAGATAAAATGAGTTCTCCCTTTTTTAATGCAAGAGTACCTACTGCAATTGTGATAAAAATCACCAGCTCTCGCCAAAACCATAAACGCATCTCTTCTTTCTCTAGAACCTTTCGGTTTCGCTAAAATTCTGGCCACGTCCATTTCATCTTTATGCTTGATTTCAAAATGACGAGCTAAATTATTTATTACAAATTGATGGAAAAAATAGCATGAATGGCCTTTATCTCTGACTCTGTTGCCATTAACAGTTTGAGCAGGCTTTATGTTCACATTTTCAGAACTTCCATCTTCCCATTTTTTTCGATATCTTCTGATACTGATGAATGTTTCCTTTTTCTGGACATAACTTCCTTTGATTTTTGTTTTTTAGTATTAAATACTATGGGAAGTTGTTTTTCTAATATAATGTCAGAATTTTCATCATTACTTTCCATTATTGCATCACTGATGCTTGACACAATAGAAGGAACATATTCACTTCCTGAATCATAATATGGGTCGGATATGTCACTTGGCGCGTCTGGTGAAGCTACTGAAACCAATTCGTTTGAAATGAATGTGGAAGTATGTGGAAATTGTAAATTCATCTCATCTGTAAAGATTCTTGTTAAATTTACTCGGGCTCTTGAGTGGTTTGGAGCTGCATTCATATCCTGATTGGTTTCCTTAATTTTTGAATTCAATGGACTCACTATACAAACCGGTTTAGGATAGATTGTAAGTTTGTAATATTCTTGTAGTATCCTAATGAAAAAAATTAATAATAAATTTACAATTGAGAAGTCCTGAATAATATTCTCAGTTTAAATATTCTTGGACGCATAGCTCGCTTGAATCTGTATCTGAGCATATTTTTAGTGAAATATGCATAGTGAAAACGTCACTGTCAACGAACCATTGCCATCGACTAGTGCGGGTGCAGCGATGCATGTGCATTGCATTTGTTGTGGCATCAGGTGTGAACATAAAGCTGAACTGTGACATCTTTTTGATTTGTGGCATCATACACCGCGATGTCACAGCAAAACCTATAGTTACTCCGTAATTCAGACAATTTTATAGTTCATTTTTAAATTTTCCGCGCTTTTGGGAGTTTCCTTTCCACATAAAATGAACCAATCACGGTATATAGCATTTTTCGAGTTGTGTATAGTGTGTCCCAATTTGGTTTTAAAACCTATAACTTTTAGACCCAATTGTGACATCGTTGAGTACTGGCGCCCCCTATGTTACACACGCTTTTTTATTTGTACTACTCCGTCACTGAATAATATCAATATTATCCTAGCGCTACGCATAACAGATTCCAAATTGCAATATTTAAAATTGATGATTGTCTAAGTTAGTACTATTATAGCTTGCTTTATTTTTATTAATTCCGATTAAAAAATCTTTGGAAATAATTTTTACAAGTTATAAAAACCTAATTATTATACCAAATATTTTAATGCAATTTTGTCTTTAAATTCATATCATTGCAAAATATGAATTTTATTTTTCTTCAAATTTCGAATAAATTTTAACAACTGAATAAAATTATGTTTTACAATGTGGTGCTATAGTTTTCTCCTCCTAAATTTTTTTTCGCAAAACATATTTTATCATGTATTGTTAGGTAGGTGTGAGACCAACAATAAATATTTTATCGATTGTATTAAATCTTCATTTTGTAGTCTCGAAGATGGTATATTATGTAGTTAATATAACCGAAACGTCACTGATAATCATAATATTGTAGTTTTTATTGCGATTTCCAACATCTCAAGATTAATTTTAACTAACTGAATAAAAGTTTATTATTATATTTTATTTAACTATAATACATTTTTAAACATTATTATTACATAAAAATTATTAAAAAAAATTAAATAGTAAATTAAAAAGTAAATAGTATATTAACTTAATTAAAGTAAATTAAAAAAAAAACAAGTGAAAAAAAAATTCATTCATTCATTCTGTAGGGTATTTATTCACGCATGGATGCGGCATGTGAAGTTGTTTTATTAATCTTCGATAAATAATTTTTTATATAATATTTAAGATCCGACCATTTTCTTCCAATGAAGATGCCAGGATTCTTGTCAATAATGCCACAGCATTTGTCTTTACCAGGAAGGCTTTTGGATTTTATGAAGTTTCTAAATTCTTTCAAAATGATTTCTTTTTCCTCTGTGGACCATGGTTTTCTTCCCGAGTAGTCTCTTTTTCCACTGCAATCTGTTCTTTTTCTTATTTGCTTTCCTAAATATTAAAAAAGTTCGTGTTTATGACAAGGATTTAGTTTTTAAATTAATATTTTATCTAATATACTTATATACTTTGGAAATAGAGATAAGCATAGAAAGGGTATAACTAAGAGAAAATTCGTGACAAAAGAGCATGCAGAATATAACTCTAGACCTTTGTGTAGTAGTAACTTCCATTACTATAATTAAAAAGAATTTTAGGTGTTTTACCGTTCTTTATAAAACGAATATATTAATTTCTATACTCGTACATCGATTAAATTAATTGAGATGAAAATTCTCGTCCAATGTTGTATTAAGTAACGATAATATCGGGATATTGGAGCGCAATAAAACAAATATGAAAATCAGTCGACGTTTCGGTTTTATTTACTAAAAACCATCCTCAGGACTAAAAGTGGAGAGACAAAAAGTCAAAAACCGGTAACAATCATCAAAACAAACTCACCTAACAATACAGATATAAAATTGTTATAACGCATAATGCAATTCGGAGGAGAAAGAACATGGTACAGTCGGGCAACACTTTCAACCAATTCACAATTAAAATTATTGTAAAACATGAAATAAAAAATTGGTTCAACTTATAGTACAACTGCATAGTCGCTTTTAGTCCTGAGGATGGTTTTTAGTAAATAAAACCGAAACGTCGACTGACAATCATATTTGTTTTATTGCGCTCCATTATTCCGATATTATAGTTACTTGATTAAATTAATGTAAGTTTGACTTATTTGGTTATTTGCGAATTTGAAAAATTTCAACTTGATACGGTAAGGTCACAGTACTAACACCGATTAATAAATTTTAATATTTTAAATCCGGCGTGCGCGTGCAAAGTGGTATAAGTCGATTTTTGGGCAAATTGAGATAAGTGCATAAGAATATTGGTTATAACTCATAGTACACATGTACAAAACGATATAAGTCTAATTGCTTCAGAACGGCCTCAATTCACTTGTGAAATTAGGTATAAGTTCCTACAGTTCGCGCCAATAGGTACAAGTTGACTTATATCTTTCCACGCACAGGTATAGGTTCATAGTTATATTGTGCAAAATGGTACAAGTATACATTTGGAAGAATAAAAGAGTTTCAAAACTAAAATTAGTGATGAAAGCAAACAAAAGAACCGTCTTGTTTCTTACACATACCGTTTTGAAATAGAAGGGGAATTAATAAGGGTTTGCAAGGAATGCTTTCTGGGTATATTTGACATAACCAATAGATTTGTCACTGATATTTTAAAAAATAAAGGTAATACTACCGCTGGCATTACTCATGATGATGGAAGAGGAAAACACATTCCACATAACAGAACACCAGAAAACTATTTGGAGACTGTTCGGCAGCACATCTTAGCTATTCCAGCATATGAGAATACACGAGGAGAAAATCCAATCTAAGGTATTATTCATCCTTTTTGTTAGTATGTTCAATTAATTATTATTATTATGTATTTACCGTCGCACTATACACTGAGCAGGATGTATGAGGAGTACAAAAGTTGGAAGAAAGTGGATACTCCTGTAGGTAGAAAAATTTATGAAAAAGTATTTCACGGTATGGGAATTAAAATAAAGGCGCCAAAAGATGATACGTGTAGTAAGTGTGATAAGCTTCATACTTTAATTAAATGTGCAAAAGACTTAGACGTTAAGAAAGAGCATGAACTTGAGTTGAATAGTCATCAAGAAGAAGCAGAATTTGCATACGAGAGTAAACGTCAAGATGGCCTTATGTCGTACAAGTAAAGCAGACACCTTGTATACGTTTGATCTTCAACAATGTCTGCCTACTCCTGATAGTAAAACGTTCATTGGTTTCTATAAACGTCAATTGTGGACATATAATTTAACTTTACATCGGTGCGATGATAAGCAGTCGTTTTGCTTTATGTGGCATGAAGGAGTAGCAGCTAGAGGTGCTTATCAAATTGCGTCATGCATTTATAAGCATCTACTGACGCTTTCGGAAACTATAAAACGCATTATACTATATTCCGATACTTGTGCTGGGCAGAACAAAAATTCGTTTCTGCCATTAATGTTCACCCTTTTGATCCAAAAATTAAATAATGTTGAAAGCATTGATCACAAGTTTTTGGTACCTGGTCACACTCATATGGAATGTGATTCTGATCATTCCATATTTGAGAAAAAGAAGAAGAAATATGGATCACCCATAGAACATCCAAGAGACTGGATGCAGCTGGTCAGATTATGTGGGGCATCCAAGCCATTTGTAGTGCAGGTAATGCAAACTAGCGATTTCTTTGAATTTTCAAGCTTGTTTAAAAATAATATATACCAACTCCGAAAAATTGATGAAGATGGAAATAAGATAATTTGGAGAAACATCAAATGGTTAAGATATACCAAAGAGAATGGTATCATTTTGTACAAGACGACACTCGACCAGAACGCCCCATTTCAAGAAATCAGTTTTAGACGAAGAGGACGATTTCCAAATGCAGAAAATGTGAACGTTCCTTTATCTTATAAGGGACCAGTCCCCATTACTAAGGAAAAGAAGAAAAATTTATTGGAACTTTTGCCATATAGGTATAGACGACAACTTCCACAAATTTTATGAAAATCTTTTGTGTAAAGACGATGTTGACGTTTTGCCAGGTGTTGGTAGTAACGAAGAGGATTCCGAGTGAAGATAACCAAGTGTCTAATCTTCTTTGAATTATTTTTTAGGATTTATTTTTATTTATTATTTTTTTTTTATAAAAATATAGTTATTTCAAAACAAATTTAGACATTTTTATTACAATAAACAAAAATAATATTATAGTGTACATTGGTATAAGTCGCAAGTTCATTGTGCAAAAAGGAATAAGTCGGCTATTTCTCAAAAAATGATTTTTTTTAGTAAATATCCAAATTAAAAATTAAATTAAATATTATTGTAATCACTTCTTCATAAAATTATCTAGATTAATGCACCAACAGCTTTTCATATTGTTGTTTACCCGATTTATAGCAATCGAGTAAACTTTAAAATTCGTTTATCTCAAAATGCTCATTTTAGACTTATACCACTTTGCACGCGCACGCCGGAAATATGGGTAGGTAGTATCTCATTATTTACCTTTCGATTTTTTCATTTCTTTTAAATTTTTACGTGAATTTTCTGTTTGTATTAGATCTGCAGTTATTATTTTCAAATCATCATCTCCATTCTCCATTTCATTTCTATCATCTTCTTCCTCCTCATCATCGTTATTATCTTTTTTATCATTATTTTCATCAACGATATTCGGCAAGTCTATAAAAGAAAATCATATTAATTTTGCTGTCATATATTTAGCATTCATTTATAAAGCATACCTTCTATGTTTATATCTTTCAATTCCTTTCCAGAATACTTGTGAGCTTCTCCTTGATCTACAGCTAATAAGAGCCTGCTTATTTTTGTTAGTTCGACAGCGTTTTCTTGTAAACGATAAAATTCACGATGAACACGTACATCATGGCCCAAATGTCGCGCTAACCAATCATATTCGTTTTCACTTAAATTAAATATTTGGCAAACTGTTGCAACATATTTTCGCAACTTCGTGCTTGTAATAAGATCTGGTGATTCAAGTTCGGCTTCAATGCACCATTTTTTTAAACAGTCATGTCCTCGCATGTGACTTGCGGAAGTATTCGTTAAAGCAAATATATACGGATTCTCATTAGCAATTCCACATTTTACTCTATTTAATATTAGTGTATCGAGCGATTCTTTCATTTCCATTGTTAGAAGAACTGGAACTATTCGGCCACGTTTTCCTGTTATTCTAACAATAGTTAATGTAGAAGCTAACTTATTTTCAAAAGATGTTAAAGAGTCCTTCATTTCTTGTGTTCCGCTACTGTTCCAAGATGGTCGAGAAGCATAATCTATCATAGTCATTCTGGCTGCTTCTCCTGAACGTCTTTTATTGAAAAGAATTATTCGGCTTAATGTTAAACTTGCTAATTTGGTCCAGTTGGCAAAAGTCATATTAGAAATACTATTTTTAATGTTATTGATTTCTTTGTCTATAAAATTACTTTTTTTGACCAAGTCACTGGTAATTGGTAATAAATCTGTGGCAGTTTTTATCCTAGTATACAAAGTTTGTAAAGCATTTGAAGATATTCGTACACTCCATTCAAGATCGAGCAAAGTTAAAAACAATTGAAAGTTTTTGTCACTTTTTAAGTTTCCTGCTCTTAAAGCTTGGCCTCTTTCAATGGAAATGCATTTTCGTAAAGCGTAGCCTATCTTTAAAGCTAGAGATGGCATCGCAAACTCTGGCCTTTTAGTTACTTCTTTTGTAGTTACACATATCTGCTTTGTTGCATTAACAATCATGTCAAATTTTTCAGGAACCAAAAATTCTTTTAGAGCTGCAACACCATTATGAAGTTTTCTTAACTCTGTAGTTAATCTCCCAAGTTGTCGCATAGACTGCCGAATGAGTTCACTTTGAGTAGTGTCGTATTTTTCAAATAAAAAAGCACCAAATTTAACTATGGTACTATCTTCTTTACACACAACTGCTATGTCGTCATTTTTGAATTTATTAATAATATTCATGGTAAATTCAGCTGTCACATCTTGTTTTCCAGAGATAACTGTGACGCTTTTCCAATCAGTAAATATATTTGTCTAAATTTTATATCAAGCTGTTTACGATTATTTATTATATCTGTCCCAATACACTACCCTGTGGTACGCCGGAGTCAACTGGTATATTTCTACCCTAGCACCTGTTCGATGGTACCATGTTGGTTTCTAAATCTAAACTGTGGATGACTTGGAATAAGATTTTTTCCCTCTATTATTGGTTGTAGAAGACGTAAGAGCTTTCCAGATATTTTTGAGGTCACACATAACTTATTGGTTTGTACGAAGGGAAAACATTCAATTCCTTCTGTATTTTTTTTTTGAAACTATTTTATCTACTCGAGGTAAATAATCCATTTCTGTTGCATTCTGCGGTAAGAATAAATTGTAATACAAATTTTTCGATTACTATTTACATATTATTTTCTATAGATGTTAGGGTGGTCTTTAATTTGGCCATTTCCGAATTTGAATGCTTCCGTCCTCTAAATTTCCTCAAAATAAATTAAAAAATATATAGCAAACATTTAAGATTCTAACTCGATTTTAAATACCTCCCGAATCTTTAGAATTTTTCCATTTGAATAACATACGATTTTTGAGACTTTTTGGTTTGTTTCCCTATCGTAGTGTTGTTTCAAAAATCTAACATTAATTTGACACAATTTAGTACGTATTCTAAATGACGTTGACAAAATTTTAACGATGTTTTTTCTTAAATTGAATTAAAAATGATTTTTTGAGCAAAACTGCGATCAGAAAAAAAATTAAGCGCGAACTCTCAAAAATCCTAGGTTATTCAATGAGAAAATTCAAAAGGTTTGGGGGAGGCCCTGACGAATTATGCAGATTAATTTCTTTTTGTTAGAAACAATGATGCAAGTTTTTCAACTTGATCTTTATTTGTTACGAAATGCTTCCTCTGAAATGAAAAGAATTTTTATCTTAAATTCAAATTTAATTTAAATAAGGCTTCTTGCTATACTTTGTATAGAAGCCTAAAAATTAAACATTTTTGTGAAGCTGGTTTCCAACCTTTAATTTAGCTAATAATCTGTTTTTTAAGTTGGTAATCATTACCAACTAAAATTCTGTATAAAGCAAATTGGAATAAAAGTTTTTTTCGAATATCTTTGACATCGATACGATCAACTTCCTAAACTTGGTGGATTATCTGTCTAACCCCCCCTCTCTTGTTGTAATTTTTTTGATTGATCGTTAAATTTTAGGCTTCTATACATAAATAAGGCTTCTTGTTATACTTTGTATAGAAGCCTAAAAGAAGCCTTATAATCTGAATTTTGATTATAAATAAAATGAAAAATTATACAATGCTAGTAATACTTACAAAATTTTTAGCACTATTGAAAAAAAATCTGCCAAAAACAAATTTAGCTTATCAATTTTTACACTTTTATCACTTAGTTTCAATTTAATACTGGAAAGTAAACTAAGCAGCGACAAAAATTGACAATTGATAATCGCGAATTTCCACTAGGATGCTGGAACCACCTATTAAATTTTCAAGCTTACAGTTTTAAAAGTAAAGAAGTTTGTTTATATGCTTACCGGAGAAAAAAGTGTGTTTATGCCTACTTGATAAAGTTCGCAAATTTGGTTTTGAATTTTCACTTCACTTCACTAACTTATTAACAAAATAGTCTTTGTATATATTTACGTACAATGACTTTTGTAGCAATTTTCACACTTATATCACTTTTTTCCAAGTTAAAACTCGAAAGAATGTGTAACAACGGCAAAAATTATTAGCTGTCAATGTAGGTAACTTAGCAGCGGCAAAAACAACAATAATTGACATTCGCAAAAAACAAAACCGGGCAACGTATTAAAATTAAATTTTGTTTTCAAACATCCAATTTAAAATAAAAATATAATTTTAATTGGGTGTTAGCTTTGATTTTTTTAAATTTTAATTGCAAGTATTTATGGAGATATTCATTAATTATTACCACCGTAAAATTAACTTTGAAACGTACGAATCTAACCGACCGCAACCGAGACAACTATTTGTGACGTAATAGGTGGTGGCAATAATTTGTAATACACCAGGGTGGCCACTTGTCATAAATTCATAAAAAATCATAAATTTTGAAAATTGCCATAAAAATCATAAATTTTACGACTTTGTCATAAAATATCATAAATTTTAGTTAAAATTAAAAATTTAAAAGACCTAATGGTTCGAGGATAAATAAGATATTTTATCGTAATCCCTTTCAGAAGAACAAAAATACAATAAATAAACAAATTTGGAGGAAGTACAATTAAAAACAGACATAATTAAAATATTGCAATAATTTATAAAAATAATAACTTGGGGAAGTCCTGCATAAAAGTAGTAACCTTGTAAGAAAAACCATAATATGATAATATGTACAAATATTACATCATACGGGGAATACCCTACTAAGAATTTCGCGGTGGATAAATAAAACGGATAAGCTGACTGAAATCACTAAATCGGCGTAATAAAATCTATTTAATTCTGTTAAAGTAGAGCCGGTGGAAAAAATACATATACATAAGTATGTAGATTAACAAGAATTTAAATGACCCGATAAAATAAGTCCTAAATAAGCACTAAAGTAAAATAATAGTAACAAAACAAAACCCGAGCAAAACATTGCCGCTTATAGACAAAAAAATTAATTTTATGTCAAAATTAAATTGTAAACTCGTAGATAAGTTCAAAATAAGCACAAAAGTAGAAAATAAGCAAGAAATCGCAAAAAAGAACGAAAAACTATACGTTAAAATACTTTTTCTTTTATCTAATTCCTCCAGATCTCAAATTTCAAAGAGCTGCTTTTAAAATTGACAATAAGCAAAAATGCTTAAATCCGGTCTCTGGTTATCATTGTGTTATGTTAGTTACATAGTGAAGTATTAAAAATGGCTCAGCGAGTAACAAAGTATTGTTCAATTTGGGAAAATACATATTCTTGGTTATCCGCAAATAAGGATGATGCTTCCAGTGCCTATTGCAAAATATGTTCCAAAAATTTTCGAATCGGTGGAAGTGGTTTTAGTCAAGTAAAATCTCATTCAAATGGGAATAAGCATCAACAAAAATGGAAAAAAATATGAAAGGTAAATTTAATAATTTTCATTTATGTACGCATTTATATTACACAATACCATAATTCCAAGAGAAATTATTCGACCCGCCGGCGCTGTCGCGTATGATATTTAGATTAAGGGGGGGCTAAGGTTAATTCGTACGAAAAAAGGCATGTTTTTTTGTGAATTTTTTGTGACGACACAGTTAAATCTCTTTATTAAAACCAATAGTACATTAAAGTATGACATTCGAAGAATATTGTATAAAATTTTCACGAAGAAATATTAAAAAATACGGCAATGGCAGCAATAATTATTCGGACGTGTCTCGGAAAAAAGTAGAATTGCGGTGCCCCTCATAACTTGGTGCTGGATCATCTTAAATCAAAAAATCAAAGTTTATTCGTTAGATAATAGTTTTCCCTAGGTAACGCTGGAGAGCTTTTTTCAAATTTGTTAATAATTTTTATTTTACAATAACAAATTAGCCGATTTTTTTCGCAAAAAATAGCGTTTTTCCCTTCAAAGTGTTCCAAAAAAGTGAAAAATTGAAATTTCAAAAAACCCTCCCAGCGTTACCTAGGGAAACTATTATCTAACGAATGAACTTTGATATTTTGATTTCAGATGATCCAGCACCAAGTTATGAGGGGCACCGCAATTCTACTTTTTTCCGAGACACGTCCGAATAATTGCTGCCATTGCCGTATTTTTTAATTTATAATATAGGTATTTTATATATTTTGTTTTTTACTTTACGTAATAAAATAATAATAAAATAAAATCTCGGGTGTGAGGGTTGGGAGATTTTATTTTATTCAGATCCGAGGGGAAGAGAAAATTTTTTATTCCAATCATTAATAATAATAGTTTACGTTCATGATTGAACGGAGAGAAAAATTTGCAAAAATGCCATAAATTTTTGTTTTGAGTGCCATAAATTTGCCATAAATTTTTGTATCGAGTGCCATAAATTTGTCATAAATTTTTGCTTTGAGTGCCATAAATTTGTCATAAATTTTTGCTTTGAGTGCCATAAATTTGTCATAAATTTTTGCTTTGAGTGTCATAAATTCATAAAAAAATGTTACTTATTGCTAGTGGCCGCCCTGATACACGAATAAATTTAATATTGCATTTAATGTTTAGATTTAATTTAACGTTTATTCGGTTTACTTATTTGTGAATAATACGTCGATATTCGAAGCGACCTATTATGTCACACTCGCTGCGGATATTGTTCGGTAATATTTGCAATTCTCAAATCAAATTTAAAGCCTTTGCGACCCGCAAAAAGCATAGGAAAAGAAATTACTTTTAATTACCCATATCTTACAAACGAAGCATTTACGGGGATATTACCATATTGTATTTATAAGTTTTCTTCTTCTTTTTATTAATACAGTACGTCAGCAAACTTTTGATTAATTTTTAATTTACAATTTTTAATAAAATGGTTACATAATTTCAACAGTAAATCGATGAAAAATTTCATATTTTGCCAAAATCGAAAGAAAAAAACTTTTGAATGCCTATATCTTGCAAACGAAGCATTTTTGGACCCATGTTATTAGAAACTTTTCATCTTATTTTCGTTAGTAGAATGCGGTTTACTATTTTATTTACAAATACAAAAAAATTTTACAAATACAAATTTTTTTGAAACGCCCTGTATATTTTAGAGAAAAACTTGTAGGACAAAAAATGTAGGAAATTCCATAGCGCTAATTTTTTGTTATTAATATTTTTACATATTTAATTTCGTTTCGAAGTTATGACGCATAATGTCATAATAGCTCTAGGTAAACCCCCCTTTCCCGTTACACGATTTAAATTATTTTCATCTGGCTTCGTCCTACGACAGGAAAAAGCTTATATGCAAAATTTGGAATGATTTGCTTGCTTCGTTTAGACGCTATCGTGTTCACAGACGTACATACACACATACACACACACATACATACAGACATCCTTCCAAAAATGATAAAAATGGATTCAGGGGACCTCAAAACGTGAACATCTGTCAAAAAATTGGGGGGTCAAATTTTGACTGATAACAATACTTTCCTTACCTAGGGGTTCGGAAAGTAAAAAGGAAAAAATAACCATAAACCGTCAAAAGAACACGCATGAATGGATTATGACAATTGAATTAATTATTTAATATACAGGGTGTCCCGGCGCAAATATCTTCGGTGATGATAGAGGGCACTTTCTAAAAAAAAAAAATTGTTAACTAAAATGCTTGTTTAAATTGAAAGCTGAAGGGGGGAGGGGGCGCCCGCTTTAAAGCAATTTTTAAAATTTCCTGCAAATGGCCATGGAGCGAAATGATTGATTTTTTAGTGCTAACGGTTCAGTGCTTTTTCAAAGAGCATGAAATTATCTACAAATGAGATTCTTTACTTATTGTTTGCGTATAAACTCAAGTCTACATTTGATAGTCAAATAATAGTGTTCAAAAAAGAAACATCGAGATGTCGTGAGATGATTGGTTTTGTTCTAATTATTCAATTAAATTTACCCCCCCCCCCCCTTTGAATTAATAATTTTCCATTTACATTGTATTTTATTAAGAAATTTTGGTTTTCGCTAAAGACTATACATTATTTGAATTATTGATACTTCAAATTTTTTATTTTTACATTTCAATATTGGTTTCATTTAATGAAATTATTGTCAAACGTTTGAACTCCAATGAGGTTTTATTAAAATCGTTTGAACCACACGCATCTCGAATTAAAAGTATTCATTAAAAAATTCGCGAAAAGTCAGTCAATTTCACTTTTTACTTTCCGAACCCATAGGTAAGGAAAGTATTGTTATCAGGCAAAATTTGACCCCCCAATTTTTTGAAAGATGTTCACGTTTTGAGGTCCCCTGAATCCATTTTTATCATTTTTGGAAGGATGTCTGTAAGGGTGTGAGGGAGGGTGTATGTAAGGGAGGGTGAGGGTGTTTGTGTATTGCATTTGTTGTGGCATCAGGTGTGAACATACAGCTGAACTGTGACATCTTTTTGATTTGTGGCATCATACACCGCGATGTCACAGCAAAACCTATAGTTACTTCGTAATTCAGACAATTTTATAGTTCATTTTTAAATTTTCCGCGCTTTTGGGAGGTTCCTTTCCACATAAAATGAACCAATCACGGTATATAGCATTTTTCGAGTTGTGTATAGTGTGTCACAATTTGGTTTTAAAACCTATAACTTTTAGACCCAATTGTGACATCGTTGAGTACTGGTGCCCCCTATGTTACACACGCTTTTTTATTTGTACTATTCCGTGACTGAATAATATCAATATTATCCTAGCGCTACGCATAACAGATTCCAAATTGTAATATTTAAAATTGATGATTGTCTAAGTTAGTACTATTATAGCTTGCTTTATTATATACATAGCTCGCCATCTTGAAAAAATGGCGGCCAAAATCAATTTTTGCGCAATATCTCTCTTCAAACGTAGAACAGTACAGTAAAATATAGTTTTTTTTTATAGTTTTAAAATAGTTCTAAATAGTTTTAGGGGGGTAATGAAATTTAAAATTCCAACAGGATGGATTTTAAACTTTCCCTTGTTATCTAAATTGTCGTGTTTTTGTTTTAATCGAATTTACTCAAACACAAATAACAAATGCAATAAATACCTTGTATAGCTAGGATCCCATTCTGACGAATCTGTTCCTTTGGTTGATTCATAATAAGGAATATCTAAATCTTGCAATTTTATTCTATCTTTTCTTTCCAAAGCCTTGCTTGCCATTGCCATAACTCTTGCCGATCTTGTTTCCATCCTGCTATGTTTTTCTGTAAGTATTAATAAAAATATACAGGACATGCATAACGGTACCAGCAAATATTAGAGCCATGTTCGTAAAGTTGGTTTATCCTACACGTAACCTGCTCAGTTTGAAAATTTCAAAATTTCAAAAAAATCACAACACCTCTGTAAAAGATGATATTCCATTCATTGAAAGTTCAAATAATTCTTTGACAAAAATTTCAAAATATATTCGGTGAAAGAATTTGCAAACCTAGTGTTAATATAAAGAAATTTAATGAGAGGGAAGTTATATCGGGTGACTGGTCGCCCTGTAAGATATAAAATTTGCTAAGTACCTATTTTTAACTTTAAAATTATTTACGAATAATTTTATAAAAACGACAGATAAAATTTTTCGATTTTAAAAATAAATTGCCGAAAATTACGTAGTTGTTTAAAGAGTGATGAAAATCACTTTTATCAACGGTCATTTTGAACATTAATCTTCTATTATTACATTTAAAGTTAAATATCCGACTACTTAAGATAAATATTAGTATACATTATAGACCTACAATCCCAGGAAACACACTGTCGTCATAATGTCGTCAATTATTGGTCAGTGTAGTACCAATGAAGACGTCATCAAGGACGTCATTAATGACGACAATATGACCGGCGTATGTCACAGCCTAAAGACGTCAACTGATGACGAACCTTGTACGTCACTTGCGACGTCACTGCCCAGTCGACGCAGATTTATCACTGTGATATCACTGTGACATAGATTTGTGACGCAGTGATATCGCCGCAGCATCACCAGTATGTAATAAATTTAATTTACTATAATCAAATTTGAAAATCAAAATAAAAAAATTGAATTTTTTTAATTTACCATTTATTTTATTTCCTCGTTTCAGCTGCTAATTTTAACAATTTTAACTCTACAACATATAATTTTTTATTTTACCCATTTCTCATTATTTATTCTCATTAGTAAGAACTTGTTGGTGGTGATATATCTCATATGATGTTGTCGTCTTCTTTGTTTCTTGGAGTCTGGAATTAAATTTTGAAAATTAGAAATAAAATCTTACCTTGTGCGAGGATCGAACCCGTAACCTTCCCTTCATTGTCCGACAGCGTTAACCTCTGTGCCACCTAGCTGTTGTTATTTTAGTTGTAAAATTGCTTTATGACTACAAAAATTTAATGTGAGTAATTTTGTGAGTGAGTGAGTAATTTTGATGCAAAAAAAATCGTTGTACAGTATTGTTTGAAATGTAATAAATTGTACAGGGATTGGTAAAATAAAAAAGTGAAAAAAAGCGAAAAAAATGCTGTTCCAATTTTCATCGTCACTTGTAATAAAACTCGCGGAGGGCTGTACTCGGTGAATCGAATGACATTTTTCTTAATTTTCGTGTGTTTTCAATGATTTTTTGTCTTCTTACTTCTTACTAAGCCAAGAATTACAAAAAAGAAGCCAAAATTTTTTTTTTCGTAAATTTAAAAAATTTATCGCAAAAATATCGGAAATTATGGCAAAAAATGAGTAATTTTGATGCAAAAAAAAATCGTTCTACAGTAACGTTTGGAATGTAATTCTACAGTGTTTTGTGAAATAAAAAATGGAAGAAAGCGAAAAAAATGTTTTTCAAACACGTGGGTTCGACCAGTGGCGTACCTAGACCTATTGGAGCCCGGGGCGGATTTATTTTGTAGCCCCCCCCTCACCCTCAAAAAAAGGTCATTTATCACTTTTTAATGTGGCTAGCCCTTTTTTTGCCTTAATCTAACCGTCTTCCATAAGCTATTGCCCTGTGCAGATAAATAATAGATAGAATAAGGGAACAAACTCGTGCAGTCCGAGGTCATCAATTATCATTACTGTTAAAAATGTTAAACTGATAAAAAGTTTTATCGTAAGACCCCGAATTCGAACAATTTTCTTGAGAAACATGGAATTATTTATTTTTGGGTGGGGCCCCCTTAGTAAAGGAGCCCGGGGCGGACCTCCCCCCCCGCCCCCCCGTAGGTACGCCTCTGGGTTCGACATATAAAACACGTCAACAAAATTAGTAATTTTGATGCAAAAAAATCGTTGTACAGTATTGTTTGAAATGTAATAAATTGTACAGGGATTGGTAAAATAAAAAAGTGAAAAAAAGCGAAAAAAATGCTGTTCCAATTTTCATCGTAACTTGTAATAAAACTCGCGGAGGGCTGTACTTGGTGAATCGAATGACATTTTTCTTAATTTTCGTGTGTTTTCAATGATTTTTTGTCTTCTTACTTCTTACTAAGCCAAGAATTACAAAAAAGAAGCCAAAAATTATTTTTTTCGTAAATTTAAAAAATTTATCGCAAAAATATCGGAAATTATGGCAAAAAATGAGTAATTTTGATGCAAAAAAAAAATCGTTCTACAGTAACGTTTGGAATGTAATTCTACAGTGTTTTGTGAAATAAAAAATGGAAAAAAGCGAAAAAAATGTTTTTCAAACACGTGGGTTCAAATCATAAAATACGTCAAAAAATTAGTAATTTTGATGCAAAAAAAAATCGTTGTACAGTATTGTTTGAAATGTAATTGTACAGGTATTCGTAAAATAAAAAAGTTCAAGAATTTCAAAATAAATTAACTGTTTAATAATTTAAATTATTACGAATTAATAAAAATTCTTAGTTAATTACGTAAATTCATCATCGAAATATTATATATATATGACCTTAAAATGACCAAACAATGATGTCATAAAAACGGCCTTTAATGTCGTCCTATAGTCGTCCCTGAGAATGACGTCATTTGTATGTCAGTTATTGGGCACTATGACGTCGCCGACGAATAATGACCAATAAATGACGCCATTATGACGACAGTGTGTTACCTGGGATATTATTAAGAAAACAATAAATTAATAATTACTTACCTATAATTAAAAATTTATAATAATAAATTATTCACAATAATAAAAACTAGGTGCTAAGAGTTACTATGTAACCTTCGATTCCAGATATAATAACTTTCGTTTGAATCCATTGATTGTTTCAATACATTATTGAAATTGGCGGTAAAATTTATCTCTACCCATTTGTATTTTTAATAATTTTCTAGTGGAATTGGAAATTTCCCCAATAGTTTTCGGGAAGTGACGTCGAATTAGAAAGAGATACCAGATAGATATCAAGTAGACATTTTGTATTTGGAAGAGTAATTTTTGTTGCTAAAATTTGATTAGGCCGAATAATTAGTAGATTTGGAAATTAATGTTTTTTCCGTACCAGTTTTGGGATTAACTACTTATTTTTCGCATTTGGAAGTATATTTGTTGGTAATTTTGCGAATATCCATATCCATAACCGCGTTAGTGGGATTCATTGCCGATCGAAGTTTGGTTTAACAGAGTTATTCTGAGACAATCACGAGTCAATGTTTATGGTTCCCAATATTACATCTTTTGGAAGTATTTTGATATTGTCTTAATTAGTCAAGACGTTACGTCCCGTCCTTTTGGTTTAACGATTTAACCTGGAAGTTTATTATACGATTTGGAAGTTGAAGAAGAACAGATTTACCTTTTTAGTTTGTACGTATGGTTAGTTTACCTTTTGGGTTGAGTTTGGATTTGGATTAACCTGTTCTTATCCGTGAGAAGGTAGTTAATGATTAATTTGGTAGAGGCCCAGATAAGGATATACGTTAGTCATATTGAAGAACGCATTTTGGGCTACGACAAACCGTTGGTCAAATCCCTTACATTGTTTACCTGTCCAGTGGCGGAGCAACAAATCAGGAGCGTAACGGAGAGGCACGGTCCTACAAGATAAGCATAATTCAATTTATTTTCGCAATTGTATATTTTTTTGCGTGTCTATTTGCGTCACGTTTTACGCCGTGTTAATTAATTATCAACCAAAATATTTATTTATGTTTGCCTATTAAGTGCGTTTTTCAACAACGTACTTGTAATATTAATTGTGATCGCAAACAGATCTGTTCAGCGTTAATTTGAGTGTTTTTTTGATTACTTATTTGATTGATAATTTGAACTTTTTTTGGGTTGCTATACTACTTTTTATTAGCTGTTTGATATTTTGATTTGTTTTGATAACTGATTGACTGTTAGTTTTTAATTTTTTTATTAAATTATTGTAGTGCTTTGTATGTGCTGTTGTTTGATTTCCGTAGCTTTCACGATTAGGATAACAGCAAGAGTTGGGAGCGGGAAAAATCGTGTGGCGCCGGGTAAACTATTTCACTTATTTTTGAGCCACCTTCACCCTGAGCTCGCAATAGTTAGCCGAAGCTCCGCTCCCAGAATAAAAGCGTTATCTGGAGATACTACAATTTTTTATATAGCCACACGTTTTTATACGTAGCTGGTGGTGACCCAAGTTACGCTATAACTACCTACTGATTCATAAATTCATATGAAGTATGAAATAATATTATGCACTTCACTACTGGCGCGAAAACGTTTCCTATAAAAAAACTTTGAACGCAATTTTATTTTTAGATTAATTATGACATCTTTACACAGCACACACTTTCATAAACCGATATCAGTTTTTAAACATATATGTGGCATCTGATGGCACTAATGTGGTTAATGCATGCATATATATTATTATAAAAACAGCTAACATTATTGCATCCTTTTATTGCACAACTTTTTTGCGTCCACCAGAAATAACTAACGTAGTTCCCTACTTATCCAAATATATTACTTATCATAATATTTGACAGATAGCGGTAGTTTTGGTTTTAAAAATAGTCAATTATTAATATATGCAGATTATTTCATGCTTAAGGGTGTTTGGTAGCCGATATTGAAAAACTATTCCGCTAGAGGAGCGCCACCAGTACATTTGATACATAGTGTATTCCCCTACAATGGTTTAAATATATCTTTATTTTTTATGAGATAAAAGCATGCATAGAAGTTGTACACTACAGATTGTGTGGGCGCTTATCACGACGGCAGGCGCAATATTTCATTACAAGCTAGACAACTTGAGATGCATTTTTGTACTAATTATAATTATAAATGAGATTATGAGATGGTCATAGCTCTGGCAGTTAAGTGTGTATACTGCTAATGCGAAACGCTCGGATCGAATCCGGGCAGGGTAAGAACTTTATTCTGGCCGTCTCTCCTCGGAAGGCAATGGCAAACCACCGAGGTAATTTGCCAAGAGCGCTCATCTCAACATGAAGTGTATTACACTTCCCGTGGTTCGGATCCCACGTTAAACAAGTAGGTCCTCTATGTATGTGAAAACACTTAGAACGCACATCACATGCATAGAAAGAGATGGGTCACGACGTTCGGAAACGAACAATACGACTAAGAAGAAGATAATTATAAAACATTGCTATTCAAAAACGGTAAAGTTCTTGGCCGCTGCGACGAATGTAGAGACCTGGGCGTATTTTTTGACGTCAAAATGAACTTCATCCAACATGTGGAGAATATAAGATCTAAGGCTGTTAAGACATTGGGATTCATAACCCGCAATTGTCGTGATTTCTCTAGTATTGACGTAATAAAAATCTTGTACTACGCCTATGTTCGTAGCACGCTGGAATATGCTTCAATTATTTGGTGTCCTATATACCAATGCCACGTTAACAGCCTGGAAACAGTTCAGAGACGCTTCTTGAAATATCTATATTTAAAATCACATGGCACATACCCTGAGATCGGTTATAGTCATGGCTTGTTGTTGGGGATGTTTGGCATTCGTCCACTGAGTGTTCGCAGGATTGCGATATCGGTTGCTTTCCTTTTTGGACTACTTCATGGCAATGTAGACTGTTGTTGTATCTTAGAGAGCTTGAATTTCCATGTACCTAGAATTACTAGCCGCAGCAGATGGGTATTTTACGTTGATGGTCGTCGCACTAATGTGGCTGCTCGGAGTCCGATAAATTGTATGTGTGGTAATTTCAATAAGATCTCGCACTTGTGTGATATTCATGCGGACAGTTTAAAAACTATATACAATGTCATTTTTGACTTTCACTCTCATGTAGCCGCATTGGAGTGAGTGTACCTCGAATATCAGCCTCATTTTTGAATTTGTGAGGCTAAGTTATGTAAACTTACATATTTATTTTGGTACCACATGGTATATTGTAATTGCTTTCTGTAATTGGATTCGTCCGTTGAAAGGTTTAAATAAATAAATAAATAAAAAGAATTACGCGTATGAAGTAATAAATTGAATATTATTAAAACGGAACTACAATTTTAAAACAAAAACTTTTAGCAAATAAAATTAAATAAAATTTGAAGATATTCGTGAATGCTAAATAAATATTTTCAAAGTTTTATAAGAATTTGTTTTTTTAAAGGCCATTATATTGACATATTTAGGAATAATAGAATTCGATTTTAAGGAGTGTTTGGAATTTTTTTTGCTGCTACCATATTTGAATTTGATACCATATAATACTCATGCCAAAAAATATTATGGATTCCATACGCTGCGTGATTAAAAAGGGGATTTTAAGAATTTATTTACTTCCATTTATGTAACTCAAAATTTAGTGCAAAAGCTCCTATATGTGCATCTAAAAAAACCTGATGTGACAATACATTTCTTTCCAATTTACTAGATTTATATTAATTGCATTGGTTGATTCCATAATTTTTCTTAAATGCACCAAAAAATACACTATAAAAATACACCATAAATGCAAAATTAAAAAAATGTTGACTCAAAATTTTTTTAACCTGATAAGAATACAAATTACTTTGACATTTCAAAATTATCAAATTAATGTAATTTGTAATTTTTTGCATATTATTTATACGACAGACTTTTCAACAAGAACTTTGTTTTTTAATAAGGAAAAATATACAAAAAATCAATTAGTTTTAATCAATTAATTGATTTCTTGTATTACTTCTATTCACTAATATTATTTTGTATCTAACATGTGTTCTCGGAACACTTTTTAATTTTAAAATTGTTTACTTCTTGTCAAAATCTGAGCAAAATAAATTACTATAATAGGGGTAGTTTCTGTGAATGTTGAAATAAAATTAAAATTATGACTGTGGGATATAATTGAATATAACATTTGGAAACAGAAAATTGTCGTTGTTCGAAAAAGAATATTAAAATTTGATAACGTAACAAATTAACGATGACATCGAATAAACAAAATTGTGTTACGATGATTGACACCTAGAACAAGAATGTATAAAATAAATAGTAGGCGTCGAAAATGATAGTTTTATTATATTTATAACGGCGAAACATGAAGATAATATTATGATAAATTTTATTTTCCGATTGAAGAATGCGTAAAATCCCGGAATATACAAAAAATTTAAAAATCGGTACAGAACAGCATCGAAAAAATTTCGACATCAATATTCCATTTTTTTCATATTGCTTATCAATTAGATAAATAAATTATTATTAGTAATAACTTTACAACACATATTATTATGTAATATTTAGAAGTATCTAATTACCGGCGGCTTCTGCAGCTTCAGTTGTAAAAATTTACAACTCTCGCGTCACAAGCCGGCCTGGTATAGAAATGCATCTTTTATCAGGGGAAGTACACGCGTCCACGTGGACTCGCTAAGAGAATTTTCGTAATAGAAATATTATCCAATAATAAGTCCTTATTCTAAATATTAACCAATTACAACTACACTACTCCACGTAGATAATTTTACTAGCCGTGCTTCTGAAGTTCGATACTTGTTATCAGCAGCTTCAAGAAGCTTACAGTGAGTGCGGTCCCGTATAAACCAATGCATTACAAATTTAATTTAGAAGCTGGGCTGGAGAAGCTCGGCTGCTAGAAGCTATAATGAAATGCGGGCTTAGGCTGGCGAGAGATTAAAATAATTAACCTTATCTCTATTATTATGTTTTGTTTATAGTTTGTACGTTTTTATATCAATGTAATTTGATGCTATAACTTTTTTTTAATTTCAATTATTCTGAAACAAACTATACTATGTACTGGTCAAGTAAAAGGTCTACAACTTATTATAATGTCTTCAATTTCAATCGAAAATCGCAAGAAAATAATTAAAATCCACTACGAAAATTGTGAATCTGTGAAAACTGCATAAATATCACAAAATGTCAAATATTCTCTGCCGTTTAATCGTTCTACTGAAACCGCTATTACAAATTTGGTGGTTAAATTTGAGTCTACTGATTCGGCACATAACATACCAACAACACATGTTCGTGGATGGGTTAAAAATGGACGATTGTTAACCAAAATCTAATCAGCTCTTTAGGCAGCTGCATCAAACTAGTGTATGAAATTATAACTAAATCGCTGCACGAGTTTGTCTGTAATTGTTATAAAAAACAATTATCTTAAACAATTCCAATTCCAAAAAAATAGACCATGGGAAAAATGCTAATATTTTCTAACATATTTCTAATAAATAACAATACTTTCCCTGACTATATACATAAATGGGAAAGTAAATGACAATTGTTGACAAATACAATCAATTTTAAAAACGAAATGGTTTTAAGTTTTGTGAACATTTGGGGTTTTTCTTTTTTTTACATTTAATTTTAAAAATGTCAGAGGGTAGTTACCTCCTACCATTCTCCTATGCATCTTCCAAACTATTATGTGGATCGTTTACAGGATCTCTTATTTTTAAGTTACGTGGTATCCTGTGATCTGCTAATTCTGGCAGCATGCATTCCGTATAAAAATTTTTAAGTTTCGGCAATATTTCATCGTTCCAAAATTTGGAGTCCTTAGATATCCGTTCCACTGAGAAGTCGGTATCCGAATACATAATGAAATCGCAATATGTTCGTCGAGTAATATTGAGCTGCCCTTGGATTTGATAGAAATAGTTATGCGATCTTTTTAAGCTAAAAGTAGTTTTAGTGTTTTATTTTGTAATTTATTATTCTACTATTAAAAATTACCGAGTATGTCCATCCACAAAACTGAAACACACGTTTTTTTTCGTTACATCTTTAAATAATTGACCAGATAAAGATGGAAAACATTTTATTTCTATCAAACCGTCATCTGGAAGTAAACCATCGGGGCTGGCACCAAGATAGGGATGGTTTAAATCAGGGTTATCCAACCTTTTGGTTTCTGTGGGCCACATTACCAAAAAAAGAAAAATTCTGGGGCCGCATATTTTTTTATCCTACACAATAAAATAGTCAAAGATTATAATATAAGTTCTTTATTTTAAAATGAAGAAAAAAAACAATGCAAACTTAGTGAGACTTTTGGGCTTTCTTTTGTAAAACTAATGCATCTATATCTGGATCAATAGACGTGGTTGCAATTCTAAGTGAGTTTTCAAGATGGTCGTCTGACATTTTGTTTCTTGTTTTATTCTTGGTGTGCTTCATCCTGGAGAATAATTGTTCACAAATGTATGTGCTTCCAAAAAGTGACGTCATAAATAAGGCGTGATCATGAAGATAGGTATATTTTTCCTGAGGAAGATAATCCTTATAAAAATCCAGTAAAGAAACTGCAAAAAAATTTTCTTTAAGTTGTATGTCTGACTGCAATTCTAAGCATTCCATTTGCAAATTTGCGGCAAGTGAATTTATGTCCACTGAATATGGAGTAGAAAAAACACTGAAGTTTAGTTTACTTTTCCGAAAGTCTTGAAACCTGTTCTCAAACTCCTGTATCAAAACAGAAAGCAAAGTTGCATATTTCTCGTAATTTGTGGGACCATGTTTAGCTAATGTTTCGAAATGCGTAAAATTATTTGCCGTAATTTGAGATTGCCATAATTTAAGTTTCATTTCAAACGCTGTTACGGTTTGAAACATATCATTGATGAGTTGGTTTTTTCCTTGAAGACGCATATTTAGATCATTTAAATGTGCTGTCACATCAACTAGGAATGCTAAATCGGTAAGCCAGTCTTCATCTTCAAGCTCAGGCACACATTTTTCTTTGGTTTTCATAAAAAGTTTTATTTCGTCTCGCAAGTCATAAAATCGTTTTAGCATTTTACCAAGACTAAGCCACCTTACTTCACAAAAATAAACGATATCTCCATGGGCAGCATCCATATTACTAAGGAATTCTTGAAATTGTCTATGATTCAATCCTCTTGATCTTATAAAATTAACACATTTAATGACGACTTGAATAACATTATTCATTTTCAATGCCTTCGCGCATAGATTCTCTTGATGTACAATGCAGTGATATTTCATAAAACTTGAGCTTCCGGTCGCAACTACTTCGTTTTCTATTAATTTTACAAGTCCCTCTCGTTTACCAACCATCGCAGGCGCGCCGTCGGTAGCTATACCCGACATCTTGTCCATTTTTAAAGAAAATCTTGTTATAAAGTGGCTTTCACTGCTTCGTACAAATCCAGAGAAGTAGTGGTGTCTTTTAAAGGGACCAAAGCGGCCATTTCTTCAATAATATTATAATTGAAATCAATTCCCCGAACAAAAATAGCAACTTGAGCCGTGTCTGTAATGTCAGTACTTTCATCCAACGCCAAAGAATAAAATTTGAAGTTAGCAGCCTGATTCAGTAAATCTTTCTCGATTGATTTTCCTATATCTTCAATACGCTTGGATATAGTCTGATGAGACAAGCTAATTTTAGAAAATTCACTTTTCTTCTCAGGACAAATTATATCTGCCACACTTTCCATACATTGCTTAATAAATTCGCCGTCACTAAATGGCTTCGATTTTTTTGCTATTAAATGTGCTACTACATAACTGGCCTTTACTCCTGAGTCGTTTTGAGTAATTGCCTTTTTAAAGAATGACTGTTGAGATGACAATTTTTTTTTCAGTTCCGCTATTTTATTCTTTCGACACATTCCCTGATAGGCGTTGAATTTGGATGCGTGCTTTTGCACATAATGCCTTTTTAAGTTGTAGTCTTTATAAACAGACACTTTATCCATACAAATTAGACATAAGGCCTTAGTATTGACTTCAACAAAAAAGTAATCATCTGTCCACTTATCGTTAAATATTCTCCCTTCATCAGTTATTTTCCTTTTTTTAGGTTCACTTTTCTTTTCTGAAGAGGTTGAGGCCATTCTGAAACCAAGAAACAATTTAAAATAATTTAAATTATTTTAAATTAAAATATGATTACTCTTGGTAAATATTCATATCATTATTGACAAAAATTTTGACATGCAACACTGCTTGCTTCTTAGACATTTATACAGGGTATGGCGTATAACACGACAATTTCATGTAAATTAGTACAAAATATATTGAAAATTTATAGAGGAAAATACAATTATTATTATATGTCTATGATAATACTTACGTTACGTGGTTTATCGCCAGCACGGTAAGACGCGAGTGACCAACTACACTGACGACTCACGCTAGACTAGAAAAAGACACTAGAACAATAGTCTGCTATGCCCGCGCGCCCACGCCATCGCGACTGCCAATTTTGGAGTAGGGGTTTTAAGGTTAAGCGTTTATAGGCGCGGGAAAGAGATCCAATAAATTCATTAGGATGAAATAATTTGGAGATTTTATATGAAATAGCACTGTAAATTTTGCTATCCATTATGAGCCGCAGTATTTGACTTTCGGGGCCGCATGCGGCCAGCAGGCCGCGGGTTGGACAACCCTGGTTTAAATCAAGAAAAATGCCACATTTTTCAACACGAACTTTTTTGAATGTTTCGTATTTTTCAATGGCCTTTTCCTCATTTACACGACCATAATTAACGGCAGCTGTATTCAATTCCTGTAGTAAAATAACGATGTATTATTATGTATAATAATTGAAGAATATACATATAATTGAAAACAAATATGTTTCTTAACAATTTTAAGTCAGTCGCTAGTGGAACGAGTGTGACTTTATTCCATCTATTCACATTTAAATTATTTGCTGCCTGTGTAGAAATGTCAAATTTCCAGTTTGACTCACACAATCTAATTAGAGTTTTTAGATTTGCTTCAGCTTCAGCGGTGGATACCGATAAATATGAAGAATGCCTTTTGTATGCAAATGTTATTGCGATATCGCAACATTGTTTTATTGATGTTGCAATATTCATCGCGAATGTGGGTGACATGAATGAGTCGTTTTTAATATCGTAGTTTGTTACTCGTTTTGTTGCTTCAACAAAAAGATCGAAGTATTGAGGTTTTAGTGCTGAAAACAAATCTGTTATATTAGGTTCAAGTTTTCTAACTTCGATTAGTAGTTTCGCAAGTTCCCTCATCTTACGCGAAGTTACGTGGACAAAATGTTTTTCCCTGTGTGTGCTTAGATATCTTGCTCCAAAATGGCAAATCAAGGTATCATTTTTTGCTTCCATCGATATTTTGTCTGGACGCATGCGAGGGAACACTATAGCTCTTTTAATAGGGGAGGAACTTTTTTGTTGCGAATAAGTTTGTCCAAGCCTGCAATTTGTGCACCAGCACCTTTACTGTTGTCAGAATAGCACTTTTTTCTATGACGCCATAGAAGTTTTGAGGAAAAATTTCCAAGGCATTTATCGCATGGCAAAACCGATCTTCCGGGCACATACGTTTGTCGTACTGCCTTGAAACATTTATTTCCATTTCCTACAAAATTTCCCTTTCTTCTTAATTTATCTAACAGCTTCCTCCGCTCTTTGCTTTTAATAGGCTTTGCTAAAATTTCTGCAACTGCTAATTCAGTGCTATGGTTTCTCAAAACATGACGTGCAAAGTTTAATACTTCAGTTTCACAAAAATAACAATAATCTCGTTTTCTCTTATAAATTGTCTTCACCGGAAGCGGCATATTTGTATTATTATTTTCTTGAATTTTAGTTGGTGGGATTTTCATTTCAGTTTTTGCCAGACATTATTTTTTGTAGGCGACTGGTGCGATTATCCTGAAAATAATATAACAAAACTGTAATACAAAATAAATTTAAAAAATAAATTTTCAAAAGAAAATTATAAAATAAATGACTAAAGTAAGTTTTACACCAAGAAAAAATTTAAGTCTTCTTTAACCCTTCGTTCTTACCTCTTCATCACTAGGTTTATAGGATGAGTCATCATCTCCTGATGTGTAGAATGGATCTTCTGGTGATTGTGCTATAAATTCATTATCAGTATCTTCTAATTTGTCTTCGATTTTCTAAAAAATCAATAATCAAAATCAGGTGGATTTATAAATATGCTGTAATCGTACCTTTTTCGAGTCACTGCAATCTTTTACTGCTAACTTGTTTGGATTAATTATTTTTATATTATGTATAATAATTTTTTTCCCGGCGCTTAACTTGGTATTACCCTCATCAGTTTTCGTAACGTCATTGTAGTGATCAGGTTTTAAGTTTTTATTAATTTCATCAGCTTTCTTAATTTTATTATCTTCATCAGGTTTCTTAATGTTATCTATTTCTTCAGGTCTCTTAATTTCATTGTCTTTATCAAGTTTTTTAACTTGGTTTAATTTATCAGGTTTCTTAATTTCAGTATCTTGATCGGGTTTTTTAATATCTTGTTCAGGTTTTTTAATTTCATTACAGTAACTATTCACCGACTAAAAAAATTAATAAGATCGGATTATGATAAATTAGCAATAATAATTGAATTTTAATTAAAAAATTTTGAATTAAATATTGCAAAAAATAATCTTAGTAGCTACTATCAATTTTTTTTAAATAATTCCTCAATCAGTGAAAATAATAAGATAAAAACTGCATTTCCAGTTACTAACGTGATATTTTATAAACATCTAGAAAATAATATGAAAAATCCACATGGGGCAAACTGCCTCGCCCCTACTTCTTTTTTACCTACGTATTTATGATTACTTTTTATTGCAACGTGATTATTAACAAATCCATGTTAATTTATAGTAATAATATGTTGTAGAACTACTGTAGTAGAACTGGTAGAAAATTTTAGCATAACAATGTTATAGCTTTTAAGATTGCGCGTTTGATTTTTAGTTTACATGTATTTTGGTTCTAGATCATAATAAATACCATTTATTTAAAATGCAACATTTATCAAGTTATTGAGGCTATCTATTTTGAATTTTGAATCCGAAATGGTCTAGTTTGTTCTCGAGTTTGTCAATTATTTGCTTGGTTTTTATATCTTTATTCTTCGTTTGCAACTTTTAATTCCTGAATATCAAACAAAATCTCTGGAGGCATGAACTGTTGACAATCTAGTATTTTGATTTTGAATTTAAAATCTAGAATAATTTAGATTGTTTGCGCTTTATTTAAGCTTAATTGCGCATGCTTTACTTTCCTTTGTGTCTTTTTAACTTTCAAGATATTCAAGAAAATAGTAAACTAACACACAAAGAAGATTAACGAGATTCTTAGTTGTTAAATAATTTTGAAAAGTGCAAATTAAGGTAAAATTAAACGATATTGTTGTTTTATAATAAAAAAGTAATTTATTTTACTACATCAGCTCCCCCAGATTTTATATTTGAATTTGTTCGATTAATCTGTCATATATGTAAAGTTTTTCAGAAATCGGTGTTGTACAATTGCTTTTTTATTTTAAACAAGTAGGAAAATCCCCTAATTATTCTATTTGAATCTAGTTAATCCTTTATGCGCGTTAGCGCGTTAATTATTTCGATTCACAGTCAAAATCGTGGCGCTCGATTGTACGGATATTTTCATCATGACCTTCGCGCACAATTGTTATTAAAATTATTTGAAATATATTTTGGTATTATTACTTCAAAGATAAATTACTGGATTCAACAGTTTTTCTCAAATTAATTCGCAAAGATCACCGTAAGAACAGTGTTCAAACTACGTATAAAGTTTTAATGAAAAACAACCCCGAAGTGGAGTTGGCACGGGCACGTTTGGTGTATTTTGAATTGTTGTGGGATTTTCTAAATTTCAAATATTTTTCAAATTCCAAATTTCACATTGATAACCGGAAATGCAATGTTTCCATAAAATTGAACTCTTACTAAATTTACTATTATATTATGTTATGTTCTATTTGCAATAAATGTGCTTTAAAATTTTGCACTTACGTTAATAAGATTCACACCATATTAGATAAGGTGTAAATTTTAGCTAATCTTTCACTTCAAAATATGTTAATTATATTTTCTTTTTATGTAGAAGTTAATCAATTATTCGATTAAGTTTGAAAAAGGCACTTTACTCGTACACTCAAAAAAATCCATTCCTACCAGCTAGAATAACGAACTTTAAATCAAGAACAAACGTTCTGGAAATTGACCCAATCATGCTGGGTACTTTGAATCGAGAATAATTTAAGAATGGCAAGCTTATTGTTAATTAGGGTTGTAGAAACCCTAATACTTAAGCAGGCATCCTCTATTTAAACATGCCCATTCTTAATTTATGCTAATCACACCCGAGGTTTATTTCAAAGCGAACACATTCTGGTTCCAAGATTTAAGAAGTTATTAATTTTAGAATGACCAGTCTTAAAACAAATTAAAAAAAATAATAAAAATTATTATTATTATTTCAATTATTTTACTTGACAATTTATCTATTATCACTTCTGTACAATTTCATTATTTTAAATTTTACTACTTATTCATGGTAATTTTGGTATTCATCATATTGCGTCCTGTTGTTTTTTGCATATTATGTGTAAATTCCTGATTAAATTCTAAATATTAAATTTATTTATACACGTACTACTTACTTTTTCTACCAGCTCGATTCGATGTGTTGTTTTTGCATATCTGTAAAATCCTGATTAAGTTGAAATATTAATTATATATACTTAGATTTTTTTACGGCTCCACCGGGATTTGAACCTAGGACCCACAGGTATTGAGTCTAACGCTGTAACATCTGTGCTATCTGGACGTGCTTGACTATTGTCATTTTAAATAGTCATAAAAATCCTATTTTCTAATTCGAATTTTAAATTATAAAAGACTAGCTAGCACAGGCGGGCTACAATAATATTAAAATGACAAAATTAAATAACGTATTTTACATTTTTTATTTTACAATTTTACATTTTCGGTATTCACGTTAACGTCTTTGATGAAGAATTGGAAAAACTGCATAACCTTTTTTATGCTCAATAGCAACACATTTGCATTCTATTTGGGACAGAATAAAATTTTCATGTTTAATACCTTCGTGGCATACATAATAAATATTTAATTTACTTGATTGCAATGGAGTATCGTACAAATCATACATGTATCTATAAGATACATTTTGCGAGTGACTCGCAAAATTTTCAAATTACACGTGGAGAGCCTACAAAGTTTAGTGTTTAAAAATAGCAACATTTATCAAAAATTAAAAAAAATTTCACAATCAAGCATTATAAACAAGCGCGCAAATAATAGCAGTTAAAATTTTTTCAAATTTAATTAAAAATTTTGACATTAATTCAAGCGATGTGGCTCAGCAAAATTCTTAAAATATTCGTGGAAGAGCCTACAAAGTTTAGTGTTTAAAAATAGCAACATCTATCAAAAACTAAAGACTTCTTTAAAATTAAGCAGTTAAAAAATTTTCAAATTTAATTAAACAATTTTGCCATCAATTCAATTCAATGTAATAAATTATAATGCTTGTATTTTTTTTGTTTTTATTAATTAATAACAGTTATTTATTTGTCTTAATTTAAATAAAAATTACACGTGGTTATAAATTATTTTAAATAAATACTGGTTAATGTAATAAATTATAATGCTTGTAAAAAAGTATATATGACACGTGTTTCTCCCTTTTCCTCAACATGCATTTATTTTAAATAATTCATAATATAAAATTGATCTGAGAAACATTTCAGAAAATGTTTTATTTATTTTAATTTAACACTGATTTATAATGTACATAATGAACATAATGTAAATTATTGTTATTTAGGAAGAAAATTTAGCAAAAAAGGGAGTTGGCCCAGTGTACAGCGAATAAAGCTCACGACATTTGTCCAAACCTTAAAGTCGAGAATTGGTTACCATGCCATGCGATTTTCGCAGCTAAAATATAAATTTGCAATAATGTATATTATATAATTATGAATTATAATAACGTCAACTATTATAAAATTTTTGTGCCTAAAAATGAGCAGAGTAACGAATACCCTTAAAAAACAAAATAAAATAAAACGTGTGTAAAATATTTTTTATAAATGTGGAAATATAACAAGTGGAAAAGGTTGTCACAAGGTAGTCGTGAAAAGGCATACAAGCTTAGAGAAAGCTTGTAAAAAGGGCCTAGTTGACGGTCATAATCTTAAACAATGCTTATAACAACCTCAAAACAATTGTCCAACAATGTTGTCAAAAGATTATAACAACCTTGAGTTAACAAGTCGAAAAGGTTGTCACATCGTTGTCGTTAAAAGGCATACAAGCTTAGAGAAAGCTTGTAAAAAGGGTCTAGTTGACGGTCATAATCTTAAACAATGCTTATAACAACCTTAAAACAATTGTCCGACAATGTTGTCAAAAGATTATAACAACCTTGACTTAACAAGTCGAAAAGGTTGTCACATCGTTGTCGTTAAAAGGCATACAAGCTTAGAGAAAGCTTGTAAAAAGGGTCTAGTTGACGGTCATAATCTTAAACAATGCTTATAACAACCTAAAAACAATTGTCCAACAATGTTGTCAAAAGATTATAACAACCTTGAGTTAACAAGTCGAAAAGGTTGTCACATCGTTGTCGTTAAAAGGCATACAAGCTTAGAGAAAGCTTGTAAAAAGGGTCTAGTTGACGGTCGTAAGCTTTTATAAAGATTAATACAACCTTAAAACAATTATCCAACAATGTTGCTATAACCTTACAATAACCTTGTCGTGACAAGTGGAAAATGTTTGAAATAAAACAAAATTTTGATTAAGTAATTAAACTGTACTAATTTTTTTATTATATAATTATTATTTTCTTCTTATTTAATTTTTTATACAATCTTTAATTTAAATTAATTATAATGGAATATACTATTTTTTATACTTCTCGTCTTCGATGATCGCTCCCTCTCGCAATGTTATATTATAGTATTATGTAGACTTCTGATTTAAGGGAATCTGAAATATTATTATTTATAAATCTATATAATTTAAAGTGTAACCAACTATGCATAATATACTTACTTTTTTTTACCTGGCCGGGGTTCGAACTTAAGGATCCTGTTTTGGAAGCAAACATCTAACGCTCTGTGCCATGGAGACCTATTGGAATTTAAGTAATATGTTTTAAATATATTCTATATATTTATTATAATGCCCAATATAATTATAATATATTATAGAAATCATAAGCGTTACCAGTTTTTAATTTTTCAAAGGAAAAAAATTTATTACCCTCACCCGTTTCGAGGAATATTTGATTAAAATTATTATTAAAGTCTAATTTATTTATTAAATTCATGGTCGAAACCTTTTTACAACGAATACATTAAAGGATAAACCCTTTTTACAAATTATTATACAACATTGTATACACATTAAATCAAAGATTAAATACAACAATTCCAAATATTCATCGCGACCTCTATCCATGACGGAAATCGACTTGAACCATACAACGAGACATCTATCGTCGAAACAATATTCATCTTGTAATAATAGGTGCTGGTACATCAGCATTTCGTCTAAGTATGTAACAATGGAAAACAAACTTGTTTATTATTAAATGGGAGTAGAACCATCTTCCCAGTAATATATGTAAATCATTGCGTGTGTATTTTTACACGCAATGATTTGTCGGTAGGAATATGCCAAATAATTTGATAAAAATTTGAATGAACCAATGAACGATGAGTTATTTCTTAAGTACATAATGTTGTAAAAGTTACAAATCATTGCGTGTGTTTACGCAATGATGTGTTTACACGCAATGATTTACATAAGTAAAACACTCGTAAAGTCATTGGCGCGAAGAAGATTCTTTCTTGTTGATATAGGGGGGGGGGGGGCACATATATGTGCCGGTAAACACAATAATTGTGCACGATTTTCTAAATTTATAATTCAAAGTTCTTTCAGAAAAACTATATTTTATAATTTATAAATCTCCCTAATATTGTTCTAAATAATAATTAAGTTTTTTAACTAATAAGTCAGTTCCCCTCGCGAATTTTTACTCCAAAATAAATTTCAGTTCATATAATTAGTAAAATATTTTTATTAAATGTTTTACATATATAATGTGTTTAGTTATATTTTGTAACTAAACACGTTATTTTAGTTACACAATATAACTAATTTTGAAATAATTGAATCATGCGTAAAAATTTTGCTTAGTTGTTGAAATCAACATTCAATGTAAAATGTAATAATAAATATTAATTTAAGTATTCATAATTATTTTATTTAGGGCCGCGATTATAAAGGACAAATATTTGTCCTAAAAGTTGTAAGATTCCTCAAAATTTGTTTTACTACAACACGGTTTTGCTAGAAATATAAATTTTTAAACAACAAAACACGTGTTTGCAGGGCCGGGCCGGCCGGCTGCTGATTTATTGAAAATAAAAACAAAGTAAAAAACAAGTTTTTCCATTTAAAAGCTTTAATTGAAAATCAGAGAGAAAATTGAGAATCATTTATTGCCCACGGGCGCCCTACTAAGTTTAATAATAGTTATTTATGTATCTAAACAGCTAACGCGTCTCGGGTTTGAGAAATTTGAATGAACCAATGAACGATGAGTTATTTCTTAAGTACATTCTGTTGTAAAAGTTACAAATCATTGCGTGTGTTTACACGCAATGATTTACATAAGCAAAACACTCGTAAAGTAGAAGATTCTTTCTTGTTGATATAGGGGGGGGGGGCACATATATGTGCCGGTAAACACAATAATTGTGTACGATTTTCTAAATTCCCTCATGATAGAATAACTATAATCTACAGGTATGGTTGCGATCCCCCTGAGTGAGGCCGAAGGCCCAACAACTATCTCCCTAAAGCATTATATTTATTATATGCCTTTATTTTCGCCCCCCCCCCCCCTATATCAACAAGAAAGAATCTTCTGCTCGCCAATGACTTTACGAATGTTTTACTTATGTAAATCATTGCGTGTGTTGTCAACGTCAACAAATTTAGTAATTTTGATGCAAAAAAAATCGTTGTACAGTATTGTTTGAAATGGATTAAATTGTACAGGGATTGGTAAAATAAAAAAGTGAAAAAAAGCGAAAAAAATGCTGTTCCAATTTTCATCGTAACTTGTAATAAAACTCGCGGAGGGCTGTACTCGGTGACAACGGTGAATCGAATGACATTTTTCTTAATTTTCGTGTGTTTTCAATGATTTTTTGTCTTCTTACTTCTTACTAAGCCAAGAATTACAAAAAAGAAGCCAAAAATATTTTTTTTTTCGTAAATTTAAAAAATGTATCGCAAAAATATCGGAAATTATGGCAAAAAATGAGTAATTTTGATGCAAAAAAAAAATCGTTCTACAGTAACGTTTGGAATGTAATTCTACAGTGTTTTGTGAAATAAAAAATGGAAAAAATCGAAAAAAATGTTTTTCAAACACGTGGGTTCGATATCATATAAAACACGTCAACAAAATTAGTAATCTTGATGCAAAAAAAAAATCGTTGTACAGTATTGTTTGAAATGTAATTGTACAGGTATTCGTAAAATAAAAAAGTGAAAAAAAGAGAAAAAAATGTTGTCGGAATTTTCATCGCAACGTGTTATAATTGCCTGAAAACATCGCTCGTGGGTACTTGTTTGCATTTCAAAGTGTAACGCATGTTGCTCGGAGCATAAATACGTAAAAAAAGACCTTATTCAACGTTTGTTGCAAGGTTTATAAGTAAACTTTGTCTTAGCCTTGTCATATCAAGACACCGACAAACTTCTCTTTCGCTTTAAATGTTAATCTTGTCATTGGCTTGATAATTAAGTCACCAACAAGTCTTGATTTCGCTTAACATGCAAAGCTTTTCGCTTCAAACCTTATTCAACGCTTGTTGCAAGATTTATAAGTAAAGCTTGTATTAGACTTGTCATATCAAGTCACCGACAAACCTCTCTTTCGCTTTAAATGTTAATCTCGTCACTGGCTTGAAAATTAAGCCACCTACAAGCCTTGATTTCGCTTTACATGCAAAGCTTTTCGCTTAAAACCTTATTCAACGCTTGTTGCAAGGTTTATAAGTAAAGCTTGGATTAGACTTGTCATATCAAGACACCGACAAACCTATCTTTCGCTTTAAATGTTAATCTTGTCACTGGCTTGAAAATTAAGCCACCTACAAGCCTTGATTTCGCTTTACATGCAAAGCTTTTCGCTTAAAACCTTATTCAACGCTTGTTGCAAGGTTTATAAGTAAAGCTTGGATTAGACTTGTTATATCAAGACACCGACAAACCTCTCTTTCGCTTTAAATGTTAATCTTGTCATTGGCTTGATAATTAAGTCACCAACAAGTCTTGATTTCGCTTAACATGCAAAGCTTTTCGCTTCAAACCTTATTCAACGCTTGTTGCAAGATTTATAAGTAAAGCTTGTATTAGACTTGTCATATCAAGTCACCGACAAACCTCTCTTTCGCTTTAAATGTTAATCTCGTCACTGGCTTGAAAATTAAGCCACCTACAAGCCTTGATTTCGCTTTACATGCAAAGCTTTTCGCTTAAAACCTTATTCAACGCTTGTTGCAAGGTTTATAAGTAAAGCTTGGATTAGACTTGTCATATCAAGACACCGACAAACCTATCTTTCGCTTTAAATGTTAATCTTGTCACTGGCTTGAAAATTAAGCCACCTACAAGCCTTGATTTCGCTTTACATGCAAAGCTTTTCGCTTAAAACCTTATTCAACGCTTGTTGCAAGGTTTATAAGTAAAGCTTGGATTAGACTTGTTATATCAAGACACCGACAAACCTCTCTTTCGCTTTAAATGTTAATCTTGTCATTGGCTTGATAATTAAGTCACCAACAAGTCTTGATTTCGCTTAACATGCAAAGCTTTTCGCTTAAAACCTTATTCAACGCTTGTTGCAAGGTTTATAAGTAAAGCTTGGATTAGACTTGTCATATCAAGACACCGACAAACCTATCTTTTGCTTTAAATGTTAATCTTGTCACTGGCTTGAAAATTAAGCCACCAACAAGCCTTCATTTCGCTTTACTTGACAAGCTTTTCTCTTAAAACCTTATTCAAAGCTTGTTGCAAGGTTTATAAGTAAAGCTTGTATTAGACTTGTCATATCAAGACACCGACAAACCTCTCTTTCGCTTTAAATGTAAATCTTGTCATTGGCTTGAAAATTAAGCCACCAAAAAGCCTTCATTTCGCTTTACTTGACAAGCTTTTCTCTTAAAACCTTATTCAAAGCTTGTTGCAAGGTTTATAAGTAAAGCTTGTATTAGACTTGTCATATCAAGACACCGACAAACCTCTCTTTCGCTTTAAATGTTAATCTTGTCATTGGCTTGAAAATTAAGCCACCAACAAGCCTTCATTTCGCTTTACTTGACAAGCTTTTCTCTTAAAACCTTATTCAAAGCTTGTTGCAAGGTTTATAAGTAAAGCTTGTCACTAAAAGCCTTTGCTCAAGCTGATTGCAAGGTTTACACCGTAAAGCTTGTCGTAGTAAGCCAAAAATAAGCAATCGACAAGCTTGTCACAACCTTACGTATTATTAAATGCTATCTGGGAAATGCTTAAAATTGCATTATAATTTATGTTTTTGAACGAAAAAGTAACAAAAGTGATATCATTAACGTGTTAGCTTGTATTCTTTGATTTAAGAACATCATTCTTGTTTCCAAAATTAAGCTTAAATTAATAAAGTACTGCAAGAATAAGAATAGCGTTCTTGATTTAATACCAAAATGTAAAAAATAAGAAGTAAGTTCTTAGAATCAAGAATTTTTCAAGATTCTTAATTTAATGCACGGATTCTTGATTTACTTCTTGAGCAAATTTTTTTGAGTGTATTATTAAAGAATCTTATTGATAACGCGTTTCGGCCTACTGAGCCATAATCGTATCAAAGTGTCATGTAGTGAAAAGATAACATAATATATGATTATGGCTCAGTAGGCCGAAACACCTTCTCAATAAGAATCTTTAATAATATTAATAATATGGGTCCCGTGACTTTTTAATCCCAACCTAAATAATAATAATAACAAATTTTAAAAGTAATTCTATTGGAATCTTATAAAATTTGACGTAAAATTGTAAACTTAACAACGCAAGTTATGAATTGAGGTTCTCGAGGTACTGCAATGTTATTTACTTGACTGCATTGGAGAATTGAAAAAATGAACAAGTTTGTCAATAAGAAATTTAAGTAAACGTGTAATAATTTAGAAACGGAAAAGGGCAAAATGATTATCATTTATGAAAATAAATTTTGTGTTTATAAAATGTTGTTAATTATAAGTGTTAGTTAAAAATTTGTTAAAATTAGGTTAGTAGTGTTTAAATATGTTACGCAAACTTATAAAAAAAAGGATTAGGTTGATATTTGTGGAATGGAGTGGTGAATTGAACGAACGATATTCACTTATAAATAAACAATTACAGTGCGTCGAATTAAAATTAGCGGGTTGATCCGATAAAAACAATTTAGAATAAAAGAAAAATCAAGTTGCGAAAATATGGATTAATTTTACTCACAAATAAGAACATTTAAAATAAAAAAATAGGTAGTCGATGATTTTGGCAATGAAATTTTTTCCTTGCTTGGAGACTGGTTATTATGGTTAGTTACCAAAATAATTTACGGAGATAGACATGTAAATTTGGTGATACAGAAATTTTGATGATAAAAGGATAAAAGTATCCTAAATGTGATAAAAAGAAAGTGAATTAACCAAAATAAAAGGATATTAAGTGTATGAGAAGATATTAAGTGGATGAGAATATAAAATGTCATTGGATTACTCATCAATGTGCATAAATTTCATGAATTTATGGTAATAAATAATATTGGATTTGATGTATGTTGGACGGGATCAATGCAGAGATTAATGTGAAGAAAAATGGTTGGATGAATTACCAAAGTGGGATTATCAAAGAAAAAAATATAATGCAGCTTGTGATGTTGGAAAATCTGATGATTTAGTGCCGTGCACAGACAAGGTCAGATAATAAATTATTAACATTTCATTACATGATTAATTTCTACTTTAAGAAATTTGTATGATTAGTTTTTAAGGCGTTGCGTAATTTAATTGTTTACATGACAACTTTGTCAAAATTTTATAAAATTTTCATGAAAGAATCATTTGCCATTGAACATTTATATTTCAATTGATTAGCTTAAATAAATATTATAAAACGGAGAATCTTGTTCATTTTGAAATTTCATTAGTGAAGATAAAAAAATAAAAAAATTCGCATATATAAATTTATAAGCTAGCCGTGGTTGTCTACTCAAGTCATCTAACAAGGTAAGGGGAGAAGCATACATTTATTTTATTGAAACCTAAGTTAAAGTTATTAAGACGCGCAACCTTATGCAAATTAATGTAATACAAACTCATCGCGACAACTAGATGGCGCTACTCGATGTTTTCAATTTAGACCGTGACATTTTTGCGTGAGATCTCGCGGTCATTCTATTGCAGCACTCTGTTGCGTTCGTATATGTTGTCAACGTACCGTGGACGGTAGAGTTAATAAGAAACATGATAGTTGCATGATAAGATGTGGTGCACAATTACCTTTTATCTGTTTTAAAAATACTTGCATAAAAGTAACCTTCCTACATTTGAAAGAAATTATATTTATTCCTATTTGTTATTTAAGCACTTTATTGAATAAAATTTACATGTGTAATATTTTCTTTAGAAGATAATAATATAATACTCAAAAAAATTAATTAAATATTCGAAATACATGGAATCATGGAAATACTAAAAAGTACCAAATAATACAAAACAAAATAAGACACGTTGTTAAATAGGCACTAAATCATTATTTAAACTAAACCTCAAAACAAAAATTTCGTTTTAACATAATTTTATGTAAAATATTGCGTTATGAAAGCGGTATTGTACTACAGAAATTAATAGAAAAATTAATGTTTCAATTGCAAATTTATAAAATACATTATACAAAAAGTCCATATTGGGTCATTCCATCTCAAATCAACTGAAGAATTTACCTGACCCCCACCAAATTTGACGAAAATTGGTACACACCATCTTAGTAAGAAATAAAAAATACAAATTTAAGGATTTGTCCAAAAGGGCATTCGTTTCGTTGTTTTGGTCGTTCAAAATGTCAAAAAGTTGGTGTGTAGACTTGTAGGAAAACGGCTGTAACTTCGTCCACGGTGGTCTAAATTTAAAAATAAAAAAATGTTCTGTAAAGGTAAATGAACTTTCTATCCAAATATTCAATCACATTTTAATTTTTCAACCCCTAACTGGATTAATTTTATAATATTAACCCTATTTCAACCCCTATTTAAAAAACGATTCTTTTTTTTTTGTTTATTTTTTTACTGTTTGTTTGTGCAATTTTGCTGAGTATGTGTGCCAAATTTTATCATGGGATCTGCATGGGTTCGGTTGCTAAAAATAAATTAAAAATATGGAATGCAAAATTGAATTTTACAAAATAATGTTTGGCAGTATAAATATACAGGGTGTCCCCGTGACCGTGGAGAACCTTTAAGGTGGTGATAAAGGACACTTTTCTAAGACAAATTTTCAAGTAAAATTTTTGCCCAAGTCCAAACCCTTGGGTGGTACCTCCCTTTAAAGCAATTTTTTGAATTTCTGATTTAAAACGGCCATAGCTCCGATATTATTAATTTTTTAAGGTTAATGGATTAGAACTTTTTTAAAGATCATTCGCTTGTCTACAAAGTAGGTTATAACCACTTATCATCTAGAATCAACGGATTTCGAGTTATAAATTAAATTAAGGGAAAAAATGTTTAAAAAATTCAGGTTTTTATTTTTTTAATTTCTTGTGAACCCCGTATCTCTTAAACGAAACGTCTAAGAGAAAAACTAACTGCTCAAACCGGATAGGGAATTTAACGGGCTACAACTTTCGTCAAATAAATTTTTTTGGGCAACCAACCGTTTTCACAGAAACTCTGAAAATAATGAACAAGGTGTAGGTAAAAAATTATAAATTCACATAATTACGAGTAGTACTAAAAATCTCAATTTGATTTATAAATTTATAAATTATAAATTTTTTATAATTTAATTTATAAAGAAAAATAATTAAAAAAAAAAAATTATAAATTTATAAATCAAATTGAGATTTTTAGTAGGTACTACTCGTAATTATGTGAATTTATAATTTTTTACCTACACCTTGTTCATTATTTTCAGAGTTTCTGTGAAAACGGTTGGTTGCCCAAAAAAATTTATTTGACGAAAGTTGTAGCCCGTTAAATTCCCTATCCGGTTTGAGCAGTTAGTTTTTCTCTTAGACGTTTCGTTTAAGAGATACGGGGTTCACAAGAAATTAAAAAAATAAAAACCTGAATTTTTTAAACATTTTTTCCCTTAATTTAATTTATAACTCGAAATCCGTTGATTCTAGACGATAAGTAGTTATAACCTACTTTGTAGACAAGCGAATGATCTTTAAAAAAGTTCTAATCCATTAACCTTAAAAAATTAATAATATCGGAGCTATGGCCGTTTTAAATCAGAAATTCAAAAAATTGCTTTAAAGGGAGGTACCCCCCAAGGGTTTAGACTTGGGCAAAAATTTTACTTGAAAATTTGTCTTAGAAAAGTGTCCTTTATCACCACCTTAAAGGTTCTCCACGGTCACGGGGATACCCTGTATATTTATACTGCCAAACATTATTTTGTAAAATTCAATTTTGCATTCCATATTTTTAATTTATTTTTAGCAACCGAACCCTTGCAGATCCCATGATAAAATTTGGCACACATACTCAGCATAATTGCACAAACAAACAGTAAAAAAATAAACAAAAAAAAAATCGTTTTTTAAATAGGGGTTGAAATAGGGTTAATATTATAAAATTAATCCAGTTAGGGGTTGAAAAATTAAAATGTGATTGAATATTTGGATAGAACGTTCATTTACCTTTACAGAACATTTTTAATTTTTAAATTTAGACCACCGTGGACGAAGTTACAGCCGTTTTCCTACAAGCCTACACACCAACTTTTTGACATTTTGAACGACCAAAACAACGAAACGAATGCCCTTTTGGACAAATCCTTAAATTTGTATTTTTTATTTCTTACTAAGATGGTGTGTACCAAGTTTCGTCAAATTTGGTGGGGGTCAGGTAAATTCTTCAGTCGATTTGAGATGGAATGACCCCTCACGTAAATTCTACTAGCAATTTGGTAATAATTTTTGAAAAATTATCGAAATCACAAAATAAGGAAATACTGCAATAAATTATAAAATGCAATGATCGATCTTCTATTTTTTAAATGCGCTAAGTTACTAATACTGCTTGAAGATAAAATCATTATTTTTCTGCTTGCAAAGTTAACATTTCAATAGTTTGTTATTATTTTTAAATTTCGGATTTATAAATTGACAAATTTTTCAAAATTTTATACTTTACATTGTAAAGAAAATATTGCAATGCATAATTTATTATATTATTTAAAGTGCATACATAACAGTAAAAAGGAATAAATACAATTTCTTTCAAATGTACGAATGTGCACTATTTTATTCTAGTAATTTAAAACAGTGATAACGGATAAGAGGTTGATAGAGTCGTCCGCTGTAATCACAGCGCGCTACCTGTCGATAGGATTAGTTTTAGGACGTGGGACGGCAGGGGAGTAAAGATGAAAGAGGATGGATTGTTGTTCGAGTAAGAGGGATGTACGATTCGCATTTTGTCGATGTCGTTTGATAGAGCACGATAACATTACAGTACCTTGTCTTCTCAACTTAATCGACTTCTCCTCAACTTCGTTTAAATTTTCAGTAAATAGAACGCAGCAATTGAGATCAAGTTACAAAAATTAATCAATTTAAGTGAACAAGATAACTCACGATTGCTTCCATATTAACCGTATTGGGGGAAGTACAAAAGTCAAAATTAACTGGTGAAAGTCCTCTGTTGCAAAACCAGTTATATTTCTTCCTTACAGTATTACTTGTACTGCTAGACGATTGTTAAAATTGGTTTAATAATTATACTAATTATTATACTTGGAAGGCATAAAATTATCAACTTACCTGCATTTTTCGTTTTTTCACATAATTTAACTAAGGGTTTTCCTCGATTAAACATTATAAAGTAAATTAATTCAAAAAAATTAATAATTATGAAAAATTTCACTACGGGCGCAATAAGCTTTAACACACAACTACCACGAGTAAAATTATTATTATATTTTTTATGAGATTTGCAGAAATTGTTAACTAAGCACATTCCACATAGATGTGGAATCTGGGATGCATTATTATTTCTGAAATGCACACTTATTTCGCAATGATATACGTATTCGCGCATATATTTTACGCCTCTACTGGAATTTTGCTGAACTAAAATATTATTCTTTTGTACGAATTAGTAACATTATTGCTTCCACTTAAATTTTTAAATCTTCTTAAATCTGGGTTATCATAATAGATGGAGTTAAAATTCGTTGAGGCATTATACCACATTAAAAAACTAAAGAAAGGGTCGCAGTATTGCCTGATTATGTTTGCAAGAAACCTTAAAAACCAAGCTTGTTGTTCTTGCGTCCGATATACGGACGGAATAAAGTAATGGACGCAATAATCAATGTAAAATGACAATGTATGGACGCAATAATAATAACTGGATAAAAAATTACTTTTCCATCACATTTCACACACTTCACTAGCGTAGCAATTGTTGAAAAGACTAATAAAAAATCAATTATCCTATAATGTTTTTCAAGATCCTCCGTAACTTGATCTTCAACGGTCACTTTAATTTTTTTAGCTGACGCGCTACTTGTTGAAATGCCTTCGTTTTTACGTTTTTGCGGAGGTACAATTTTTCTAGGTCGATATAATCTCGAACCAGTTGATTGTCTATCAGATCTTGTAGTTTTTTAGGCATTTTAGTAATCATTTAACACAAAACTTAATGAAAACGGAGCTAAAATGATGCGAAAATAGGAACGCACGTGTACGTCTGCTCGATAGAATATTTACTGCTACACTAAATTTTATACTCTACACTGACAAAATATACAGTACAGGTACAGTAAATGTATCATCAATTTATTTCATTGTTTGAAATGGCAATCGTGGCAATCTAGTGACTTTTTTATCAGTCATCTGGTGACTTTTTTTATTGCCCTAGAGCAAAAAAAAATTTTTTTCTACCGCTCCCCCCTATTTTATAATAATAATAATAATTCTTTATTTACGGAACAATATCCTTTTAACTATAAAATACACACAATAAAAAATAAAATAAATAAATAATAAATTTACAATCACAAATTCAATAAAAAATAAAATAAGTAAATAAAAAATAAAATAAATAAATAATAAATTTACAATCACAAATTCAAAGCTGGCCTCAGCTGAAGTTTAAATTTCGCTAAAGAATAAGCGAAAATGTCAACCCCTATTGTGTTGGCAAGTTTTTGCGATCTTGACATAGGCGAGTGCATTCCATAACTTGTCCTATGGAAATCAACCAGGAATTGGTCCGGATTACGGGTTACGCACGGGTGAGCCCAAAGATTAATCCTGAGCAGCAGATCAGGGCAATCAATTAAATTGTTCAATAATTTGAAAAGAAAGCACAAATCTAGGTACTCTCTCCTTTTAACCAAACGAGACAATCCCAAGTAGCCTAGCAACAAGTCGTAGTTGGAGTCCAAGGAGATGTGAAATTTAGAGCAGAGGAATTTCACAAATCTTCTTTGAAGTCTTTCAATACGGGTAATGTGCGTCAAATGGTACGGATGCCAGACCGTTGAACAATATTCGAGGTGCGACCTGACGTAAGCGACAAACAACAGGTTTAAGACTCTTAAGCTGGTAAACTCATGAGCATGTCTTAATATAAGACCTAGCATTTTATTCGCCTTATTTACGATTACATTTACGTGAGATGTAAAACCAAAGTTGGAATCCATAGTTACGCCTAGATCTTTGAAGCTACAAACGGTTTCAAGCTCGTTGCCTAACAAGGTGTACGTGTGATGCATACGGATTATCTTTCGCGTAAAGCGAATAGACTTGCATTGAGCAATATTTAATTGGATAAAGTTAGCATTACACCACGACTCGAATGAAAGTAAATCATTGGAGATCAGGTTGTAATCCTGATTAGAGTCAGCGATTTTGAAAATCTTTAGATCGTCTGCAAATAAAAGGAATTTGCAGTGCTTGAAGGCCCATTTGATGTCGTTGACATAAAGTATAAATAATAAGGGTCCGAGATGAGAACCTTGTGGGATACCGGATGACACTGGTATATCTCGAGAGAAAGTTTTACCAATTTTCACCTTTTGATGTCGATCGGACAAGTAGGACGAGAGCCAATTAAGTATGTTAATACCAAAGCCAAACTTACCCAACTTGAATATTAACCGTTTAATATGGACGCGATCAAATGCCTTAGAGAAGTCTGTGTATAAGCAGTCAACGCTAGAGCCAGATTCCAGGTTGTTTATGACATATTCTGAGAAGGTGCATAAATTTGTTGCAGTTGATCGGTGTTTGAAGAATCCGTGTTGTTCTTCAATAATAACTCCTTTAACCACCCAATAAAGCTTATCAGTGATGATCCATTCACAAAGTTTGGGGATCACTGATAATATACTTATTGGTCTATAGTTACCGACGTGGGAACGATCCTTGCCCTTGTAAACAGGCGTAATTGACGAAACTTTCCAGGCGCTAGGGAAGCAGGAAGTCTGCAATGATTTATTATAGAGCAGTGTTAAAGGCTTAATTAGACTTTCACTACAATTTTTCAGGAATATTTCAGGGATACCATCCGAACAAGGGTTTAAAGATGTCTTAAGTAAACGTAACTTATTAGCTACTTCCTCTTCACTGATCACGATATTCGTCAAATCCACACAATTCGCTAGGTAAGAGTCCCATTCGGTATTGGTAACGTTATCAGGGTGAACGCAGTAAACATTCTGAAACGAGTTTGCAAAGAGGTTAGCTATGCCAGAAGAGTCTTCACAACTGACTGAAGCGTCGTGCATTTTTGAAGGAATGTCACTATCACTGAATTCAGACTTGCTTTTAATGAAGGACCAAAATTGCTTGGGAGAATTATTTAATATCTTGCATTCAACATCGATAATATGGTTCTTTCTGTCGCATTCAATAGCCGACTTGCAGTATTCTCTTGCTTCGGCAAAATGTCGATATGTGTCCACATTCGGGAAATTCTTATATACCTTGTGAAGACGTTTCTTATATAGGACTAATGACTTGGTACGCTTGCTTATCCAGATAGGGAAGGTGTCACGTTTCTTCTCGAATTTTAGTGGTACAAAAGATTTAATTACTGAATGAGCGACATCGTTAAACGTGTTTACACAATCATTAATAGAACAAAGTTTGTCAATAAAATTCCAATTGAATTTTTTAACTTTACTACCCCAGGGTAAAAAAGTGCCCCTTTACAACCGCAAATCGGGGTAAAAAGTGAGTACTTTACCCCCCGGAATGGCAAAAAAATAATTATATTACCTGATCCCTCATAAAACACATTTTTATTATCTACCGCCAACATCCGGTAACGGATAGGCACGTTAAGAAGAAGAAGATTATCTACCCAGAATATTTGCAAAAATGTAATACTACCTATAGTGTAATAAAATTGGGCACATTTTGATCAAAAAAATCCAAAATCGGTTTTCTGCGATTTTTCGACGGATACTTTAATTTACTAAAAAACGTCCTCTCGGAACCCTGAGCTTCTTACCGAATTCTTCGTCTGAAGTTGAAATTTTCTATAAAGGAGTGAAAATTATGTTTACCGGCAAAATATTTAAAAAAATTTTTTATTTAAGCTATATTGCTATCATAGAACTCATTAAAAATATTAAAACCACTTAAAATACTTTACCAATATCCTCGAAATCATGAAAAGAAGAATTTCCTGAAAATGGTCAGGGGGTTCTGATTTTTGGATATGTTTTAAGGTTTGGGGTCCTAATAAAACTCTGAGTTGGCGACCTCAGCGACCGCCCGGAAGTGCCACCATTTAAAAAAAAAATGGCGAAAACAAAATGTTTTTCGCAATATTTCCTTACCAATTGACTTTAGGACGAAAATGACTGCTATAAATCTTATGGAGAATAAAATTTACTACAAATTTTATCTAAGGTATTTTACACCAAGTCGAATAGTTGCTGAGCGCCAGCACTGTTAAATAGAGCACATTTTAGAAAATTTCAAAAACGCTCGATTTTGCTCTGAATTTTTTTAATAATTTTTGGTTACTCTCTTTATATTAATAGACTTTATCATATAATAGACTTTTTTAGAGAGAGTAACCAAAAATTATAAATAAAGTCAGAGCAAAATCGAGCGTTTTTGATATTTTCTAAAATGTGTTCTATTTGACAGTGCTGGCGCTTAGCAACTATTGGACTTAGAGAAAAATACCTTAGATAAAAGTTGTAGTAAATTTTGTGCTCCATAAGATTTATGGCAATCATTTTCGTCCTAAATTCGACTGATAAGGAAATATTGCCAACTCGGGGTTTTTATTAAGACCCCAAACCTTAAAATATATCAAAAAATCAGAACCCCCTGACCATTTTTAGGAAACTCTTCCTTTCATGATTTCGAGGATGTTGTTAAAATATTTTGAGTGTTTTTAATTCTTTTAATGAGTTATATGATAACTATATAGCTAAAATAGAAATTTTTTTTTTTAATACTTTTGCCGTAAAACATAATTTTCACTCCTTCATAAAAATTTTCAACTTCAGTAATGTGACCAGATTTTTTAAACACGAAAGCAGTACATTCAGATTTTTTAAACGCGAAAGCAGTACATTAGACGAATATTTTTCATTTGAATGCATTTTTTTTAATAATGAATCATTTTCTTTTAAAACATTACAAAATTCTTGACAGTACAGACTATCTCAGCGTTTCCCAAAGTGTGGGTCGCGACCCGCCACCGGGTCGCAGAAAAATTCTGCTGGGTCGCGGCAAAAATTGTAAACAAAGTTTACTTCATTTACTAAAGTTTTAAATGAAGATAATGTTTTTTAATTACTTATGTTTTTGTTATATAATTATTTTGCAATTTTTGTGTATGAAATAAACAAACAAATAACTTGATTTTTATTAAAAAATAAAATTTGTTTTGTAAATAAATGTTTTTTTTTCATAAGGTGGGTCGCGAAACATTTTAAAACCTCGTACCGGGTCGCGGTCAAAAAAGTTTGGGAAACGCTGGACTATCTCAAAGAAGTACTGTACTGCTTTTAGCAGTACGTCTGGTCACGTTAACTTCAGACGACGAATTCGATAAGAAGCTCAGGGTTCTGAGAGGACGTTTTTTAGTATGTTAAAGGACGAACAATTACCTAACGAAATCCGTCGAAAAATCGCAGATAACCGATTTTGGATTTTTTTTCGCAGTTTTCTTACACTACTAGATATTGAAAATTTTAAGATCTCAAGAGATTTTAATTTTCAACTCATAGACACAATTTTAAATTATTACAAAAACTAGAAGCTTTAGTAGAAGTATTGCACTTTAATTTTATTTCAAACTGAAAATTTATTTTCACTTACGAGATAAATTTGTTTTAATTCAATATTAATTTTTATTTCATTTTGGTATCATAACCTTGTTTTTTAGCACGGAAATGGGGGCATAATATGGCTTTTATAGCCCGAGGGCCTATAAAGTTGCTAAGCAATGACAACAATATCAAAACAAAACAGTTAGTCCAGACTCTGTTTTTTTGCGCGATCGATCTGAAATTTTGCATATGCCTTCCTACCGACAATACACGAGGGTGAGTACCTTGCGAAGGGGGGAGAATTTTTTGCTCAATTTTTCGATATCGAGTGCCGTTTTCTAGTTATTGCTAAATCAAAACATTAATTCTCGCCCCTCCAAGTTTCTCGCCATAGGAACCATGGCACACCAAAAATTCATAGCACAAACAAAATGACATGATATTTTTTCTCAAAATATTTAATTCTTCAATTTTGACAATTCAAGTACCAAGTACCAAAATGAAATAAAACGTTGTATGCACCATCACGGGCACAATCAGATTATAGCCCTCGGGCAATTTAAAGCCCTCCGCTAACGCGTCGGGCTTTAAATTACCCTCGGTGCTATAATCTATTGATTGTGCCCTTGATACATAAATAACTATTATAGTGTTAGAATCAGAAGGAGAGAGGGAAATGCTTGCCGCTGCCTGTCCGCGGAAACGACACTTGCGTTCTCGCCGGTCTGGAGATAACAGCTGCGTATAATTAACTGCATTATTGTGTTGATAAAAAGTTCTGAATAAAGATACGAATTGTGTATTTTCGAGTTATTTCTAACATCAGAAGTGAGATCGTGTCCATGCTCCACAATTAATATGGAGGCGATATTAGCGGAATTTTTGAAGGCTATCAAAAACAACAAGACGGCTCCTGAGCAAGTAGATCTACCGTTGTTTCGTCCTGACATCGATGATGCCGAGTGTTGGATAAAAGAGGTGACAAAAATCAAAGAAGAATTTGAGTGGTCGGATTTGCAAATATTGGTAAGAATTGCTAGATTATTTAACTAATGAGGCAAAAATTTGGTTTGAAAATTGGTGTCCGGTCGCACGAAGTTGGGTTGTTTTCAAAAAGGAATTTTTAGAGTCTTTTCCCCCAAAGAAAATTCTTGGGCGTTTGTTTTATGAAGCTGCAATATTCAATACTTCCGAATGTAATACTTTTGTCGCGTACGTGCATAAAAGGTTATCATTACTTAAAAATTTACGCGGAAATTGGAGTACCCCTGATTTAATCGAATTAATTGTTTATGGCATCCAAGATAGTAAAGTACAGGAAGCTGTTACTATGCGTGATTTTAAATCTGTATCGGAACTTATTTCATATTTGAGCACAGTTATAAAGCCAAGTTGTAAGAAAAATGTTACTAATAATAACAATATTGAACAAATTGGCGCGAAGAAACCGAAACTTGAGCAATTGCAAAAGTCTACGTTATCATGTTTCAACTGTGGGCGTTTGGGACATATAAGAAGGCATTGCACTTACGTCAGAGATTCGCAGAAAACTCGAGGTCACTCCTCGAGTTACTCTAACCAGACACCTGCGTCTGCAATTAAACGTGACGATAAGAACGCATCAAGTTTCAGTAAATGCTCGTTTTGTAATAAACAAGGACATACAGTGGAGGTTTGTTTTACTAAAAATGCCATTGAACGAAGACGAAATGTTAATTTTATTGATCAAGAAAAATCGATACCTACCGTTATAAAAATCGATAACGAAATTTATGTTGGTTTGATCGACACCGGAAGTGACGTCACGTTAATTTCTGATAAATTTATTGACCGCTTTAAATTTAAATTTAAACAAAATGTTCTACCATTACGGGGGTTTGCGTCAAGTAAAGTCGTGGCAAAGTATGAGTTTACAGCTGTTGTAGAGATTACGGGCCAAATAACGACGTTAAATTTTGTGGTTGTACCAGCTACCGATATTGACTATGACGTAATTATCGGACTCGATTTATTTTCTGATACTCGCCTTGCGGCCTTTACCGATATCAACGGAATTAAAATTTTTAATCGAGAACTACCGGGTGTGTTTCGAATTGCTGATGAAACCCAACACAAACTGAAAATACCTGGGGAATTTCGTACTCAGATTAATTCGTTGCTTTCCAAATTTTCCGAATTATTAGCGAGCGGTACTAAGGTTTCCCTGGTAAATAACGCTTCAATGGAAATAAATTTAATCGATAATTTTATCGTTTCACGGCGTCCATATCGACTTGCGGTTAGTGAAAGAGAAGAAGTTCGCAAGATCATTGATGAATTACTCTCTAACGGCATTATCTGTGCAAGTACTTCATCGTATTCTAGCCCAATTTTATTGGTAAGAAAAAAGGAAGGTACGTTCAGAATGTGCGTGGATTTTAGGGAACTAAATGCACACACAATTAAGGAAAGGTACCCACTGCCACTTGTTGATGACCAATTGGATCGTTTGGGTCGTGGAAAATTCTTTACGTCAAACACTGTCTTGTTTGTACCTTAAAAAAAGACACGTAGCGGCCCGTTGCAAGGGAATATACTTTTGCCCGTAAAATCACCTGAGCCCGTCCATACCGTCCATGTAGATTGTCTTGGGCCTTTGCATGCTTGTAGAGATGGTTTTAAATATGTCTTGATATTAATTGATGCCTTGACCAAATATTGTTATTTAACACCATTAATTACGCTAAAAGCTGAGGAAACTGAAAAGGCCCTGAAAGTATTCATTTCTTGTTTTGGAACTCCAAAAGTTTTTGTTATGGATGGTGGAACAAATTTTCATAACTTGTCAGTTTGTAAATTTTTAGACTCAGTTAATATTAATTATCATTTTGTAACACCTGATGTGCATAGGGCTAACGGTCAAGTCGAACGCTATATGCGTACTGTTATGAATTTAATTAGGGTAGAAACGAAAGTTGAAGCAGAGTGGTCAACTGTTCTTTGGAAAATTCAATTAGTTTTAAATACGACCGCATTATTGTGTTGATAAAAAGTTCTGAATAAAGATACGAATTGTGTATTTTCGAGTTATTTCTAACAATAGAATGAAATAATGTCCATTATTTTTATTAATTTAGGCACAGCGGCCACAACTCGTATCTGCGCCGAAAGTGTAATACAGGTTCTTATGACAATTAAATTCTATTGTTATAAGGAAAATCTTATAATGTAAACACCCTTTTACCTGTTATAAAAAAAGTGTACATTAAATTTTGTAAGCCCTTTGCAAAGTAAAATTCGTAAAATAAGAAGTTAGATATTTACAATAATAGTAATTATAATGCAAATTTATAGTGGAGTAGAATGTCTAAATCAGCCCCATGGAACCTGCGGCCCGCTTGAAACTTTTGTGCGGCCCGCGGCACGGAATCTCATAAATCCGAATGCTTCCCTTATTTCCCGTGATTGCTTCCGTGTTGCATTTATTCGAAATAAATTTGTATGTCAGAACGTGAAGTGTGCGATTCATTTTGCCTGATTGAATTGCTGCTTTTTAATCCAGTGTGTGACGTGTTTATTGTCAGTGGTGGCACAAAATTTAAAGAAAAAGAAAAATATAGATTTCTCGTAATTTTATTTGCTATTTACCCCCTTAACATTATTATTTTTAGAACTACTTTTGGATAGTTATTGTTTTCGATTTTGGATAGGAGGGTATGTGCCCTTATGCTCTTTAGGGAGAGCCGCCACTGCTAAACCTATGCATAACATAAATATCGACTAGTCAATCAGAACGAGAAAATACATGTGCTACTGTCCCATTTGTTGGTACTCATGCACGACATACTGGACTGTCGAACCAGAATTTGTTAATTTAAGGAAATCTCTTGGGGAGGGGGTGAATAGTGCCAGGTGATAGGAACCCTGGGACGACGAAAGCCTGAATTATAATTATAGGCATATATAATAGCCTAATACATTTATCTGTAACGCAAAATTGAGCCGACGATATAATATTCCCTCAGTGCGGGCTTTAGGCCGCACAACCTAGGCAATCACGAATCACAGTGTGGCCTTAAAACGGCACTTCTGTCTATTTATTTATGACGCTGCTTTTATTCGTTTATTTTATGGTTACCAAACTCAAAAAGGTTTCAGTGTCAACCATGACAATCATGCACTAGTAAAAGAGTAAGAAATAAAAAAATGTGAAAAAAACTATATAAACTATATAACTATATAAACTGAAGGTTTGAGACGGTCGTTAGCTAAAGCGGTTATGTGCGTTGCTGCTACTGCGGAATGCCTGGTTCGACTCCGGGCTCAGTAAAACTTTATTCTGACCGTCTCCCCTCGGAAGGCAATGGCAAACCACCGAGGCGTAATCTGCCTGGTACAGCCTCTCTGGAGATGAAGTGTATACACTTCCCGCGGTTCGGAGCCCGCGTTAAGCAGTAGGTCCCCTATGTGTGTGATAATACTTCAAACGCATAACACATGCATAGGAGAGAGGTCGCCAACGTCCGGGGGACCGGATATGGCACACGAAGAAGAAGAAGAAACTGAAGGTAATAATATGAATATTATGTTCTCTTGGTGTGAATTCTGAATTCAAAATGGATTTTTTTTTAAATGTAGATAATACTTAATAAAATATTACATATTATACAATTTAGCTCAACAGGCCGTGGAGGTTCAAGCCATTTCTTTTATATTCTACTAATATTCATACTTGTCTATGTATATACTAATAAGACAAGGTCGTATTATCCGATATTTCGTGGTTTGCTCTTATTCATTCACATAGCATTAATGTCCACAGAAGGGCCGTGCTAAGAAATTTTGTGAAGTCTGCAATTCAAATCCATAATTTTTGCACCGTAACTCAACCAGCGATCACACCAAGCCACTGCTGTGGCTAACTAAATAGTAATAAATATTATAATACGGCATAAATATTATAAGATAGATTATTAGCTATTTAGCCAACTCGAAAGTCATTGCGTTGGTTGTGCGGCCTGAAGGCCACACTAGAAGTGGATTTGATTGATTAATTGAGCATGGTTATAGATACAAAGGTATCCTTTTATATATTTTTAATTTAAATTAATTATTATATATTAATAATCAACTTCGCTCGCGGTTTGTTATAATGAGGGGGGGGGCGAGAACTACAGAATAAATTTTTCATTTACTAGTTAAATATTTTAGTTAAATTAGTTATACTATATTAGTTAAGATGGTCACTTTTATTGAATTAAAACTTTCGCTTATACGAGTATACATAAAATTAACACTCTTTGCTTGGTCGAAACATTTAATATTTTTTTTATATATTTTATTTTGATGTAAATCAAGTGTTTAAAAAATTATATTCTGTTAGGGGCTTTTTTCAACACTAATTTGCTTCGTCTTTGCCATTCGAATGGCGACTCTTTTTAATTTATAAATAAAGTTTAATTTTAATTTTCTCTCTCTTTCATCTAGTATTAGTGAATTTTGAAAAAAATACCTGATTTTATTACCATCTTAACAAATTTGAAGTGCAAACCGCATTATTGTAAAATATGTATGTAATAATAATCCATTGAACACAATAGGGGTAGTTAAGATATTCAGGTACCTTTCGAGTCGAGTACAACGCCATCACCATGACACACCGTGAATTATTTTTCACCAAAACTGTCCGAAAATGGTAATAATGATAAACGAAACTGTAGATTGATTATTATTGTTATTAATAAACTTTTATCAATTTAATTTGAACATCTGTAAACTTCACGAGTATATTCGTGTTTCTCGAGAAGGACATTTTGGTTTTGAAATTTTTTTTTTATGTTACAGTTTTTATTTTTATGATTGTATTTTAGGCCCAGTTTTAATAATTCAACTCGAGAAACATAGATCATAGTTTTTTCTACAAGATCCTGATTTACTAAATGTCATATAATACGGTATAGTTTTTCTTAGAATTGCGAAATTCGAAGGGTCTGTATAGCGTATATTTATACATTCATTCGCACCCTTAAATGATGTAACTGATATAACTGTTATGTTATTACTGTTCATGAAAGTTGCGGTTAATTTGTGCAGAAAACTCAACACGTCCGCTTTATTATCATCTATAACAATAAGTTTATAAAAATCTACAAAATTTCCGGCAAAATATCACTTATAAATTTAAAAAATGCTTTAAACTAGACCGTTCCCAAACGAAAAATTACTGCGCGGTCGGACTGTATTGTGTGGGTTCGACTGTACACCAATCACTACCTAAATAAAAGTACGTTGATGGTTAACCTAAAAATTAAACGTTGCGGAACTTGTTGCACTGTTAATTAGTAATAATAACTTTTCATATAATAATTATTATTGTGGTAACTAAAATAAGTCTAATTTATTTTATTTCATACTAATCTATACAAAAATTATTTTAAAACAGATAACATGGGATCGAATGCTGAGCCAACTCTTGCACCAAATAAATGCCCGGAATGTATGTATGTCACCGATCCGGATTTTATATTACAGAAGTTATATTACAGTCTGAGAAATTTGAAAAATGTAAAAATTAATGGTTACTGTCCGGCTAGGATACGATTAGTAAAACAAAGTGAAGGAAAATGTCAAGTCCAGTTTACCGAAAGTCATGTTGCGCATTCACTCAAAACAGTAATTAAACCAAATGGTGCTGGTAAGTTAACATAAAATTCAGGTAGCTTTAATTTGTGTATTGTAAATTTTAGGAACTCATTTTCAACATAATGATCCTTTATACTTCCATGAGGGTAGTTGTCTTTGGAAGATGACGAGGAAAAAATAAAAATGTTGTTTCTGAAACATTTGGAAAAAATTGAAACATTTACAGAGCTGGAAGCTATGAAGAAGATTTTAGCTCCACATTTTTCAACTCGAGCAGCTGTGGAATATTTCAAATCTTCTATGTTTTCTAAGAAAAAGCCACGTAATACAAAAATAACAAAATTAATTTTATGATCTTCTCTAAAAAATATGTACTCAATCATTGGGTCGCAGAAAACAATGTATGGAAGGCCATTAATCTAACACAAAAAAAGTTGCTAATCTATGCTGATAAAATTTTCTAAAAAACTGCATCAAACCTGGAAAAGAAGACAAAATAATGAAATAATTTTAATGATTCGCCGTGGGGTGCGTTTTAAATTTCATGCTGGCTCCCAAGACTTCAGTGCATCTCAAATTCCCTGTATTTTATTCATTTATTTTAATTAACACGTGCAAAATCTAAAACGAAATAACTTTAGTAGTAGCTATAAATTAAAAGTTTATTTATCGAGTTCTGGTGTGAAGTCGTGTGTGCGGGTTTAATTGTGAGCTTCGCTTGTGGATGTGCTACATTTTGACAATAAACGTGTTTTTAGTGACTAACAATAAGTGCCAACGAGTGATTAAAAGATGTTTTTGTGAAAACTTTCCCTTTCAAGCAGTGCAACGTGATCAACTTTTAAACTTGTAAGTAATATTTTAATTATATTTGTTTATTTTTTATTAACCCAAATGTTATAAAACTCTCACGGTCACGTAAATCTTAAATCCAGTAGCATAACTACAAAACTGCGACCCTCACCCTTTTACATTTTTCTTATTGTGTTTTTTAGGTTTTCATATTTTTTGATCTTCATTGTAGTTTGTAGTATTTGCTATTTATTTAGAAAAATTATTTTAATTCTAGTTTTCTAGTATATAAATTTTATTTTTCCATTTTTAATATTAAATCTGAAATTGATTTAATGAATGATTTAAAGAAAAACAATGTTTTTGAAAATTTGGTTAAATATTTTTAATATGATTTAACGATTTTATAATTTTCTTAAGGGGTATTCCACTAATTTGCACACAAATCGAAGCAATTTTCAGAAAGTTTTTTTTTTTTTCGAAACAGGAAATAACATAAATTTGTCTGTTATGGTAGAATATTTATTGCATGTTGAATACACAATTTTAAATCTTTGATATAAAAATTGGTGCTGCTACAGGTTCTTTTGAACGTAAGCCGATTAAAAAGTTACTCAATGATGCGAAAGCTCAGGTCCTCGAGAGCTTGACCACTAAGCAATTTTGCTGTACAAGTACCAACAATAATTTCAGAAATTTTCTTGGTAATACATGCGCAAATGTGGTAATTTATGATGTACTATTTTATTAATTCACCTTAAATTTAAAGTATCTTTAGTAATTATTGAGGAAGCTTTTTCGCTATTTTTAGTCCGATTTTAGCAGAATATTTACACTGTTCTGAAATAAGGCAGAAATCTTATTTGTTTTATAAAAAGAAGTATTGCAATGGTAAAAAAACTTCGATTTTGCAATTGATCGCTATTTTCAAAAAACGTAATTTTATAAAATGTTCATCAGATTTATTTTGTCACAACGATTAAGAGCATCTTTAGTGTTTGTAAAAGTATTCTATATCCAGCTCACAATCTACATTATTTTATTTACATAATTTATAAAAATATATAAAATTTTATTATCAATAACTTTTTAATGTAAAATGATTTATTGTTATTGAAATGAATGAACTATACTGGATGTAATGGTGCATCTCAAAACGATTGCTCAACAAATCTCGTACCCGAATTATACTACCTTCATTTCAAGTAACACATCCAGCGGAAGTAGCACGAATTTAGTCACCCGGAATCGATAAATTCCCGGTAGATTCGGAAAGTTGAACGTTTATATAGTAGATTCAGCCTGAGTACATTCAAGTTGCTGTTTTGTGTGGGGGTGGGGGGGGTCATTGAACTCGGTTTGAACCAATTGAATTAGTTAAAATTTAGTTAAAGTTGTAGATGGTACAGTTATAATTTTGCATTTTGTTTACACAAGTTGGAGAATGAAATAATTATATATCAGTGCTTATTACTTTTAATAACAATTGATCTGATTTTATGAATGAATTTATGTTTGCGGATATGTTGTCGCATCCAGGTGCTTTGTTTTTGAGATAATTGATATGGATTTTGACTTTCGCAGAGTGGTGAGATCATCGGGTTGGACTCATTCCAACCCGATGATCTCATATGGTTTGGGTTTGGTTGAAATTTCAGATGCAGAAAATCTTATATTATTACATAGGGTAAGGTAAGGTAATGTCGTGATATTTTAGAAAAACTGTTGCTATTGGACTTAAAAAATAATTTTTTCTATTCGGGTCATTCCATCTCGAATCACCTGAAAAATAGGCAAAATTAACTCGACCCCACCAAATTTGACGAAACTTGGTACACACCATCTTAGTAAGAAATAAAAAATACAAATTTCAGGATTTATCCAAAAAGGCATTCGTTTCCTTGTTTTAGTCCTTCAAAAAGTCAAAAACTTGGTATGTAGACTTGTAGCAGGGTGGCCACTTGCCATAAATTCATAAAAAATCATAAATTTAAAATTGCCATAAAAATCATAAATTTTACGACTTTGCCATAAAATATTGTTACATTTATAATAAAATAAGAACAAGTAAAATATTAGTACACGAGTCGCCTTAACAATAATGTGATGAGTGTGAAATGAATTGCGAGGAAAGTTTTATTTAGAGGTGATTGAACGTATGTAGGACGGTTTGATAAGAATGAAAAATGTAAGGTCAGACAGTCAGGTATGGGAGAGGAAAGTGGGAAGTTCAGTTAGGAAGTAGTTACGATGCGGAATAAGATGAGACTTTGAACTTGAATTTTCAATACGATTAAGTTATAATTTTCATAAATTTTTTAAAATCATAATAGTGTTGTAAATTAGAGAGACGTTGTAAGTAATAAATATTAAGAATTTTTTTGTTTAAACTTTTTGTCAAAATTTTTGGTTTTGTTATCGTATATTTTTATGTATTGTATTGTATGTTATTAACATACTTGTTAATTTTAAGTTTATTTTAAAGGATTTTTTTTTAAAAGGAATTTTTGAATCAAGCCCATTGAAATTTTTATTTTTTTTTTGAAACGACTTGGGTCAGCCGTTTTTAGAAGGGGGGGGTGTCACATTTATAATAAAATAAGAACAAGTACAAGAACAATAATGTGATGAGTGTGAAATGAATTTCGAGGAAAGTTTTCTTTAGAGGTGATTGAACGTATGTAGGACGGTTTGATAAGAATGAAAAATGTAAGGTCAGACAGTCAGGTATGGCAGAGGAAAGTGGGAAGTTCAGTTAGGAAGTAGTTACGATGCGGAATAAGATGAAGACCAATTAACCCTAAGGGAACGTGTATGGTTATTATAAAGAATGGTTAGAAACCTGCAACTCAATTTATAATGTAAGAATTAATTTTAAGTATTAGATTCATCCCATGATCAAATTTGGTAAAAATTATATATATATCTTATATGTATAAAAATTTATGTAATTGTTATTGACAAATTTTTTGCATTTCTTTCTTCATTTTTTACCCAGAAATCTGTGGGGTTCTGAAAATATTTTCTTCATTTTTTACCCACAAATTTGTGGGTTTCTGAAAATATTTTCTTCATTTTTTACCCACAAATTTGTGGGTAAACAGGTGAAAGGGTGGGTCGGGAACCCTAAGTGTCATCGCGAAATTGAAATTTCCCTATAGAAATGGCTTGATATTTCGAACAAAAAAGTCATTAGCTACAATGTAATAAAAGGTTCAATGAGTTTAAATAAGAATTAATACCGAATTTTAAGTAAAAACCATATGCGGTGGCCGGGATAGGTTGTCAGCCTCTTTTTGGCGTGGTTTCAAGATAGTTCTTGAACATTTAATTTTGCAAAATTTTGGGTAAATCACGGCCTTTTTGGGTATGTTTTGATCCGAATGTATAACTTTTGTCGTCGCGGAGGTGATCATAAAAAAAATCCGAAAAAAGTGTGAAAATGATAAAGTTGCGGCGAGTTGCATTAGTACGGGACTGATGCACCACGAGTCGATGTGACATCGTTCGGCCGTGGTCCCTTGAAATCGAGTGAAATTTTTTCGCTCCGATTTGAAATTTTCTTTGAAAATCGGGAAGGTGGGGTTTGTGATTAGTAGATATTAGTATAAATATAATCAAAAAAATGGAAAATAACCCGTGTATTGCCGAAAAAGTGAAAAAATTAAAAAAAATTTTTCTTCGATTTTAGGGGTGTGCATTCGATAGGGGGGGTAATCCATCGTCAAAACCTACTCTTACGGGGCGCCGCTCACCCCTCCAGAGCGGTTTTGACTCTGGTTACTAGGCTAAACATACGAGAAGGGCCTCCGATCAAGAAAATCGGGATTAAGGCAACCGGGATGTGAGAGAACCTCTAAACAGCATTAAAAAGTATAGTCGCGGTATGGGGCAGTTATCTTTTACGTTTCACCCCCAAAAAATAGCTTAAAAACAAAAAATGTAATCGATGTTACATGTAGGAGAGACGAGCTGCATCTGCCGGTCCGCAAACGGCTAAGTCTAAGACTAGTTCATCTCGCACGGACCGTCAACAAAATGAGTGAGATTCCACCCGCGCGTCAGTGAAACATGTAAAATTAACGATTTTCAAAGTCATAATTTTCATATTAAAAGGACCCTATCCAAGAATTTTATTTTTTAATATCACTCTATTAACATTAAACTTCACAAAACTTATTTGGATAAAGGCGCGCTCGCGATGACACTTGGCGCCCTTTACCCGAAAGGGTTAAGTATTCATAATTATTTTATTTAGGGCCGCGATTATAAAGGACAAATATTTGGGTTACTGTGCAGTTAATCTAACCACTCGAAACTAAATTTCTTCTGCTACACACTAAAGAACACAGTCAATATAACAAATTCTCAAAATATGAACCGAGAATTTATTATCAAAATTTTGAAATAATCGAATTTGAACTTAGCTAATTTTCATGTAATTCAGTGGTGGATTAACGAGATTCGGGGCGCGTCGCTCATTCTGTTGACAGTCCGTGCGCTATGAATGACCCTAACACTTAGAGTATTTCGAACCGGCAGATGCAGCTCGACTCTCGTACATATAACATCGATTATTTTTTGTTTTTTGGGGGTTTAAAATCCCGGTTGCCTTCATCCCGGTTTGCTTGATGGATGGCGCCTTCTCGTATGTTTAGCTCTGCCGCGTAGCGGCGTACGCGATTGAAAAACCGCCCGGAGGGCCGTAGGGTAGGTTTTTTGATGCGCCCAATTCTGGCCGTGCCAGATCCACCCAAAAAAGTAATTTGCGTTTTCCCCATAGTTGTTTATGTTTATTTAATATTTTTTTTAATTTTTTTACTTTTTCGGCAATACACGGGTTATTTTCCATTGTTTTGATTATATTTATTACTAATATCCACTAATAACACCCCCATCTATCCGAATTTCAAAGAAAAATTCAAATCGGAGCGAAAAAATTTTACGCATTTTCAAGGGACCACGGGCGAACGATGCACACCGGCCGGGGTCTACCGCATACTCGATGCTACTCTCCCGTACTTTTCAAAAGTCGATTTTGGGGTTGTTTTTACAGTTTTCACACAAAATATTTTTTCTATAGCCTAAAATAAGCCTGTTCTTTAGTGCGTAGCGGAAGAATTTTTTTTTCAGCCGGTTAGATTAACTGTACAGTCGCCTTTAAGTTTAAGAATTTTTAATATGGAAAATTATATTTTTATTATTTAGAAAATGATGTATTTTTGATGTCCCAATTTATACCCAGGCAATTTTTAATTGATTCAGTTGGCAAATTGAGGATTGCTCCCCCCTGAAAAAAGTTGGTTGAGCACGTCCCTGTCTATTACTACAATAGTCAGAGTAATTCACGAAACTGATTTCTTTTTAGCTTGAAATATGCACAAATTTTTTTGTGAATTGTCTGGATTGGGCGAGGTATAAAGGGAGTTCCCCCCTCGGGGTGCGGCCATAAATTTGCCATAAATTTTTGTATCGAGTGCCATAAATTTTTGCTTTGAGTGCCATAAATTCATAAATAAATGTTACTTATTGCTAGTGGCCGGCCTCCTTCTAAGTGAAAGATGACATCATTATAGATACCTATGCATTGCTAGTGCCTTATAGAACATTATTCCATATGTAACTCAATATTGCCAAAAAATGTAACATAGATCATTGTTCCAGCACACGCTTCAATTGTTAAGGAATGGTTACTTTACCACGCGCCAAAACAGTTCCATTCACCCCCACAAAGTCCCGACTTGAATCCCATTGAGCACCTGTGGAATAAATTAAATCGGAGAATTCGCAAACACGACATAACCAGCAAAAATACTCTTAAGAGGGTATTACAGGAAGAATGTAGTAAAATTGGGTCAGATGTAAAAAAAATTAGTGGAGTCGCTACTAGACGTATGGAGGCAGTAATTAAAGCTAATGGCTATTGTACGAAATTTTAAATATTAATATAAACGTTTATAGGGCCGTTTTAAATCAGCGTACGGAGACTTTTTTTAGTTCGATTATGACGAATAATTTTATTTGTTTAAATTTTTCTTGCTAGTGAGCGGATATTTTTGGAAATATTTTCTTGAAAGTATGTCGGAATGAATGTATATATTTGCAAATTATCATATTTCGTAATAAAAAAAATTGTAAAAAACGAAGTAATTGTAATGTAAATTTGCTAAAATAGTATCGTACGGAGACTTTTTTGAGTCACTGTATTTTGGATTTTTTTGATCGAGTATGTAAACAACATAATAGAAATACCAATCTAATAATTTCAACTAATTGCACAAATTGATTTAAATTTCTCGTTTTATAATGTAAACATCATTTTTAATAATACAAATCCATAAACACTGATACAATCTTAACTACAAGCTTAACGCCAGCAGTGTGGCGTTAAGCTTACACCGGCAGACTAGCGAGCGGGAAACCGTGGTTCTATACCTAGTCGCGCCGGATACTGCTGTGATCTTCAAGCCCAATATAAATCTGTGGGCTATGGGGAAGGCAACGGGAAACCACCCCATTAAATTTCTTTCCCTAGTTAAGTCATCTTGACTTCGGTCAAGTTGATAACCAACGTTCGCTGAGCGGATACGGTACTTTAAGAAGAAGATAATGTAAACACCATTTAATAATACAAATCAATAAACACTTATACAATCTGTAGTACCATAAAAAGTGCCATATTTTTTAATCGAATTTTTAAAAATTCAAATCACTTGCACATAGCCTTCGATTTTGCATGTCGAAACCTGTTCGCGAACATCGACCTAGCTAGGGTAATAAAATTACACCAGTGAACCAATGGTAGGAGGAGATGTAGATTCTCCCCCCAGTCGGTGAACTGCATTTTTAATTGTTAGACAAGCTCTCGAAGTGAAAGGAGGTGCGAAAACCTCGTAAGACAAATTGTTGTGTACAAATCGTTTACAGCGGAAATTAAGTTAAAAATATTTACCGATTCCCTATCTGGGATTAATTATATTTAAACGTACATTCAATTTACGGGTTGGAAAAATATCTCGACACCGATTGAAAATTCGCGAGCAGTGAACTCGATTATTAAGTACGAAGTATGTGTAAGGGTACGTTTATGTTGGAGCTGCGATAAACGATAAGAGCGACGATACTAGCGAAGCAAAGAAAATGATGTCATTATTTTATATGCAGGTGTTTATATTGGAGCGATGCGTTGAGACACGCTTGGCAGCCGAGCAACGATAAGAGCGGCGCTAATTGTACTGCCTATTTTCTTTGCTTTTATCAGGTGTGGTCGGCATGGATATCGACAGCTTAATTAGTGAAATATTTGTTAGATCCCCCTTGTGGGATCAAAAAGATAAAAATCATCATAACAGATTTGTTCTCGACAAATTATGGGATTTGCACTTTTTATTAGCACTTTCAACAATATAATACTTTACGGCATTTGAAGTTAAAAGTATTTCTTCTTCAGAATCACTCATTTTTAAACAAAATATTTTTAATTAATTGGTTTGATTTAGATAATAAATGAAACGTCACCTACAAAGCAGAGATCGTCGCTATTGTCGAAGCTCCACTATAAACTGCATATCATAGAAATGAATTTTGCGCTGCTCTTGTCGCTGCTCTTATCATTTATCGCAGCTCTAACATAAACGTACCCTTATGCATACTGGTCGAGCAATCTGTACTTCCGGTTGCGAAATTGATAGTTATGGAAGGTGTTAATTAGTTTGGAAATTCAAAGAATCCTGAGGGCAGCGTGTTGTTCCACTTTGCGTTCTTATAGTCTCGTTGATTGTCGCCTGAAAAAGGGATCTCCGTTCGACAACTGTCTCTTTCAAAAGCCGTGGGAGCCGCAAACAACGCTGTTAAGAGCGCGCTGCGGAAAGAGAGAGAGGGAATGATGTTGAAAGAAGCCTCTAATCTTTTGTACAAATTTAAAAAACTAAACGTCGTATCAATGTAATTCTTTTTTTATATTAATAAGGAAAGACTATTGAAGGCAATAACCAATTTTGAGCGCTTTAAATTAAAAGTAAATAGGTTAATTTAATTTATGAAAAAGGACAATTTTGAATTTTTGTGACAACCGATCTTAATGAAACTTCGTTATTGCCTTCTGCAGATCATTATAAGGACAAAACCTGATTTTGAAGCGATTTCATCATCAATTATAGAAAACTTGTACAAAACTTGTAAATCAAAAAGTGCCCTTAGGGCTAACTACTGTGAACAGTCGTTTTCAAGCTGATATTCAGGAATTAAATTTGAGAAAACTGTTCTAGCTATTGAACTAAAATTTAGGATACTTATTTATTCACATTTAAACTAACACCTGAAATTTTTGTAAAGCTTTTTATTGATAATAATTGTACAAGGTACAGATCGACACGCAACTCATGTTTCGAAATGACGCGCCCATCGGGCGCATCGAGATCGACCGATCCAGTTATCTTAAATAAATGAATTTTTTAAATTCTTGTTCTATATGACTGTGGCTCCAGTTGGAACCTCGAAAATTTAATTTAAACAAAAAATGACAAAATGGCGAGGATTTAAAAAAAAACTTTGATTTTTACAACAAAAGATTTACTTTTCACAGCCTGCAAAATGGTAATTTTGAATATATTTTGGATATTTTAGGTTCTGACTGGAGCCTGAAATATATTCTAAATGCCTACAAAAAATCAAGTTAATCAGCCAAGTAGTTTGTTTGGAACACGTGCGCCCGACCTGAGAAATGTAGTTCTGAGATAAATCGTTTTAAACTTTTTCGTGCTGTAATGAACTAATGACTCCATTACAGAAAATCCGTTATAATTCGGATAATTTGATGAATTTTACTTTAATATTTTCTTGACACATTTGCAAGACCCCAAACTATAAAAATACAGTCAAGTCGCGAAATAGTGAATACCGTATATAGTGGACTACCGGAAATAGTGAACACAAAAATTTTAACATTGAGTGTATATGGGACTCCTATATAACGAACAGCGGTAACCCCGATACAGCGAACTGCGTACTAAATCGTGCAGTTTGAATGACATCATTTATAGGGACTTCCCCCAAAGATTGAAAATTTACGAATATTATACAGGGAACGAAATTCAGATCGATTCTGAATCAGAAAAGGAAGACGAGCAATGTCTTATACTTTTAATGATAAACTTATTTCAATAAATCATGCATTGACATCTTTAAATGATGTTATTCAGTGGAGTGAAGAAAATTCAGAAGAAGTTGAAATATCAGCTTTGCTTAATTTACATAATTTAAGGTAAAAAATACTAAGTATTTTAAATTAAATAAAAAACAAGTACGATACAATCAAAAATAACATCATTTTTCCTACCCGTATTGTAATTATGTTTGTAGGTAACCATCAATTTTCTTTAAAATAAAGCTTTCATTTTCAAAATGTGATTTTATTGTAAATTTTGTAAATACCGAAATAGTGAACAACCGCGAAAAAGTGAAAGGTCTTTACCATATTTAATTCACTATTTCGCGACTCGACTGTATGTAATAAAAAAAAATCGAAAAAATTTATCGGTCACAGTAGTTAGCCCCCTTAATGCACGCAGGGTTCAAGGGTTCCCTTAGATATGGCGCAAATAATTTTTTAAAATTTTTTAAATCTCTACAAAAGATTAGAGGCTCTTAAGGAGGTATCTAGTCTACAGGCATGAATTTTAGGTATTTTTTCAAGTGCAATAAAGAAATACCAAACAATATTTTTACTATCCAATTTTTTACCACATTTTTACTGTTGTTTGAAGAATACATAAAAAAATCAAAAGAAAATATTTTAAATTTAAAAAGTTACAGGCTGATAAAATGGGGGATCTCAAAAAGATGGCGCGTCCTGGTTGACATGATTCCAACCTTCCTAGTAATCCGAAATCAAAAAACAAAATAGATTCTTAATCAAAACTAATGCCGCTATCGTCCGAACCAGGGAGAAGTAAAAAAAAAACTTTTTTCGCAAAATGGCGGCTGTTTGTAATAAAAAGACATTTTTTTACCAGTTTTTTTTTACTTTTCCGAATTTTTTTAAAATAGTAAAAATTGAAATTTTGTTATAATTCTAGTTCAGAGACGATAGAGGGATGTATAGAGAAGGTTCACACCAAATTTCAAGTAAATCGGTCCAGTAGAACTTGAGATTTCATGTCAACCGTCTCGAAAAAGGTACCTAATATCGAGAATATCGCGTTTAAATATTCGCGCAGTCAGTCATACATACTTACATTTTTTCCATTATATTCTTTCTAATAGCTATTTCTCCAAAAATAATTTGAATTTTGAAAAATCGTTTTAAAGACATATTCTTAAAGGTTTAAGCTTTGAAAATATGAAAAAAAAAATAAATCGAATTTTTCAATATTCTAGACTAGAATACGAGTACCCCCTTAAGGTATCTGATATTTTACTCGACCGTGTAAGTTGGCTTCTTGTAAACGGTCTTTTACCGTACTCGCAGAAATCGGATTTTCGCGACCCAAATTGAAATCATAAGCAATTTCGGGTGCAGTTAACCTTCTATTCCGTTTGCGAATTAACTTAATTCGTTCGTCATCTGCGCTGGAGGTTGATCTTGACGGCGTGGGCGATTTCGATCTTCGAAAGTATCACGTTCTTTGAATTGCTAAATTAACGGTAGATCTTTTTAACTTTTCGGAAATTTTTCGAAATGAATATCGTTCTTTATGTAAAGTAACCATCGCAGATCGATTTTGAACACTTAACGGCTTTCCCTTAGGCATTTCTATTAAAAAATGTCACTAAAACAACACTAAATTAAAACACGCAAAGATTTAAAAAACTGTCTACAATGAAATCTAAAACGATACTAATGACAAATTTTGTATAATACAAATACCTCGACAAAGTGAATCTGGTCAGTATTTTGAACATTTGTGCTTACGACGCGTCGTGATGGAATTTTGAAAGCTTCAATTTTATGATATTTTTATTTCAGTTTTATTAGCATAAAACTTTATTTATATTTAAATTATAAAATATAGATAAATTTGACTGTGTTGTTGCAAACTTAGGAGCTTCTTTTTCCGATACCAACTAAACAATTAGGTAAAACTTCCTATCGTCCTTGTGTAATAATTCAATACTAGTTGTAATGGTGATATAGGACAGACAAAATGAAACACTCGTTTACCCTATTGTGGACGTTTCGCCGCCACTCACGGCTTCATCAAGACTGTAGAACAACAACTTGCCACCGCACCAGCAAAGAGAGCCGTGCAAGCTAACATCTGTGCTAACATCATCGGAACAATTTTGCCTGTCCTATATCCCCATTACAACTAGTATTTAATTAAACTAAACAATTTTTTGAGTTACATCTGCATACCTGCTGGACTGGGGTAGATGGAGAAATTGCATGTCAAATTTTTATTATTTCCATTTTTAAATAAACTCGATATAAAAATTATAAATGTTTTCTTTTTCAGAGTGGAAAAGATCTACCATGTAAAAACAGTTATGAACAAGGAACAATCGATTAGGATTTTTATTATCGCTAGGAGAGGCCATCGAAGGATGGAGCTTAGGTCATAAGGCCAGCAACCTTCCACGTGCAAGACTTTCAACGCCAAAAACCTGGTACCATGCCTCGGAATTTGGACAGGAAAAAAGACGAGGAGAAATGGAAACTACATGTAAATATAAGGTTAGTTAGTTACATTTAATTTTTTGCGACTGCAAATTGACAACGCACTTTGCAGCTATCGCTATTTGATCTGAAATGGTTTTCACTATGAAGTACTTGTGCAAATTGATTCACGTTGTTAATCATAAACTTGCATGTAAAAATATTAAAAATGTATAAATTTGCATCTACAGGTTGATGTATAACATAAAATTAGACGCTGCTTATTACGATCACGGATAATGAGATCAATCTGGTATTCAGATCACACTTGCGAAAAACGGGACGGCCCCATATAATGCATAGTGATCAAAATGCGGTTTACGCGATCAAATTTTTGTTAAAATGCTTATAATACAGGAAAGGGTTGGAAATTTTACGGCGATGTATTCCGATTTTAAGACGTATTATAAATTTAAACTTTATAAACAATTTAACTCGCGAAAATATTAAGATTGTATATATTAAGAGATTATGCTTGTACAATTATGATTAATACCGTGATTAATACCACTACATGGCCCAACTATCGCCGGCCATCTAGAATTAAATTGACCCCTCCGCGGTATAGCCACTACATAATTTACGATTGCAGAGTTTTGAGCTTAATTATTATATACCGATGATGTATCTATTTCTTTCTTCATGAAATATCCCCTTGATTGCCGACAGAACAAACTGTCCAGGATATAAAGGTTATGTTTAAATTAGGTATTATTCTGAATTATTTATACAACAATTTTTAAATTCAATTTATAAATTTATATTACAATCAATAATAACTTCTTAGAGCGCCGTGCCTGTATTCAGATGTTGACTACCTCTCTCCTATGTATTTATGTGTTGTGCGTTTATTTAGCACATACGTAAATAGGGGACCTACTGCTAACGCGGGCGTTAAGTAACTTAAAATTAAGTAAGTAGAATACTACAATATGTAATCAAAGAAATCTTCGTGGTAGGTCTTGAAAATGCAAACTTTTGAGTCGGAGAAATAATTAATCATGAAGAACACTTCTCTAGCATGGTATCGATTACTTCGTTCGACTTTCTTTAAGGAAAAAGAGCGACTTCCAGTTGCTTTGTTAAGTTTTGAAGTACTACACAGCATATTTCACCAGGTAGCTGGGGGTGGTGGGCATCAACTTCTTGCCGTTAGATTTATTTTTGTATCAGAACAAAGAACACTTCTGTACTAATTAATGTCTAACTCGCTAATCGATGATGAATAATGTCAAAATTCAGATTGCTTCTTGGGTTTATGTCAGAAATTGACCTTTTATGATTTCCCATAAAAGTTTGAGTTCTTTATTCATTTTGAGAAAAGTCTCAGCATTGCGAAACATCAGATTGCTCATATGATTTTGACCAAGTCCAAATACTTCTAGTGGTTTTTGGTATTTGATCTTGTAATCATTATCTGTAAGGATACACGAATTATTCCTATAACGCCAACAATTTCTAACAGATTTTCAGATACGCAACCGTTGCACGAATATTTTAATTGCTTTGGAGCTATTCTGACCGTTCTGGTAACGTTAGCTTTTATTTTCTTAGCCCTATCGGTAGTTAAAGACCTGAACTCTAGCATCCCAGTTGCAGAAATCCTGTCGTCCAGGGAAGACTGAGATATAGTTACCGAGACCTTGACCGAACTCGTACTCTCCTAGCTCAACGACGAGAATGTGCTAGAAGCAGCTCCAAGTTCAGGTTAAGACGAAGAATAAGCCCTAAACTACGACAAGGGCAATGTTTGAGTGGTATTCCCACTGCAGCCGCAAAGAAGAAAAAAGTCCCGAAAGGGCACAAGAGTAGCTACAGTAGGCTAGAGTGGTATTTTCACTCCAGTCGAAAGAAGAAAAAAGTCCCGAAAGGGCAGAAACAGGGCTAGACAACATCGCATTAAGTGGCTGAAGAAATACCGAGAGGTGAATCCGGATCTCACCGGAGAAGGGTTTTAGTCAGTAACTCGCCATAACCTTATAACAACAATTTCAATCAAAAAAAGAAGAACAATGTCGATTGCAACCATCCAAAATCATGCACATCCGTTCCCCGATAACTATATTATTTCAAATAACTAATTATACGAAATCCGTTTGGCACTCTTACTCATACATCATAATTTGATAATATAACAAATTCATATTATATAACAAATAATATAAAATGTTAAAAAAATCTGTTGTCGGCACAATATCAACATAAAACAAGAAAATGATCTGTCAGCATCACCACTTACAAAGTGTTACCTACATATATTACTTTATTGAAGAATTGTCGAGTGTATAATAGCCCTGAAGACAGGACCAATTCTGAAGTGCCGCTCGTAAAGCGTGGATGAGAATTGCCCGATCACATAATTAAAAACGATTATTAATTAATAATTAATAAATTAATAATAATTAATAATAATAAATAAATAATAATTAATAAATTAATAATAAAAAATTAATAACAATTACCTGTAACCCTTCGAGATGTTGAAGCGCGGGAATAATCGTTACGATTATGTTCACTTTCTGTTAAAAGTTTAAACAATTAGAAATAATTTTAAACAAATTATAAATATTTATGAATTTAAACTCCGAGGTGTGTAAAGAAACTTACCTATCAAACTTCTCCTCGAAAACGAAGTCGCCGATGAGCTTCTAGAAATACGGCCATATCCTGAAAGTTAAAAGAACAGTGCTTGAGGAATCGATGAACGTTGAAGATAAGAAATTTTGAGGCTTGTAATTGAAAGGTAAAATTTTAGGATGTAGTTGATTGAAGGCTAGAGAAAGGCAATGAACCATATAGCGAATCAAACCAATATAAACATATTAAGAAGTTGAATGAAGAAGAAAAAAATTAAATTAAATTAGTTAAGATGTCGGAAGGCAGAGTAAATTAATTTAGTGTCCTAAGAATATTGAAGAATTCAAAAAGGGCAGAAAGATACAAATTTGCTAGGTTCTATGTTCTATGTTATGGTTCTATGTTATGACGTAACCACTCGCAGTCATTTTTAATTGTCTCTATAAAATAGTAATTTTAACCAGCATAAAATAATAATTATATTCTTGACAATAATTATTGTTGACCTGAAAATACTACAGTGGTTCTTTTGTTTTTCGAAAAATCATCAATTTTGTTTATTTCATCTCCCACCCTCTTTAACTGTTTTAAATACACTCTTTTTAAATTTCGATATTTATCGACTAATTTCCCTTTGGGGTTTACATCTCGATGATATTTTAAATGGGTTTTAATTCTTAGGATATAATAAGTTTCTTTATTTTCAGTTGGGAAAAGTTCTATAATCTTTGTCGCCAAATTTTCAAAATCTAATGGACCAACATTTCTGCAAAGATAGATGAACAATAAATAAGTCAAATATTAAGTGAAAAATAGTTGATTTTCATCGTTAGTTTTATATTGATTGTACATTTAACCATGTTTAGTTAAAAGGTAATTATTCCTTACCCATTTGTTTCGCTCATTATCCCATTTATTATTAATTCTACGAGGGTGTTCCTAGACTTCCTACATAATGTGTGTTCTCTTCTATAAGACGATAAAACAAATTTTCCAGCAGTGGTTAAATTTAAAATTTTTTCCAAATTTAAGTGATACGTATGTTGAAATGTCCTTTTTACTAATTCCTCTCCACAAAAAGCATAATGCTGAGAGGTACTTGCCACGTAATATGCTGCTCCAAGTTCAACGTGATCTTTTCGAGGCTCGTCAATGGTATCGAAAGAAACGTTAGATGATGTCTACAATTTGTTTATAATAATTGTTTAAAATTAATGTACATCTATGTTTAGTAAACATACATACTTCTGTATTAGTTGTACTTTCATTTCCAGCATCTATTACTACTGGCGTATTAAGTAACGCTTTATATTCCGATAATTTCGACATAAATTTTACCCTAGGTCCTACTTTTGGTATGAGCTCTTTGACTTGTTCGATATCGAGGCAAGCTAACGCTTCCAGATCTACTTCATTTTCTGTATTTGTTGTGTGTTAAATATGAAAATTTAATAGAAATGAATTAGGACTTATTTTATAAATAAGTAAATAAAGCAATACCCCAATGAGGTTACGGCCCCTTAAGTTTCACCCGGATTTGAACTTATTCGCTGAAGGGTTTATATAGTAGAATAAAACAAAAAAATCTGATGTGACAACACATTACTTTCCCATTTAGTAGATTCCACTTCATTTTATATTAAATATTAATAAAACAGATGTTAACTCAAAAACATTTTTAACTCGATAAAATACATAAATTACTTTGAGATATCGAAGTTACGAAATTTAATTTGTAATTTAACATGGTAACTCATATTTTTTAAAAGCACTTATTTTATATTTTCATTTTAACAATAATATAACATGATTGCATTGAAAAATTTTTAAAATTGTCATTTTCCAAAAAAAATTAGAAATTTGCGGAATGCCGTGCCGTCTATGTGCAATCAAAGTTTAACTATGGGCGTAATAATGACGTCAGAATTAATATTTTAGAAGTAATTAAAAAATTCGTTTAATATTAATTACACAACATGTTTATACAAGTACATTAGTTAAAATATTAAATTATAGTAATAAACAATACAAATCACTTGGACAGATCAAAATTAAACTAAGGCAAACCATATTACTTTCCCATTTACATAGTAAAGGAAAGTATTGTTATCGAGTTAAAAAAAATATTTTGAGTTAGCATTTTTCCCATGGTCTATGAGCCCATACGAATTGTTTAAGACCAATTTTTGAATGATGTCCGGATGTGTGTGTGATGTGTGGTGATTCTATCGTAAACGTTTTCAGACAAACGCGTGCACCAATTGAGTTGAAATTTTATACACTAGTTTGAAGTAACTGTCTAAAGAGCTGATTAGATTTTGGTTGAAAACCGTCCATTTTTAACCCCTTTTTTAGGGGAATGAAAATTGTTAAAGAGCATTGCCGCTTCCCGGTGGAACATATGAGATTGAAACTCATATCAATCGAAAGAGATTATTTTTCCGCATCTTATGATACCCCACACTTGATATTTCCCTCTTAAATGATTGTTAAAATGCAAAAATACAATAAGCGCTGTTAAAAAAGTATGGTTTGCCTTGGATAATTTTGATCCAAGTTTTTATCCAAATTTTGTATTAAACACATAAATTTGAGCAAATCACTCATTCCCTCATTCATAATTTAGTGCGTATAGCTACGAGGGTCGTGGAGAATTTAAATTTTGCATACCCGTGTGGTTTTACGAGGATTGAACGGGAAAATTTTCCCGTTTTCCATGGGACGTAACGGAGGGGGTGAAATGGCGCTTCAAAGTGGTCACAAAATTTCGGCATTCACTTTGGAGAGTTGAAATTTTTCAGGAAGCTCCGGGCGGTGGGTGAGGGGGCGAAACAATTTTTTCTTTTTCGAAATTTTTTTCCAGCGCTTGGCAAGAGGGCTCCTCGCGGTTTTTCGTATTTTTGTATCTACTTCCAGAGTTTTCGTCCGATCGACCTGAAATTTGCTGGAGGGGTGGGGGCGGCGAAAACGGACAATCGGTATAGCCAAATTTTCCAATTTTTGTCCCGCTACCGTTTAAGGGGGGGGGGTAAAAATTGAATAGTTTTTTGCGCCTGGCTCGCTTATTTTCAGATTAAAGTTTCGATTTTTTGGTCTCATTTGGATCCTCTCAAATTTAGATTTGCATTTTTGCAAAAAAAATGCCTAGGTCGCAGATCGCTTTCGAGCGCAAAGCGAGACGACGATTTTAATTACATATTTTTGCCGTTTTATGCGCTACGCCGGGCGGCGTCGAACGGATCGCGAAAAATAATACACCGTCGTCAAGCCGTCTGTATGCCCGACAAAATTTGTAGATATACTTTTTCTCGAAAAATGAACTGGTTTCGAGTAATCGTGATATATAAATTAAAAAACGGCAAATTTAAAAAATTATGGTTTGCCTTAGTTTAATTTTGATCTGTCCAAGTGATTTGTATTGTTTATTACTATAATTTAATATTTCAACTAATTTACTTGTATAAACATATTATGTAATTAATATCAAACGAATTTTTAATTATTTCTAAAAAATTAATTCTGACGTTATTACGCCCATAGTTAAAATTTGATTGCACATAGACGGCACGGTATTCCGCAAATTTCTATTTTTTTTGGAAAATGACAATTTTAAAAATTTTTCAATGCAAACATGTTATATTATTGTTAAAATGAAAATATAAAATAAGTGCTTTTAAAAAATATGAGTTACCATTTTAAATTACAAATTAAATTTCGTAACTTTGATATCTCAAAGTAATATGTGTATTTTATCGAGTTAAAAATGTTTTTGAGTTAACATCTGTTTTATTAAAATTTAATATAAAATGAAGTGGAATCTACTAAATGGGAAAGTAATGTGTTGTCACATCCAGTGGTGTAGTGCTAAAATTAGCTGTGCCGGAGCGGTACTTACTTACTTACTTTTTTAAATATGACCATCGAAAACGTGTTTTTACGCTATCTGGTAACTGTTTACAATAAATAATTTTGTTATTATTAAAACTGATCATTAAACATACAAACTCATTAAGTATTCAATATTTAACACCAATATCTTATTGATATCTCATATTGATAATCAGATTGTATAAAACATATATGTAGCTGTTCTTGTTAAATCCTGAGGTATTTTAACCATTAATTAAATATAATAGCTCTTATCAGGCCGATTTGAATGTTGATTCCAATAACATTTGTTGTTCTTTTAAAAAATACTTGGCAATCTTGGCATTCGTTCTAGGTCTGACTTTCGTCATGTACATGTACCTAACTATTAATTGAGAGCTGCTTATACTGAGGGCCCCTCAGTGAGGGGAATAACCAATGACCATTAATAGAGCACAATGATTCTAAATTATTATGACATTTTAACAAATGATATTTTTATTGATGATGAATGTTTGAAAAAAACCTGTGATTTTACATAAAATGGACATTTAATTTCATACAAATATTAAATTGTCAGAAATTATTATGAATCAGTTTTAAACCAGTAAAAAATTTTGTAATATTGTTTGTAATATTATGTCCATTAAACTCAAAACACGACTTTATTGTCCCTGGTATGTCTACAGGAAGTCCCAAAATTCCTGCCCTCTTCCATTTTTATTTTCTTCAGTTGGTGGGCCCTGCTTTCCTTGTTTGGTTATCGGACGCTCCACAATGTTTTCTCAACCATGTCAAGACGTATGGGTCAGGCATCCATCTGCGCAGTGGTGGACCTTGAAGTTTGATAAATAGCAGAGATGCGACGTGACTTACTGTCAGTGCATTTCTCAATGGGGTGACTAAATTGTTCATGTTGCTAAAACCTCTTTCACAGTCAGCTGAACTGCAAGGTATTATTTTAGAGCAGTTTATAAGTTCCTGCAATCCAACAGGAACCATTCTAGAGTTGTCCAGGTAGTCCCTGTAAGCGTTCACTGTTCTGTTCGTGTTTAACTTAAATCGCTTGCATAGCTCTTCCACTTCAAATTGGCCGAAACTAGGTTCAATCTCATCAGGCCAATATTCTGGTTCCAAGACTTTTAACTGCTTTACGAACTCCTCGTTCTCGACTCTTTCTTCGTCGTCGTCTACGCTAGCGGTAAACATTCTCTGTCTTAAGTTATTTATTACACTAGAAATCAGTTGTTGGCCATTAAATGATATGATTTTCTGGTTTTCATTTAAATTTACCGAAGAAAACTTGCCTTCGCTAATGGCAACTTGCGCCTCCAAAACCCTTGTCCCTGGTTTCTCTTTAAGAGATTCCAGATATCTAATTGTCCTGTTAATCAGTTTGTCAGCAAATACAATTGATGTGCTTCTGTTTTCTAGGCTTTCAGACAACAGTGCCAATTCAGCTAGAATATCATACATATGTGCTAAGTTTAACAAAAACTTATGAGAAGTAAGCCTCTTTAATAATCCGTTGTATTTGCTCCTATCAACGGATGATCTCTCAGGATCAATCATCGCCTTAGAGAAGTGGTTGGCTAATGCTTGGTAACCAAACCACACGGCTGAAACACTGCTTGCCACCCACCTCGTGCTTAACATTTTACCTATTTTATTAATTTGAATATCAAGCTCCTGCGCACATTCTTTCAACTCCCGCTTATTTTTTGGAGAAGCGCTGTACAAAGAGTATAGTTTGTCCATAAATGATTGAAAATGGTTAACACCAGCTACTTCATTTATGGCGTCGGAAATAGCCAGTTTCAGCCTGTGGTTCATACAATGCCATACGATAATACCAGGGTACAAAGATGAAAATCTCTTTGCTACACCTGAGTGCTTACCCAACATAACGCTTGCACCGTCACTTGTGAAGGAGACCAAATTTCGTTTTAAGTAGTCGCCATCAAAACCATATCCTTTAAAAACAGTCTCAGCTTTTTGATCAGTAAGTTCAACTAAGTCCAAAAATAAAGTACTTGGCGGCTTATCTTTGTTAATTTCACATCTTAAATAAACAATGACTACGGATTTAGAACTAATACTTGTGGATTCATCGATGATGATGGAAATTTTCCCAGAAATCGCCTTGACTTTATTCAAAATACGCATTTTCATTTCTTTTGAGATGTGATCTATTATTTCAACTGCGCTATATCTTGAATGAAGACATACGCCGATGTCTACTCCATTTAAATTTTGTAGCTCAAGCAAACCAAAATGGTCGCTGTATGGGCGGTCGTTTTGGGCAATAAAATACGCAGATCTAAACACAGCTTTGGTTGATTCGAGCTCAACTTGATTCATTTGATCCACGACTTTAGGCATTGAATTATCTTTTGATTTAACGACGATTTTTTCAGCTGTTTGATGTGCTTGCGACTGTTTGTGTTCGATAATCTTTTTTCTTAACGATTTCAGCTGATTTGGTCTATTAGAGCCATAAAAACAAACCTTGTAAGATCGCCACTCATGAGAAAGCGAAACGTGTTCTTTTTTGAATGCTCCTAGATTGCCAACTTCGAAACAAATTTTACAACCAATTTACCTTCCTTACAGTCGATCCACGGAAATGCTTCCTTCTTCCTTCTCCACATTTCCTCCGTCCAAATTTCAGGCCACTGTGTTTCATCGGAACGAGTTTCCTTGGCTTCTTTAGGCTCAGGATTTACAATTTCAGTGATTGCATCACTTGATGTTCCAGGGACAGGATTTTTATCAGTTTTACTAATTTTTGGAACACTAAAAAACGACGTTATAGTTTTTTGTTTTGGTTTCATCACAGATCACTCAAACTCCGCAAACAAAATGATAACTAATACTACTACGATAACTAATCAACACTACTAGACATATAACAACTCAATGATGTAAGGTCATAAAACGCACTGGCCAGTAGCGCAATAATAAAACAAATAATATCTCAGAGATCGGAAATGCGAATTCAAGTTTCAACCTGTCTGTCAACGGACGGGACGGGTGGGGCAGGTGGGGGGAGAACAGCTGACGGGAGAAAGAGAGGAGAGAGCTCTGAAGTGTTACCAATCTTGCTGCAATTTTTCTGCAGGCGCTTGAAATTCTAAAAAAGCTGTACCGGAGCGCAGCTCCGGCTTTAAAACCTGTGCCGGAGCGCCGCTCCGGACCGCTCCGGCTCCACTACACCACTGGTCACATCAGATTTATTATTCTTTGCAAACCAGACTAAAAAATTGAAATATTGACAGCGACGGCTCGTGACTTCTTCCAATGAGAGGGCAAAATATTTAAATAAAAAGGAAACATAAATTTTCTTATTCACTTACAAAACAAAAAGTGGAGCCGGCCAGAATGCAGTTTTACCGAATCCTGAGTTTGAGACAGGTATGTAGCATTAGCAAACGCCTTTAAGCTGATGACCGTTCCTGTAAAAACCTGCAAAACCTTTTCATTTGGTTTTGCAACGATTAGAAAAAAACTGGAGGTTCCGATCGATTTCAAAAAAATACAGTATGTTAAAACGTTTGTGATTTCCATCCAAACCAAACCTAAACTTAAACCCATAAAAATTTTAGTTTGTGAAAGAAAAATTTGTGTGTTGTTTTTCACAAAAAGTCATACAAATCGAGTTTTTTCTGCAATAATAAACTATTTTTCAGCTCCCATTTTACTATTTTTAATCCTACTTTATCTATCGGGGAAAACCGATACGAATGTTTCGGTAACACCAACAACAAATAAATACCTCCTAACTACAGCAACCGTTCTCAAATTACAAAATATATTTCCTTAGCATTCCTAAGAAATACAAGTGAACCTTTTGGTTGCTAGCAAAACATGAATCTTTTACATATTATAATACTTAAACAAAATAAATATGACTATGACAAAACTTAAATATAAAATAACAAAATATTAGAGCTAATGGACTAGTGATGACTTGAAAAACTATATAATACATTTACATTCCAATTTGAGAATAATTGGCTATTGCACAGCTTCAAAAGCTTTTATTAACAACCTTAAAATATTAAATATAAATAAATATCTGAATAAAATATTTTTTAAATAATAAAAGCGCTTCTGGCTTCTTATCGTCTTCCTCATTGGTTTCTCCAGTGGGTCCAGTTGGTGTAGTAGTTAATCCAGTGGGGGTAGTACTATCCCCAGTAATACCCGCCCCTGGGAACGGAAATAAGTGACCAGCACCTATGCTCTCAAAAATGTTGGTCACCTGTAGAAGATTAGCTTTAATTAGTTCATAAATTACAAACCATCAGTGTGGTGTTAAACTTACACCGTCAGGTGTAAGGGAAGCCGTCGCTGCATACCTAACCATGCCGAATATACTGTTGTGCTCTCAATCCCAATATAAATCTGTGGGCTACGAGGAAGGCAATGGGAAACAGAAGAGCTTGCTACGGCGCTGCTAGTATACACAAAAACTGTATTACATCAGCTTTCCCCGACTTTATTATGCTTCAATACGGATTGACTGGGCCATTTGATTTAAAAAATATTGAGATTAATAACTTACGAATGCTGCCACCTCGTAGTCATTTCCCTCCATAGACGCCATTATTTCAAAAATATTTCTCCATAACGTTGCAATTTGATTTGTTAGCTTTTCGTGTAAATTTTTGAGTGTATTTATGTGTAATTCAGCTTCCGCCTTTAAATCATCCATACCATCACCTCCAGGGTCCTTTAGAATTTCTTCCATAATAATTTATTACAATAAATAATCTGTTAAAATTTTGTTTAAAGTTAAAATTTTAAACTAATAGAATTTATAATAACTTATCTTAATTGAAATATTCACAAATACACTTCACCGCTGTTCACTAGAAAATCTAAACAAGCAATGCAAAGACGCTACACGATAACGCAATAATGCAATAGTATAGAATTGCATTTTTCATGTTCGCGGGGGAGTTTGCTGAATTTGCCGATTTAAACTACAATGTGCTAAAATGTAGTTTTGAGTTTATAAAAAATTGTTGATCCAAACACGTTAAGTATTATTTTAATTACACAGAATCTTCAAATAATAAAGTAAATTTTATTAAGTTAACATTTAAACACTGTTGATTGAATATTGAGGACTTTCATGGCAATGAAAATGATCTTCAAACCTAACTATATTTCATTTTGTTCCAATATAATAACCATACCAGTTTAAAACTCTTGAAATTGTCATCACAACCTCAAATTTAACTATTCCCTCTAAGAAAGAAAGTGTTACTTTAATTATTTTGACATATTGTTTTATTTTCAACATTTTTATCGTTTGATTGAAACTAAAAAGCTTTAAAATTAATAATAGTTTGATTCAAACTTTTTTAAGCGGTTGCAACAAAGTGCTTGGTGCTATTTCAATCATTTATTTATTCATTTAATGTGCATATATTTAACCATGCAAAAACTGTTAAATTAACCATGGCAGTTTTCTCAGTGTGTAATAATTTTTACTTTTTCATTTACGAAGTAAATATAACTTAGGATAACCGTAGCCTTTTAGAGCCACAAGGACTATATCGTCTGCTTACTGGTAAAACCAGGTAACTGACATAACCATAGTTTTGAGATAATAGCGTTTGAAAGTTTGACGTTTAATAACTAAGCAGTATTAATATGTATTGTGTTGTAATTTATTTCTAAGAAGGATTATAGTTTTAGCAATGCCATAATACTTTAAATTAATGTGTAAGTCCCCTTGCCCCCTTGCGGGGGTCAAGAGGGCGGAGCCCCTTTGCGAGGCGCGGAGCGCCAAGTTTTTCATACGGCATAACTTTCGAACGGGTGAGGTATCAATTAACTTGTTTTACCAGTAGAAAGAGCGCAAAAAACTTAACATGCCGATATATTTAACTCAGTTTCGAAAATTTTGCAGTTACTTGGTTTTACCAGTAAGCAGACTATATGATTGAGACGTTCCTAATTGCGACGTTCCTGATAGAGACGTTCCTGATTTTTTAATATGTAATTTCTATCATAAATGCTATCATTGGAGCTGAATACTTTTTCTAATTCCGAATTTATAGAGCCCAAGAAAGGTGAAGATTCTCTAGAAGAGGGGTAATCTAGAATGAAAATAATGTTAATCTATAAAGAGTAATCAGTTTTTAACAATGGTTAAAATTCTTTTTATGCGATGGCACCGGTTTTTTCCATTTTATAGTACTTATATGTAAATATAACACTTGTGAACTACCTCCAGTGGTCAGTTTTTAATCCTATTTCTTCAGGTAAAGGATAAACTATTGGCCGGTTTTTCAATCGTTACTTTCAATTTGTTTGTGCATTTCAATTTATATTTATGCTGAGGTAACCTAACTGCTGGTAAGCGGTACATCTGAACTATTAAGGTCGGTTCAAGTTGATAACTATCCCAAATAGCACAAAGTAGTCGCCGGACGTCCATATTATGTCCTTTACGGACAATCAAACATCTAGTGGACATCCGTTAAAGTTGTAATTTCTTCTTGTATTTCAATGTCGGTCACCAGACTCAGATTCCTAGGTGTTTCTGTCATTCATAATTCGGAATAATGCGACCAAGTTAAATAAAAACTTTAAAATTAAATTACTGTAAAAAATTCGGAAACGAATTTCAAAAATTAAACTAAACCATACCCATTAACGCCCGAATTAATTAATCGATTCTAAAACCCAATTTTTGGAGTTTTCTTTTAATTTATAGTACCCTAAAGCTGAAATTTCTAAAAGAAATTTTTTTTGTAATCAGGTCCTTCATTTTCAGGTGTTACCATATCGACGGTTGAAAGGAGAAACTGCTAATACGCCACTTTTATAACTTTACAGGAGATCCGTTTAAAGATTAAATTTTTTGAAAAAAATTCATAAAAAATCAAGGTATTTTTCAAGTTTAGATTTTTTTTAACCACGTGGGTTGTATTTTAATTCCCTAAATATACACGTAGGATTTATGAACTATCTTCAGTTGGTTTTAAAATTAGTGGCGAATTATACAATACTGTTTTAAAATTCAAACAGGATAAATGTATAATATTATAAATATTACTACTTTTCTGTAATCGAAAATGGCTTATGTGTAAAATTCTGTCTCAAAATTTTTAAGAAAAATGTAATATGAGTAAAAGGAATAAATAAATTCGACTCTTTAATTGTTTTATGGCACATTTTGCTACAGTTTTACATCGTTAGAAAGGTATAATAAGAGGTTCATGGAGACAAATTTTAAAACTTTTGTATAACCGAAATCGGCATTTTTAAATTTCTTCTTACTCTACAGTAAAGAAAAACAATTTTTTAAGCAGGTACAGATTTTAATACTATTTACTACAAAACAACACGAAAATAGTAAAAATAACGTAATAATAATATTTTGTACTCTCAAACCAGGAACATTCTTTAATAGTTTGTCTTCAGTCTATTCTCTTAAAACACAATAAAACTAAAACAAAAGTAGTATTAGTAATCTAAAACCTAATCTAGAAACATTAACTGCCTACGAGTATACTTCCTAAAAAAGCAAAAATAGAAACAAGTGGATAATAAACTTTTATCAGCCTATTCAGATAAGTCACTGTCTTCTTCATCAGTCTCTGGTAAGACATCTTTAATAATATTGAGCTGTGAAAAATTTAGATACTCATCATGGTATTGGACAGGAATAACATTCGTATTGCAAAGTTTTGCCAAGTCCTGGAACTTCTGTTTCGAAATTGGGAAAGGTTCCTTGTAACAATTCGGTAATGGGGAATTCTTTGATTTTCCGACTATAGCTATTGTTTCTTCTTTTGCATCTGACGCCATGGAATATTTAACTATCATTTTATTATCAGCCTTTCTGAACGTAGCAACTCTGATTTTGCTAACTTTACCCACCAGATTGCCTTTAAAATATTTGTCTGAAATATTTTCCCATGACCAAAAATCTTTGTGGTTAAGAGAATGCACATTATAAGGCTCAGGAACACTACGAGCCAACTCAAAAATTGTAGCCCATTGTGAGGGTGCCCAAATAATATGCTTGGACACACTCTTTTCAATGACAGAGTGCATACTATCTACAGGCATGTAGGTATGTCCTGGGAGAAGATAGTTGATTTGAATAACTTCCAGATTTGAACAAGCAAGCAGGTTTTGGTGAAGTGAAGCTAAAATAGTTTTGTTCTTATTCTGGCCTGGACACGAATCGCAATACAAAAGAAGATTTTTTATAGTACCCCGTTTATCGACTTCTTTGATATAGGCTGTTAGAATCGTTGCAACCTCATTTGCGCCTCTCCTGCCTTCGGTTTCATTCCAGCTGAAACAGTATCCTTTCCTGGTTGAACTTTCGTAAAACGTTAGGTTGTAGACTGCGATTTTCCGTGAATAGTATAGGAGCATACTTTCGCCATGTGGCGTGTTTAGCACTTTTTGTAGGTCGAACGATGTACATAAAACAACGTTGTTTTTATTGTGTATTTTTTGATGAAAATCAAATCTTTTTTTACTGTCGTCTCTTTCTTTCTCGTGGGCTATTTTCAGCGCTTCATTTTCTGGTCCTGGATTATTTTCGAACCCAACGCATTTGGCACACTTGTCCTTTTTGGGCACATGAAACCCAATTTTAAAATCTTCAGAAAAAATTTTCCTAAATAGCCTTTCGGATACAACGTCCATTCCATTCTTAGTTTGTTCAGACTTGTAAAACTTATATAAATTTGAAACATTTTTAAATTCCAGAGGTAAATACACTTTTGTCGAGTCTTTTCTGGCATAATGAGAAGGAATAGCTGGTAAGCTTTTGAGAAAATTTTTTAAAGATAGAAAAATGTGTTCTGGAGTCTTGTTAGCGGGAATAGTTTTACCACGCAAGTCTTCTTTGGCTAAACCACCAGATGCATTCGACAGAGTGTAGTGTAGGTATCTTTGCGTTATATCAAGTGTTGCAAGCAAGAATTTTAGACAAACTTGACGTTGCCCCTCCCCTTCATTTATAAAATATTGGAAAGTTTTTGATTTTCTACTGAGATCCTTCACTCTCTTTCTCTTTACCTCTCCAATTTTTGACAAAGAAACGAGCCAATCACGGCGTCTTTGTGGGCTTAAATTCCAGAAATGGTTGAAGACACTAGCACGTTTCTCTTCAGAAATTTCTCCACATTTATTAAAACAATTAGATCCTTGGCAGGGATTTGGACGCATTTTTTTTTCTGGTGCAATGGTTCCATCTTTTTTCTGGTAAGACTTTCCTTTCTGCTGCAAGTTTTGTCGTTCTTTAGCTTTATTTTGTTTTTTTTCTCGACATCCCCTTTCTCCCACAACTTCATCTTCAGCGGTAATTAATTTTCGTTTTTTTTTGTTCTTGTTTCTTAGAGGTTCATTATCTTCTTCGCTTGAGCCTTCCCAGGAGCTTGAACTATACTCATATTCAAACTCATTGTCCTTATCTAAGAAGTCACAATATGTAGCTTTTGGCACATTTTTAGCAGAGCGAGCACTAGTTTTTCGAATAACGTTCTCAGGTATCGGTAAATTACTAGCAATTGGAAGCAGCCCATCATCGGAGTTATTTTCTTGGCTATTTCGGGGAGAATCGAACACAACATTATTATTAGTAGGAGAGCATACTTGTTTAGTAATTGGCAATAAATTATCACCGGGGTTATTTTGTTGGCCAGAGCAAGAAGAGTCGAGTATATTATTTGTAGACGTAGACATGTTGTGTAGAACGGTAAACGATTTCCCTTGAACATCATCTGCATTTGAGATTCCATGGATTAATGGAGATACACCGGCAAGATTAGAGGGGCCTATAATGTAGTCTTCAGTTAGCGAAGTATTCATTGGTTCTTCGGTAGACGTTCCTAGATTATTTGATACAACGGGACCAGAATTATTGACGAGCATGCAGGTGGATGAATATTTTAATATGTTTTCTTCGATTATAGAATGACTTCCAGATTCTGCAATAGCCAGTTGAGGATACCGAGATGTTTGCAGTGGCCCAGGAGGATCATCAATAAAGCTCATAGAATTGCCATTGCTCGGGCAAGCAGGTTTTGTTAAAGCTTCGTTACCTAAATTTTCTTTTTCTGAAATATTTTCCGGCTCTGGTAGTGATGAAGGTGTGTTCAATGGCAATGAAACATTTGTAAGTCTACGATAACGATGAGAAGTAGCGGGTGGTTGATTACTAGGAGCGTCGGTTGAATCGGGCGCTACCATACTCATAATAATGGCACTTCGCCGCATGGCTCCTGTAAAAACGAACTTTGTCAGGGTTCAGGGTGAACATTTATAATTTGTTTTCTGGCAAATAATAACCACCGAACGGTATGAGTTAGGCGATCGGACCGGCAAAATAGTTTCAGAGAAAAATGAAAACTACAAAATATGACTTAGGCACTTTTTTTTTGGACCCTTCATTTACAATTTTCATGAGACCATCAAACATGTTTACAGCTTAATGTGTCCATAATAACCCTGGTGCTCAAAGTTCTGAAACCAATTAAAGAAACACGTTTACTGACCGTAAATACTTCGTAAGTAATAAGAAAGGTAATCTTCTCGACTTTTCTCACCATTTTATATTACACATAGTCAAAGTTTTAGAAAAAAAATAGGAAAAGAAAAAATAAACAAAAAACATGGATAAAAACGCTGTTGTGTTTGTAGTGTGTTTGCTTATTGTCTGTTTTGGTGGTGTGGAAACTTTATGAAGAAACACTTACACTACCGTTCGGTAGTCGCAGAGACACTGTATTATGAATACAATACATAACCTTCTCTTTTTATTTCCCAAATAATCAAAAATCCTGTAATATTTTAATAATTTGTGATATGAAACACTTACCTTAAAATAGTAATAAGTCAAACAAGAATAATTACAGTCAATAATACGAAATAATAAACTCACTAACACAGAATGCAACAGGTCATATCGCGTCTTGTCGCAACCTTGCGTGTATTCCTATAAAAACAATGGTGTAAAATGAGCTAGGTTTGGTAATTCAGGATAAGAATAATGAGTTATCGGCCAAAACTAGTATTAATTCAAACAGCATAATTGTATAATACGCCAAATGTTTGATTATTCAGTCACATCGAATTGTTTTATTAGCCAAGAGGGCACCAGAAAAGGTAAAGCAAAAGTACTTATATTAAAATTTGTCAGTTTTTATGAAAGCAAAATTGAGTAATTTACCATTTCCACCAAAAAGGGTTGTATTAAAGACCAACATAGCTATTTTATTTCAAAACACTGTCGCTTAAGACATTATGTTTTTCGTAATTTATACAAAATTTAAAATGTTTAATGCGCCAAAACATGCGATTATTGGGATGAAAACTGCATAGATCAACGCAGAAAAATTCGCTGATTCCAATGGTATAAATAACTCAATTTCGACCAAATTGGCGTATTAGCCATTTCTCCTTTCAACCGTCGATATAGTTACGCTAGGCGCTTCTGTGATCAATTTTTATTAACATTTGAAATAAATAAAACCATAAAAAAACTTTATTTTCTTTTAAAATTGACATGATAAAACTGTGCAATTCAAATAAATATACAGGGTGACCCAAAAGTACCAAATTTAGGAAGTAATAATAGTAGATACATTTATTTATTAGGTTAACATAAAATAACAGATTAATTTTTCAAAACTATTTATCCCTTACAACATGAAATATTACAAACAACTGATCTGTCAATAGAAAAATTCACCCTGTTATGTTTAAATCTCAAATATTAAGTAAACCTAATAATATAACGAACAATCAACAAATCGGATATTTCAAAAAAAATTTATTATTGAAATTAAAAACCGCAAAAACAATTTCAAATTATTTTAACTTGAAACTTACTTACCTTCCTTCCAATTTCAGATGCCATAATGTACTACTTACACCTTTGCTACCAACATCTCAAAAATGGATAAGTATGTTTCACACATTCAAAAATTGGTTTCCAGCGGCCAGATACTGATTAGGGTTGGCCCTTGTATGATTTTCATGGTTTCTAACATAATTATATTACAAAATAAACTGAATCGCCAAGTGCAAATTTATTTCAAATTGAAGGGAGATAAATTAAATATTTTTAATTTCTTTTGTTTGATTTATCTCGCTTCAATTTGAAATAAATTTCAGAACAATCGACGTAATATTTACTGCAAATTGTTTCGAGATGAATTTGCACTTCAAATTTTTTTCTGTGCGAGCTTTGTCAAAAATATATAAAATGATGGGATAACTCAATTTAGACAAATTTGTCAGTACTTCCCTTTCCGCTCTTAGCGATTCAACTATAATTTCTATATATTTCAAATAACCATTGGTCAATTTAAATATTTTAAATTGTTTTGATAATAATTGTGTACGTTTCTTTATATCATGTTATACATTTTTTATATGAAATAAAAATTCGCCGTCGGCAAGATTCGAACCTCGGATATTCACATTGCTAATCATGTACTATCACGATTTCGCCACCGAGCTGACATACAAGGTAATGCTTTAAATTGTCAAATCTGCTACATAATAACTATAGAAACACTACTTTATTTATATTTAACCTCCAAATTCTAATGCGCGCATAGTCATAATAACCATAGAAACACTACTTTATTTCTATATTTTTTATTTATTTTCATATAAAAATTCGTTTTTATTCGAAGTTGTGTCGTTTCTTCACGGAATTATCATCCAAACAGCAACGCGGGTTCCGACAATATTCAAAGTTTCATCTCGTACAGGTTTTAGCTGCGGAGATTGACACTCACTCCGCTGCGGTACGCTCGTGCAATCTCCTTGCTAAAACCTATATTCGCTGAATCTTTGAATATTGTCGGAACCCTTATGCTGTTACATACGATAATAATCTTAATTTTTAAGAAGACTCGACGGTTGGTTATAAAGTTACTGGTGAATCAGGCTGTTTCACGGTCAGCCTTGCACCGGTGTACCCGTGAATATTGACCCCTTATATTTTACCCCTGGGGGGTAAAATTTCACTAGTGATATTTTACCCCCGGTAAATATTCCCTAGAGAAATTTTACCCCCGGTAAAAATTCCCTAGAGAAATTTTACCCTCAGTAAAAAAAAATAAGGAGGTAAAATTTCCCTAGTGAATTTTTACCGGGGGGTAAATATGTTTAAAATATCCTCAGTGAATTTTTACCCCCTTAAGTCAAAGTATAGTTAAATACGAAGTTTTATTACCGTTTATGTATCAAATTCGATAAATAAATTTTTATAAAATAAATTTTATTATAAATAAAACATACAATAATTATTATAACATTAATATATTACATTTTTTTCACGCTTTTTTTACCGAAATCACGACTTCAAAATGATTTGAATTTTTATGATTTAAATATATTGCTAGACTATTGTAATCAGGTTCATCGGAAAGGTGCATTGAACTTGGAAACCTTAGCCATGCAGAAGGATTGTTGGAAGATTGAGTGAACGAATATATATCGGCGCCTATAAGTGCTGCAGTGAAAAACATCTCTACATCCGTTGCCCAAATTGCATCTGTGTCCATTTTTGTTGTTTCCATATAATTAGTAACACCTGAAAACTGATCGACTTCGTTTTTTTTTATTTTCATGAAGTTTGTTATAATTTTCCGCACTTTTTCGTGCTCATCTTCACTTCCGGTAATGCATAAAGATATGCACTTAAAAAAACAATTACCGTCTGCCTTGACGTCTATAACGGTGTGAGGTGAATGAAGCAACGAATTTCTTGTTGTTAAAAAGTTGGAATTCATATGAAATGAAATTCCAAACTTCTCACAAAGCCGTGTTTGCCATTTTTGATTTATGGGTCGAAAACGGAATTTTAACTTTTCCGTATTGTTACCCTCGATTACTTCGACAGATGATTCGTTTTCTTCAATAATTGAACTATCGTTATCCAAACCAATCATTTTTAGAGACCCAACGTCGTAATAATGTTTTAAATTGCTGATCGAATAACTAGTTTTCAACAACTTTCCCAATTTCGACCGTAGAATGCAGTTGTTGTTACTCTGCATTTTTTCAATGACGTACGGTCCTATATAAGGTGTTTTTGTCCAACCACCTTTGCGATCGTCTCTTCTACAATTTCGTACCAATACTGATTCGCCAACTTTAAACTTCACTTGGTTTGCATGGCGCTTATTATAGGATGTTTTTTGTTTTTATTGACTTTCTTGTATATTTTCGGCGGTCTGTCGAAAAACACGCGTTTGAATATCTAATATATTTGCAAGATTTTTATCAAAAACATCTTGGTTAAATATATATTCTGATTCATTATCTACGGCTTCCATCGCTTCTCCAACGTTGGAAAAGTCCTCTTCATACTTCTCCTTTTCGTTGTCAATATTCCATCTATCCATTTCAACATCAACAGGAAGTTTTGGTTCTCTGTTGTACAGCAAGAAAAATGGCGAAAATTTAGTGGACTCATGTCGTACAGTACGATGAGCAAAAAGAACCCCATCGATTACATCTGGCCATTTGTTGACGTTTTCTTCTTTATAAAGAGTTTTAAGAAGTTTATTTTTTATTGTTCTATTTTGTCTTTCCACAAGTCCATTACTTTGAGGGTGATATGCAGACGTTACCCGTTGCTGCGTTCCCGTTAACATATGAAGCTGATGAGAAACTTCATTTACGAATTCCCTACCTTGGTCGTTTATTTGTATCGACATACACGAATGTCTACAAATTAACTCAAATAAAAATCGAGCAACAACTTGGGCGGTTTTATTCTTGACTGCCTTGATTTCTGACCACTTACTAAAGTAATCAATTGCCACAATTACATATTTAAATCCGTTTACTTCGGGAAGTGTAGCTAGATCTATTCCAATTTGTTTCATTACTGCGATTGGTATTGGCACTGGTTGGAGTTCAGGAACAGCTTTCAAAACAGCTGGATTTATTTTTTGGCAAATATCGCATTCTTTAATGAAATTTGCAACGTCCGTGTATATAGTTTGCCAATAATATCTACGTTCGATTATTTATTGATATTGAAGCGTCCCTTCCACGATGAGATGACAGTGATATCGATTCAACGCTCGAGTCTACGCCTTGATGAACCATGGTTATAATTTTTTTTCTTTCTTCCACGTTTATTATCACTGGCAACCACCTATGTTCTACACCACCGCTGGTGGTGCGTTCAGATTTATTCATAATTTTCTTTTGGTACAATAATGTATCGTTCTCCACTTTGTAAGGCTTACATTGTCTTCGAAAATTAGACTTTACATTTTTTGTTTTCATATATTCAGGATATGTTCTGTTTTTTAAATATTCACTAACCATATTTAAATCCAATGCGATGTACTTTGATGATCTGACTGCACTAGGTTTATCTTCGTTGACGAAATCATTGCTTTCCACTGAACTATTAGACATTTTGTTTCGATATTAATACGTTTTTCCAAGATGGTTCTTTTTTGTTACAACTGTTACAATTTTTTATTTATATAGTAATTTTTTCTTAATTTTTTGAATTGGTAAAAAAATATTATACAGAGTGGAGCAGAGGAACTTCCTTATTTGAACTTTCAAATATGAAATTTCGAAATTCTTCTTCATAACGTTTCAATACACCACTAACCAACGCACAATAAAATACTATTAAATCTCCGGAAACCTGTAACCCCGGTTAGCGCGATTTTTCGACATTCTCGTCATTTTATACTTGTATCAAAGATTATTCCACTCAGGGTCAAATTTAGGCGTTTCGACCAATCAGCGTGCGTTTATTTTACATGATACTTGTACAGATACAATTCGTGCACCGTGGGTTATACCCGCAAATACTGTAAAATATCCAGTTTTTATGAAATACTACGAAAATATTCCAAATACCCTACCAGAATATCGAATATTTGTAGTAATAATTCATACGTAATAAAAAATAGTTTCTGTGCCCAATCTGTATGTATGATCTAACAATTTTAATGTTAATTTTACTAGCGGTGATGTATCAGATCACAGTATTTTTGTAGTTATCTAATATAATTTAAAACCAAATGATGTGGAATTGCAATTTTTGCAGGGGGTAAAAAAGAAAATTCTAATAATTTTTACCCCCCGGTAAATATTACTAGCGATATTTTACCCCCTTATATTTTTTACTGATGGGTAAAATTTCACTAGGGAAATTTTACCGGGGGGTAAAATTTCACTGAGGTAAATATTCCCGGTTACACCGGCAGTAACCAATACCAATCGCTATATCACGCACCTGCTCACTTTGGCAGGAATTGATGCTCGTGTCGTCAAGTTGAGGGTAGCCACCATTTTCTTATCAACGTGGCATTAGCTACATACAATGTACTTCGATTACGACATAGCAAAGAATATTGCTGATGGCCGTCTTTTCGACAATGATCGGACTGAGTTTTTTTGACATCCTGCTATATTTATGCTAAACTACAGGTGCATGAACGCTCCTCCAATTACCTTTTTTCACTAATGAATGCTTCAATTACAAACATCTAAAACGCAAATTAACACAAATCACACGAAACCCAAGCTAAGCTATGTCGTGGAAGTTACAGTTCGACAAGAATAGTTTGGCGTTTGAGATGTTTACAGCCTGCATAACCAAAAAACGGTAAATGCATTCGAAAAAAAAATGATACGAAGTATAATTGTTTTAATAACCAAGTATATAAAAGTAAACACGGCAAGCTATTCTTGCCAAATTGTAGGTTCTGAATAGATTACAGATTTGTGTTTTTATAGTGGCCCAAACATAAATATAACAACAAGTGCTTGATTTTAAACTTTCGTTAACATCAACGGTTCTTGTTGTTCTTCAACCACGGACCCCCTTTAAAAGTTATCGAGGACCCCCACAGCGTTCACTGTATTTTCATTGTTACAACCAGTTACAATTCTTTTTACCATTTTGCTTCCTTTTAAGCAAAATGCTTAAGCTTTTACGGACCCTTGCGATGAACTTGGACCCCCAAGTTAAGCACCGCGCTCTACAGAACAAGGTTTTTTATTTCTATTCAAAAGGGCAGTGATCAGATTTTAATTTGTTCTATTTTCTTGTTCATCTGGCGCAAAAGTGACTCGAGATTAGTCTGAAATATCATTAAATCTTCTTATCAAACTTCTAACACTAACAGGGCAAGTTTTCAAACTTGATTATTTGTGAACCTCTTCAGCTACTTTAAATTTTTGCAAATAGCTCCATTTCAGTGTATCTGACGTGCAAAATGAACGTAACTTAAAGTATAGAAATTACAATAGATTCTACGTAAAAGTAAAAAATTAAAATGTTGTAACCCGAAGTGTTGGAGATACGGCTTTCCAAAAAACCCAAATTTTCATTAAATTTTGGAAGAAAATTGTAAAATTGAGCCTTTTGTAAAGATTTTTATTCTGAGTAACGGCCATTCCATGACATTTCCCCCCCCCCACACAAATTTTTCCCTTTTCCGACCCGAGCCTGATGTCAGAACTTGGAGGTTCCTTTGTGATTCAAAATTAAAGGATCTAAGTAAACAAAATTTATGTGTTATGAAGGCTCTGTTGGAATCACACCTAAAACCCATTCTATCTTCCGGTCATCTTTTGCCAATACTAAGCAGATTTCCTTTACTTTACCCTCTCACGTTGGGCAATGCGGATTGGTAGGAGAGACGGCCATAGAAGGAAATAAAGTCAGAAAGAAGATTAGGCTTTTTGTTGACTGAACCCCCCCCCCTATTTAACTACTAGGCCAATGACCGTCTCCGAGAGAACTCTGGTTTACCTGTGAAATTTGTACACATTCTTTTGTTAATAGCTAAAATACATACATATGATGAACCAGAAAAATTGGTTTATACAACGAAAAATTCCAATTAAAATATTTTTGTCCACATCACTGTACCATTTTTTTCAGTGTATCAAGCCTAGTTATCAAATCAGACGATTTTGGCTCTACGTTTTGGCCCTGCTTTTCTAAAATATATTTTAATATCGAACAACTCCTTTTGAATTAATTTTAGTTGGTCTAAACCCATTTAATTAAAATTAATACCAGTCCTTAGCAATAATACCCATTAATAATTAATAATTTCGTTCAACTTAATGAAATTATTTAAATAAATTGCTATTTAATCAATTATAATTATATCTAATCGTTTTAATAATTATGCCTAAAGATATATTTTGTTTTTATACCTACAAAAATATCATGTCATCAAAAATACTAAATTAAAATTTTATAAATTATCGTTTCCTGTCGACGTATTCGTATGCATTTTATAAAACATGTTTATTAAAAGCTCAACAAAAATGTATGGAAAAATTATTACCATTTTACAGACCAAGTTCAATTACCTACATATTATTACGTAATTTCGATTTCCTGCTTGATTTGTCTACACTGCCTATTCCTCGAAAATTTTCCTTTCCTGTTGAACTTTTGGATGACCTGTAGATTTATCGGCCTTTTATGACCTCACCTTTGGGATGCACTTTATTTTAAATTTTAATTAGTTCGAAGCACTCTTTAATTTAAACAGAATTATTGTTGATTATTAGACTATTACACTTGTCCTAGTAAATTCGGCTGACTTCTTTGCATTTCGTTGCGACTTATTTCTTTTCGGATACTACTTTTCATACCTTGCTTGCATTTTTGCCAAATTATGTAGCTGGCTATTATAGCAATAGTTGCCATCAAAATAACCAAAATCATTCAGTACGGCTTATCGACCCCGATACTGATGCTTGTCCACTGGCTGTCTGTGCGATTATCACTTCTTCCTTCGATTTCGCAGCTCCCATGTTTATTAATATTATTTATTTGCACTTTTGGTTCCAATACTTAATTTTTACACTTATCCTTCCTTATTTTTTACGGGTCCTGTGTCACGGTCGCCATGTAATAACTTCCTAATCCTCTGGTCACTTTATATTAATAGATAACTCCGTTTAATTAAAATTATTTTATTTACTTTTTACTTCATACATTCATATTAAATACATTAAAGGTTTACCACTTATCGCTACGACTGGTCAATTACTACTCCTAATTGTATACTTGCTTATTAATAATTTCTATTCTTAACTAAAGGTGGATACACACTACACTTTATTATGAATATCCCTGCCTCAACATATACTACATAAATATAAGCAATTCTTTGATATAAGCTACGTTCCAACAGCTTCCATAGTATGCGATGTTGCGATGATACACCTCTATATCGTTTGCAGCCGCCTATCGCGTATAAAAGAATGCCTACGAGTAACTATTTTTTTAAAATATCTTTCAGTAAATTTCAAATTTTTATTCAAATAAAGAAAGGAATTTAAATTGATAAAAAATTTAAAAATCGTAAATTTTAAATTATATAAATAAGTAATTTTTGTTTTTAATTTTGCAAGGCATATAAGGGAAGCGCTGCTTCCCTAGCTTCCATGGAAAACACGCCACTGATATTGCCATTTTTCTCACTTTCAATTCTGCAAACTCGTCAATTAGTTTGTCATAATTATTAATAGAGTTATTTAATAGCTCTTTTTCTATATAAAGTAATGATAAAACTATTTAATTTTTGTTGGCCTAATGTGGATCTTAAATAATTTTTTATTCTAGCCATTATTGAGAATGATCTTTCACCGCTTGCATTGCTTATTGGAAGGGTTAAATAAATTCTCAGAATTATGTTTAAATTAGGGAATGTTGCAATAATATTAATTTCCTGAATAAATGACCACATGGATACAGGCGAAATAATATTTTTTTTACTGATAAAAGTCTTAAATTATAATAGTACTTCATTTTTCAGTTCTGCTAGGTTTAAATCTTGTTCATAACATTTTAATTCTTCTATTGAAGAGTCACTAACAGCACTATCATGAAAAATTGTTTTGAATTTATTGTTAATAGTTTTATATCCCTCAGATCGTTTTTTAATGTTGCTAATTAAAGAATCGCATACAACAAAAAAAATATTAAACAAATTAAATAATACATAAAGTATTTCCAAAGAGTTCTGGTTGATAGAATGGTTGATATCAGCAGCCTTAGCGGGGCATACATCAAATGTGAGAAGATTACTTTTAGTAATCATAGTTACCTAGAAAATAGGATGCTCACAGAACCATTGCAGAATACTTTCGATAGGTGGCGGAGTGTACTCACGTTTCTCTGGAAATTTTAAGCTATGTGAAATAAAAGTGGGTTTGTAAGTCGAGGATGACATCGCTTTCATCAGTCTGTGTCTGATGAGCTTAATCCCGATTAGGGTAACAGCGAAACCGGTCACACGGTGAGGTGATGGCGATTAATTTTTGATAAACTGCCTACATTCACAACTTGAATGGAAGGAGATATTCGTTTGTGCATTTCCTAAACACTTCGTTTGTTTTTGCAATGGTCAAGTATTCGACTGTAATAAAAGTCGTTTCTATCAATCAGAACGCTTTGGAAATACTTTATGTATTATTTAATTTGTTTACATTTTACTGGTTGTAATTTTTGATGATAAAAAATATTAACTTTAAAATGTTCTTTGCCACTGAATCTTATTTCATGTTCTGGAATTTCATCATGAAATAGTTTTCGTATTTTCTGCCGTTTTTTATCATTAGTATATGCAATATCTTTACCTTTTTCTGCTTATTTTTCTAAGTTGTCAAAATCATCTCTAACAGTGTGTATGAAATCTATCAATGAACCATAATATATTAAAACTGCTGTATTTAGAGATTCGTCTTTTTGTTGAAGAGTCTTGTTTGAAGCATCTATTCTCTCTAAAATCTTTTCCCGTATAGTAAGTAACAGTACATACTCAAATGTATCAAGTATTTTATGTAAATCGGCAACTTCGGACCTTGTTAATGGGTTTTCATCTTTGTTTGAGGTAAAACCTCAAACCTTTGGAAAAGGAAAAACCTTTGTTTGTGACCACCTGGTGTCACAAATAGGTTTGATACTCAAGTGTTTGCTTTTACAAAATTTTTGTAATACATTCCACCTATGTGTAGAACTTGAAAAATTACGTACAATTGCTGAACGATATTGAAAAAAGTGGTCATTTCCATGCAACTTTCGGCAGCAGCGTTTCCAATTAAATTTAATGAATGATTTGCGCATGGTATAAAATGGGCGCCGACAGTTAGTGATTTCTAAATCTATATTATTTAAAAATTCTAAAATAACTTTCTCCAAGTTTTCACCAGTATGAGAAAATATAGGTAGAAATCCCAAAAATCTTTCTTTTATACCACTTGGAAGAACATGGCGAATAATGACGGTCAGCTGATCTACGTGAGATATATCAGGTGTTGAATCAATAATTAGAGAGTAAAATTTGGCTTCCTTTATTTCGTTCACAATGGTGAGTTGTAAATCTTTCGAACAACTATGGCCTTCACAGATCTTATATTCTAAGACGGTCGTTTTATTCGCTAAAAGTCATGCTTTACCCAATTTTACAATCGTTTGCACCGGTCATAATAACAAAAATATTAAATTGACTATATTTTATCCTTCACACCAATGCATTCACAAACCACTGCTATACAAAAATTAGGCATATTTATTAATTTACACTGATTTAAACCAAAAAAAAACGATGCACTATTTACGTTGAAATTAAATTTGTCATACAGGCTCTCTTGACAGCTGAGTTTGGTCACGTGAAGCACGCGATGTATACCTAGCATGAACTTATACCTAGCAACAAAATAACAAAGCCAGAGGGGTGGCCCTGTGAAGCTACGAAAGGGAGCAGACCTAGTTGGTAGTTTTAGAAGAATGAAAATTACTAATAAGCAGTGCCCCATTTTGGACCAGACCGTTGGCATTACAGACTGCAATTTTAACATGGGTGGCATTTTGGAGATGAGCGATTGCTCACCGAGACAGACTCACCTTAGAAGAAGTACGATTTCAAATGTTACCTTGACCGGGTTGGTGCAAACCTGCTTTTATTGGTTTTGCCAGCCAATACTTTGAAACGTAGTTTGAAGTGAGAGCCAACGCATTGTGGGCTTCGCTTATGATTACTGTATGACTTCTGGCATTATTTTATTATTCCTGTTATTGAGCGAAATAAATAACATCATTCCAAAATTATTTTTTTAATTCATTTTATAGCTATCTTACATTAATTTGTAAATACACTGATTGAATGACTTTACAATATATCTGTAGGGTAGTTTCTTTAAAAGATGCCTAAATTAAAATAAAGATCGAACACAAGTAAAATTACAATTTTACATACAGGCTTTCTAAATCGCACTCAACATTATTTTTACTTGTAACATTTAAAGAAATCCTGCCTTTATTGCAGCATTCTATAATGCCCTCACTAATTTTTTTTAAATTGGCAACTTTATTAGAACAACTGTCGTGATATACGGTCGTACAGATTCGACACGTGACGAATAACTTTTTTACTTGTTTATTGCATCGCTTACAAATTTTCTCAGACATTTTTGTAGCTAATCTTTATATCGAGCGACAATACGAGCACCCGAGTCAACCCCTAGGAGATGCTCGCATTACTATCTCAACAAGCAAATTATTTTGTTACCCTCTAACCTATGATTTCTGTATTCCGACAGTAGTTCCTTTTAACTGTATATTTGGTGTTTCTAACACTTTCACAGCTTTATTACGTTAATCTGTTACAAATCACTGACTCTACACAATTTAAGTTCTATATTTCACACGTAAAACACAAATTATCGGCAGACTACAATAACCTTTAAGGCAGAACTAGGGCAAGCTCTGCCAAATGAAGTGGAGTATTAACAGTAATTCAGAAATAACTATATGTTCATACTGAATAGTATAACGAAGTAAAACATATCCTACTGACCAAGCTGCGGAGTAAGATAAACCAAATTTACTAACTAATTCTCTTACTTTTTCTAGTTTTCCATCCCGTATACCCAACCCAAATAACTAATATTCTTTATAATAATGCTGCATCCAGTTGTAATTTATCATCAACCTACTTTTCCTTAATTCCCTCCTTGGATTTTGAAAACTATTATATTGCTATACGATTGCTATTAGGTATAACCGCTTATTTTAGGGAAGACAAATTTGAATTTTAACCTTAAATAAAGTATTTGAAAAAGTATTTTAGAAGAACCCTGAAATGCTAGACATTGTCGGTACAAAAATTTTACGACTGCAACAATTCTTTCCAGAACATCATGCCAATATTTTTTTCCGGTTTCTAAAACCCGTAAATGAAGATCGTTTACAGTAGCAGATAATTTTAACATTTTTTTCAAACTCATCCATGTATTCATATGATCATTATGTGCAATTGATGTTTCATGTCCTTTTATAGCCAACGATAAGTGTTGCCAATCAGAAAAACCATTTGAATCCGAAAAAGTATTGATAGTTTTACCGAAAACCTTACAACAAAAGCAAAATATAGAGTTTTTTGAAACTGAATAAATAAGCCAAATTCTCTCTGTTGTTTCACCATTCTCCAGTTTTCTGACAAAGTACGTACTTGAAAATTTTCTTTTGTCTTGATTTGTAGGAAAGTGATATTGCGTCCTATCAAAGGAGGTCCTCGCTCAACCAACCTTCTGACTTCCTCGTTGTTAATGGTTCTAGGCCACAGACCAGGATCCTCTGATAGAAGAATGGTACTTGTCATCTCAGGGCCTATTTCAGTCAAGACTCCGGTTTCAGCTTCACTTGTAGCCTCTATTGTTGAGCCGGTGGGTTCGACCGATTCTAAGTTTTCACTGAGAGTTGATGTACTCGCAGATGGTTCAAGTGCAGGAACAGGTGAAGCTGACTCTCTAAAGCTTCTGTTTCTGCATTGGAAACTGGAGTTTTCGCCAAGAAATCTTTCATTTTGCCAGCCATCTTCTCCCTTTCTTGGGCTCTAACTTTTTTTTGCTCCCGAAATTTTGCGCCAGAAGGTCGTTTTCTCTTCTGTGGTTCACTGTAAAATAAAGTTTAATATTCACAATATCGGAGTTTGTTGACAAGATTGTACCTGGGACTTGACGAGTGCCTCTTAAGTTGAGATATGAGCTGTTTTTTCAATCAATTAAGGAACCTAAATCGAATTTCTTCACTAGGTAGTCTGTTCCTGCAATATGTAATTTAAGAAACAGAATTATGAATTGTTGGTTTATTTGGTCAAATGTAGCATGACAACAAGTTAAGTAAACAAAATTTGTTAAATTTAGGTAGACGCGTACAATAAATCAAAAGTGATTATTCAAAAAGTGAATCCTTAAATTAAAAGACAAAATTTGAATTTACAAGTTCAGAAATCTAAAGCTTCTGTTTCTGCATTGGAAACTGGAGTTTTCGCCAAGAAATCTTTCATTTTGCCAGCCATCTTCTCCCTTTCTTGGGCTCTAACTTTTTTTTGCTCCCGAAATTTTGCGCCAGAAGGTCGTTTTCTCTTCTGTGGTTCCTAGAATTAAGCAAGTGAAGCTAATATGCTAGATCAATATAAAATGTATTAAGATGTACTAGGCTCAGAAAACATTTAAAAAAGAAACGTGGTGAGATCGTTGGATGATAGACGAATAAAATATTTTGACAGTTTTGGCACTACCGGCTATATCGGAAATAGATGTCAACTTCGGTAATTTGAATGAAACACCCTGTATATTATTACCTATTAAGGTAACACGTAAAAGTCTAATTACCTAGATTTTTGTATATTTAATATCCTATACCTATTTTAAATGGTTTTTAAGAAATTTTAATTTTATTATTTATATTATTTTTTGTATGATATAATATAATACTTACCATTTCTCACTTAATTTAATTTCCACACCAAACACAATAACAAAAAATATAAAACACTTGATCGAATCGAATATTTTCTTTCTACCACTTTAAAACACGTCTAATTTATCTTCCGTTTTCTTGTGTGAATATCAAGAACTGATTAGCTAACGCCTTTCGTTGTTTTAATTTATACCACGTGAACCTTTCCAGTCCGAACTGGAAAAATGCAAGTCTGGACAAGTTTTCACGTTTATAGACAAGCTTGGCGATTTACGAATACTGCATAATATTCGGATTTGGTTTAAAAAAATGCAATTCTTTATTTACAAAAAAAATGATAAATATTACTAACAAAAATTAAAATTTTTTTTTTTTATTTGATTCAATTATATTTACAATCTGTTCTTAACAAACAATAAGTAAATGAGATGAAAAGAAGTATACATGTCATGTAGAGAACATTCCATTGAATGTTCCCTTTCATAAATACCTACATTTTATTAGTGTTAATTACAATAGCTTCTAGGATGTATTACGAAAAACGAGTAGATAAGTCAGATGGTATAAATCTTTTCAGTCTTCTCACTTCATTGGTATTGTTCATCAGCTTGTTCGCCAGTTTGTTAGGGTGTGCCTCCAGTCTGTTTTTATACCTCTTGTGAAATTTTTGAATTTCCTCAGAAACTAGTGTCACTTGTAGATCCCGTTGTATGACATGGTTAGGTACATACCATGGGGCATCAATTATTGTTCGCATAGCTTTGTTTTGGAATCGTTGCAATATTTCTATATTGGAAGTACTAGCAGACCCCCAGAGCTGTATTCCATATGTCCAGATGGGTTTTAATATGGATTTGTAGAGCAAAAGTTTGTTTTCTTGGGCCAATTGAGATTTTCTGCCGATTAACCAGTAAATTTGGCTGAACTTCAATCCAAGTTGTTTGCGCTTGGTGAAGATATGCTTTCGCCATGTCAGTCTTCTATCCATGTGTATTCCGAGATATTTTGCGTCATCAGCTTGTGGTATGATACTGTTGTTCAGTGTTACGGGTGGACAGTTTTCTCTTCTCATGGTAAATGTCACATGGATAGATTTGGTTTCGTTCGCTTTCATTCTCCATTTGCGGAGCCAATTCTGTATTTTATTTAGGTTGTCCTGAAGATTTTTGGACGCCATACTAGGGATTGCTATCTAAATTAACTATAAACTAAATTGCACAACTGTAATAAATTAATCAAACCAAAATTTTACATCTTATTAGTTGGAAAATTTTGGGCCGGTTATTTTATTTCTTATATTTCGTCGATTTTCTACTTCCACATTTACATTCCGGAATTGCTATTTGTGATAGTTCTGACCACAAATCCTCTAATTCGACTACTGATAGAGGTCTAAAGTTGGCGAGAGAGTCATCTCTTATTTTAGGGTTAGTGTGGGATGCGAGTACTGCTGTGTCATCAGCGAATGTCGCTGTTGTTGCTAGTCTTGCAGTTGGTAAGTCAGCGGTGTACAGCAAGTATAGTACTGGCCCCAGGATACTGCCCTGTGGAACGCCTGAACCTATTGGACAAAGTTCGGTATGATCTTCTTGGTATTTTACCAAAAAATATCTATTATTTAAGTAAGATCTTAGTACTTGATAGAATTGATATGGAAGAACCTTCTTTAGTTTGTAGCACAGTCCCTCGTGCCATACTTTATCAAAGGCCTGGCTAATATCGAGGAATGCTGCTGAGCAGTATCTCTTATGTTCCAAGTCATTGCTGATCTTTTTGCATATTGCACTTGTTCGATCGTGCTATGTTGTCCTCGAAAGCCGAATTGGTGATTCGGTATCAATTTTCTTTCTTCAATTACCATCTTAAGACGTTTGAGAAAAAGTTTCTAAAATATTTTTGACATCGCTGGTAGCAAACTAATTGGTCGGTACGATGTAACTTCTTCCATCTTTTTTCCTGGCTTTGGAATAAGTATTATTAGTGCCACTTTCCATTGACTAGGAAAATATCCCAGGCGCATGACGGCATTGTAGATGAATGTTAAGAGCTTTATAGATTTTGGTGGGAGTTGTATCACCTTGCCCGTTATTATATCGAAACCCGGTGCTTTCTTTGGGTTTATTTCTTTCATAATAACTTGCTTAACCTCTTTGACTTGAAACGATTTTATCGGCAGATCCATTTGGAAGGGTGCGTCCAGATATTGAAAAATTTCGGATGTTTCATCTGTTGTTAAGTTGGAGGCGTATGGCTTAAACACACCTGATAAATGTTTCGCAAAAACTTGAGCTTTGTCTTGATCGCTTCTTGCCCAGTCTCCATTATCAGTTCTAATTGGTGGTACAAACTGTTTCGGACGCTTGAGGTTTTTTGTAGCTTTCCATAATGAATAGTCGTTAACTTCTGTGGTTGATAAATTGCTAATGTAATCGTTAAATGATTGGTTTTTAAATTTAAGAAGTAATGCCTTTAATTCCTTAGTTTTTCTGTTAAATTTATTTTTATCACCTACTGTTCTTGTTATTTGCCACCGTTTTCGGGCTTTTCGTTTTTCTGCTACCTTTTGTTGAATTATTATTGGGGTCGTTTCTTTGATATGGGTTGAATTAGAGTCAGGGGTTGCAGACCACGCCACCTTCAGTATCAATTTTGTAAGATATTCAACAGCAATTTCCAGATCTTCTACTGTCTTCAACGGCACGTTTAGCTGTATGTGTTCATCTAGTGTTGCTCTGAAGTTCTCCCAATTGGTATTCCGACTGAACAGAGTGGGTTTCCTCTGCTTGTACAGGATTTGAGAGTAGATTGTTACCAAAATAGACCTATGGTCCCACGATAAGTCCAATGACGATTCTATCTCAAATTTCCTGGTGTTCATTCCTTTTGTAACACAAAAGTAGATTACATCCGGTATCTTGTTGAGGTCACTTGGCCAGTATGTTGGCTGACCTGTTGACAGGCTGTCCATATTATTACTTTTAATTGTTGCAAGCAACTCTCTTCCTTTCGTGTTGGTGAGTCTTGAGCCCCATTGCTGATTCTTCGCATTAAAGTCACCACCTGCCACGAATTTATTTCCCAGGGTATTAAAGGATTGCTGATATTGTTCTTTTTTATTGTTGTGTTTTGGCGGGCAGTATATTGAGGATACATTAAATTTTCCTAATCGATCGTCGATAGTTATGCTCGTCGCTTGGAGATAATCGTGGTTATACTTTTCCATTTCAAAGTGTTTGATGGTTTTTCTAATTATTACCGCCGTTCCACCATGGGCATGTCCATCGGGATGGTTTGTGGTATATGTGTCGAAGTTAGGAATTTTGAAGTGGCTTTTAGTAGTAAAATGGGTCTCCGATATTAGCATTACATCGATGTTGTTTGTTCTTATAAATAGTTGTAGTTCTTGTGCATGTTGACACAAGCCGTTGGCATTCCATACTGCTAATTTAAGGACTTGATTCATTGGGCCATTTTATTGACGACAGTTGTCAACAAGTTGAGCATGGTTCCCATCTGTTCCAGGAGTCTCTTCATCATGTTTTTTAACTCCTCCATATCATTGCTATTTTGCTGTATTGGAATAATTTGATTGTCCCTATTGGGAAGATTAGTAAATTGGTTATATGAGGGTTGACTTACACGATGAGCATATGATATTTCAGGTTGAATCATTTGTGGCTGGCCGGGGATTATTGGACGTTGAATATTCATGTTTAGATTGGCATTGTGGTTTGTTGTTATATTTTTTTCTCTCATGGCTGGATACAGTCGCTGCTGCAGTTGCTTGTGGACTAGGCATCCTCTGTAGTTTGCAGGGTGAGCTTCGCCGCAGTTGACACATTTTACTCCTGCGTCTTTAATTTATGTTCCGTCATTAGAAATTTAAGGCACCTTTTATTTATATTTGTTTTGATTATTAAATTTTCAGTCTTCAAGCACCATCCATCTGGTGAACCATATAAAGTTGATTTCATAAACATCAATTTATTTATAAATTTATTTAGAATTGTAGTAACCTTGGCATCAAAGGAGGCATGCACATCGACATTAACATTGGTATTGAGGCAAGCATTAACATCAGCATTAATATCGACAGTAAAATCGGCAACAGTATCAGCATTGGGAATAACATCGGAATCGCCATCGTCGTCAGCAGTAACGAAGTATAAATTAGCATTGCCATCACCAGTATCATCAACTTCGGTACCCATATTGTCATCCAAGTCGGTTTCAGCATAGGCATTGATATCGGTAACGTCATGGGCATCCGCATTTGGATCTACGCCGGCATCAACATGAACATCGACAATGGTATAGTTGTTGTCATTCTGGTCGACAGGAGCATATTCAACGGTTTCAACATCAATTTCAGCTTCGCTATCGACATCGGAATTTACTATGTCATCAACATCGTAGAAAATGCTGGCCATTATGATTAATTTATTTTAATCTAAAACAAAAAGAAGGTTCAATAATTAAATTGGAATATAACATAATATACTAAGAACATCGAATTTCATAAAAACATTTATCCCCCTTCGCCGCAGTTGAATATTTTTAAATAAAATTATTAAAATTATAATTATTTTAATTGAGATAAAATTTTAGATAATTTCAATTATCTATATATATAAAAGAGCTTGTCTGTTTGTTTGTTCGCTATACGTTCCTACACCCTTTGACCGATCTCAACCAAATTTTGCACAGTTATTCTGTAGGTCCAGGCGCAACTATTCGTGCATAAATGGAGAAAAAATTCCCGCGGGGAACAAAGTTATTCGCGTTTTTCGATTTTTTACTGATACACTGTATACTTTACCCTTAGGTTAAGTACCCAGTTACCTGGGTACTTAACCCAGTTAACAAACCCTTACTTACTTACAGGGCCGGGCTGGCCTGAACGTTCCTACACCCTTGGACCGATCTCAACCAAATTTTGCACAGTTATTCTGTAGGTCCAGGCGCAACTATTCGTGCATAAATGGAGAAGAAATTCCCGCGGGGAGCAAAGTTATTCGCGTTTTTCGATTTTTTTATTGATACACTGTATACTTTACCCTTAGGTTAAGTACCCAGTTACCTGGGTACTTAACCCAGTTAACAAACCCTTACTTACTTACAGGGCCGGGCTGGCCTGCACGTTCCTACACCCTTGGACCGATCTCAACCAAATTTTGCACAGTTATTCTGTAGGTCCAGGCGCAACTATTCGTGCATAAATGGAGAAAAAATTCGAGCGGGGAAAAATGTTATCCGCTTTTTCGATAAATCAAATCACAAGTCTTGCAAACAAAAAATTTAATTTGTCAAAAATCGAAATATTCTGACATACTGTCAGTGATTCCAAACACTGTCAACAGACATACTGTCAGTGATTCAAAACACTGTCAACAGATGGCGGGATGGCGGCTTTAATTCGAAAAATGAAAACCACTAACAAATTAATATATTAGAATTTAGTAATTGCAACGCTCAAAATAATACAAATAATTACTAAATCCGTTGACGGCGAAATATTTGAGATGGGGGTTCGGGGGCGACAGAGAGAGAGCAAAAACCATCTCTTCCGACTTCCCAAAAACGAAGAATTTTAAAATTGCGTTTTTTTGAAAATCTGCAGCAATCTTTCGAAACTTGAAAATAATAGTGAACAACTATGGCCTTCACGGATATATTATGGTCCGCCCTGTGAGGCCGAAAGCCGAACAACTATGGCCTTCGCAGATCTATTATGGTCCTCCCTGTGAGGCCGAAGGCCGAACAACTATGACCTTCATTGATCTATTATGGTCCGCCCTGAGAGGCCGAAGGCCGAACAACTATGGCCTTCACGGATCTATTATGGTCAGGCCGAAGGCCGAACAACTATGGCCTTCACGGATATATTATTGTCCTCCCCCTGTGAGGCCGAAGGCCGAACAACCATGGCCTTCACGGATCTATTATGGTCCGCACTGTGAGGCCGAATGCCGAACAACTATGGCCTTCACGGATCTATTATGGTCCGCCTTGTGAGGCCGAAGGCCGAACAACTATGGCCTTCACGCATTTATTATGGTTCGCACTGTGAGGCCGAACAACTATGGCCTTCACGGATCTATTATGGTCCGCTCTGTGGGGCCGAAGGCCGAACAATTATGGCCTTCACAGATCTATTATGGTCCGCCCTGCGAGGCCGAACAACTATGTCCTTCACGGATCTATTATGGTTCGCTCTGTGAGGCCGAAGGCCGAACAACTATGGCCTTCAGGGATCTATTATGGTCCGCCCTGTGAGGCCGAAGGCCGAACAACTATGGCCTTCACGGATCTATTATGGTCCGCCCTGTGAGGCCGACGGCCGGACAACTATGGCCTTCACAGATCTATTATGGCCGCCCTGTGAGGCCGAAGGCCGAACAACTATGGCCTTTGTGGATCTATTATGGTCCTCCCCCTGTGAGGCCGATGGCCGAACAACTATGGCCTTCTCGGATCTATTCTGGGTCTAGATGGCTAAGGGCGGCGAATGCCGCCCGTGCCAGCTAGTTTTTAATATTTTTTATTATTATATCTAGTGTCTTAGGTTCGCAAGCCGCTCTCACAGAAGTTTATTATTTTTTAATATTCAAAAATAAAAACTATTTTACTTATTTATCAGTAACTAGGCATAACTAGGGTGTTCACCCTAACTAGAAATTTCTCCGTGGTCATCGGAATAAACCGCCAAATTTCCTTTCGAAACGTAGCAATGGCTACATCGTCGCTGTTCTAATCGCGGTAACCGTTTGTTCTTTATTGCTATTCGAATCGCACGAAGAGCAACGTCTTCGCTTCTGTCTTTCCATCTTGTAAAAATTAAATTTCTCAAAAAGGAAAACTAACCAAAAACTTCTTAACACGTGTCACACTGAACGTAAAGAAGAGAAATTAAGTTCTCTTCCGTTATTTTGGGGGAGTACTCCGTACTCATGGTGGATCTGTACAATAATTATAGTTTAGATAGTATAACGACAAAATTTTCTAACTATTACATTTTATTTGAAAGGTTAATAATAATTAAGGACAATAATTGAAGACTACTGCAACAAGGAGGTATCTGTGATTTTTAGAATTTTACAGGAGACGATAAAATATAAATAATTTTTTTTTTATGAAAGAGTAGTTTCTGCTTTTTTCTGAAAATGTTCAAGACATGTAATGAATGAGTTATGGACAGTAGGAACTCAATTTACGTTTACATACTACTATCTATAATTATAAACAAATTGCAGATACCTCCTTCTTGACCCCAATGATCTAAAAAACAAGATAATTGTTTTTTTAAATTTATTTTTATCAAAACTACATGGATCCATTGAACAAATTTGTTACAAATACCTTAAACATAAACATCAAATCACTCCGGGTCGGAAAATTCGCCATCATGAGTAACGTCAGAATCCTGATCAGCTGTTGTGTGACGATCTTCATCCGATACCAGTGAAGTGTAATAGACAATATCTTTGGGCACGTTCGGTGAGGTGCATCACATTATCATATTTTGCCTTTTTAATTGCTAGAGGACGATCGTACAATCTTTCCTTCTCGATACCAGGGCACTGATTAGGATCTTTTTTAATAATAAATTCGGAAAACTCCACGCCTCTGATGATGAGGTCTTCTGTGGCTGACATCACTCTGGGATGCAGGTCCCGTGCCACTTCTTGGATCCTTCTATGAAGCGGGGCAGCTTTTCCTTCGCCCTTAAACATATTTATTATAACGTCTCCGGATCTCGTGGCGCGGATGGAATCGATATCCGCGCCGTGCGTGGCCGGGTCGATGGTTGCCTTTACTTTGGCAAGCACCTCTAATTTTCGTTTAATTGATTTGTAAAAATTTCATTCGGAATTTCTTGTTCGAAATTGTTGGGTGTTTCAGGGTTTAAATATTGTATTTGATCTTTGTGGTAATTTTGTTCAAAATAATTTTGTTCACAATTTGGAAAACATTGTTCGTATTCGTTACATGTATTTGAGGCAATCTGGGTTGTTAAAATTTCGAGGAGGTCTTTTATAACCGTAATTTTTAACAAAACTGCATGGTTCTACAAATTCGAAAGTAATTTCATCCATAAATATATCGACTTTCTTCTTGTATTTATCTAAAACTGAGAAAAAAATTTTAACTTCCGTGATCTACGATGACTTGAGATTTTTCAATTTATTTCCACCTTGGACGTTGGGATCAACTTGACTGAAGCAAGAAAATTTTCTCCTAGAAAGTATAACATTGCTAATTTACCTGACTCAACAGAAATGCCAGAAGGCAAATTGGAGAAGTTCGCCAGAGCTCGAAAACCAGCGTCGATGGTATGTTGTAATTCAATATGCTGTCCTAATTGAAAGAAGCATTTCGCTTCTTATTATAAATGCAATAATACACAATATGTATTTTTACGTAATTTTCAATGTAAAAATTACACGTATTTGAATGTATTTTTACCTGTTTTTTTTACAGTGTACCTAGTAATCTTTCAAAATAAAATACACATAATAGAGTTGATTAATTTATGCTTGGGACTTCAATTGAAGAGCTCAGAGGGGAAGAAAATTAGCTACTTTTCAGATATCAGACAAGAATCCATGGGGGGTGTAAAAGGACATTAAAACATGACATTTTGCTTAAGAAAATGGTATTTCAACTTCATATGCGTGAAAATGTCGATAAAATAAAATGGTGTTGATAATTTTACAAACAAAATATACTTTTTTATTTGGTGTTAAGATTATGTGTTGAATTATTCAATTCAACATCGATCGATATTCGACGACTTTCCCCTATCTGATTGTTCATTCAAGCAAAAGAAGTTAACTACCTTTACCCTATTTTAATTCTACTTTTCTACTAGCAGATAAGAATAAATGCATTTAACTGTTTTTGCTTGTATACATTCTTGACTAATACTAAATAAACGACATTAGTGTATTTCACCTGATATCAAATATATAAAAAGTAACATTTCATTGTTTTTCATACGGCATAACTTTCGAACGAGGAGAGGTATCAATTAACTTGTTTTACCAGTAGAAAGAGCGCAAAAAAACTTAACATGCCGATATATTTAACTCATTTTCGAAAATTTTGCAGTTACTTGGTTTTACCAGTAAGCAGACGATTTATTAAAGTTTTTAAATCACAACTGATGGAACGATGTGTCATATTTATAGTATTTTTACGGTACATTTGAACTATTTATAACAAGGTTTGCTTATGCTTAAATTATAACAATCATGATTAAGCGTGTTTAAACAGAATAGCAATTTTCGGTAACATTGTTACGGGGTTGGTTATAACTAGGGGCCGGATAAATAAGCACAAAAAATCCGGAAAAAAGCGCTTTAAAAAGCACGAAATTTGCCCCTAAAAAAGCATAAACTTCTGCAAAAAAAGCATAAAAATTTTTTTAAAAAACGTTAGAAAACAAACAAAAGTAACATTTATTTTTAAAAACAAAATACAGAAAATTAGATATAAATCTAAATCATATTAAAATTATGCGTGGTAGTAATTTACAATTAAATGTTGCTCGATATGCTCCATTGTTAAATTCAACCTTCTTTCACTTACAAGGTTTTTATATGCAGAGAAGCTTCTTTCTACCTCAACGCTAGTGATTGGGGCATGCTTGAACTTAGCAATTGTAGCTGGATCCATGTCCAACTGCGAATCCTCGACAATTTCACCTTTTAGAATGCTTGAAATTTTCTGTAATTTTTGAAAACCCTCATTCTTTTTCAGTACGTCCCGTAATTTCACTTGAACTGCTTGTCCAATACGGCCTGGTACTAAAGATGTTGAATTTTCAAAATTTCGTATCGTGTTTATGGAATCCTTTAAAGTAACGTCTTGAGTTTCCAATAGCGTTATGGTTTGACTAACGTATCCAAAGTTACTTTTTATAAAAGCTAAATTACATTTTAGAACTTCATTTTGAATTAGCTTTTTGCATTCTTCAATAGCAATACTATTCGGTTCTAAATCTTGTATAACTTCTCCGAATTGTCGAAAATTTTCAGCATAATAAAATGCCGCATCCAACCATGTTCCCCATCTTGTGAGAATCGGTTGTGGTGGTAATGCCAGGTTTGGAAACTTTTCCTTAAATATCTGCACCCTCAAAGGGGCTTTGAGAAATACTTTCTTCACATTGCTAATTAAATTATTTACCAATGGGAACTCCGCTCGTATAGTTTCGGCAACGCGATTAAGGCCGTGTGCCAAACAAGTGCAATGAATTAAATTATTATAAAATATTTGTAAATTTGAACCTGCTTTGATCATATAAGCCGCCGCGTCGGATAGCATTAATAAAATTTTGGCAGAAGGAACCGCTTCAGGTAAGAAAAAATTTGTCAGACCTTCATTAACAAATCTAGCTACAGTAAGCGCATTTGTCTTTGCTAACTCCTTGGTGCTTACTAAGTAGCCTTTATTTGGTGTATCTCCATTTAATACGCCAATAATTAAATTTGTGACGTACCTTCCGCAACGATCTGTAGTTTCGTCTACGCAAATCCAAATACAATTGTTCCCGATGATTTGCCTAATTTTGTTGAGCGTATCTTTATATACTAAACTAACGTAACTTTTTCTTATGGTACTCTCATTCGGGATATGTCTTTTACAATGCTTCTCCAAAAACTTTTGAAAAGAAATATTGTTTAGTTTGTTTAAGGGAATGTTGCATTCTAACATTGTTTTACATAACTCGAAATTAAAATCTTTTTGTTCATTGAGCCCAGAAGATGACTGTATAGACTCGGAAATCGTCTGTTGAAGATTAGATTTTTGCACACGTTCTTTATGCACTTGCGTATTGACGTGCTGAGAGACATCAAATTTTTTATTGCATTGAATTTATTACGAAAATAAATACTTTAAATTCAGATTTAAAAAAAAAGTAAAACTTACTGTTCTATTGCATACACGACAAAATATTTTATTATTTTCGTGTTTTAGCTCGCGGTGATTTCGAATCCACTCTTGTACAGAAGACTTTTGCTTTGGCATTGTCAATAATTTATAAATTATAATAAAACTTCACACTAAACTAAATATTATACAAAACGGATTTGAAACTCTAAAACACTGACCAGCACTCTTCAAATTAAACAGTTGAATGCCGTTTGTCACCGTTTGTACAGCAAATTGTTAGGTATTATTTTACTATTATACTTGACCAGCAATTTTCAAGAAGCAACAGATAACAAAAGTTAAGACAATTCCGCTTACGTTTAAATATCTTAAGATATCGGTACCCACGGATGTAGGTATAATTATTACAGGTGAGCTGACAATAGCATATTGGATGACCATTTTTGTTTATATACATTTTTCTGAACGATCTGCAATTCTGCATCCTTCATATTATGTGTATCGCATTTGATTAAATGATTCATAAAATGACAAACATTATGTTTGATAATTAATTTATTATTTTAAATTAAAAGATAACTACGAGTATAAGGAATTGAATTTTTAATACAAATTTTAATATAATTAAAAATTTAAATAGGGAATAAAAATTCACCGAAAAAAAGCACAAAAAAGCATAAAAATTGAAAAAATGCGCAAAAAGTTGAAAAAAGTAAAATAAGCATAAAAAAGTAGGTGTCAAACGATTTGTTTTTCTTTGAATCGTGCTCATTTCTGAAAATTTTTTGAATGCTTGTAACCGCCGCAATAAGCATAAAGCTTAGAATTCCGGTCTCTAGTTATAACTTAGGATAGCAATCTAGTCATAATATAATCATTGCCACGAAAGTTGACATCTGGTCATAGATTGACCGAATATAGTAACGACGTATTGCTTATGAGCATTACCAGTCATTTTGTATTGATATGACAAAGCACGAAAATATATTGCACGTTTGAAAAGGGAGTATTAGCTTAGTTCAGACGATTATAATTTTATGACGAGACGTCAACTTTCGTGGCAATGATAATATGATTATATAACCATGTGCAAATCAGAATCCGAATATGCAAATCACCGAATATATTGCAGATATCTTAAATTTTCCTAGTCGGTCGTCAATAGCTATGCTGGTTGCCTGAAGACAGTCATGATTATATTTATCCGCGGTTAAATTTACATTATTTTCACACAACTTTCCTTTTCAAATTTAATCCTACTTTCATAATTTTCGCTCTTTGTCATTTATAAATTTATAATATTTGTCAAGTCTAAAAAGATGTTTAGAAAAGAAGGATCTAAATGGTTACTTCAAAATCGTGTATGTAATAAATCTTAATGAACCTTTAAGTTTAAGTTATAATTGTTAAAATCTTTAAGTTAAGTGAAATTATTACTTGCATAAATATTTTAAATTTATCATAGGAAAAGTGAAAATTGCGTGATGTTATAAGAAAAATTAATAATTCAGCATTTTCATAGTCTTACTTTCATTTATGATAATCGTCTGTTTGGGTATTTTTATTCTTCTGAGATTCCAGTATTTAGCTCAATCAAAACTGCATCAATTGGTTTATATTATTTATTAAAGTTCACATGTACATGTTCGTTCCCACTTCGGAGGCTCTTGCCCCGACCCAAGCTAAAGGCAGCCACAGACTATCGGCTTTGTTCGACGTACTTGTTCGACTGCTTTGTTCGACGAGCAAGTCTGTGGGTGTGTGGCAGTAATTCCGTCGTACTTGTTCGCCAACAAGAACGACGGATTTGTTCGACGGTTTTGTTCGACGGCTTTGATCTCTGTCTCTCTGTCTCTATCTCTCTAACTATCTCTGTCTTGATAACACCGTCGAACAAGTCTGCAAGTCTGTGGCCTATTCGAACAAAGCAGTCGAACAAGTACGTCGAACAAAGCCGATAGTCTGTGGCTGCCTTAAAACTAAACTCCTATCTTCGTGCATTGCCACTCAACGCGTGTAACCTATAAAAAGTTCGAAGTGCGTTTCTGCAATCTTGCACGTTGATGCAATCACGTTGCATGTTCCTAAATCTTAGGCGCGTCGTACACTGAACTTTTTATTGGTTTTATATTATATTACACATTGCTAGAAATGTGCTATTTTTCAATTTATTGTATTTCAAATTCGATTATTTCCTAATCTACTCGGCCAATTTGCATCAAATTTTTCCAACGTACCCGATAAATTAATAACACCATACTAGGTAAATTTAAAAATTTTGGATTTGGATTGGAAGCAAAACAATTAATTAAACATACAAATTTTTATTAGTAAAAATATTAATTTTTTAACAAGTATATCTATGCATTTTTGTTTCAAAATTTAAAATACTAAATACTATTATTTTATCACCCAAGGAAGCGAAAGATTCTGTTCCATGTAATTTGAATCGCAACTTTTTCGTGGCAGTAAACAGAACTTCTAATAGCGAATAATCTTCGGGCAAAAAATCATCCAAACTTCTTAAAAGTTTACCAGTTCTTCAACAATACATTTTGGTATGTCTAAGTATGTATTTTAAGCCTATTGAAAGTAGATAACCATTCCATATTTTCACCATCGGTGGAATAGCATACGAATCTAAATTTATATCGGAACAGTCAAGGCTTAAAATGGTTTCTCCTGTAAGGTACTTCAAAATGCGCATAGGAATATACATATTTAAACTTACGTAACTATAAGCGAGTTTGTTTTCTTCCAGCATATCAAACAAGACATAATCGAGGTTATTTATGTCCGGGATGGGGGAATTTATCTCCGAAAATGTTACCAATTCTGAAGATTCCATATTCCACACCGAGAAATGCATATGATCCGAAGATCGGCAGAGGCCAACTACATATTCATTTTGTGACCGTATGCTTATCACTTCGTGGTTATCAGCTGAGTAGCATAAACGATTTGTTATTAAATGATCGTGTACGTTCATAACTTTCACTGAACCGTTTACCAAAAATGCTGCCTTATTACCATAAAGCAAAACATCGTCAACATTCGGTGTTCTAATATGAGGTATCGCAGAATTTACATTAAGTATAATTAACTCTTTCTCCCTGTTCGAATATTCAACCACAGCGGCCACAAAGTTTTGGTGAATTAATAATCTAGTAACAATAGCTACCCTATTTTCCAAAGGCAACGTGTTTAGCACGGTACCATTTTCCAAATCCCAAATCATCACAGTCAGTTCGGTAACACACGCCAGGAGGTTATCTTGCTTCGTAATTTGTATAATTTTACTTCTGCAAACAATACTAAAACATTTTTCGAGCTTACCAGTGTTTGAATTAAAAATTTTGATTTCATTGTTTATTGTGGTAGCGACCAACATCTCATCATCGAAATAATAAACTTTATTTAACGGTCCTTCATTTTCTACTGGTATTTCTTCATAAATACCGTTTTTCCAGTTATAATCCATACTTTCTCCGTAAAAATAAGTCGCCTGCCAATGACCAAACTTTTCCGCAAATTTCTTATACCATAGAGATTGGGAAGCTTCCTCTATTTTTTCTTTGTTTAACTGACAAAGATTGCCATACGATGATCGTAAATCCAATTGTCGGCAGTTTGACTGGCAAGGATCGCCATATGATAATCGTCTGTTTGGGTATTTTTATTCTTATGAGATTTCAGTATTTAGCTCAATCAAAACTGCATCAATTGGTTTATATTATTTATTAAAGTTCACATGTACATACATGTTCGTTCCCACTTCGGAGGCTCTTGCCCCGACCCAAGCTAAAACTAAACTCCTAAATCACACGTGTGTAGTTGACAATGTTCGATTTGCCCAATCGGCATATCTTCGTGCATTGCCACTCAACGCGTGTAACCTATAAAAAGTTCGAAGTGCGTTTCTGCAATCTTGCACGTTGATGCAATCACGTTGCACGTTCCTAAATCTTAGGCGCGTCGTACACTGAACTTTTTATTGGTTTTATATTATATTACACATTGCTAGAAATGTTCTATTTTTCAATTTATTGTATTATATTAATATAATATATTATGTATACTGTAAAGAGATAACAAAATGATGTTTGAGAAATAGTATAAAATTATTATACGATTCTACAAAAACGTAAACAAAATTCAGTAGTATACTTAAAATATAAACGATAATTATATTGTGAATACCTTCTGACAGAGTCACTCCATCAAATTCATTCACGTACTCCATAATATCTGAGGCACTTGATGATTTGGCGTAAGTAATTATTTTGGAAGCAAATTTTTTCCAATCTGTAAATAATTTATAACAATAATTTGGGAACATATGATCAAAATCGGCTTCAAACTGAAAAATTAAATTAATTGTAGTATATAATAATAAGACACATTTTAGTTGCCTATACCAATGTATATCCTAATTTTGTACTTAAACATGGAAAGAGTTCCATGTAATTTGCAATGGACTCTTTACTGTAATGTAAGTGTCTTTCTTCCACAGTCTCTTGCCATTTCTTTTGAACTTCCGGCCAAGGTTCGGTGCTATTTTTCAACCACGTCAAGGCATCGCTTTCATTTAAATCTTTATCTATAATATAAACAGTATAAGTACTATTTACAAATATATTAATAATAAACACTTATACTTGGAATGACTCTTCCTTCCTCTAGATATTTTTTTTGGATTAATCCGTTTTTTTTTCAATTCTCTCCTATATTTATAATATTTTCTAAACAATTTTCCTCCACTTAGCTCAACCACTTTCTTATTAACATTTTTTCTTGAGTAGGTATAGAAATATATATCCTATACAAAAAGTTATTAAAACGATTAACTAGGTAATACCGATACTACTAATTAATTACTTTTTTTAATCCTTTTTTTTTTCCTTTATCACATTTGAGAAATACTCTAATATCTCTCTAAAAAAATTCAAACTTGATAAATAACAAAAATTTTTATTAAAACGACTTACATGATTTCTTGTTTCTGTAGTTTGTTTTTATTGTTCTCTATGTATGCTTACAAATAATGGTAAGATCCTTCACATAATAAAAAGCATCAAACTTTCCATTTCTATTTTCTATTACAATCTGCAATTATTGCAGATTGTAAAACTTGACGGTAACACAATTAAAAATACTATATTAAATAAAAATACAAAAACAATTAAAATTTAAAAAAAGAAAACAACAAAAAATTAGTCCCTTTTAAGGGACACAAGGGTAACACGGAATTTTACAATGTGGAACTCTATTGCAGTAAATAAACTCGATAGAGGCGGAAATGTAAATTCGGAAATTTCTCGAGCTTCCTTGATCACATTTGAGAAATACTCTAATATCTGCCTAAAAAAATTCAAACTTTTCATAAATAACAAAAATTGTTATTAAAACGACTTACATGATTTCATGTTTCTGTAGTTTGTTTTTATTGTTCTCTATGTATGCTTTACAAATAATGGTAAGATCCATCACATAATAAAAAGCATCAAACTTTCCATTTCTATTTTCTATTACAATCTGCAATTATTGCAGATTATAAAACTTGACGGTAACACAATTAAAAATACTATATTAATTAAAAATACAAAAACAATTAAAATTTAAAAAAAGAAAACAACAAAAAATTAGTCCCTTTTAAGGGACACAAGGGTAACACGGAATTTTACAATGTGGAACTCTATTGCAGTAAATAAACTCGATAGAGGCGGAAATGTAAATTCGGAAATTTCTCGAGCTTCCTTTATCACATTTGAGAAATACTCTAATATCTCCCTAAAAAAATTCAAACTTTTCATAAATAACAAAAATTGTTATTAAAACGACTTACATGATTTCTTGTTTCTGTAGTTTGTTTTTATTGTTCTCTATGTATGCTTTACAAATAATGGTAAGATCCATCACATAATAAAAAGCATCAAACTTTCCATTTCTATTTTCTATTACAATCTGCAATTATTGCAGATTATAAAACTTGACGGTAACACAATTAAAAATACTATATTAATTAAAAATACAAAAACAATTAAAATTTAAAAAAAGAAAACAACAAAAAATTAGTCCCTTTTAAGGGACACAAGGGTAACACGGAATTTTACAATGTGGAACTCTATTGCAGTAAATACACTCGATAGAAGCGGAAATGTAAATTCGGAAATTTCTCGAGCTTCCTTTATCACATTTGAGAAATACTCTAATATTGATACAAAATCTTTCCTTACTGCTCTAATGAGAAGTCAGCTCGGAAAAGATTAAGTCCACGCAGAAGGATAAAACCATCTACTTTAATTTTGCGTGGGGCCCTGGTGTTAGGTTTTAAACTAGCTCATTTATTGCGGAAGCGAGAGTCGTGGATCGTGTGAAAGAAACACCCCGGAGAGATCAAGGAAACAGCTTTGCTAACACAACACAATTAAAATGGACAATTGGATGCTAATTGTCAGAAGGCAAAGATATTAACGATGTCGGATGTAAAAGGTGTTAGCCGACCAACACAAGCACAGTGGCAACGACACTGCCACCGAAAATCACTCCCAAACATAAACCAAGGGCACATTCGAATGGTTATATAAAAATCCCACGATAAAGTGGAACCATATCGAATCCCCAATGATAAAACAAAAGACAGCAATCTCGGTGAAATGCCGCACCCTGTATATGGGTCGAACATCGCAGCCTTTCATAAAAAAGAACATAAAAACAAAAATAAACACACAAAAAAATGTTCAACATAGAATTTCAAATATGAAATTCGAACCCATGTCAAACGCTTAGGAATTTCAAAGTCTTTGCATTTGACCAACGCCGGTTGATATTTCCTAGTGAAATTTAAATGCACAAATAAAACTCAATTAACAATACATAATTAAATATTATTATTAATTAAAATAATTATCAAAAAGTAAAGTTTAGCATTGGCATTAAAATTCACGTCTTCGAACGTGTGAGATTAGATAGAATATCTCATCGTGCATACAACGAAAAATACGGCGTATCAACTATCTCGGCCAACATTCGTACAAAAAAATATGCAAGACAATGAAACCCTTTGTAATAAACATATCACATAAAAAAAATAAGACAGTCAAGGGTTAGTTAAAACGTAATCGAACACCAGATGTACGGCGGAAAATTTGGCCAAGTCGAGTAATGCATTTCCCTGTGAAGCAATCAGTTCAAATTATAAAAACTTACCGAACTGAGTAAAAAAATATCCTTCCAGAAAATATGGACAAGGTGGTCCGACAAAAAGATAACGACCTGGAATACATCCACAATTCAGCTACCACGAACGTAAAAAATCCCCATAGTAATGGGTTGGAGCGCAAACCATCCAAAACAATTCATGATGCTGAAAGGGACCCCCCACAAAATCGCTACCAATATTTTATCAAAATTGGAACCAAAATTGTTATCACTTCACATTGAAAACACAAAACCGACCGCCCGGTACGAGCGCTAACCCAAGAAGTACTTATCGTTGCATGCGCGAGTTTTAATCTCTGTCAAATACGTTCGCTATACAGAGTGCTACGAAATATGTCGCTAGATGTAAAAGTTGAATTTAATATATTCAACGTTGTTGCGAAAAAGAGAAAATTTTTCGTAACACACCCCCGAAGTAAGATATCTGACCGGAGGTCAAGATAAAAAAATCAAAAAATTATTAGAGAAACGAAGTTGACAACGAACTGTAAATTGACGGAAAAAAACTTATTTATTTACTGTAGTGTGGAGGTAGTTTGTAGCAGTACTTGGTAGGAAAGAAATATTAAGCTTGGGTAAGACAAAAAAATGAGCTTAAAATATTTCAATAAAAAAATAAAAAATCAAAATCTCTAAAAGATTTAGATAAAAAAATAATAATAATTGTATGGTTTAGTACACAATTGACGAAACGCCATCGTAAATCCGCAGAAGCGAAAACCAAATGGTAGAGCTAACAATAGCTACTGAAAACCATATAATAGGTGATTTTGTCTCAGATAAAAATCAATGAGTACAAAATGGGCAGCCCGCATTGGACCTGCACCGAAAAAAACTGTGGGCAGCCCGCATTGGACCTGCACCGAAAAAACTGAACAGCTAGGAAAAAAACATCTAGACTGTCGATAAGGAATGGCTCGCATCGGACCCATTCGAGAATAGTCGAACAAAAAATTATCTTCGAACCAATTCTTCTCTTCCAGTATGAGACAGTCATGATTCTCAACACATAGGAAGGGTAATTTGTCAAAACGACAAAATAATTAATAATTTGATCAAGAAACTTGACCAACAGATCGTCCTACCAAGACTTTAACAAATTTCCTCTAACCGTTGGAATAAATTCCGATGAAATAATTAATAGCTGGATGTTATGCTATAATTATGACGGATTTTATGTGAATATGTGATCTCAGATGTAATTAGACCAATAGCGAGTGCATTACCCAACCTCCTGTTAGGTAATGTTATGTAGGATTCAAGATGTTATCGAACCCACAGTGACAAACATTACTAATGAAATGTATGATTTAAGTTTTTGTTAAACCATTAAGTGAACAAACATTACCCATCCTCCACCCTTATGTAATGTATGATTCAAGATGTTATTGAACCAATCAGTGACAAACATTACTCCATCCAACCACCCTTATGTAATGTATGATTCAGGATGTTATTGAACCAATTAGGATACAAACAATTACTCCAACCAACCACCCTTTGGTATTGTAGATCCACGGCAAGCTAAAGGGATTTCACCCCCAGTAGCTTGTGGAAAACCAAAAAATAAAATTCGCTACACATAGCAACGAACAGTACACATATCAAGGTAAAAAAATTTACACATAACACTTTACCAATAAAATATTAATAAAAATTTTAATTTAAAACGAAGGTATAAAATAATTATAAAAATATTTTTCATAACCCTTCAAACACTCGGCATCAAGGAATTTACACAATCACCAAAAAAATATACGTTGAAACAATCCAATTACGGTGCGCGACTTAAACAACAACAGTCGTAACAGCAACCAAGGATCAACAAACGCAGTTGGCTTAAAAAATAATTCCGCCGGTATAAACAAAAATGTTTCATTCAAAAAAACATAATAATAAAATTGACAACAAAACAAAATTGCCAATAAAATAATGCAAAAGCTGTTCCTGAAATTATCTCCGGGCATTCACCAAAAATACAGATGGAAATGAAGCAAACAGTAGCAAATACAGAAGCAAATACAGAAGCTCCCACGCTTTGGACGCCAGTGATACAATACAGTAGCACATACAGAAGCAAGCCCCACGTTGGAACGACAGTGTAACAAAATCTTTCCTTACTGCTCTAATGAGAAGTCAGCTCGGAAAAGATTAAGTCCACGCAGAAGGATAAAACCATCTACTTTAATTTTGCGTGGGGCCCTGGTGTTAGGTTTTAAACTAGCTCATTTATTGCGGAAGCGAGAGTCGTGGATCGTGTGAAAGAAACACCCCGGAGAGATCAAGGAAACAGCTTTGCTAACACAACACAATTAAAATGGACAATTGGATGCTAATTGTCAGAAGGCAAAGATATTAACGATGTCGGATGTAAAAGGTGTTAGCCGACCAACACAAGCACAGTGGCAACGACACTGCCACCGAAAATCACTCCCAAACATAAACCAAGGGCACATTCGAATGGTTATATAAAAATCCCACGATAAAGTGGAACCATATCGAATCCCCAATGATAAAACAAAAGACAGCAATCTCGGTGAAATGCCGCACCCTGTATATGGGTCGAACATCGCAGCCTTTCATAAAAAAGAACATAAAAACAAAAATAAACACACAAAAAAATGTTCAACATAGAATTTCAAATATGAAATTCGAACCCATGTCAAACGCTTAGGAATTTCAAAGTCTTTGCATTTGACCAACGCCGGTTGATATTTCCTAGTGAAATTTAAATGCACAAATAAAACTCAATTAACAATACATAATTAAATATTATTATTAATTAAAATAATTATCAAAAAGTAAAGTTTAGCATTGGCATTAAAATTCACGTCTTCGAACGTGTGAGATTAGATAGAATATCTCATCGTGCATACAACGAAAAATACGGCGTATCAACTATCTCGGCCAACATTCGTACAAAAAAATATGCAAGACAATGAAACCCTTTGTAATAAACATATCACATAAAAAAAATAAGACAGTCAAGGGTTAGTTAAAACGTAATCGAACACCAGATGTACGGCGGAAAATTTGGCCAAGTCGAGTAATGCATTTCCCTGTGAAGCAATCAGTTCAAATTATAAAAACTTACCGAACTGAGTAAAAAAATATCCTTCCAGAAAATATGGACAAGGTGGTCCGACAAAAAGATAACGACCTGGAATACATCCACAATTCAGCTACCACGAACGTAAAAAATCCCCATAGTAATGGGTTGGAGCGCAAACCATCCAAAACAATTCATGATGCTGAAAGGGACCCCCCACAAAATCGCTACCAATATTTTATCAAAATTGGAACCAAAATTGTTATCACTTCACATTGAAAACACAAAACCGACCGCCCGGTACGAGCGCTAACCCAAGAAGTACTTATCGTTGCATGCGCGAGTTTTAATCTCTGTCAAATACGTTCGCTATACAGAGTGCTACGAAATATGTCGCTAGATGTAAAAGTTGAATTTAATATATTCAACGTTGTTGCGAAAAAGAGAAAATTTTTCGTAACAATATCTCCCTAAAAAAATTCAAACTTTTCATAAATAAAAAAAATTATTTACTGGCAACAGTAAATAATAACGAACAAGATTTCAAAAAACAAACAAGATTGATCGGTAATGGGAATTCTAGAAACAGAAATCATCAGTAACCCTCCAAAAAGAAGAAAACCTGCTTTGGATAACCAAGGCAGAGCGCCTGCGCACAAATATAAGAATATTGCAATTATTAGAATATTTGAATTATTTATGGAACGAATATTCGAATTAAAAAATTAAAAAAATTCGCAGCCCTAGTTCAAACGATAGGAATTGAAGCTCAAACGGTTCTCGAACGATTGGTGTTAATTTTATTAAAAAATCACGATGAGACGGGCTAGCATTTCTACAGCCCCTCCCAAAATTGTAGCAAATGAATTTTTATTAAAATGCAGCTCAAACAATGGGAATAGAAGCTCATTGAAGTTCAAACGATTGACATTAATTTTATTTTAAAAAAAAATCACAATAGAGGGGGTGCCATTTCTACCCCCTCCCATTTTTGGCGAATAACTTCGCGATTTGTATGGTTTGGATGATTTTAATGGAAGTTCATTGAAGGTCAAATGGAGCTCGAACGTTTGACACTAATTTCATCAAAACCTACGCGATGGGGAGGGGACCGGCGAAATGTACTTTCCAAATAATTGACTAGAAATACGAAAATTTAATTTTAAAAACTCTTTGTATTGAAAGTTTTTCTGTAGGATCATCCGCTTTTAAAATATTAAGGAAATCGTTATTTCCTGTTAATAATTTTTATTGATTTACCGAATATCAATTTTTTGATTCGATGTGATCCTCTCAAATTTATAGGTATACTAGCTGGCACGGGCGGCTAAGGTGAAGATTTTAAGCCACAAGAACTGATGGCTTGCCAAATCAGATACTTTTTGGGAAATTTCGATACCTTCTGTGATTTATAACGTTCATGGACTTGTCCTCTACCTTCCGCAACGTAAAAGTCCTGTCCAGGTAGCTGCTGAAAATCCGCTTTGACATACGTCTCGTCGTCCATTACAACACACGAATGGTTTGTTAAAAAATTTAGATATAACTTTCGCGCTCTAATTTTAGCGGTTAATTGTTGTTTCTCCGATCGATTTGCCACTTTCTGCACTTTAAAACTTCTTAATCCAGCACGCCCTTTTATTCGTTGCACAGTAGATTTCGATGTTTGAGCTTTATCTGCCATATCTCTTACAGAAGTGTTGGGTTTTCGCTTGAATGCTTTAATCACTTGTTTTTGTAAATTTTGATCAAACGAACCAAGTTTTCTTCCAGAACCACTTTTTGTAAACGAACCAGCATCTTTTTTAAACTTAAAGAGCACACGTTGAACAAGTGATCTTGGCAATTTTAAAGATTTCGCAATTTGTCTTTGCGATATTTGCGAATTATTAACATATTCGTTAATAATTAAATTACGCCTTGCCACTAGCTTGCCTTCCATATCTTTTCACACTAAAAACTCGACTACAAATAAAATGGTACGCTCTTTACAACTTATTTTTAACCCAACAGTAATAAAATTTTAATGGTTGTCATAAAACTTCTACTTAAATCATATAATTGAAAGTGGTCCTATTTTTAACGGGACAGTCTTTAGTCACTGTAATATGATAGATTAAGAGCACCATCTAGCGAAAGCGTAGTGAGCAGGCAAAGTAAGGGTTTTCTACGAAGATTCGTATAGGGTGTGTCAAAAAAAATCGAAATATTTTAATTTTTGTAATGATGTGATTTTTTTTATGCTATAAGATTTAAAATGGCCATAACTAGGGTGTTCACCCTACTTACTAGAAATTTCTCCGTGGTCATCGGAATAAACCGCCAAATTTCCTTCCGAAACGTAGCAATGGCTACATCGTCGCTGTTCTAATCGCGGTAACCGTTTGTTGATATTTCTTTCTTCATTGCTATTCGAATCGCACGAAGAGCAACGTCTTCGCTTCTGTCTTTCCATCTTGTAAAAATTAAATTTCTCAAAAAGGAAAACTAACTAAAAACTTCTTAACACGTGTCACACTGAACGTAAAGAAGAGAAATGAAGTTCTTATGTCCTCGTATACATAAAGGACCGTTCCCGTTTTTCTTTTGTCACTTCCAAAGTGTGACCAGTCCGATGATATCTTAATGACCTGAGACTTAAGATTCGTTCATGGTCCACTTTAATTTATTATAATTTAAAAAAAAGTTCCATGTAAATAATATGTACATAACCTCCTACAGACGTTCATGTTACATTTTCTTTACTTTAATTTAATTTATAACGTTAGGAAATTTCACCTTTAAAGGCAAGGGCAATATTTTATTAGTAACGTACAAGCTATATAAATTAAAATAAGTCGTATGTTTTTGTGTTGTAATTTCTACGCACGTCAATCTCAAAATGCCCTGCGCAGAAACTACATTTCTGAGATATAAAATACTGCGTCTACTTGTTGAACATTTTATGTTCGACCTTCAATTTATAATAATTTCCCTTACCCGGTCAGTGCATTATCGCGCTAGTCTTGAACAGGTTAACGGTTTGTGATCCGGATATAATGTAAAACGATTTTCGTATAAGAATTGACAAAAATTATGCTGTACGCATCATTGTCAAGTTGTGGATATTTATGTTGTGTAGATGACAAAGCTTGTGAAGCAAATTGTATAGGACGCTCTGTTCCATCTGGATATAGATGAGACAACACTGTAGAAACGCCATATGGCGACGCGTCGGTCGCCAAAAGCAATGGTAATTTAGGATCATAACGAACTAAATTTTCCGAAGATTGCATATTTTCTTTAACCAAATGAAAAGATTTTTGACATTCATTATTCGATCCAAACAAATTTTACGTTATTATGTAATAATTGGTTTAATGGGTACAATATTGTACTTAAATTTGCAAAGAAACGACCGTAGAACCCTTGTGTTCGTACCCTGGTACCTGGGTACCTACCCACCAGGGTATATGTTTGCGTGTAACTAGAGTAACAACGAAAATTCCGCTTGGACCTCCCCGATCGTCGTTATTCAACTTATTAAATTATAATGCTGGAATGTTGGTTATCATTTCACGTTCTAGCAGTGCCGGATTGGAAGCAAATTATTTACCGGGATTCGCAGCCGGCCACCGGCCCCCGTCACGTATGAAATATTAAAATGCGCAGCAGGCAAAAATTTAAGACATTTCAAGGTCAACAAGGTTTAAATGAAAAGTATTTTTTAAATAGATTATTTATCAATTCATATAATTAACAATACACAGTATACGATAATCACTTACAACTAAAACATCTAAAATTAAAAATTTAAAACCGAAGCAAGTTTGCAAGAAGGTTACTTTTGCACGAGAGTTGATCGTTTGTCTATAGGCAACTATTAGAGCATGTCAAGGTTAATAAAATCTTACCGGGATTTAATCCCGTTTTCGCACCACAACTTCTTTGATCAAGATTACTAATGATGCTACGAAGAATATTGATACTACTAAAGTAACAATAATTTCATTTCGGAACTACGGTAAAGGATTTGACGTGATTAACCATGAATTTTTCTTCTATGGCTCGACAATCCTTGTGGGTCTTGACCGTTTTTGACAACTTTCAAAATCCATTTAACGGAGTGCATCAATCCGGCCTAGTACAATTGGGCGCGGTGACAATTCGGCGCGAATACAATTGGGCGTGAGGGAAGATTTATCCATTATTAATAACGAGAGGTTCGACCTCTTCCGTTATTTTGGGGGAGTACTCCGTACTCATGGTGGATCTGTACAATAATTATAGTTTAGATAGTATAACGACAAAATTTTCTAACTATTAAATTTTATTTTAAAGGTTAATAATAATTAAGGACAATAATTGAAGACTCTGCTGCAACAAGGAGGTATCTGTGATTTTTAGAATTTTACAGGAGACGATAAAATATAAATAATTTTTTTTTTATGAAAGAGTAGGTAGTTTCTGCTTTTTTCTGAAAATGTTCAAGACATGTAATGAATGATTTATGGACAGTAGGAACTCAATTTACGTTTACATACTACTGTATAATTATAAACAAATTTTGCAGATACCTCCTTCTTGACCCCAATGATCTAAAAAACACACGACAATTTTTTTTTTAATTAATTTTTATCAAAACTACATGGATCCATTGATCAAATTTGTTACAAATACCTTAAACATAAACATAAAATCACTCCAGGTCGGAAAATTCGCCATTATGAGTAACGTCAGAATCCTGATCAGCTGTTGTGTGACGATCTTCATGCGATACCAGTGAAGTGTAATAGGCAATATCTGCTTTGGGCACGTATTTTTCGGTGAGGTGCATCACATTATCATATTTTGCCTTTTTAATTAATTTATTTATTTATTAACATTTATTAACGGACAAAGCCTTTTTACAACAAATTATGCAAAACAAATTGGGTCAGGAGATGACCCTACAAATTATAAACTCCAGTCTCATTGATATCCAAATCATTGAGAATTAACTTAAATTTGGCCAACGGTTGGCTGAGAAAATTCACCACATCGTTCTCGTTTAAGCAATTGGCAAATCTTGACATCCTGGACACTGGGGTGAATAGGCCATAATTGGTGGAATGATGCTCGACTTCGAACATCCTCTTCGATCTTGTTGATTTTAATGGTTTTCTAAATTGAAATTTTCCCTTCAAAAACTTACAGTTAATTTTGCCACTGAACAAGCCATGCATGAAGCATAGGTCAGCAACAAGTCTTCTGTCCGCCAGTGATTTTGTTCTACAAAACTCCAGGCAATCATTGCCGGAAAAGTCCAATACAGAAAGTCCTCGTTTGAAGTGCAGGTATTTAAAAAATGTATGTTGAACCCTCTCAAGTTGGTTTACCTGAACCTGATAGTGAGGAGTCCAAACGCAGGACGCATACTCAAGCTGCGATCGAACAAGAGCGTAATATAGAAGTTTTACTGTGTATGCAGAGAAGTGCACAGATTGACGCCGAATAAACCCGAGTGTTCGAAAGGCCTTCCCACATATATTCAGAATATGATTTTTAAATAGAAGTCCCTTATCAAAACGTACACCAAGATCATCAACGTCGGTGACGCGTTTCAATTCCTTATCATTTAAACTATATCTGAAGGAGGGACCGTTACTTTTGGCAAATGACATAACCGAGCATTTATCGAAGTTCAGTTCCAACTTATTTATTATACACCAGTTACTTAAATTATTAAGATCCTGCTGTAGTTTTACGCAATCATTTAAAGAGCTAATTGCTCTAAAAACTTTTAGATCATCCGCCAGTAACAAATACGAGGAATTAGATAGGACGATGGTAGAATCTTTCCTTCTCAATACCAGGGCACTGATTAGGATTTTTTTGAATAATAAATTCGGAAAACTCCACGCCTCTGATGATGAGGTCTTCTGTGGCTGACATCACTCTGGGATGCAGGTCCCGTGCCACTTCTTGGATCCTTCTATGAATCGGGGCAGCTTTTCCTTTGCCCTTAATCATATTTATTATGACGACTCCGGATCTCGTGGCGCGGATGGAATCGATATCCGCGCCGTGCGTGGCCGGGTCGATGGTTGCCTTTACTTTGGCAAGCACCTCTGCGTAAGTAAGTTAAGTAAGTTAACTTAATTAATAAATAGGTTTTTTAGTTTAAAAGGTCAAGTTTGATTTTAGACAAATGGGGAGGGGTCTTTGATTTGTGACCATAGGACCAACTTTGACCAACTTTATAATTTTTTAATTAAACTATTGGTAATTTGAGAAATTTAATTGCCTACAAAATAGTTCATGAATAATTTTTTCGTATTTCTTACGGTTATTCCAGCATTTCGATTGAAAGGTCGCAGTGAAATTGTTTCTTCATGTTCGTGAGAAATTAGTTCAATTATTGTAACCAAAAAAAATGTGTAATTTGATTAGCGTAAATTGTTAGAGAATTGAAGAAACTAATCGCGGTTTAAAATACCTTTTTCTGACCTAATTAAGCTCACTTTTGCTTACGGTACGTTTAAAACCGATGAATATGTTACTGTGAAAGACCGAAATCCGGCGAATGTCGAGATACACCGGTGAATGCCAAGATTCTCTAAGTTGCTTGGTGTATGTTCGAAATATCGGTCGAATATCATTATTTCTAACTTACACCGGCGAATGTCGGCATTCACCATGCACTCATGGTGTATGTTGAAAAGAAACATTTTTTTAATAAATGAAAACAACAATAAAACTCTATTGGTTATATTTATTGTGTAATACACATACATATTAATTTTTGAACTTGAATATAAAAAAGAACGAGAAAATGTATGACAATCTTATTTATTGCAACATCTTAAACTACCATGGCACTTCGAATTGCACAAAAGGCCCTTGCTTTTACAGTTGCATTTAGCCGTGGAGCACTTCCTTTTGCAGTTACAACGTGTATAGCCTTGCCCTCCACTTTTTGAATTAGCAGAAGCTGCTTCTCTTAGCGATATTTCTTGAGTTGAAACGTCATCCATGGAAAGTAACTTTTCTTTACAAATTACGAACTGATTACGGGTGAAAAGATGCTTCAAAGTACCATTTTTTTTGCTAATTTATAAAAGTCTGAATCCTCTATTTTCTATTTCAACAACAACCGCTAACACATTTCGGGGGTCTGTACGACCACGGTCGACATCAGGAACTTGAATTCTTACGGTATCGCCAATTTGGGCTGGAGGAAACTTCTTTTTTGAGGTTCGCAACAGTTTTGTTGCTTGAAGTAGAAGATTCTCTTTTGCGGCTACTCTTTTTGAAGAAATTAGCTCGTGTTGTTCAGTCAATGCTTGAGATAAATATGTGCTAGGTTGTAGATCAGTCTGCGGTTGAGAAGAAGACTTACTAGGTTGCGGATCCAACACTTTTGTTGCTTGAAGTAGAAGATTCTCTTTTGCGGCTACTCTTTTTGAAGAAATTAGCTCGTGTTGTTCAGTCAATGCTTGAGATGAAGACGTGCTAGGTTGTAGATCAGTCTGCGGTTGAGAAGAAGGCTTACTAGGTTGCGGATCCGCTCCAATGGTATTTTGGTTATCCACGTCGCTTTCATCTGACACATGGTCATTAATATGGTCACTACCCAAATTTTCTTCAGCAGTATTAAGATAGGCTTCTAGCTGTTCTTCGGTGTCAATGTTTGCAATTTGCCCGCGAGGGAGAGATGACGATGCTATCCCCCTTTTTGGTTTAACTCCAAACATAGCTTCATATGGACTCTGGCGTATTCCTTCGTGATAAGTTGTGTTTTTGGCGAATTGGACAAACGGCAAACCTTCTGACCATTTATTTGAATCATCATTATCTTGCATCCATGCAGTTAACATATTCTGTATATCCTGATTGGCTCTTTCGACTGAACCTTGTGTTTGACTGTGACGAGGTTTTCCGTGCACTATTTTAACATCTTTCCACATAGCGCATAGTTCAGATATGACTCGATTACTGAACTCTCTACCATTTTCCGAATACAATATAGCGGGGGCACCAAATGTTAAAAAAATATGAAGAAGGTGATATGCTACTTCTTCCGCTCTCTTGCTTTTTAAAGGTCGTAACTGGACAAACTTGGTTAAATGATCTTGATATACCATTATAAACTTGTAATCGCCATCCCTGTGTGATTGCAAGTCTATCAAGTCGACTTGACACCTAGAGTTCAATTCGGAACTGACCATTAGTTTCACAACAATACCTTTTTTAGGCGCACTATGTTTCATTTGACATTGTTTACACAAATTTAAAAACAACATTATAACTTCATAAGTAATATTTTGTGTATCTAACTTGCAATTCCTTAAGTATTCGCGTTCTTCCTCCATGGCCTATTCTTATGAGAGTTTCGAAAAGTATATTAAACAACTCATCATTTGTAACATAATACTGGATATTCGTTACTCCTGGTTTTAATACTGGCACAATTAACTTTTCTTCATCACTCACTTTTAAAATGTCAAAACGTTTTAAACGTCTGTAGTCCAAAGGAGTACTGCACTTAGTTTTAGCAGAAATCACTTCTTAACAATTTTAGCGTACCTCTCTTGAGATAAATAAAAACAATTGTCTTCTCGTTTACTTCTAATTAAAGCATGTAACTTTTCAAAAAACTGATCACGATTCACTGCAGTAGCCTTTGAACACAAATTATAATATCTATTGGTTTGACTTGCACGTGCACTGTCAAAAATTGCGTGAGACTGACGAAACCAAAGCCACGACCAGTCTATTGTCGACCACAGTCGACATTCACCTAAGCTCAGTTGTGTTTGTCGACATAATATATCGGTGAAAGTTCGAATGTATAATAAAATTAACACATGTTCGGTCTTTCACCAAGACATTTGGTATTTGTCGACATTCACCGGCGAATGTTGACATTCACTAATTTCGGTCTTTCACAGTAACAAATATACCATAAAAGTGATTTAAATGCTGATTAATCATATGATAAAATAAGGTAAAAATTGCGGTTCGTTTGAATGAATTGCATTTCTTTAGAAAATTGTTATTATGATTTGTATTTAATTGGTCATAAAGTGAATAAAGCAGAACGACATAAAGAAACGGTTGAGTTCCTAGCTAACTGTTTTTGTATTCCCTTTATGTTTTCGACGAAATATTTACCAAGATTAATTTGGGAGCAAAGGAGAAAATTTGTAAATTTGTTTCAAATTAAAGGTCCATTATTCCAAATTAAATTATTAAATTTTGTTTAAAGTTGTTTTCTGTAAAATTTGATTATAGTTTTAGTTAAAACTTAAATGAATAGTCAGTCGGTCGTTGTATATTTAGTTTTGCTTTAGGAAATCACATTCCTTTATATAAGTAAATTCTAAAGTTTGCACAATGAGCCTATTCAGGTCTGAAATTCAAACTTAAAGATGGCAAAGGAGAAGCAGCGTATATTTATTTAAAATTTCCGCGCTTATAGTGAACAAAAGCCCAGTAGTGGAGTTCGTTTTATTTCACGTAGTATATAAGGGCGTCTGTATGATAAAAGCAAAGTAAACACGAAGTATGTTTATTCAATTCACACACCTGTATTATAGGTGTGTAACCTTCCATCTAACTCGCATTTTACAAGGGTTTCCTCATTCAAAAATTGCAAAACATCTTTGCTCCTTGCCTTTCACTGCAAATTGCTTCACCTCGACACCGTTGCAATTGCATGGGAACTTACGAGTTAATCAACATAATTTTTGACAAAAAAAGTCGCATTTATTAAATAACGGGATCTGCCACCAGCTACATCATTTAAATTTAAGAAAACTTCGTGGCCAATTTAACATTTTCCTCCCAACAATGAATTGTTCGATTGTTACACGAACAAAAACTGTTCCCTTAATTAATTTTGTAATGAAAGCGGTAGTCATTTTTATTTTAAATTTTATTCGAAATTGTCATATCACAACAACTAGGATGGCCTCAAAACATACAGAAACTTATTAAATTTTATTCATATAGGTTACATCGATAAAATTTTCCAATGTTAGCCCGCTGCGGCTTTGGGTGAATTTTAATTGCTTCGGAAATACGGAATATTTATAATTTACAACATTTTCAATAGGAGATGTTTTATGTCCAATTGACTATTGCAATTTTGGGCTTATTGTAATGATCCAGCACTTGAACTTTTACGGGAAGGAACAAATTTTTCTCTGCGGTATCCAAATATGTATATTTCGACGTTGCTCTATGCTTGACTACACCGTTTTCTTCAAAAGGTTCAAATTGTTCCAATAACAATTTTCCATCCATTCTGTGTATACAAGAAAATTTGGAACCTTTAGATGGAACATCTCCTATCTTAATCACAAAGCGATCTGAAACATAAGAATTACGCGTCCTCTTCTTTTTGAGGGGGGGGGGCTTTTTTCAAGTTTTGTGTCTTCTTCTTCACTGGATATTTCAATTACAGTTGTTTCATTAGTTTCGCCAAGCAGAAGATCGTTCACGTTCGAAACTTCATCTTTAATATTTGTACCGGGGGGCGTTTGTGGTTCAAAGCGTTTCAATATCACTTTCTTCATTTTGTCCACAATAAATAATTAAAAGTTCGTGATTGCCTTTTTTAAATTACTCCTTTTATACGATTAGAACCATTCGGTTTGGTTTGAGGGTAGGCATAGGGTAGTGGTGGCGTGGTTTACACTCCACCTTAAATACTGGATTATTCACTTCTAGTTTTCGTGTTCAGGATATAAAAAATTTCCACTAACATTTATTGTTGCACTACGATATTAGTCGAAAACATTGTTCAGAATTCCAATTTTTAATTTAAAAAATGTTATTGCAATTCCATTATAATTTTAGTCATCACATTGCACATTGCCGTTATCGATCAGATATACACTCACTATTTTCACAACAATGTTATTTTAAAATTTATTTATTTCATTGTCTCTATGCCATAGGTGGTCACCGGCAATATGCATACATAATATCCATTGATAATAATGTCATCGAAAATGTCTCAGAATACATATACTTGGGTCATCTTATTAAAACAGACAAGAGTAGTCAAACCGCAGAAGTAATAAGACGAATAGGAGCTCGCTACGGCGCTGTGTCAATGCCATATTTTATACATTGAAAAAAATAAGTAGCAATTTGTATTAATTACTATCGAAGTGAAAAGTTCTTTCCGTCGAGTTTGAAGTCGTATATTTCAAAAAGTGATTGATGAAATTTTATTCCCTAACAACAGGCAGATAAAGAATTTAATTGTGTACAACATACCAAAATTGCTAAATATTAGACTTCACCTTCACAATGCCAAATCACAATTTGGGCTTGTAAATGCAGATTTTTTAAGAACCAGATTTTTTGCATAATTTTGATTAATTTCCAATTGAATGAAAACCCGAAAAAAATATAAATATAGAACTTTATTGGCGACTCTACCACTAACTCAGCCACTCGAAAAAAATTTTCGAGTGCTACACACTTAAGAACAGGCTTATATCTGTCTATTAAAGCAATAAAAAATGTGAACATGGTCAAAACAACCCCAATATCGACTTTTGAAAAGTACGGGAAAGTCGCATCGAGTATGCGGTAGACCCCGGCCGATGTGCATCGTTCGCCCGTGGTCCCTTGAAAATGCGTAAAATTTTTTCGCTCCGATTTGAATTTTTCTTTGAAATTCGGATAGATGGGGGTGTGATTAGTGGATATTAGTAATAAATATAATCAAAAAAATGGAAAATAACCCGTGTATTGCCAAAAAAGTGAAAAAGTTAAAAAAATATTAAATAAACTTAAAAAACTATAGGGAAAACCTATTACTTTTTTGGGTGGATCTGGCACGGCCAGAATTGGGCGCATCAAAAAACCTACCCTACGCCCCTCCGGGGCTCCGGGCGGTTTTTCAATCGCGTACGCCGCTACGCGGCAGAGCTAAACATACGAGAAGGCGCCACGCATCAAGCAAACCGGGATGAAGGCAACCGGGATCTGAAACCCCCAAAAAATCGCTTAAAATCAAAATTCTATTTTTTAAAAAGTTTGGACCATATTAACATTTTTTATTATTACAATTTGTTAAAATAAGTGTGTTCTTTAGTGTGTAGCAGAAGAAATTTAGTTTCGAGTGGCTGAGTTAGTGGTAGAGTAACCGAACAAATATAAATCTAAAAATACGACAAAGATAACCAAAAAATATTTGAAGTCCCTTTACAATAGACGTCTTCTCCTATTGAGTGAAAAAAGAACCGTAAATACAATATACAACTTTACGTACAAATTAAGTTGAAATTATAGTTTTGACTATAACAAAAGAACAAATATACATCTAAAAATAGGAAAAAAAGCTAAACAAAAAACATAGCGCGGTCCTTTAAAATGCACGGTTTCACTGTTAAGCGTTCCTGTTCTGCCGTCAAATTGGTGAGGTTTAGTTTTGTGCCTTCGGTATAAGCCGTAATCCTGGCGGCAGCTAAATGGGCATAGTAAGTGGGTGCCGGATAGCGTGCAAACATGTGGCAAAAATAGAACGACAATTGTTCCAGTTCATCTTCAGTGAAATCGCTATCGTCCCATAATACGCGATATTTCGTTGGACGAGCAACTCCCTGAACACTGGCATGGGAAACAAGGCAAAATTCCAACGCAGTGGGATGCGTTATATCGGTATCCACGCAAGTACCCACAGGAACATTTAAGTTTTGGTCTCGCGAAGCATCTCTTTCGTTTGTTGGGAAAAATCTAGTGTGGTGACGTTTTTGCACAACCAAAAAGGTGATTTTTGGTTTATACATTCCATCCGGTTGTAAGCGCATACAAGATTTTCTAATTGCTTGAATTTCGATGTTAGAAACGTGTTGAAATTGACCTTCGGATACACCACGGCGAAAAAACACAATTCTCTCAGGTTTAAGTTGGTTTGTAGCTTTGTAATAATACAAACGGTGTTCTCGGGCGATTTCCTCCAAATCTTCAATTATTTCAATTATCGGTGGTTGCAATCGATAGCACATGTTGTATTTAAAAGCAGCTCTATCGTAGGAAGCCGTAACCGCCACAATGCTAGTTTTATCTTTAGCATCGGGACCAGGATGGGTTACATCTGCTCCCATTATCATGTACGGTCTTCTCATCCACTCTAACCTATCACGAATTATGTGATTTGTGCCTGCCAATTTTGCGTTGACTTTTTGCAAAATATTAATAACCGTTGATGAAGACATTTTTGCCATCGTTCTAAATTTAACGCATTGCGTTAAATTTTATTTTCAAAATGTGATTTTATTGTAAATTTTGTAAATACCGAAATAGTGAACAACCCCGTAAAAGTGAAAGGTCTTTGCCATATTAAATTCACTATTTCGCGACTCGACTGTATATACTCTACATTTTTTATACAATCAGTTTTCATATCTTTAAAATTATCAATACTTTTAAATGGATCTTTTTTACTCAAAATATTATTTGAAAATTTAATAGAAAATTTTTTTATTTCTACAAAATCTGCCAAAATTTTAGAAATTTTAAACTTTTTTACATAAGTGCTTTTGATAAGCATTGCCACAAATATATTTTCTAAAGACGTACAGTTAATAGGTACGATAAACTTGGAAAATGGTAATTATCATTGACTAGAAATTCACTGTTTTTTGTCGATTGTAGAGGAACTTGGTGGTTCAAAGCAAAGTTATTTTCAATATATTTACATTTTAAAATATGTCTTTTATAAGACTTAAAGTCATAAAATGTGGAAGAACAATTTCCCTGTGCGCAAACAAGTTCACAATTTTTTTATTTGAGATTTAGCACAAAAAATATTTTAAAATATGCATCAAAAGCCTGTAGGAAATTGGTGTATAAATATGTTATATGATCAGTTACCAAAGCAAACTGCAGATTGTCTTCTTCCTCACGATCTCCCACTATTATCAGAAATGGTTGTAAAGAAAGCATTTGATTTTCCAGGATATAATATAGCTCGAAATCTATATCAATCTGAAATAAAATAATCAAATAGGATCCTCTTTTATCAAGTCGGATGCAGTACTTACCAGACGACTATCATTGCTTTGCAAAAGTAATGGCCATTCTTCAAATACTTTGTCAACTGAAACAATAGTTTTTATATCATCCTTCCGTCTTAAATTGAAACTTTGCTTCCATTTCAACTCAACAGCGTCCCACGGAGAACTTCTTGTTTTGAGCCATTCCTTCTCATCAATTTCGTTTGTGTAATCGCTCGTATCTTCGATTAGATATTCTTCAGCTGAATATTTGAATAAAGGGTAAGATAAATATAATACCGTCCTATTTAATATAAAAAGTAATATCATACCTATTATGGTACAGTTTTTCCTTTTCTCCCTTATGACCCCTATAAACAATCCAGACCTTTTCAACGAACTGGATTCAGATCGGAATCTATTGTACAATCTTCCCGATGGTTTTGGTTTTTTAACAAAATAATATTCCTGCAAACAATATTATTAACTTTTTAGTTTATAAAGAAATTAGTAAAAATACCATTGATTCATTTTCAAATTTGTTACAAATTTGGATGGCGATATCTCGACATGTACTTAATGTCATCGGGATATTTTTATCAATATAATGTTTTACAACATTTTTTACAAGTGCTTCCTTTTCCGGCAATTGAAACATTTTGTTTTCTTCGTATACTTTCTTTAATTTTTTTCCAATATCGGTTTGTAATAAAAAGGTATCAATATTCTAAAACAAAATACAATAATCAGAATTTGCAAAACACTTAAATATTCTGTTATTACAAATGTTGTATCCGAAATTGTGGATGATGAAGAAAATGATGCCATTGATGATGTCAGTAGTGATGACTTGTCAGAAATACTTGAACTGCTTGGGTCTCCGACAGGCATGCCAAATATTTCTTTTAAATCGCCTTCCGTAATCCACTGGAAGCAATCGATCGTTATACCTCTTTCTAGAAAAATACAAAGGTTACTTATGTTCCTACAAATATTCTTCAGTATATGAAGAACAAACCTTTAAAATATATGAAAAAACTTTCCATTGAATACTTAGATAAAAACAAGAACAAGTCGTTTTCTTCGTTTATTTCTTCCTTAAAGTTTTCTATATCTACTAGATTTATAAATAGAGTTGAATCTCCCAAATTAAAACCTACAATGGTAATAATTAATACACACTTAGGGTATGTATTTCCATCTCCGAATAAACTTGATTCGGCGAATGAAGTTTATTCGGAGAATTGAAATAAGGGCCCTTAACCAATATTAAGAAATTAAAATTAATGTATAAATAATGTATCGATATTACAATTTGCATTTATATCGTTAATAATAATTTTTTATATCGCATAATTTCGTTATCAGCCATTTAAAAAAATATCTATCTATCGACTTATTATTATGTACCTAATAAACTAAGGTAAATTTATTGGAAAAAAAAGGCAAATTAATTTTATGCATGCAAATCATGCTACTACTTATTAACTTATTAGGGTCATCTGAGGTAAATATGAAGCAAAATATAAAACTTTCAATTTTTAAGGCACTTGGAAATACAAATTAAATATTCTAATTGTACTATCCCATGCAGTTTTTCGTAATCTTGACAATTATGCATAAATATTTGTATAATTACATACCACTGGGAATCCACATACGAAATAAAACCACTTCTAAACCTGCTTTTTAAAAATCGACGATAACCTCGATCGAAGACCACCGCTTGATTAATTATATCGATGCGTCCACGTAAAAATCTGTAGTTGCCAAATTTTGCACTACGCATGTGCAAATCGCAATTCAACGTTTTTGGTTGGTTGTTTTGTCTGTCCTTGGTTGCAATTCAGAAAATGTGTCCCGACATGCACGTTCACCAAAATCTCCCGAGTTAAGTTGCGCGCACTTGTTTTTATAAAACTCACGAATGAATTTAGCAACACAATTTAAATTTTTCAGATATAAATAAAATTTTCGATTCGTTTTAACAAAAACGACTTAACAAATTGAATTTGTAATTATCGTGACAACATGGCAAAATTATCGTATTTTTTATAAAATAATGCTATTTATTTCTTTTATAACAAAACAACAAATGCATGAGCTGTCCTCACTTTACGTTTTCTTGACGATTCTTCTTGAATCGTTTACGTTTTCTACAATATTCTTTACGAATTTGAAATTAATTTTCAAATTGTAAAATATGAATAACAATTCATAAATTTATTACATTTATAAATCTTATTCATAATCCATGAATATACCTAACGCATACAAACTGAACTCTTAGGAATATTTTATGAGTATTACGCATAACATCATAATATAATTCATATCTTTCTTAAATTCTTAAATGTGGAATTTATGAACACATTATTCATAACTTGTGATAACAGATTTCTCTCCGTGTACATAGTACGCGGTTTCCTGCTGCTGATTCAAAAGTGGGACCTTTGTTCGTACTGATTGACTCAAAGCATCTCGATCGTATTGCCGTTCTCGATCAAATTCTCGACTGAATGCATCGTGCATGGGGCGATTCGGCGCTGGCAATCCTAATTGGTGCAACATCTTGCCGGACATCAACAGGCTCAAATCCTCTATAGAAATCAACGCCTCGTTGTGGATCTCCTCGTTAAATGGAAGTTCGAAATTCGCGGCTTCTGTACGCACTCGATGCAAAATATCTTCGGCCATATTGTCTTTGTATTTGTTGCATAAATAAAGTGGGTTCAATGGTAATGAAATGATAATGATAATGATAATTAAATGATAATGGCAAAAAGTGATCGAATTTGATGTGCAGTAGACGAAATAACAGCAACCTCGAGCAAATGTAAACACTGACAGGTTTCTCAATATATTGCGCACAACTCACCATTGACAGTTCGTAGAAATTCAAATGAAGTTGGTCCACGAACATTAACCAATAACAAACGCAGGTAAAAACATTCGTCATTGCTCGGATGAACTGTGTAAATGCGCTCCAATGTATCGATGGAATATACATTCACGTATTCAGCAACAGGCGTTCCTTGTTTCCGACGTTGGAATTTTTTTGATGATGCGTTCCATGTGAAATATCACGGCATCTCCGAGTAAAGCAGTGTTCTTGCAAATGGATCAATTGTACATGTCGCGAAGAAGTTTGTCAGCGTTGTCTCACGTGGTCGTTCAGCTCTCTGCGCTGCGTTTTCTGCCGTGAAATAAACTCGTTGTCCATTCTCCAGGTGCACAGCTAAATGGACCACAGCGGGATGACGATCGTGTATGGCGAACGAAAAGATTCTCCAAAGCGCCTCATTGTTGCTGACATATCTTCCCATCTGATATTGCGAAACTTCATCGTTGGCATTAGGAGCTGCAATGCCAAATACAGCCATGTCGCTTCCTTTCGTGACGTACTTGCAAACGTATTTGATTGACTTAACAGAATTGCAGTACTCCTGTACGCCAACCGTTCATATCGAATTGTCACGTTTGGTCGTCTGGATGGAATAGATCGCGCTTGAGAAATTCTTATTCGATTATCATTCAAACGCTGTGTACGCTCTTCGTCTGTTTAATTGACTCGATGATAATGTACTTATTTATTGGCTTGTGGTACGCGTACGCCGACCGATATTTTGACGCCTCACTGCTGGCATTTTTCCAAAGAAATAAACCTCGAATTGCCAATTTTTTTGGATCGGCTTTCCATACCCACTGATGAAAACATAATTAGGGACATGTTTAGGCCGCGCCACCTGTTGACGACATAAAACGCACTTACAGTTTTTTCCAGAATTTTTCAACTTCCCGGGCAACTTTTCCTATTTTTTTTCACGTAAACCTTGTCGGAGATATAGGCAACAACTCACCAAAAAATCAGCTAAATCCGTCGAGCCGTTCTCAAGTGATGATGAGACATACATATTTGGCAGTTCATTTATATATGCATGTACGTATATGAACATTACAAATACCATTAGCAAGTTCATCATTAGTAATCTTTTGACAGTATCTTGCCAAAGTTCTATAATGAATATTGAAATTTTTTGCAGCTTGCCTAATTGAAACAGGATGGTCTTTGTCTTTAACTGCCCTAGCAGCTCTAAGCAAAACATCACCCGCAGGAGTACTTCGATCGGTTTTACGCTTATACGTTCGAACCATCTGTAATTTAATTTCAGCGTCATTGTTTATGTTTGCATTATTAACGGGGCAGATTGTCACAGTGACAACGTGCCCCGTTGTCTCTGTGACAATCTGCCCCAAACTACATGTTTAACTAAATTGACTTTGTGTATTTTTATAGCAAAAGCAATCGTAAATGTTTATACAATATTTAATACTCTATGATATATACTAAAAGGCTTATTACTTATCCTTACCTTCAAATTAAAAATAACTTCAGAATAACACAATATTTGAGGTTCTACAAGTTTACTTTCACATGTATAAAACACACTATCAAGCATTGACAACGCATGCGGATAGATATGATTTTGTAATTTGTAGGTGGGAATTGTCGAAGTCTAACTAACAACTAGGTAGATGTCGTGAGGGGTACGTTCTCTTAGTTTTCCCACAAATAGCGTTGTGACAATTTGCCCCTGTGACAATTTGCCCCGTTCACCCCTACTTGTACGACTTAGGTGCATTTTAATCAAGCTTCCTTAATCTTTACCTTAAAAGCGATCGGTGTGTTTATTACAAAATTGAGCACCCTTCATAACACCGCAATATAATATACGATATAAGCTTATAGATGTAATTTAGTTGTTTTTTTCCAATCATCCAACATCTGAAGGGACACATTAGTTGTGGATAAATATTGCTCGAAGTGTAGCGTTTGTAATGCAGAAGCGGTTAATGGATGCAAACGCTTGCATCTATTAAAATGTTTACTATCCAAAAAACTGTTAGCCGAACCACTAAACAGCCAAAACTTCTGCTTGGACTAAAACATCAACCAATCCGCAAGAATCTATAAATTTACCGAACGCTTTGAAAAATGTCATTTGGATATGGAACGCGCCCAAATTTACAAAAATGTGATCAAATTTTGGCTTATCTTCTTCCTGAATCTGCATTGCCATTTTGGCAATAGCCAAATCATAAGTCACAATAATCTTTTCTTGATGACACTTTCCAGCTATTTCGTTAGCCATGTTGAGTGTTTCTTTCACAATCGGAGAAGAGTTAATTTCTGCAGTTGTAGCCCAGCCACATAGGAACTGGATCTTTTCGGAGTAACGACATAACCCATAACATGTCTTTAGTTATAGCTATCTCTGCTGCGCCTTTGCATACTGTAACCCCTTTGCTAACTCAATGTAGAGAATGTACTTAAAAAAGGACTCCTTCCCAGGTAGGTTGAAATCGACATTAAAGAAGTAAAAAAATTTGATGACTCGAGGAATTCTACCGCATAGACGGCTTGCCGACAGCTTTGAATGAGCAAATTGGAGCATTTTGATCGAATACTTTCAAAATCTACGTGCAAGTTGTAGATGGACAAATATGACTTTACATCGCTGGAACGACGCGTTCCAGGTTTTCTATTATGTGGAATTTTAAAAATTGACCACTAAAGGCTCCTTTAATTAAAGTGCGCAAAGGTAAACATAAATCTCCTGGTAATTGTTCTGACCGAAATATATCGCATTCCCATTGATGATATTCCGTCCAGGAATTATTTAGACAGTTTTCAGAGCAGTAGACGAAGTTGACGCAGATTTTACAAGGAATACAATTTTTGGCTTCGTTCAAACAATGATCACAAAAAAATGTTCCTGTAGAATCCTCTTTTACATCTATCATATGGCCTATAGAATACGCTGTATCTATAAAAAGTACTTCTCCATAATTTATATCGCGCGCCGCTATGCATTCTGTCCCTGTGTTTTCATTAAATTTCAGTTCGATACACGCTGATATATTTGGATTTAATTTTTTTGCTTCTGGTATAACTTCAGGCGCCCAAGAAGTCTCTTCCAACGGAAGTTCTGTGATTTCAATTTGCTTAATATCCATTAAGGATTTTAATTCTTCCATGTATTTGTCTTTATCAATTTTTGGAAGATTTGAGTCATTCAGTATTTTACTTATTAGAACAATCGTCAAGCGTTTCAAACATTTTTTTTAAATTACCCATGTTTAGGTAACACTTGGCCTTTCTGATGAGCAATTCTGGTTCCCAATTCCTAGGATAATCAGCATCAAGACTTAAACTGATGTCAATTAAACAACTCTTGTATTGCTTTATGGCAAAGTAAGTAGCGGAACGATTTGCTAGTGCCATTGCGTATTTATGCCCTTTCCATGTGGCATCAGCCAAACTTTGTGTACATTTTGCCAAACAATCAACAAATTTTCTTGCAGCAAAGTCATCATTCGCTAATACACGAAGATTTTCTGACACGGCATCATCCTTGGATTTTAATGGTAAATTATTTACCAATAATCTACATTGGTCTTTTGCCTCTGCAGCATATACTCATTAATAAGCACCATTTACCACTATTATTAATACATTAATTTAGGTAATTGTACATTACGAATTTCTTACAAAATCCACATAATAGCGTACGCACTTTTTAGCTAGACGCGTATTGATGTGTTATTGAAAATTGTATGCAGTCGTAACACACTTTTTTAAAATAAAAGTTTGCCGAATATTTAAATTTCGGAGGTAATCTAAGATAACTACAATCAAAGATATTCACAAAGGTATTGAAGGTAATTTAATGTAATTTACTAAAGGTAGTCAAAGATAGTCGTGATTAAACTAGGATCAGAATATCTCTCGAATGCTTGATGGTACGTCCTTATATACTAATTCTTCCTCACCCGCCCCATCAGCAGAAAAAACTTACGTGTGGCTATGATATCATTGAAACCCGGTAATTCCCCGGACTTATGCAGTGTTAAGATCTTTGTACAAAGAAAAATATCTCACGCGTGTAGCAATTATGAAGTCACCGGACGCGGTGATTCCCCGGTCTTTTAAGCAAATGAGATCACTCATGTTGACGACACAGTTACTTTATACCAATTCTTTGTATTAATATTGTATTAATTTCTTTGTACAAAGGAAAATATCTCGCATGTGTAACAATTATGAAATCACTGGACGCGGTGATTCCCCGGTAAATGAGATCACGCGTGTTAGCGATAACAAATACTTGTACTAGAAATTGTATTATTTTTGAATCGTTACAATACCTGAATAGTGTCAGTGAATGAATCCAAAGCCTCGTTCAGTCCAGTGAACGAAAGGCAAACCACGCGAAGTGCGATGCAACATTTCAATGAACGCCAAGTATTGTAGTAATGTTTCATAGTTTGTCCCATTTTACGCAGTCGAATGCCTTCTGGTAGTCTAGGCAACAGAAGTTGGCAAGAGCGTTAAATTCTCTCAGTTTTTCAATAATTTGTCTGGTATTTAAGTCTTCTATCGTGTGCCTCTTCCAGACCTAAATCTAGCCTGTTCATTCGGAATTTGTGAATGTATATACGCTTTCAGTCTTCGTTAATGATCCACAGCAGCACTTTACTAGCATGGGAGATGAGAGCAATTGTTCTGCAGTTGCTACATTTGCTTTTCGTTCCATGCTTGTGTGGATAGGCACTTGAAGGCCAGCTGCTGGTTCTGACGCTACCACAATGCGTCGTCCAATCACCATTTCCACTGCACCTCGAAGGAAATGATTTGAATTAACAACTATTAGTATCTCAGAATTCTCGAACAGTGTAAGTGTTCAACTGTAAGTGTGGCACTATTACAAGACAAAAGTGACGAAAAAAAAGTTGCAACTACAACTAATGTTCATGAAGGCCAAATACAGTAGAGTATTGTACTCACTTATAAGGAGCCATTGCCTGTGGAATGTATGATTTGTTCTTCAAAGTGCCGACTACAGTTAAATTCCATAAAAGTAAAAGTTTGGCAAGAGGTACTGTTTTAAAAAATTGTTCATGCAAATATTTCTGCCACTTCCTCGATACGCGGCTGCAAATTCTTTCACCACTCTTTCTCCTTGGTTTTTCTCTGGAACGTTACCTGTTTTGCCAGTGTAAATAATTCCGTGCAAAGGATAGGCATTTTCGGCGTCGCAAATCCGCCAAATCGTGTTGCCATATTTGGCTGGCTTTGACGGTATATCACAGAGAGAATTGTATTCAATTCAATTTAACAATTGTTAAAAACTATTGCACAAATTGTTTCTAAAATAGTGACGAGAACAAATTGTACTAACCAACAACACAATGTTGGATAAATTGATAAATACCCTTTTTCGGTATATATAAAATGTTTTTAGATTTACTTACACAATTTTTATTATTTATTCATATTCCGTTTGAAAGATCGTTATATATATTATGGAGTTGCAGAAAATAAAATATTTAATTAGTAACACAACTTCTTTAAATTCAAATTGCACAATTGTTATACTATATCAAAAACATTGTTTAATTAAAAGTACTCCAAATTATTTCAATATTTTAAAATATTGTACCATATAAGATTGCACAAAATTGTGTTATCCTATTTAACAATATTGTTTAATTAGGATTGCTCCAAATTATTGTGGGTGTTTAAAATAATTGTACTACTGAATATTATATTATAATGCACGTTTATTAATAAATCATAACTGTATTAATATACATAACTAACGCCTTTACTGAGCCCGAAACATTACATTCCACCAGTTAAACCAAGCCCGGTGCACCTTTACGAGGCCCGAAGTTGGGCTTTGTAAAATTACCGTGTGTAAATTATAATTTGAGCATAATCCACTAGGAGGTATTCAAATCCAGTTTTTTGTATGGGCTTGGTAATGGCGGTATATATCACAAAACATCCACGTGTAGTTCATGATAATTCCGTCAGAGGCGCACTAAGAGCTCGGTGTATATAATATATACAGCTGCATGTGTTTCACGCATTACACGAAGCCACAGGTATTGTACGCATTATAGGAACCCCGAAACTTTGACAACACTGCATTAGTGCATTCCTTAGTGGGCATTCACAATGGACATAAGCATAAGAAATACATAAGCATAACATAAGCATAAGAAATACATAAAGTTGGATACCTGGTTTTAAATGGGAGCGTTCACAATGCAGTTACGTAATTGTTAAGTTTAGGGAGGCCCATAACAACTACATAAGAACTACATAAGAAGTTGGAATATTTCAACTTTTACGTATTTCTTATGGAAATTAACCTTAATTTGAACGATGCGCCGGTTTTCAGGCAGTGAATACACCTTCTTGTGTGACAGTTCAAATAATAATATAACCTAAAATTGTACATTCTTTTGTAAACGCTCTAAAAATTTATAAATTATAAATATATTTATAAATTATAAATAAAAATAAAATATATATTTGAATGATGCTCCGTTTTTCTAACCAATAGAAACGCTGTCAGGGTTCACAGACCTTTAATATTAATATAACCTAAAGTAACAAAGTTATTAGTCATGTGCATTCTTTTATATACGTTGAAGATCCCAGAATACAGAAATTACAAAATAGTTTCGTGTTGAAACTTCATAGCGCCTGCGCAGTTTTTTAATTTTTATGTAATTCTTACGGTCATTGTGAACGGTCTCATCTTATGCTTATGCTTATGTAATTCTTATGCTTACGTCCATTGTGAATGGGCACTTAGTTATGTAGGTATTATGATACTATCTTTTATGACAATATTTTGCTGAGTTTACTCGCTGCATTATTTGTAAATAGAACGCTGGCTTTTTTATTTCATATAATATTTTTCTCGATGCAAATTAATTATTATCTAATATTATTTTTAAAAATTAATTTTGATATTAAACCAAAAGCAAAATTTGTAGAATTTATTGTCGTTATTTGAGAAAAATAACATGAGATACTATTATATTACTCTTATAAAATCTCTAAAAATATCTTAGATTCATAAATGAAATTAAAAATTATTATTCCATTATAAGTCCAAATGGTGTTTTCCAAGGGCGTACCAAGGATTTGAGCTAGGGGGGGGGGCAGACCTCCCAATGATTCATGAACTCGAGGAATGTATGAGTGTCCCCCCTCCCCACTCCCACCACTCCACTAAGTTGGAGGAATGTTATTCTTTAGGAAAAAATGTTTAAATTCACCCATTATGAATTCACGTTTAAATTTGAACATTTAATAGTTTATTCTTTGTTTATCAAATACTGTTACCTACTGTATTGATAACATGAGTGCTATAATCAATTCTTGAATTTTGTAAAACCAATTGACGTTTGAACTATGAGCAACACTGAAAATTTGTTTAATATAACAAGAGGTGATATTATTAACCAAATTCATCTTAAAATAAATTATTAATAAGGTCAATAAGGACTAGGGAGAAAATATAACTCCAATTATGAAGGAAAAGCTTTTGTAATTAGAGATAATAACGAAAACTATACAAGTGCACATGAACAACTCATACATATTACATCGTATAGAACAATAAGCTATATACATTTACGAACAAATTTATTCAATTCACACATACTGTTGGTTGTTTTTACTTCAATAATAATCTTCTAGGATTGGAAGCAAACTTATCCAATATTTCCTTTGAAAACTTGCTTTTATTTTCTTTTACAAATTTTCTGTGGACGCTCATCAAACACAGTGCACTGAGTCTTTCTTCTCCCATCGTGCTTCTAAGCCAGGTCTTAACTCGTCGCAAGGTGCTAAATGATCTCTCTACTGTAGCTGTAGTAGCTGGGATAGCCAACAGAATTAAAACAGCTTGTTTGACTGATGGGTAAAATAGGTAGGTTTGTGTGTACAGATCCACAATTTCCAGTTCCTTTAGACTTTCCTTAGACAACTTTTTGTTCTTCCACAGATTGAACCAAAGATCTACTTCAGCCTCTATCTCTTCTAAGCCATAAAACTCCATGAAGCGTTTGGCTATGTTTCTTAGCTCTTGAATCTTATAAAAAGTATAAGCAATACAACACAGTTATTAATTTTTTATGTATTGCACAAGATTTCATATGTAAAGTTCAAAGTGAGACTAAATGTTTGTCGTTTCGACGCTTTGTTTAAATTCATTTTAAGAATTAGACATATATACCATAGTTCATGTTCGACTTTTATGACTCTAGACCGACACCGCATTGAGCCCTACTCCTCTCCTACTTTCTCCTGTCGCGTGATAATTCCTTTCGATGCTGTTACTTATTTAAAACAGATTAATTAAATTCTGTATTAGTCGACTTGCAATAAAATAATTGAACATGCTTAATCTTTGTCTCTGCCCCCCCCCCTGCCCTTCTCTGGGTACGCCCTTGGTGTTTTCTAAATTATATTGTATGATCTACAAAACAAGAGTGGGAATCCAGGGACCTCAAGTGCTTAACAAAGACTTTGGTAACTAAATATTGTGTTTCATTTTACCTAATAAAGAATTATGTATCAGCATTTACGTACTTATCGAGTATTGGGATAGGTCAGGCAAGACATAATAATTAGTAGAAATAAAATTTGAAATATGATAAAATATGTTTTATAATGAATATTTTGTCATTTTTATTTCATTACATTGAGTTTAATGTTTAAATACCACTTCTAAAATTTATTCATTTGTTCTCATTACCTAATAATTGAAAATTTTAATTAATTTTCGAATATTCGTCGTTGATAAAATGTAACGCAAAATTACAAATAACCCGCAAATAATAAATTTATGGCAGATTTTGTTTTATCCTCAGAGTAAGTTGCGTCAGGGTAGGTTTGTTTAACTAATAAGTTGTAAACCGAATGTGTTGACGGAGCTTCAAACCGAAAACGTGCCAGATCGAACACGGCCTTACTTGGAACCAAAAGTACTTCGTTTCGAAACTATTGCAAATTTGAAAAGCGAAAACTGCTATCTGCCCTAAAATCAAGGGGGATACAAGGATACGTGACGTAATATATGGAGGGCGTCTACGCTTTTAATTTATTAAAATATTAATTAATACACTTTCGATTATAATATCGTAACCCTATTGCAAAACTGTATTAAGTGCAAATTTTGATTTTTGAGAATTTTGTCGAATTTGTTAGATAGGTAAGTATTAACCTAATGAAGTTCGCGGATAAACGTATTTTACATTGCTGTATTATAAATATTTTATTAAAATCAAATTTCAAGATGGATTATCTCAAAACTGCATTTTTGAGTTAATCCAGTTTTACAATAAGGGTACGATATTATGAAGAATTTCATTTTATGAATAACCCTGGTTTCTATTACTTCAAATAATTAAGTCCTTATACTGTAATAATTATACTAAGTGCCTACTAATTATATTTCCTATAATTTTTTTCCTTCTTTTTCAGCGTTTGGTGTTTAGATGTTTGTGTTTGATTTTATGTTTTGTAAATGAAATGAATTTAAATTGTTATTTGAATAGTTTTTAAGTCAAAGTCATGTTCCTAAAACACATTGTACGATCTAAAAACAAAAGTGATTTTTTATTAAGTTGCGTCAAAATTAAAAGAATATTATTTTCAGGTTATTTTTCAAAACGAAATTTCGAAAAACTGTTTTAATTATTAACTCATATAACCCTGAAACTACTTTTCAAGTCTTAAATTTTTTCTTTTGTTTGTTTGTCAGTTTATTAATAAGCTAATCATCAGAAAAATATTTAAATAGGAGAACAAATATTGTCAATACTTAAAATTGTATCAAGTATAATTTTAATAATTGGTTTTATGTTAATTTGGCGGGAGTTCTTCCGTCCTTTTAAAAGTATCGTTTACGTTTACCTTGAAAATTATAGGGAATCCCACAATTTATTCTAATCGAGTGTTACTACAAGACTTGGTAACCAGATACTTTGATGATATCTGCGGTTCTTCTATCGGGTATTGATGTAGGTCAAGAAAAGTACAATATTATGTAGTAGCAATAAATTTAAAGTTTAAAAAAATATGATTTACAATAGATCTTTTGTCAGTTTCTGTTTCGTTATATTGAATTTTGCGTTCTAATACAACTTTTGAAATAAACTTTTTTCTCATCAATAAGTTTAATAATTACTTTAATTAATTTTCGAATATTCTGCCTTTTAAACGATATTTAAAACTTGCGTATACCAAAAAAGATTAAACTCAATATTTTCAAAACAAATGACAAATAATTCAGGACCGATGTTTCCTTCGCTCTGAGCAAGTTGCGTCGGTATTAAGTTCATCAAAGTTAATCTTTAGTGTGAGTTAGCGGGAAAACTACTTATTTAAAAGACTTATGGGTTAAATCCTGAAATTTCTCTTTATTTCTAATTTTTAGAGTTTTCATGTCGCTTACATGCAAATAACTTTGTTAATGGTACTGAAGCTGTTATATAGGAACCGCGAAATAAATAAAAACTCTAGGTTATATTATTATAATAGAAATACTTAAAAAACTTACATTTATAATATATAAGAAATAATAAAACAAATAAAATAAAGGAAACAAAATTATAAAAATATGGATAATAAATTAGAAATTACTTTTACTTATTTCTAAAGGTATTGTAAACAAATGTTTTCACTTTCACCCAGTCTTTATTCAATACTCCTTTGTTTTCGGCTATTAATTGTTCGCACTCATGTTTCTTTGGTGCTATTTTTTTCTTAATGTGACCGTTGAAATAATTAGTTACAATTCGCTTTTCTTGGACTGACCACTTTGCCCGTCCGATGATTTTAGGTGGTTTATCGGTACCTGTAACAAATTAAAAACATGCCAGTATACCACAAAAATACCATACAACGTGAAAATAAAGAGAAATTACTTGTAGATGGGATTACTTACTGCACTACTATCGCTTTGATTTATAAGATCATGTGGTGTTAATATATCGGTTTGAGAATTTTCATTGTCTAGAACAAATAAAATAATATTTAGTTTTCATTATAATTAAATAGATACTAAAATGCAATCAGCAAATAAAATGTACTTGTATAAGATACTGCTGGATCGACTTCCTGGTTTGAAGTATTCTCGTTGTCATGTGGGGAACTGGAACGGGAAGCGGTGGGACTTTCACAAAAATTGTGCAAAACTTCAATTTCATTTAGGTTTTTGCCACGAAATGCATGCCCTTTCCCTTTCTCCAATAACATTAGGACTTTGGCAACTTTGGCTGCTTGATAAATATCCTGTGGGAGTCTGAAAAGAGCTTTTGTTAAAAGTAAAAACAGGATGTTAAATGTACCTACCTGTAAAATTCTTCATGGGTTTTTTTAGTATGCCCCATAAAGGTGGCAACCTGCTCAATTTCGTCGCTGTCCATGTTCATTAATTGTAAAGTTGTGGCAATGTGCTTCCTGAACTTTGTTGATGTTAATAAAGAAGGATTTTGGGCACCGCAGCTCGTTGCAAATTTTCTGATCACATTTACTCCAGCCATCCATCTGTTTTCCGAACCAGGATTGGCAAAAAGGTATGGGTTGGTTTCTGGTACAATGCTCGTCTCTTCTCGTGTTTTTAATAATAAATGAATATAGTTTTGGGCCTTTTTTGAAAATAATATAGGAACCGATTTTGAACCTTTACCGTCCGTCACAATCCTTTTAAAACTTTTACTTATCACCTTCTCAACTGAAGTTAATGATTCTTGGAAAGCTTCTGGATTTACAGTTGAAAAATCCATTTTATATGTGGAAATTTTCAAATGCTGAACATCTCCTATACGCTTACGATTGAACATCACGGTTTGCGCGAGGACACATTCTGCTAGAGTTTTATAGTTATTTACAATGTTTGTACCTTGTTGCAAATCATCATACGCTCTACTTGCCAGATCATTTATATGTAATTGGAAAGCGTTTATATCGCTAGTGAGGGGAAGCATGATGGGTTTCTGCCATCGTTTTTCATTTAAATTTTTTAATGCTAAACTGGACAACTCATTACACCAATGACCCTCTACGAGTTTTTTCAAGTCCTTTATTTCAGACTTTTTTATGTCTCTATCGTTCCATTTTATTTTATGAATTTCACGCTTTTCCATGACAACTTTGTATGCAACATCACATATAATTTTCAAATTGGAACCCATATGTAGTGCTAGTGATGGCGACTTGAAATTTTTCAAATTCTCATCATAACCACTAACTACTTTAGTGGCATTTATAAGAAGTTGGAACATTTCCGGTTTTAGTAAATCGAAAAGTCCTTCGACTTTACTATTAATCGATTTCATAACGATTAGTAGTCGACCCATTTCTATTATTTTATTACTGACCACAACAGACATCTGTTGCCGTTTGTGTCTATTTAGGAGGTTCTCTCCATACAAGCATATTAATGGGTCGTTTTTCGCTGTCATACTAATTTCATCAGGTCGCATTATATCAAATACTTCTTTTACCAATCTAGACCTTCTCAAAAATGTACTATTTTTTGAATTTATTTCCGCCATCATAGTTTGAGATTTGGCGAGACAGTTTTTACCTGCATTCTTTTCATCAAGTGGCTTACTTTTACAAGTTTTAACATGTTTATATAACAAATGTTTAGTGTAAAGGCCCAAACAATAGATGCAGGGAAAATATTCCGCGTTGAGTTTCTTTGATGCCCGCACCGGATTCACAATGTTTTTTTCTGACTTCATATGGAAATATCCCTGTTTTCTCATAGCTGCAACAAGACTTAACCGATCTTTACTCTTTGGCTTCATATTTCTGACTTTTGTAACTTGTTCGTCATTTGGATGGTGTCTAAATAGGTGTCTAGTAAAATGTGTCGCGACATCTTTAAAACAAATTGGACAAATAGTAGCTCTTTCTCTAGCGCATGATTTTGTATTATTTTGTTCTAATTGATCCTAAAGATTTAAAGTTTCTTGTAAAATAAGAATGAATTAATCTATTAAACTCACTGTTGCAGCAATGTACTCAAATGCAATGTCGTTTTCATTAAAATCATCAAGCCCTGAATTTCCCGGAAGTACCGACTCGGATGCATTCTACAAAATGTGTTTTTTTATTTTTGAATAAGGTTCTTGTAAAATGAAAGGAAAAACCCAATTAAACTCACTATTATATCAGTCGACAGAACTTGATTGTCATTTTCGTTAAAATCATCAAGCATAGAATTTTCCGGAGGTACCGACTCTGATACATCCTGCAAAATATAAGATTTTTTTTGAATTTTTATCAATATCAACGTGAAATAAATAAACAATTTTAATTGTCCGAGAAAAATATTGAAAAACAAGAAGAATCTGCCATTCTTCAAAATAGTAGATTAATTACTTCAATTTTTCTTGTACTATTCTTGAATAGTACAAGAAGTAATATTTTTAAATTAAAACTTACTTCCAAGTCCGATGGACAGCTTCGAGTTTGGTTTGCTACATCCTAAAATAGTTTATATTAAATAAGTATTATACTTTAATTATTAAAAAGCTTATGTAGGAAAATTCCCTTAGGATATGATGTTCTGGTTAAATACGTATGTATTACTTACTTTTAGAATAGGATTATCGCATGAATTGGAATCAGAATCATGATATGGTGATTCAGGAAGATATTCTGATCCGGAGCTTTCAAAATCTTGAAAAGGTCCATTACAAACTTATCTCCCATGTTATAGGCGAAGAAATAGCCAAGGATATCTAGTATGTTATATTAAGTTATATTAAACATAGGTAATACTAACTTGTGTGGGTAGATAAAAGTAATTTATTAATTGTAACTAGGTGAAATTTTCAAATTGCTTAGATGTTTTGAATATTTACAAATTAAGCTATTTTTATTAATACTAATAAATTATATTAACCCATTAGAGCCGGAATTAATTTTTTTCGAAATCCGTGTTTTTTTTGTCATATTTATATATCTTGGGTACTAAATAAAAGAAACTTTCAAAAAAATTTTTTTGTAATTGTTATATATTTCGAAAAAAACGGTGTTACATATATGTAACGCTAGGTCATTTAACTACTATAAAAACGAAAACACAAAATATGCACAATTGTTATCGGTGAGTGTTAGTATGGAAAATAATGTTACAATCTATGCATAAACCAACGTCACATTTCTGGCACATTGTTCGAGCACTTGTAGAGCAACCTTCTCCAGCGCAACGGCGCCTTTTTTTATTTGGTATGGAAGTTAATAGGTGATTCAATCCATCATATCGCATATCATCTGCAACCCTATTTAACGAAACACTAAATTTAGAAGTACTTTGTCTTCCTCCCCCTTTCGGTAAGCTTCCATACGTTTTTAGATACGTTTGAGCAATACTGCGTCGAAACTGAAGCTGCGATAGTTTTGTTCCAGTTGATGCTTTTCTATACAAGATCCATGCATTATTTACAGAAACATCTAGGAGCCATGTAAAAATGCACCACCACCATTTTTTAGATCGTATGCTCATCCTATATTCCGAAACAATTTCATCCATTAAATCAGTACCTCCCATATTGTTGTTGTACTCTCCTATTATTCTGGGCTGTGAAACTTTAACGTACTTTTTCTCGACCTTACTATATCTTTTCACAAATCCTAAAGGCTTCACACCATGGCAAGTAGAAGCTGCCGTAACAACATTATTATCGGTCCACTTTACGAATATAATTCCGTGGTCTTTGTCAATCGCAGAATCGTATGTACCTCGAATGTTTTTCGACATCATCTTTTTTGTGGGCAGTGGACAGCTTTTAGGAATGCGGTTATCGCGAACTGTTCCAGTGCACCCATATCCTTTTTCACGTAGATAATTTAGTAAGTTAATACTTGTGAATAAATTATCCAAGTAAAACATGTAGGGATACTCTGGATTTTTTAATTCCTCCAACATTGCTACAAATGGAGCAGTGCATTTCCCAAATAAATGATCGTACTCATCATTTGATTTGGGATTTTTACCTTGGTAAAGGTCAAAATTTATTAAATAGCCGTCGCGTGTATTTAACGACCACATCTTAAAACCAAAACGTATAGGCTTGCCTCTAATGAATTGTTTACATCCATGTCTCCCATAGTATTTGATCATAGACTCATCAAAGTCAATTTTCTGCACAGGAACAAAATGTTTCATGAAATTATTTTTAATTTTGTTCATAAATGGTCTTAGCTTATATGCTTTATCTGACTTATCAATTTTAGTATTGTCAGCACAATGAATGAATTTCATTATTTGAATGAACTTGTCTCGTCGCATAGACTCACTAACCAAAATATTCTTCATATCGTCACCTGAATTCCAATAATACCGTCTTCCTGGCTTTGTGTCATAACCACTAATTATCATAATTGTTATGAAACAACGAATATCGTTTGCTGTTATTAGGGGATCAGGGCAATTTTTAAAAAGTGCGTATTTTTTTGTTTCGTCGACTAGAAAGGCAAGAATTTCGGTGTCTACAAATTTCTCAAACAAATCCACACAAGAGAGATCGCGATAGTCATCGTAAGTTGAATTCGGAAAGTTTTTTTGTAGTTCTTCCAAGTCCCCATCTTTAATCCACGATATTTGATGACTAAGGCTAATTTTTTCTGGCAGCGTTCTAACTTCTTCTACATTTTTATTGTTTATTCTGGAAGAATCTACTAATTTTATTTCGACCCCAGCCTGCAGTTGACGACCGGTTAAGTTATCTAACGTTCCTCCATCGTCTTCTTCTGCTGAATCTTCATCAGTTAATTCGTTAGACTCAGGAGGTTCGATAAAAATGTCTTGCACGTCATCCATACATGCCATTTCTAGTGCCTCTTGCAAAGTAAGGCCCTCTCTGTAAGAAGAAGATTTTTGATTCGTTTAAAAAATTATAATACAATAACCCGGCAGTGTAAGAGCCTAGCGTTACATATATGTAACGCTAATAAACGAACTCAAAATACGCGTTTGAATTTTTGATTTCAGCAAATTTACAATTACTAATGTGAAATATAATTACATTTTAACAATATTCAATAACCATAATTAATTTAAAGCAAAACCATAATATTTTAAAAATACTTACACAAAACGCATCCCTTGTTCTTGATCACTATTCATTTTATTAAAACTTTAAAGCCGTTTACAACCAACACAATCAACTATCTGAACAACTTTGATATTTTAAAACTCAGTTGCATATTTGTTTACACGAATGACGTTGTTTATTTTACAAAATTCTAAGAAATCTAAATTTAGCAGGAAGCAATAAAGACGTCTTCAGCTCGTTACATATAAGTAACGCTAGGTCAATATGGGTTAACATTAAAAAACAACATGTACTTACCTATTTCAAATTAAAACACTACCTTATTGCAATCACGCTAACACATAAATTATAAAGTAACGCTAATGAACTGCATAATTGCAGAAAAATTACGATTATTTTACTCGGTTTAGGTATATATACTGCACCTATTATATATGCGGCATGACTTTTACCACTTCGTTATGCAAAGCTTTAAAGGTGTAATTTTCCTTGGCTTTCTCGTTTAGTTTCGTTTAAATGTAGTTGTTCAATTTTGTTTTGATAAATTGTTAATTCTTCGGGAATATTACTTTTTTCTGGCCATCCATGTAAAATATAAAAATACAGTTTATTTAATAAGGTAAAACTTCCATATCGTCCTTGTTTTTGTAATAATTAAATGTTTAAATAATTAGTTTATTTAGTATTTTATCACTTTTCATTTTATTTAAAATAGTTTTATAGTCCACAGGTAATTTTTCTTGTAAATATTGAATGTGAGCAATATCATCATTTTCTATTTTATAATCACTTTGACGTGGTAAACGCAAGGGGCTAGCAGACTAGGAAATTAGCGTACAATTCAATTCAATTCCAAACTAATTCAAGTAATTCATTCAATTCAATTCAATGCAAATAATTCCGTTTAATTCAATATAATTCCATTCTAATTCAGTAAAATTTTATTAATTCAATTCAGTAAAATTTTAGTAAATCAATTCAATTCCCATTAATTTTACTAATTCAATTCAATTCCGATTAATTCCAATCTAATTCAAGTGATTCATTAAATCAAATTCAATACAAATAATTTGGAGACGATCGGTGCTTACTCTAGAGTGTTGTCCCCTTAAGAGCCAACAAAGAGTAGACTTTTTTATAGTAATTTCTTTGGAGGTTTCTTCATTTCCTAGTAGTACGGTTACAAAATTTGATTTGATGTTATCAACTTTATTGCTTTTGTAAGTTTTTACTGAAAGTGGACCATTAATTGACTGAATTTTTTTAAGTCATCGACATCCACGTTATCCGCATTGGTTAATTCTTCAAACTCTTCCTCTATGTTATCAGAGCTCCCATCCAACTCATTTTCATTAAACACTTGTTCGTAATGAATTTCACAGTTACAGTTGTAATCATCGTCACTCATGCCTAGTAATGCTGCAAAAGTAATGGCTTCTTCTCGTGCTCTGTTAATCACCTCAAGAATTTCAGGCATATCGGGTAGTTGGAAATTCACATTTTTTTTATCGTTAATCAGTTTTTTTTTCTTGTTCCGAGGAAACGTATACTCTTCATCATATTGACATACAATTTTGCTTTGGAGATCAACTCTTTGTATTTTATGTAGAACATTTAAAGTCGTAAAGTTAACAACTGTGGACTGGGTGGTGGACATAGACCGTAAATGTCGAAAAAACTTCTCACAAGGTTGGCTGCTGAATTCTTTTGGTTTGAATAAGTGTGGTTTTTCTTTCAAATCCTTTTATCAATAATAACAATGAATGACCATTAATTTCAATTGACAAATAAGCATTTCTTGAAACAAAATTTTTTGATAGAGTATATTTTTTCGACTTTATGATCCAAGATCTCCAGATTCTTAAAAAAAAAATTACCATCCAAATCCTCTCCAAACGGTCTAACGGAGGATGATGGGTTTTTTTTGCCGTGCCATGTGTCATTGTCGGACCACCCTGGCCCATAATTTCGGGGAAGGATTTTTATCCTTTGAGATGGTGAGTTACTTAATTAATTTTGCCATTATTTCACAGCTACCTGTAGATCGATTGGCCAATATTTTAACATCAGCAGCTCGATGACGTATTTTTCCCTTGGCCTTTTTAATGTTTTTTTATTTCTTTTATTTATGTGTAACATTCTGGTTTTCCTGTTTGTCGAGCATTTTTTATTACAGAGTGTTGTACGAGATTATGATTGCGGTGTAGATTGTATTTCTGCATCGTAGTGATTGGAGTATCTAATCTCTTTGACGTTCGCAAACGTGGAAGTGAATTTAGGTTTGAATATTGATTTTGGAATAATTATTCTAATTAATAATTATTTGATTTAAAAATGTTTTATAATGTGTACTTCGACTGAGTTTTATTTCCACGTTACAACATCAAGCGGCGTTAGTATAATGCATCGGCGATCGGAGTCCAGAATGATCGTTCTACGTTCAAGCCTCGACTTGAAATTTTATGTTCGACATTTTTTTTGTGTTTTATTTTGGTTAAATATTATTTTTATAAAGGCTGCGATGTGCGACCTACATATATACAGGGTGCGGCATTGCACCGGGGTCGTTGCCGCTTGGTTTTGTCGTCGGAGGCTCGATGTGGTTACCTTTATGGGATTGTTATATGACCATTCGAGTGTTCCGTCGATTGATTGTTTGGGTGGTGATTCTGGGTGTCAATGTGGTCGCTACTGTGCCGTTCTGGTCGGCTCTTGTAGTGGGCTACTGTTGTTACGTTCCACTGGCGCCATACTAACACCTTAAACATCGATTTTATCCTTAAGCCTTTTAAGCAATGAACATCAAATTGTTTATTTTTATTTTATTGTTAAGTTTATTTTGTGTGTGTTTGCAAAGCTGCTTCCTTGAGTTTCTCCGAGGCGTTTTTACACGACCCATGGCCCTCGCATACCGACGTTTCCATCAAAGAGCTAGTTGACCTAAGATCAGGGCTCCACGCATTTAAAAGTAGAAGGTTCTTACTTTCTGCGTGGACTTTATCTTCTCCAAACTGCTTCCCATTAGAGCAGTAAGGAAAGATTTAGTTTCACTGTCGTTCCAACGTGGGGCTGCTACTGTTTAGTTTCACTGGCGCCGAAGCGTGGGAGCTACTGTATTGCCTCTGTTTTGCTTTTGTTTCACTGATTTTCTACAGTATTGGACAGATGATGTTGCTCTACCATCTGCATTTTGGTGAATTCTCGGAGACAATTTCAGGGACAGCTTTTGCATTGTTTAATTGACAATTTTGTTTGTTTGTCAATTTTGTTATTTTGTGTTTTGGTTTTCCACAAGTTATTAAGGGGTGAAATCCTTTTAGCTTGCCGTGGATCTACAATACCAAACGGGGGGTTGGTTGGAGTAATTGTTTGTACACTGATTGGTTTAACAACACCTTAAATCATACATTACATAAGGGTGGAGGCTGGGTAATGTTTGTCACTGTGGGTTCGATTACACCTTGAACTCTGCATGGTCCATTAACATCTACGATCATGATTTTTTCGTTGTTTTTATTTTATTTATTTCATGTTTTATGTAACATAACTAGACATCACACCATCTAGATGCTAGTTATACCATCTCATCTGAGGATGATCTCTTGTTTTTATTATGGCAGTGTTTTTGTTGGTTTTTTTTAAACCAAGTTTTTATTTTTTTATTTTTCCGGTCTGTATGTCAGGGACGAAGATTGCCCTGCATCAGAACCGTTGAGGAGTCTGGGGGGAGCGTGCGCGTTCCTTCGACTCATTAGGAGGGGTCCTATGTGGTCCCTTCTCATGTACTCACAGTGCAAGTGCTGTGAGCCTTGCTGTGCAGTCTTTCCCTTGTGAGTGGGGGGGTCCTATGTGAGCCCTTCTGGTGTTGACAGTCAAGTGGTGTAAGTTTGACCCTTGCTGTTCAGCGTTTGGTTGAGTTGGTACGGGTCCGATGCGAGTCGTACACTCATATACTCACTCTTTCCCTGGTTGGTCGTTTATAGCGAGATCGCTTGACCTTTTCTCACGCTTTATGCGGATAAAAGGTGACGTGTCGTTGCTCTGGAGCTAATTCTTATCATTTTTTGTTTTTGGGAATAATTTTTTATTCCTCTGTCCCTGCCATGATGGAATCAGAGATTATCCATTACCACCTCAGATAATTAATTCTTTTTAACAACATTCTTAGATATGCACTCAGCGGGCGCGGTTTGCGCTCACGGAAACACTTGAGTTCGGTTGATTTTTTGAGCCATAGGCGATTTTTTCCTTTTTGAGCCTTTAGCCCTATCTATACCGGCAAAGACGCTTAGGGGGGGGGGTGTATAACGGATTTTTGACTTTACATCCGTTATGATCAACCTTGTACATCAATTTGTTTGGCCACTGCCATTTCATTTCAAATTGAATGAGATGGTGGTGTAGACACTTCCATATTTTGTTATCTGTTTCCGGAACGGAATTGACTTGCGCTTTGCATCGAGAGTCTAGGGAAAAATGTCGGAAGAGAAGGTCACGTTTTTGGGTGCTGTGAAGTGTTTGATTTGGGGTTGCTTTCGATTTAGTGGATATGGTTGCGTTATTGGGAATTCCATTCCGACAGTCCGAATATTATATGGAACATGTTGTTTTCCATCCCAGTAGGGGGTTTGATTCGTGATTGGAGGATGATGGGTTTTTTTTGCCGTGCCATGTGTCATTGTCGGACCACCCTGGCCCATAATTTCGGGGAAGGATTTTTATCCTTTGAGATGGTGAGTTACTTAATTAATTTTGCTATTATTTCACAGCTACCTGTAGATCGATTGGCCAATATTTTAGCTAGGCTAGCTAATTTCAAAATTAATGAATTATTTCTTGGTGACCCAACCATAAATTCCTAAATGAGCGTTTTCTCGAAACAACGATTTTGGAGATACTGCGTTTTAGCGTTGGACGGCAGTACTGTTGTTACGTTCCACTGGCGCCATACTAACACCTTAAACATCGATTTTATCCTTAAGCCTTTTAAGCAATGAACATCGAATTGTTTATTTTTATTTTATTGTTAAGTTTATTTTGTGTGTGTTTGCAAAGCTGCTTCCTTGAGTTTCTCCGAGGCGTTTTTACACGACCCATGGCCCTCGCATACCGACGTTTCCATCAAAGAGCTAGTTGACCTAAGATCAGGGCTCCACGCATTTAAAAGTAGAAGGTTCTTACTTTCTGCGTGGACTTTATCTTCTCCAAACTGCTTCCCATTAGAGCAGTAAGGAAAGATTTAGTTTCAACATTATCACTTATGTATATATTACCAACCACTTCCATTCTTACACTAAAAACCCTGATGATTTTAGCGCCTTATTTAAATATAATTCTAACACAGGCAACTTGCTTTGTCAATTCCTAGTAGAATTACAAAAAATTTTTAGTATGACATCTTACAAAAATCGTATACAATATTAAGTCATTATAACTTTTATGGCTTATCGTAGAACAATTAATATAGAAAACTAATAACACAGATAACATAATTAAAGGAATTAACATAATTATACTTAATCAATATTAAGGCAGTTGATATTAGTAGGCTTACAAGCTACGATTAAAATTCTCAAATCTTCATCATACAATATCCGAACAAAAAATTGCCGCTCATGGTATTTAGATTGTACTGTTTTAACTGAGTATTCTTGGACTGGCCACCAACTCGGACAATCTCTTCCGTGCTGGGCAATAAACCCTCCAAAAATTGATCCAAAGCATGGTTCGAAAAACAAACTATCAGAATTGGAGTTTCAGCGTTCCAATATTTTCTGTTGTCTTTGTGGATCAGTGTTTTTACTATTTCAAGCCCCACGTGAGTTTTTCCTGTACCAGGAGGACCTTGAATAATAACAAATTTTTTCGTCAAGGCCGCATAGTAAGCGGAATACTGCGTCGAGTTTAATTGGAGCTCATCAGGAGTGGGCCAGTTGTCATAATACAAATTTACCCTGCTGTTCTGAATTGTATAAACGGTACATGTTGGAACCAAATAACCCGGTGGTTCCACGCGAGCACCCACGTCGATTAAATAGCGTTTCATTGGAAAGTCCAACGTGGGCATGCGTTGCAAAGCCTTCAAAACTTGATAATACGGCTCGAAGAAAACTTTACATTCCACCATTAAGTACGGGACGTTCAACTCAACATCGTTGTCCTGCATCTCGAATTCAACGGTGAGATTCTTTTCCGTAAAGTTTCGATGTAATACTCTTCCAAACAAAATCGAACGAAAATTGTTTTTGGTGAAGAGAACCAATGATCCGTGATTAAAACTTTGAGGATTTGATCTCTTATGAGTGTCTGTTAAGCTGTAGATGGTTGTTTTCTTTATTTTTTAAATAATCAAAGTGGACTGTATAAAATTAACTTTAATTCGAACTTAATAGATTACAAGCATACATGTTGACATAAGTTTTCATACTGGCCTTATACGCAGGCTTCAAGAATAACATGCGCGCATCGATGATGTACAGAGTCGCGCGTAATATTGTAACATAAGAAATATTCTAAATATTAAAGAAACAAATATTAAAAAACAAACAAACAAAGAAAATATTCTATATAATTAAACAAAGTCTGAACAGTGTCCTTGTTAAAAAACTCCAGCAATACGCCCATGCGACCGTTGTAAAAAATCCGTGATCGAAAAACTACATTTGGATGGATTACAGCGTGGGTGAAGTTGTGCTCAAGTTCAGTGCCCTTCGTTTGAGCTAAATATTCAGCAAGGCTCTCACATAAAGGTGCAACGAAATCTTCTCTCAATAAGCGAAAATTCACGTCCAAATAATGTTCGGTGCTATCGTAACGACCTCTGATGATGTTCTTTCTGACAAAGCCTGGATTCGAACCTAGTATTTCTTTGGAAGTCGGGTACACACTCAATGTCCTGAAATTGTTAGGTGGAATTTCCCGACTTCCGTGTCTTTGTTCGAACTCAAAACATCTGTATTGATTAGATGTGTCACGGTACCAAATCGCCCCAGAAGGGGGGGGGGTAGGTGATAACCCTGGACCAGCTGAACGACGACTAGCTCAGTGGAGTGGTCGTGGGAGGAATTGTACGCTGTACCGCGGAAACTGGTCGGAGGGTGGGGCACTTACCTCGCTTAAAATAGGGAACGACGAAATCGGGAGGGCGCCACCAGAACTTTACTGTACCCGCACTTCCCAGATGTCCTCCGTTCGTAGTTCTGGGTAGGAACGAAGGGGGGGGCAGTGAGGTCGTGAATAAATGATTCAGTTACATGGAAAGCAAGAATGATATAATAATAACAAAATAAAAAGATAAAATACACAAAGGAACCATATAGTTCAATTGGGGACCCACCCACACAAAATAATATAAATGTCCAAATGCGCAACAAACGGGTCCCACAATTAATGCACACGCACTTCTTAACCTAAACAAAGAATACACACGTAGCCTAATATACTTAAAATTACGACAACAGTTGGGTCGCCGGTAGGTTGACACAGGACCTCGCAACCCTACAGAGGGTACGCCACTGGATCGACAATCGATACCAGTGCCCTCTCGTGGCAGACGGACACACAATCCGTGTCGGCTGCCTTTGCAGGTTTCTACCCTACCGGTACGATAAATGATCCGAATCACTGGATAAATAATTGTAAATAATAATAACATGTAACTATAACTAAAAGGGTTAGTACTTAACAACTAATATATCCAACAAAACAAAAAAAGAACGTAAACAAATAATAATAACTTTGCACTCGGTCGGCTTCACTACGATAGACACCACGGAAGTTGCGTCTCCTCGAAGTGGTTAGTTAAAGCAATTTCAAAAAGAGTTCAATTACTTTTAGGTATCGACAGCGGCACAGAGGGGACGGACTGGAACAACACGTCCCACAGTCGTTCCGGAAACGAAGCTGGCAGATTTTATCCTTCTAATAGAGTAGGTCCTACAATTCGACCACAAGGTATTCCAAACGACGACCATGGATATAATTCGCAAAACGCGACCAGTAGCCTCACAGCCAAACCAACCTAATCAACGGGTCGTCGCACTTTAACCTGTCTGCCTTCACTACGTTTCCGACCATAAAAATAAGACAACTCGACTCCGCGTTAGTCCGCCATCTTCTGTCTACCAACACCCAAGATGTCAAAACAAACCAACATAGCCGGCGCATAGTGGTTCGCCAGGGTGACTTCAGGAGCGCACCGAAAATGAATAATTAAAAATAAAAATATGATAATAAACCGAAGGTTACAATGTACTTGGTCTGGAAACCTGCCAGTTTCTAAAATCCATGTTGACATGGATCCACTAAATTAAAAAAATCACGTGTTTTTATATTATTAGAAAATATTTGGAGGTAGATAAGGAAAATGGAACCAAACCACAAACACAAAGTTCCGAGGAGAAAATGAGGCTAATAGTTTAGCTTTAGTTTAGTTTTAATATGATTGCTTTGGATGTGCGGCCTAAAGGCCGCACTGATAGGAATTATTACCGTAAGTGTAGACCATATTTTTTCGGCTTTTCCCTGTTCAGTTTCAGGCTATTATAGCAATTTGAATGGCTGTTACATATAAATATGAACCAATCAGATGTAGACATTCGTGGAATTTTTTAGTTTTCAGTATTTTACAGGGCAGTCCAATAATTTTAATGGATAACGTTTTTACTTGCTAAATTTAGTGCGTACCGAAGGTGTGCTGAAAACGCTATTGCGATTCCTCCGTTCGATTTTCCGAAAACAATCTCTTATTATAAAAGGCCAAGTCTTTCTTTCTTTCTTTCTGTCTGTCCCACGGAAATACCCGAAGCAAACCGAACCGAACGCACAACGTATCATCGGATCAACGTATCATCGTATCATTTTGTCTATATAGGACAGCTATTTCCAACAAAGCATTATGTGAACTTCCATAATGGATAATGAAAATTTTGAAAATCCTGCTGCAAAGCGACGGCGATTGAATCGTGAGAGAAAAGCACGTACAAGAGCTAATAACACAGAAGAACAGCTTCGATCACAGCGACAAGCTGACGCTCGGTCTCATGCGATACGTCGACAACGTGAAACTTTGGAACAAACTCAAGCGCGGCAAGCTGCTGACGCTCGGTCCCATGCGATACGTCAACAACGTGAAACTTTAGAAGAAACTCTAGCGCGGCAAGCTGCTGACGCTCGGTCCCATGCGATACATCGACAGAATGAAAATCGATACCAAAGTCAAGCAATTCAACTCCAAATAAGAGCATTGAGATTTGATGAATCTCACGTTACTCGAAACGATTGTGGAGAAATGAATTCCATCTGTCAGTTCTGCGGCTCCAAGAATTTCGCCAAGGAGCGTCCAGTTGATAAACAATTTAACAACTGCTGTCATAAAGGAAAAGTGAAGATTCCGCAACCGCTCGATCAACATGGGAATCTATTGTTATATCCCGAATTTCTTCGCTCTATGCTTTCAAATTAAAATCCTTACTACAAGAACTTTCGTCAGCACATCCGCTCTTACAATTCCTCGGTTTCTTTCGCTTCAATGGGAGCAGAGATTGTTTCAATGCCGGGTAACGGACCATACGTTTTCAAAATTCATGGACAGACGTACCACAGAACCACAAACCTGTATCCACCTGAAGGACAAACAAGAAAGTTTGCACAACTGTATGTAATGGACACGACAGAAGCGGTCAATGAACGAGTAAATCTGCCTGAGAATAGAGGTTGTCTACCTGAAGTGATTGAGAAAATCGATCGTTTCTTCCGCGTCAACAATCGTATCGCAGCTTCATATTGCCTGATGAAAGAAATTGAGCAACAAGAGCGTGTACGAGCCGAAGAAGAAGGACAACCAGTTCCGGTCGTCAATATGGTGATGCGGCGCGATCGGCAGTCTGATCAAAGACGTTACAATGCTCCAACGTCCAATGAAATTGCAATGGTGTTCGTAAATGATGACGGCGAACCTCCATTTGAACGTGATATCCGTATCTATCCTCGAAATCCCGTCGACAATGCAAATACCCGCAGCAAACCGAACCGAACGCATAACGGATAATTTCATAACCAATCGGATGAACGTATCATCGTATCAACGTATCATCGGATCAGTTAATCCGATTATCCTACTCAAAATTACTATATAAGCAGAATTACATTATAACGAAATAATAAGTGTTGAACGTCAACGAAAAATGTTTTCAGGTGAATTAATAAAGGATGTGGAACAGGCGCTAAAGAGGGCCTTATCGTTCGGAAAATACGAAGATTTTGAAGTCAGAGAAGAATTCAAACGAGCTAATATTAATTCGTTAAAGGAGGCACTTGGTGAGTTTAGCAGCAATGAAATGCGTAAAATTGATTTAAATATTGCGAAAAAAAAAGTGGCATCAAAACGTATAAGAAACAGAAAAAGAGTGGAGAAACTGATTGCTGCCGAACAGAAAAAGAAAAAGGAAGAAGCTGAGGAATTTTCAATATCGCTGCGTGATTTTGAAAATTCCTTACTCGAAGAGGAAGGGGAGTAGGAAGTAGTAGTAAAACTTAGTTTTATTATTAGTTATTAAATTATTATATAAATGTTTTATTAAATAAAAAAAACTTCTAAATACATAAATGTTTCATTAAATAAAAAAAACTTTCTAAATTCGAATAAAAAAGTTAAAAACGAGTTGTAATATTAACTAGATGATACCCCGTCCGAGGACGGGCAGCTACCCAAGGTAACTTAAGTTGAATGAAGATTAAGGAAAGCTCTCAGTGCAATCCAAAAGCCATATGACCTTGGCTGCCTGCCCGTCCTTCTAGCTGCCCGTCCTCGGACGGGGTATCATCTAGTCCTAATATATAAAATGCCAGGTCGCTGCCCCAGCGTGTCATTTTTTTGGTTCGGATCAACTTATCAATGTATCAACGTATCAGCGGATCAACGTATCATCGGATCAACGGATTAAATGTTTATATAGGTTGTCGTCGATAATACAAACGGTATATTAAATCTTCAAGCTTATCAACGGATCAACGTATCAACATATCAACGGATCAACTTATCAACGGATCAACGTATCACTGTGCGCTATATAGGTACGTGGTGTGAGAGTTACCTTCATTGAAAATAACTTCACAACTTCAGAAACTTCTAAAGCGAAAATGTCCGAAATGGAGGATATTCAAGTAGTTACTCTTTGTTCCCCACATGTTCCTACTGCTGCTCGAAAATGTGTTAAAAGAAAATCTGATGAGGAAGTAGCCGCCCAGCAGGAAACAGTAAAACGACGGAAGGCGGAGCGAGAAAAAACCCGTCGTAAAAATATGAGTGATGTCCAAAAAGAATGTTGTCGGAATCGTAATCGTGTGGAAAATATGACTCCTGGGCAAATTGAACAAAATCGCAAACGTAAGCAAATTGCCAATATGACGTCAGAACAAATTACTCAACATCGCGAAAGAAATCAAATTGCCAACATGACGTCAGAACAAATTGCTGAACATCGCGAACGAAATCAAATTGCCAACATGACCCCTTCGCAAATATTACATCGTTCACGTAGTCATGCAATTCGCCGACAAAATCCACGAAGTAAAAACGCAGTTGTTCTTGAAGTAGATAACGTTGTAGAACCAAATGTCGACGTTCATAACTGTGGTTTTATGGACAATATTAGCGAATTTTGCAGTGCAAAGCATTTTTCAGCAGAGCGGCCGTCTGACAAACTTTTTACGACATGCTGTCAGAAAGGCAAAGTCACCTTAGAAGCTATAAGATCAGCCCCTGTTATTGAACATTTATTGAAAGGACTGCATCAATATTCGAAAAATTTCATAGACAATATTAGATCGATAAATAGTGCTTTAGCGTTTGCGTCAATGGGAGCTAACATTATTCCGCCTCCTGGATACGGACCCTATTGTTTCCGAATTAACGGACAAATTTACCATCGAGCAGGAGCTTTGCACCCGGCAGATGGAAACCAACGCAAGTTTGCTCAACTATATATATTGGACCCGGATGAGGCTGCTGATCAAAGGATGACAATTAAGGGAAACGAGCGGTGCGATCCAAGTCTGATGCGAGAGTTAAGCACTTTCATGTCTCAGAATAATCCTTTTTCTGCATGTAAAATGCTTTATGAAGTGGAACAAGAAAGCATCAAGGACGCCGCTCTACATGGCGTTGAGCCAGCAACAGTTACCATGGCAATTATCCAAGACCGTAAATCCGATATTAGACGATACAATGCTCCAACAAGAAATGAAGTAGCTGTCATTTTTCAAAATGCCGACGGCGAACCTCCTCTCGAAAGGGACTTACTGATCCATTGTCGTTCAAATCAAATCAACTTGATAAGTTGATCCGTTGATACGTTGATATGTTGATACGTTGATCCGTTGATAAGCTTGAAGATTTAATATACCGTTTGTATTATCGACGACAACCTATATAAACATTTAATCCGTTGATCCGATGATACGTTGATCCGTTGATACATTGATACGTTGATATAAAACACCAAAACTTTTGGCGGTAAAGTTTTAATTCTTGGTGGTGATTTCAGACAAACTCTTCCTGTCGTCCCTCATGAAATGAGGTCAGCAATTATTCATTCAAGCATTAAATTTAATGATATGTGGAGTAAATTTATAGTATTGAAATTAAGTCAAAATGTCCGGTCCGTTGATTCCGCATTCAGTGATTGGCTGATAAAGTTGGGCAACGGGGAGCTTACAAATGACAAAGGTCTGTCTGAAGAGATATTGAGATTCCGCATAATTGTATATGCGAAACTTCCCTTATCCAAGAAATTTTTGGAGAAAGCTTTAATGCTGCTGATGTAAAAAAATATTCCAAAATGGCAATACTTTGCGCAAAAAATACTGACGTTGACGCTATAAACGAGCAAGTTTTGGACCTTTTAGACGGCAGCATTTTAACTTATCTAAGTAGTGATTCCATTGACGACAATGATGATAACGATAGGGAAAACTATCCGATGGAATTCTTGAATAAACAAACGCCCTCAGGGATGCCAGTACACAGAATGCACTTGAAGGTTGGAAGTGTGATTATGTTGCTCAGGAATTTGAATACTAAACATGGTCTTTGTAATGGGACGCGCTTAACTGTTCAATCGTTAAAGCCCAATCTAATCGTCGCTGAAGTCTTGACAGGAACTGCTAAAAAGGAAACTGTTTTTATTCCGCGCATAGATTTAGTCCCAACAAGTACAGACTTGCCATTTGTTTTAAGACGGCGACAGTTTCCAATTAAACTTGCCTTTTCCATGATGATCAACAAGGCTCAGGGACAGACGTTAGAAAAAGTAGGAATATATATGTATGCCTGAACCGGTGTTTAGCCACGGTCATCTCTATGTAGCAATGTCAAGAGTACGGAGATCTAAAGATCTGAAGATAAAAATAGTTGATGGAAAAGAACAAGGGAAATTGATTGAAGGTTCACAGGCAGTGTACACGAAAAATATTGTGTACAAGGAAGTACTAACGCAGTAGGCAGTGCTTAAGATTTTATTTGCTACAATAATTTTTTCTTAATTAACAAACTAAAACAATTAAAATTAACGTTTCAACGCGAGGATGAACAATTAAAATTGACAATATTAGGAAACAATGTTGTTTTTATTTAGATCATTAAAATAGAGACCCACCAGCACCGTCTAGCTAGCCGTCCGTGGACGGGCTTTCCAGCTAGTTATTAATAACTTACCTTTTTCGTGTCATTATACAATGAAAAAGAGATAACTCCCCCCCCCCCCCAATAACTTTGACAGGATCTGTCTCTGCTGAAAGTGGTCACACATTTTAATAAGTGCTAATCCCAGCTTGTTCGGTTGTGACTCAATGGAAAGACAATTTTTTCAAACGTATCTCAACATTAATTATCTAAACGTGGATAATTTTTAGAATTTCCAAGTTCAAATGGGAGGGGGGTTATTTTTGGCCCTGGTGTGTTCCTGGTCCGAAGGTTGTGACCAACGGCTTTATCGAACTGAATGAAAAGTTGTGCGGCCTGTTGTGCCAAATTAATGCGGCATTATGTGATTTATTTTAATTCCTTTTTTCTCGGTTTTGCAAATCCCACGTCGTTTGGACATTTTTAAATAAAAAAAACAAATACCGAAGGCCCAATTCAATGTTAAGACCCCTATCGTTCTGACCCTGGACCGATCTTCTTAAATAAACACTTGAAAATAGGATTTTCTTTTTGTAAATTCAATAACGATTTTCATGAAATTGTATGATTCCAGTGGTTTTAAACGAATTTTCAAAAACAAAACAAATCAAGCGATTTCTAAGGAATTCCAGGTACTTCTATGGTTTTATTCAATTTTTAAAAATACATGGGGTTGCCCCCTGGCAAAAATGGCAACTCTGCGACTAAATTAATGTAGATCTGGGGGGGGGGGGGTAGCAATTAATTGCATAATGTAGCAAAAGAAGTAAATTGTTCAAAATGTTATGCAATTTTGGAGCACTTGTAGATTTGTTTCCGATTTTTGAAAATTGACGGGGGCAGTTATTCCATTTTGCCTCTCTGTATTCACCCTAGAGTTGGAAACCTTGCGACAAAGTTCATGAGAAGGAGGGGTTAATTCATTATATAATTGTAAGATACTCCGTCACTTTATTTAATAACTATCGAAATAAACAATAAAACAATTGGCACGATACTTGGATGTAAGATACTATGTCACTTTATTCACTAATTATCGAAAATAAATACCAACATAGGATAAAAACACTATCTACGATTAATTAAGTCGTTTTCCGAAAATGTCTTCTTAGCATATTTTCAAAATTTGTCGGGGGAGCTTAAACCATCATCACTTTGGGCAACATATTCGATGTTACGCGCTACAGTAAATTTAAATCATGACAATATCGATATTTCCAAATATTCTAAATTAGTAGCCTTATTGAAGAGGAAATCGGATGGTTTTAAAAGTAAAAAATCAAAGGTTTTGACTTCAAACGAAATTAAAAAGTTTCTGAAGAATGCTCCAGATAATAAATATTTATTTATGAAGGTATAAAATTTCTATAACAAACTTACATTAGCATTAATAATATCTTACTTCACTTTAGACTGTTCTTATCATTGGTATATCTGGTGCATGTAGAAAACAGGAATTACGAAACATGAAACCTGATCATGTTGAAGATACGGGTAGATCATTAATTATAAATATTCCGGATTCAAAAACAAAAACACAACGTTCTTTTGTAGTGCCTGAAACTTTTTATTTGACATGTAAAAAATACATGAACTTACGTCCTTTAGGAGACGATCTGAAATTGTTACCTTTTTTTCTAAATTATGTTAACGAAAAGTGCACCAAACAATGTGTCGGGATAAATAAGTTTGGTGGTGTACTGAAACAAATCGCCGAATTTCTTAAATTGCCAAATCCTAATCAATATACTGGCCATTGTTTTAGACGATCGTCAGCCACCATTCTTGTTGTGCGAATAATCTGCTAAAGTATTAGTGTTAAACCGCAAATGAACAATTTCTTTAATACTAAATAATCGCGAATAATCTGCTAAAATATTAGTGTTAAACCGCAAATGAACAATTTCTTTAATACTAAATAATCGCGAATAATCTGCTAAAATATTAGTGTTAAACCGCAAATGAACAATTTCTTTAATACTAAATAATCGCGAATAATCTGCTAAAATATTAGTGTTAAACCGCAAATGAACAATTTCTTTAATACTAAATAATCGCGAATAATCTGCTAAAATATTAGTGTTAAACCGCAAATGAACAATTTCTTTAATACTAAACATTCGCGAATAATCTGCTAAAAGATTAGTGTTAAATGTTAATCAGAGAACCATTGGTTCATAATCAAACCAAAAAGACTTTATATAACGAAAATCGTGAATTAAACGCAATTTCGCAACACCTAATCGTGTCAATCCAGCAGATGCCTTCAACCCACTCCGACGTACAACGGGGTCCAACTCATCGTTCCATTGGCATTTTTTGTATGCCATTAACACACATCGTCATCAGATCACACCTAAGCTTACGTCCACGCAGCAATAAATAAAAATTCAGGTATCATTTGAATTGTTTGTAATGAGGAAATGCATTAAATTTGTCAATATATTATCTTACACATGTTCCTGTGTGAAATCAATTATTGTCTTATTGAATCTTAATTTAAAAATTTTCAAATATGATTTTAGATTTTAAAAGGAATGAATGAGAGTGAATCGTTAGCTATTAAGAATTGTTTTTTATTATTAGGTTACATGCTATCCATGATTATTAATGTAAAATATTTTATTTACTTTGGACAATATATGTATTTATGTATTTTGACTTTTATTCATACTGCCCCCAACACAACGATAAGTTCGCTAACTCACCCCTGATGGAAGCTGATTAAGAGTCATCATCAAGAAGCTAGAGCCAGCAACAAAATTTTTTTTCTTCCCTTCATCGAATTATAACACAGCTCCCGTAATAATACTTAGCAATATAAATGGACGATATAGGATCATCGTCTATTCTATTGCTTTTTTGGACTTCGTGCTTGGCCATACGTAGTACACGATTAGATGGCAAGTGTGGTGGATTGGCATCGTCCATATTCATATAGATATTCGCTTGCCCTTTTCGATAACTTGATGCTGTTTTACTCTTTTCAAGAATATCATTTCCAATTCTTACTCGTCGACTACCAGTTAAATTTCTTTTTTTACCATTTTCATGGCTAATACGATAATTTCCTTCGTAACTACACTTCAATAATACTCGCTCTGCTTTAATTGGCTGATGGTCAAGAATGACCTGAAGTTTGGAGTGGCACGTTCCACAAGTTCCCATAATTTGCAAATAAACATCGGAATTGGTATATACATTAGCTCGTTTGAAAATTATTGTGCAAGGCAATTTCATATGATCCCAAAAATGACTATAAATGATACTTGTCCATTCATACGGAACCAAAACTGAATACGCTTTCTGGGTTTCGCCATGTTTATACAAAACTTCATTTGGTTTAATACTCTCCCATTCTGAAGATGATAACGTAATGACAAAATTTTGAGTAAGATCGCTATCTTCGATATTATCATTAAGATCATCGTCATCGGAATATTCGTCATTATTCGCATCATTAGAACATGCATTTATTTTCAGTTGAACGATTTTTTCCAATAAATTTTTCAATACTAAATTGTAAATCGACTTTGGATGAAAATTCAAACCATGTTTTACTTTCAATTGGTTAGATATTCTTTTATAAACTTCATCTGAAGGAAATGCTGGTTTACCGTTTTTTTAGAATATAGATTTCTCCAGGTTATATTCCAGTATCAATTCTTCTATAACCGCATATTTATTTATGGGAAAAGTGTTGTCGAGTTCTTTGGAGTTGTTCATACCGATATTCGTTATAGACATTTATTTAATTATACCACAATTTACACTTCTTCAATAAACTTATAAAGCCTATTGCTTATATCGTTGGAATAAGGGCGTTAAAATAAAACTCGGATAAATTTAAGAGAACTATTTATTTTAAAATACAAGTAACCTCCTTCTCTGAAGGTTTAATTTCAACTGGAACAACAACCGCATTTTGTTACTAAGGTAATTTTGCTTATTCGCATAATTTATTTTTTAAATCATTTTGCACAGACTTCATTTTAAACGTGTCCGTGAAAACGATATGCTAACTTAGCTGTTATAAAAAGTATCTTATAAGCCTTGGCCATAATAGTGGGCCACCGTAATAAAAGTGTAATATTTTAATAAAGCAAGAAAATATAAAGAAACAAACGATTAAAGTTTATTAAGATATTTATTATAAATTATATTTTAATGTTTTGAGGGTCCTCCAATTGCTTAAATCACAGCTGCAACCCTTTTTGGAATACCGTGGACTAATGATTTGCAAATACAAGGCAACAATTTACACCATTCCATCTGCAATTTTTCCCTCAATTCCGATTTTAACTTACAGTTGTGTTGTCCTACATTCTTCTTTCAAATAAACCATAAATAATCAATTGGATTTAAGTCACGTGACTGTGCAGGCCCATTCACCCCCTTTGACACAAACCACCCTGCTCGCTCGCGAGGTATGGCAAGGAGCATGTCCTGCTGAAATATTATACCCTAGGGCCTTTGTTACGAAATATTTTAGCGTAAGATTCCATCAGATTGGTCTCTAACATTGCTGTGTAGGTAGAATTGTTCATACAACCCTCGCACACGAAGATGTTCCCTACCCCTGCTGCTGCCACGCAAGCTCAAATCATGACCCCCCTCCACGGTGTTACACCGTAGGTACGATACAATCTGGACGATATTCTTCCCTTATTCTACGACGTACGTACACAGCCCCAGGGGTGCCAAAAACCTATGCAAACAAAAAAAAATAATAATACAAATGACAATCACAATTTTTGTAAAATCACTTTAAAATTAAATTTTTATCATCGAATTTATAAAATAGGGGTTGTTAACTTACGTACCTCAAAGTTTGATTCATCTCACCAAACTACTTTCTCCAAATCCGCAACGGTTCAATTTAAGTGTTCACGAGCCCACTCTATAGTCTCTTTTTTTTGTTTTTTTATAATATCGGTATGAACAACTCCAAAGAACTCGACAACACTTTTCCAACTTGGTTTTTCGTGAATAAATTAAATATATTATTATTATTTATTTTGTTTCAAGTTATTGCATTTACAAAATTAATCTATTCATTAGTACAAGTAATTATTATAATAAGAATAGCCTAATGCCCTCTGATTTATCTTTCGCATTACAAATAATGCACAAACCCTGTTTAAGATCATGTGTGTATTTTAGACCCGATTTTAGACTACAACTATCCATGGCAGCCCCTTTTTAATGTTTCAATTTTATGTTTATCCATTGCCATGATTACGTTTATGCTTCGAGTTTGATTTAATTTATGTTTGTCAAAAAATACATGTTTTTACAATTAAGCTGTGCGAATTATTCCATGAATAAAAACCATACCATACAGTCCACTTGCTTTATAACTTGTCCACCAATTAATAGTTGTTCATCCAGCGAAGATAGAAGCTCATAAGGTTTTTGTACCGAATTTCATTTATTCTGCAAGAACACGATTTCAACCGAGCAAAACATTTTGGTCCTTCGAGCCGGATGTATTTCGTCTTTATAAGACACCTAACAAGATTAATTGGTATCCAAAAAAGGATAAACAGCACTCATCGCGCAGCTAAGTAAATTCTATTGCAATTATCTAATAGCTAAAATTGTAGATAAAATTACGAGACAATTTTCACGCAAAAATTGTCAGCAATACATTTGAAAGGCGTCATCTACTTAAGGTCACGCCAACCGCACGGAATTTCTCTGGAACTACAGGGCTACAACGCCATCCCGAAGAAATATCCAACTACTTAAGGTAGTACTATCATAAACACGAAAATTGTCAGATTTTCATGAAATTAAAATCATTTATGCTACAAGTTATTGGGGACATACAGTTAAATTTTTATGGCGATTGCCTTCTTGTGAGCCGAAATATTTGCTTCTAAAAATGCATTGGGCTTATGGAGTATGCAAATAAAAACTCGAATACTTCATTATAAACTAGAAACTGGACGTCAGATTTTCATAAAAAACTAATTGAAGTTATTTTGAATATAGAGAAGTAATTTAGTAAAAACCCGAAGACATTTCCGTTCTTAGTTTATTAATAATTAATAAATATAGTTCGAAATTTTCTGTCTGAAATAAATTCCAATTTTCCTTTACATCGCAAAGAAAAATCCACTGGGTACGTCATCTTTAAACATTTTTAACTCGTCACAAATTTGGCATTCGATTACACAGTTGGAAAGTACAGGACGTAGTCCTAGATTAAGAAGAAGAAGAAGAAGAAGTAGATTACACAGTTTCAAAATTTCATATAATTATAATTCTCAAAAATTGGTTGCTTAAACTCACGTTAAACAGTATTCAGTTTTCAATGTAATAAATATATAAGTACGTTAACAGTTTTGTAAATAATTAGGTAACTTTTGATCAATTATTTTATCTGAAAATTATTAAATTACATAATATTTTAAAAATGACTTTATGTAAATATTAAGTAAAAAATCGAAAATAGTTATGTGAAATTTGGCTCCATTTCCCCGGCACCCCCACCAAAAAATATTCAAATCGGACTTGGTGGAATCGTTTGTACTACGTTTGTATCGGTTTGTACCGCAAAAATTTTCGTTTGTACCATCAAGACAAAAAAGTTACAGCACTTTCAAAGTGGGGGTGCCAGGGAAATGCTGAAATGGTAAAAGTAAAAACTAGTGCTTCCAGTTCCAATTGCCTCTTTTATGCTCGTGGATGTGATAACGAAGCGGCTTAGCTTTGTACGTTTGGTACTAAGTGCTGAGAGCTGGGTAGCGACGGGTCGCTTTCGTGGATTCTTGGATGGGTTCTTCTTTGCGTAGTAATATTCTCCGGAGGGCGCCAGAATCGAATAAGGACGTTCAGAAACCGTAGTAGTCCTTATCGAGACAAAAATTAACTCAAAGTAGAAAATAAAACTTACTCGTTTTGAACACACACTTTTAATATAAATAAATATGAAATCAATCGTAATTAACATAAGAGAATTCTTGTCTACACAGATTATATGAATGGTAAATGTTAATATTAAAATATAAAAATTGATAGTTGATTACAATGGTTGAACACAAGTACATAAACACATAAAATATACAGAGCGAATCTATCGATGTCGCCAGCTGGAGTCGAGTTGTACAGGAAGATGAACCTTCGCACTTGGATTGTCGTGTCTACGAACTTAATTGCCTTACAAAATGCTAGCGATAAAAGAATCGCACTAAAACTACCAAAAAAGCAGGAAATTCTAGCTACGTCTACTGAAGGTAGATTAGATTCGGATAAGCAGGTTTGCAAAATGTTAACTACGTGCTTGGTATTTGTTAAACAATTCATAAAGTAAATAGTGTTTATAACTACTTACGATTTCTGTTGAAATGGTTACTGGATTACGTACGATCAGATCTGATGGTTCGTTGTTCCTCCTGGCCAAAATCGTCAGGATTTTGAATGGCAATGTATAATCTAAAATATAGTTAAAAACACAGTGTACGATATTGTAAAACCATAGAAAGCGTAGCAATTATCTGAATTATTTGAATAAGCAATTAGATTCGTTTTGTTATCACCAATTATGCGTTTTGTTCCTCCAGCTGTATTCGAAATAGGATTTGGTGTCACACATATGAAAGTTTTTGGAAAGTTTGAACAGATGTTGGGCACCAGTACGAATGTTTTTGAAATTCCAGAATGGACAGGCAACGTTCGTTGGCGAATAAACATGAGCCGATTGGCTTGCGGATTTTCAACACTCTTCTCAATAGGAATTATAATAAATTCTCCAGTTTGCCCATTTACATCAAGGGTGGATTGGATAATAAAATAAATCACCTCAATATATGCAATCACCGCTATGCTTGGCGGTTATTCTGGATTTTAAGAATGGCGTCGCAATGACTTCCCACATGTGTTGGTCGATAATATTAATTATCGAAATAAAAATTTGATTATTGATCACTACTGATCTCGTTAAATCTAAAAATAACACTACACTCGGTCGTGAAACTTTACTAGTCATAAAACTGATACTTCGATTCGATATTATAAATCGGAAATCGATAAATTTACTAATTTTTGCAGAGCTAATAATTTCGTGTGTCGGCGTTACTACAACGGTTTGGCGAGAGTGATTTGCTAATCGAATTTGCGCCGATGCAAAATCGAAGCAACCTTGAAGGTTAGCGATCTACCTTACCGATCTTTTATTAAAATACCATTGATTATGTAGGTAAGAAAGATGCGTAGTAATCAATGGTTTATTAGATATCGAGAAAGTGCTATTTATTAGTAAAAATAATAATTTATAACGGTAAAACGTATTGATAAAATAAAATTTGCTTTGCTTATACAAAGCTGGTCGAAAAAAATCATACATAATTAAATTTCAAAATATAAATGTTTATTGGAAATTTATAAACCCTAAAATAAAGAATAAAGTTTTCCTATAGACCAAAATAACAGTAGCCTATTACAATGCCAGCACCCACACCTCAAAATATTCAAATCGGACTTGGTGGAATCGTTTGTACTTCGTTTGTATCGGTTTGTACCGCAAAAATTTTCGTTTGTATCATCTAGACAAAAAAGTTACAGCACTTTCAAAGTGGGGGAGCCAGGGAAATGCCAGCACCTCCACCTCAAAATATTGAAATCGGACTTTGTGGAATCGTTTGTACTTCGTTTGTATCGGTTTGTACCGCAAAAATTTTCGTTTGTATCATCAAGACAAAGATGAAAAGCTGAAAGCAAGCTAAGTAGAAAAGTTCTAGACCAACGCGCATACGCCGCTTTTACAGGGGTGGCTTGAGTACATAATAAAAAAACTTTTTTCCCCTCTCTATTAAGGAAAATAATGATGGATATTAATATTATTATTATAATAAATAATAATGTGCAATCTATATTAAAGAAAAGTTTTTACGAAGTTATGAGTATTTCCAATTTTAGAGAACTCCGAGCAAGTTACGCTTGGTTACATGGCATTCGGCAGAAAAGATGAACAAGAGTTATTTTAAGTAAATAATTTTATTATATTAATATAAAAGAAACTAAACTAAATAATTAATAAAATGTACAATTATTAATATATTAAATAGTATAAATCAAAAATTGACAATTAGTTGCTACTATTGATTGTCTCACTATCTTGGACCGATCTTGTAGGTCGTCATAACGTTCCCATTTTCCAGAACTGTTACGCCAACAGTAACAGACGTAGTGACCAATAGCATTCACATTGTTTAATGTTGGAGGTAGAAAACTAATAGCACCTTGAAAATGGTAAACCGTATCGTTCAGCACAATTTGAAGGGGAACTTCTTTTAAAGGAATATTTAATTCAATTGGTGATGGTCCACATATTTCAAACAATACTTGTTGACCAAAAACTACCTTTTTTTCGTACTGGGATTTGCACATTTTGCACTGACTGAGGTTACCGTTATTTTCATTAAACTTGAAATTTAATGCATATTGAAGGTTTAGCACACTACTATCTGGAAAATTTACCACTGTCGAAGGATATCGCGTTTCAATTTTATGCTTACATTTAACACACGTACGGCCCTCTATAACTGATGGATCATCTTTGAATAATGCATTACATAAGTAATACACGGTACTTGCAGCATCCACTTCGACGTGATTATTTGGTAGGTCTTTCTTATTGGTAATAATACCGATTAAAATAGAAGCCCGCTTCCTATATGTTTGTGCGTTGATACCATCTCGCATAGCATGCGCAACAAGCTCGTTTAGCAGATGTGACTTATTTCGATTGATAAAATTCGCATAATTAGAGCTTTCGGCATACGAAGAACATAGAACCTGGACTATACTATCAAATGCGCACGTATTTATCAATGTATAATAAGTATTGCCAATTTTTATACTCTGCAAATGTAATGAATTTCCATTCCGAAGTACCCCGATGACAGAAGATTTTGTTTTGCTGCTATCGTTATATATCAATACGGTTGGATCTTTTTCTAAATAATTAGGCTTTTTCTTTTTACCTTTACGACAGCTATCTTTCGCAAGACCACCCCAAATTTTAGTCTTGTTTTCTGACTGAAACTCCAAATCAATTTCTGAATTTTTATCTTCATCAATATTACAGTTCTTACTTAATTCTTCCTCTTCTTCTGTTGTCTTCTGTTCTTCTATTGTCAATACGGTTGGATCTTTTTCTAAATAATTATTTCTTTTTACTTTACGACAGCCATCTTCCGCAAGACCACCCCAATTTTCGACCGCATTTTCTGACTGCAATTCTAAATCAATTTCTGAATTTTCTTCTTCTTTAAATGTATTTTTCTCACTAATATCATTTGCGTTCATTTTAGCGCCAATTAGATTAATCGAACCAATAATTGAATTTATGTGAATACTCATAAACTCGTCAATACGTAACGGCAGTGTTTTATGTTTCAACACATTTGTTTTAAGGTCTTTAAATAGACTTTCGGATGTTGCACTCGATTGAGTTAGTTTCCCAAATTCAAATATTGGTATCATTACGGCTGACCAACACGGTATTAATTTACAGAATTCTAATAACTTCTTAGCGATTCCTGGATTATATTGCAGGTTATCGTGATTGCCTTCATTTAGTTCCCCATCTTTACTTTCTGCTATGCAAGTTTCGTAGATATCAAATATTTGCTGATAAATTGGGGTGGTATTTATTGTAACACAAGTGTTTTTAGTAAACGTATTATCATCGCCATATTCTTCATTGTTTTCTTTGATATTTATCATTTCGTCTATATCTATAACATGCGAAGCAATTCTACGTTTCAAACTTTCTTTAGCATAATCACATTCGGTTTGCTCACCATCCATATTTGTACCATCGGTTTCGTTTAAGCTAACCGTAAAAATAAATCTTAATAATCTTTTGATATCTTCAAATTCCGTGCTGACAATTACCAATCCAATAGATCTTAAATAAAAATTTTTTAATCTGTACGAACATGACTTGAATTCTGTCCATGAGCTTAATAAGTGCATAACATGGCTAAAATCATTCCGGATCATGCAAGAAGGAACTTCGATGTTTTTCTCCTTTAATATAAGCGAAGAACAAATACTAATGTATTTATTAAACGTGGAATACTGAGTGAAGGCTTTAGTTGCCGCCATCATCAATGCCAACGACTGGTCGGTAACAACAATTTTTGGCGGAGGAATATTATTTCTCAACCACTCTGTTAACCAATGAGCGATACTATTATTGTCATGACGTTCAGACAACATATGTGCGACAGAAAACTGACATTCATTTTTGGTGTCTCTACCTCCAATTTGATATAAAAATATGTTTGAAGTCTGGCGGCCGGAAATTAAAATTGGTTTTTGTACTAATCCACCTGTAGCGTCTATACTAATTGTTGTTTCTTTATTATGTTTGGCAAACAAACGATATGAATTAATTTCTGTGGTAGACCAATAGTGAACAAAAAATCTGTCATAGCCTATATCACGAATTATGTTATTATATGGTGACAAACCTTTTAACAACAACAGTACTTGAATTGAATCTTCATGTATGCGATTTTTTTTGGATGCTCTATGTTTCATTATCCGTAGTGCATTTTTTGATGGTAAATGACTTGGTTCAGCTTCTCCATATTTCATTATTTTTCTGGCTTCTGAACGTTGAACGTAGGCTGCAGACTGATTTCCATTGTTGTTAATCCTAATTTATTTAAAACATCGTATCTATTCATTTTAACTATTCCATATATATATTTAGAAGACATACTAAATCCCGATAATTCTTTGATGTGTGACCAACACGGATGACTAGGTCGTTTGACTGCTTTAGTTTCTTTATCTATTATGGTATCTTTCTCTTCAATTAAGATATTTACAAGAGCGTTTACATCAATGTTCGTCTTTTTTGGCATTTTGTTCTTTCCTTCCTGTTCAACTTCTACTTTTAAAATATACTCGTAGTTTAGCTTATATAAAATTAAGAATGTCTTGCCAACCTGTAAATAAACATAGATTAACTTTTTTAATTCAATAGTTTATAATTCAAAAGTTCACTCTAGATTGACTTAATTTAATTTACAATTAATAATTAAAATTATAATTTAGCAAAAAAAGGTAATGAATACTATTTCCTTATATCGTCGGTTTAGAGGTAAAATTCACTAAGTACAGTTTTGATGAAAAATGAGTTACATAATATACCTAAGCAATAATTAGGTATTAGGTATTGCTTAGATATATGTAACTCATTTTTCATCAAAACTGTACTTAGTGAGTTTTACCTCTAAACCGCCGATATCTCAAGAGTTGAATGTCCAGAACGCTTACAATGCAAAACTGCGTTAGAACATTCTTACGGGAAATGACATTATAACTTTTTCATACAGGAAATGTAAATGCTTAATTATTATTAACGAAATCTAAACTGAAATGATCTACAGGATGTTCAAATATAAATCAACACTTAACCCTAAATAGATAACCTACGTCGAATCGACGTAGTCGAATTTTCAAAATCGTTATAATTCGCTTATATATGGCGCCACGGCGCTCGTTGTTCCTGCCAACTCAGTTGACCCATAGAGCTTGCAGGTGACACTTGTTCCGATAAGAAAAGTGCATTACTTTCATAAATATATGCCATAAATGTAAAAATTCCATTTGTGGGAGCATAAGTCGAGCGCTTGTCCCAAGTGCCTTTAAGGCCAAAATGAATGAAATATTTTTTACAAACGTACTTAATATTTAAACTTTATAAAAAAATTATTTTTACAAGTTTATAAGTCCGAAGAAAATATTTCAATTTTGTCAAGTGAAAAATGTCAATTTTTGTTCGTTTAAGTTTATTCCTAATAAAATACGAAAAAACCTTAATGTTTTTCATGTATTCATAAACATAATGACATTTATGGGGATACATTATTATTGACGCAAGCATATTGTGCACACAACCCAAAATATGTGCCGCCAAACATGATATACGTCGAAATGACGTATGGTTATCTTTAATGTACGTTACGATATGGTTATCTATCTAGGGTTAAAGAGGAATTACTGTAAGTAGTACTTTTGTATGTGCGTGAAGTTAGCCCCCCCTTTTTCGAAAACCAAAAAAATTTTTTTTGTATTGTGTTGTATTCATTTGTATTAGATTGTATTGACAAATTTTGAAAAACCGTTATTTGGGCTGGCCCCCCCTTTTCAAAAATTCAAATTCTTTTGGGTTGTATTTTATTGTATTTATTTGTATTGGATTGTATCGTAAAAAATAAAAGTCGGAAGTTTAACGTTAATCGCGTAAATCGCGGAACAAAATTTAGCGCTAGCCGACTGGTTGACAAGCCCAAAATTTCTTATATAAAATGTAAGGTATTGCATTGTATTGTATGTGTAGTGACCGGGAATTATGTTATATCTGATGATCCATATCATCGGATTTTATATAAAATCGAATGCCGCAAGATTCAATTAAATCGGTCTATTATTTTTTAAGATAGAATGCCCACCACCTAAAGAAATGTCATTCGGAGAAAAACGCATTTAAAATTATGCGGTAAGGTTCTTGTAGTTCAGGTTTCCCATATACGAATTTGCAACTGCGTTATTAGAAATCTTCATAACTTCCTCATTTTTTAAATTTTTCAGAAAATTCTTTCGCTAACATGTTCCAGAAAGATTCCAGATTAATAATAAATATATAAAAAAAATGTATCTTTTGAAGTGAAAATAACGTAATACCCCCTTAATCAATTTATTATGCATTAAACCCTATTCACTATTAATTTAATACAAATGAATACAACACAATACAAAAAATTTTTTTTTGTTTTCGAAAAAGGGGGGGGCTAACTTCGCACAGATTACTTATGTGCATAACGCTAAATGAATCCGTGGGTAGAGTTAACTAAGGTTGGTCACTCCGAATGACTTGAAACTTTCCTATTGCAAAGAGGAAGGTTTATATAGTATACTGACATAATTTTCACAAGCGAAGATATAATCAAAATTTTGAGTAAATCGATTTTGAAGTTTGCTAATTTACATCAAAGATATAAGAGCTTAAAGATGAGAAATGCTATAGCAAACGGCATGCACTAGTCGTTTTCCTTGTATAATGGGTTGCATATACAACTAATTAAATTAAATCATCAGGCGCGTCGTGTTTTATCATACTGTTTCTTTCTTTCTGACAGCACAGTTAGCAAAGTTACGAACCAGATATAATTTTTCTCATTTTCAATTCCAAGAAATACAATGTTATATTTATAGAATTATAATACAGTAATCCTCCGATTTACGAACGGGATACATTTGCAAATCTGCATTTTTAATGCTAAATGCTAAGTCAGTGGTGAATGAGTGAGTGTCGCGGCAAGTCGCGGTCAGCTTTATATTATTTAGAATTGAATTAATAAGATTAACAAGGAAAAAGGAAAATACAACGAATTCGAGATGGCAGATGAATATCGAAAATGTGTTTATTATGGATGCCAAAACAATAGATCTAATTATGGGGGATCTTTCTTTAAATTTCCGAAAGGCGAGGACCAACAAAAAGAATGGTTGAAAAGGTGTGGAAACTCGAAACTTGTACTTTTGTATTCGCAGACAACGTCGTTAACCAATAAGATGATATGTGATATCCACTTTGATGATAAATCATTTACAAACTACAACAAAAACAGGTTGTGTAAAAACGCGAACCCTACAATGTACGTATCATCAAATGATCCATCTTCTAGTTCCACCTCATTGACTGAAGAAGAAAGAAGATTTGAAACACCACCACAGAAACGAGATTTATCACCTCATCAAATTTATTCGGGTAGTAAAAGACAACGTGTTGATCCAAATAGTTCACCACCTGATGACGATTCTGATTGTGATTCATTACAGCAAGTTGTTGAGGATATGCCAAGTCCGCGAAAATCAGACACTAGTGTAGTAAAGACATTGACCTTGCAATTAAAGTCTCACAAAAAGAAATTGAGAAATACCAAACTTAAACGATCACGTCTGAAAAACAAGATTGCTGATTTGATTAATACAAACAATAAAATTTTTCAAGATAGTGCAGAAGCTGTAAAAACTTTCTTTTTAATGCAGCTTAAAAAACGAGGTTTGCCCTGGAGTAAAAACGCTAGGGATCTGTCGATAAGTTTATATTTGAAGTCTCCTAATTTATACAAACATATGCGTAAAACCTTGGGTTTTAATCTTCCCACTGTTAAAAGTATCCAGAATTGGTTAAAATGCAATAATCTAATGCCTGGATTAGATAAAAAGTTCGTATCGAGGTTAAAATCAATTGTGGACGGAATGGAAAACACTGATAAAAACTGCGTTTTACTTTTCGATGAAATTAGTTTGAAGAAAGGATTAGAATATAATCAAAAACTTGATTTTATCGAAGGATTTCAAGATCTAGGGGGGGGGGGGAAGTGGAAACATGTAATTTCTTATCTGATTACTTCTGGTCCCATAACAGCTAACGATCTATTTGATCATTTAATCATTTTAAGCAATACTTTTAAAAATTTAGGTTTAATAGTTAGGGCGTTTATTTGTGACCAAGGGGCTAATAATAGGAGTCTTTTTAAAAGATTGCGTCAGCACTCTGCATTTGAAAACATTTATTTGATTCATGATGTTCCACATTTAATTAAAAGTATTCGCAATAATTTATTAAACAATGTGAATCTAATTAAAGTTGACAATGACATTGTGTCTTGGAACGACGTTGTAAATTTTTACGAATTGGACAAATCGAATAAAGCAAGAAGTTGTTGTAAACTCTCTGAAAAACATATACGGCCAAATACTTTCGATAAAATGCGCGTGAAATTTGCTACACAAGTATTTTCAAATAAAGTGTCTACAGGTATTTGTACAGCTATTAGAACAGGAGAAATAACAAGCACTACAGCATCCGCAACAGCAGAATTTTTGAAAAAAATTAACGACTTATTTGATTGCCTAAATTCTAAAGTGATATATGATTCAAATCCATTACGGTGTGGTCTGTCAAAAAGAAGAAGAGTTGTAGAAGAAACTATGAATCAAGGAATTTTGTGGTTGCAATCGATACGGATCATAAATAAGAAATCGGGTAAATTATGAAATGATATATATTGTTTCGATGGCTTGATTTTGACAATAACAAATATTCTTTCTCTTTACCAAGAACTTTTAAATGAGGGCTACACATTTTTATTAACGGCTCGATTAAATCAAGACCCTTTAGAGTCATTTTTTTCTTCTCTCTCTTCTCTCTCCCACATGATTTAATAAAAATAATAGAGTTAAGTTGTAAAGTACACCTTTAACGGTTGTAAATTTGTGAAAAGTACACCTCTAACGGTTGTAAAGTACACCTCTAACGATTGTAAAGTTGTCTTTTCATTTTTTTTCAATTTTTTCTTCTCTCTCTTCTCTCTCCCACATGATTTAATAAAAATAATAGAGTTAAGTTGTAAAGTACACCTTGAACGGTTGTAAATTTGTGAAAAGTACACCTCTAACGGTTGTAAAGTTATAAAAGTACGCTCTAACGGTGTAAAGTTATTTACTTTTTGGTTTCAATTAAATTCATGGTTCTACCCTTAGTTGTAATAAAATTTATTTTTTGGTTTTAATTACATTCAATAATTTTGATTTCAATTAAATTCATGGTTCTACCCTTAGTGGTAATAAAATTTATTTTTGGTCTTAATTACATTCAATGGTTTTGGTCTCAATGAAATTTATGATCCTACCTTATTTAGTGGTGATGAAATTTAAGGCCCGGCCCTTGTTAAAGTGGTAAGGAAATTTAAGTTACTTTCGGTTAGACTAATTTTATTTTTAGAAAATCTTGGCTCAAATTTACGTCATGGGGACATGACAGTTGCAGGATGGCCGTGTAAGAAATAGAAGGATACAGGTAACACTTAGACCGGCCCTGAAGGAATATAAGAACACAGGTAACGCTAAGGCCGGTCCTGACCTGACTGACCGAAGATAAAGGACGTAAACCACCCACTCAAGATTTTAAACCGATAAGTTGTAATACCAACTTATCAGATTAAAATAAAACCTATATAAGCAGAAGAAGAACTTCTCAAGAACATATTCAGGTTTTTAAAAATTTTTCCTGAAACGAACAAACCTCTATTTCACCAATCATGCCAAACACCACTAAATTAAATATGGTAGAAAGGGCTTAAGTTCCCTATATCCATAACTGTATAAATTTCAACATAATGTATGTAAGAAACTTACTAATCAATAAATATTTAAAAGTAAAAGTACTCAAGAACATAATCTCAAGAAGAACAAGAAGAACAGTAGAAGTTAATCGTAGATAGTGTTTTTATCCTATGTTGGTATTTATTTTCGATAATTAGTGAATAAAGTGACATAGTATCTTACATCCAAGTATCGTGCCAATTGTTTTATTGTTTATTTCTATAATTATTAAATAAAGTGACGGAGTATCTTACATCAGAAGTGCGGATTAGAACCTTCGTTTAACCACGACAACGCCGTCAGATTGACCAATATTCAGCGACGTAACTATTTTTTTTGGAATTTTCAGGGTGAAAGTAACATTGCGCCGTAGGCGAACATATCCAATGTTTTAAGTAAACCGTCAATAATCGTCAATTTATTTTAAATTAATGTTTAGGATTTTTGCGTTTAATTCTATTGTTTAACCACCCAGCTCATTAACAGCGACTATTGGTTTGCTGTAATTGAGGGGGAGGGGGCGCAAATTTAATGTTTCACATTTTAGTCAATTGTTTTAAATCCGTGCAACCATTGACAGTCCGCGCCGTCAGATTGACCAATATTCAGCGGCGTAACTATTCTTTTGGAATTCTCAGGGAGAAAGCTACATTGCGCCGTAGGCGACCATAACCCATTGTTTAAGGCTAAACCGTCAATATTCGTCAAATTATTTTAAATTAATGTTTAGGATTTTTGCGTTTAATTCTGTTGTTTAACTACCCCCCTCATTAACAGCGACTTTTGGTTTGCTGTAATTGAGGGGGAGGGGGCGCAAATTTAATGTTTCACATTTTAGTCAATTGTTTTAAATCCGTGCAACCATTGACAGTCCGCGCCGTCAGATTGACCAATATTCAGCGGCGTAACTATTCTTTTGGAATTCTCAGGGAGAAAGCTACATTGCGCCGTAGGCGACCATAACCCATTGTTTAAGGCTAAACCGTCAATATTCGTCAAATTATTGTAACTATTCTTTTGGAATTCTCAGGGAGAAAGCTACATTGCGCCGTAGGCGACCATAACCCATTGTTTAAGGCTAAACCGTCAATATTCGTCAAATTATTTTAAATTAATGTTTAGGATTTTTGCGTTTAATTCTGTTGTTTAACTACCCCCCTCATTAACAGCGACTTTTGGTTTGGTGTAATTGGTGGGGGGGGGATGCAAATTAAATGTTTCACATTTTAGTCAATTGATTTAAATCCGTGCAACCATTGACAGTCAGCGCCGTCAGATTGACCAATATTCAGCGGCGTAACTGTTGTTTTTGAATTCTCTGGGAGAAGACTACATTGCGCCGTAGGCGAACATACCCCATTTTTTAAAGCTAAACCGTCAATAATCGTCAAATTATTTTAAATTAATGTTTAGGATTTTTGCGTTTAATTCTATTGTTTAACCACCCCGCTCATTAATAGAGACTTTTGATTTCCTGAAATTGAGGGGGGAGGCAAATTAAATGTTTCATAATTTAGTCAATTGTTTTAAATCCGTGCAACCATTGACAGTCAGCGCCGTCAGATTGACCAATATTCAGCGGCGTAACTATTTTTTTTTGAATTTTCAGGGAGAAAGCTGCATTGCGCCGTAGGCGAACATATCCCATTTCTTAAGGCTGAACCGTCAATAATCGTCAAATTATTTTTAATTAATGTTTAGGATCTTTGCGTTTAATTCTGTTGTTTAACTACCCCCCCTCATTAACAGCGACTTTTGGTTTGGTGTAATTGAGGGGGTGGTGCAAATTAAATGATTTACTTTTTAGTCAACTGTTTTAAATCCGTGCAACCGTTGACAGTCAGCGCCGTCAGATTGACCAATATTCAGCGGCGTAACTATTCTTTTGGAATTCTCAGGGAGAAAGCTACATTGCGCCGTAGGCGACCATAACCCATTGTTTAAGGCTAAACCGTCAATATTCGTCAAATTATTTTAAATTAATGTTTAGGATTTTTGCGTTTAATTCTGTTGTTTAACTACCCCCCTCATTAACAGCGACTTTTGGTTTGGTGTAATTGGTGGGGGGGGGGGATGCAAATTAAATGTTTCACATTTTAGTCAATTGATTTAAATCCGTGCAACCATTGACAGTCAGCGCCGTCAGATTGACCAATATTCAGCGGCGTAACTGTTGTTTTTGAATTCTCTGGGAGAAAACTACATTGCGCCGTAGGCGAACATACCCCATTTTTTAAAGCTAAACCGTCAATAATCGTCAAATTATTTTAAATTAATGTTTAGGATTTTTGCGTTTAATTCTATTGTTTAACCACCCCGCTCATTAATAGAGACTTTTGATTTCCTGAAATTGAGGGGGGGGGGGGAAATTAAATGTTTCATAATTTAGTCAATTGTTTTAAATCCGTGCAACCATTGACAGTCAGCGCCGTCAGATTGACCAATATTCAGCGGCGTAACTATTTTTTTTTGAATTTTCAGGGAGAAAGCTGCATTGCGCCGTAGGCGAACATATCCCATTTCTTAAGGCTGAACCGTCAATAATCGTCAAATTATTTTTAATTAATGTTTAGGATCTTTGCGTTTAATTCTGTTGTTTAACTACCCCCCCTCATTAACAGCGACTTTTGGTTTGGTGTAATTGAGGGGGTGGTGCAAATTAAATGATTTACTTTTTAGTCAACTGTTTTAAATCCGTGCAACCGTTGACAGTCAGCGCCGTCAGATTGACCAATATTCAGCGGCGTAACTATTTTTTATTAGAAGTCTCAGGGTGAAAGTTACATTGCGCCGTAGGCGAACATATCCCATTTTTTAAGGCTAAACTTTCAATAATTGTCAAATTATTTTAAATTAATGTTTAGGTATTTGTGTACTAAATATTATACTGCGTTTCAAAAATATGTTTTGTTGTTATAAATTAACGATTTTGGGACGCTAAAAATTGCGCTTAATTTTAGAAAAATACTTTTATGAAAATATGATAACACGAATTTAAAGCTTTCAGAAAATTCTCAGAAGCGACTTTGGACCTGGAGCCCACGCACTCGGAGTCGATGACTGCATTTTATATTTTATGCACAAGAATGCTAAACAAATATAGGTAAATCGTGCAATAAAATTTCTTTTAGACCTGTTAGGACGGTCTTACCTTCAACAGAAACAATATTTAGATTAAATACCAAATTTGTGGTACCTAGTCGATTTTTTGTGACAAAAATTACCCCTCTTCTTTTGTTTCAATTTTCACAAAATTGAACAACTGCAAAATCAAATTTTGAAAGTATTTTTCAAATAATAGTGTAAAAATTAAAATTTGAAAGTAGCCTAAATCTCTGCTAAATCTCGAAAACGTGATGTTCGTTACAAACTGTAAGCAAAAATTAAGATCTTGAAAGAAGGAGTGAAATCCATTTAAATTTCAGCAAATTTTTTTTGGCTACTGTGAAAAAATTATTTCCGGTTGTAAATAGCCTGATCAGGTTCCGAACAATAATTTTGTAACAATCTGTTCGTAGTAATAAACCACCTGCAAACGTCATTGTAACAAAACACGGCATATTTATGGCGCGCCAATGCCTTCAGGAGTCGACAAGTCCTGATAAACTTCCTGTACAGACAGCTACGTCAGCAACCAAATATTTTGTTTAGAAAAATATTATTTTATAGTTGCTATGCTATAAAACTTGGAATGAAATTTTAACACGCATATTAAAATTTAGCTCATTTTGTCACGTTGGTTTACATACGAGGGGAGTTCAATAACTACGGCGAAAACAGAATAAGGAAAGGAGAGGAACAGAATCAAATTGTAAGCCAGATTTTTACAATGAAATTGATCCGAGCAACCATTCGACTTTTATTCAATTAATTGTAGTCATTTTTTAAAATTGTAAAAAAAATTACCCTCCCCCCCTCAATGTTTAAAATCGAACTTGACCTTTTAAACTAAAAATACTATTCATTAATTTTTAATTTTTTATGGTCGTAATAAAAATTAGAATTAAAATTAGCTCAATTTGTCGTGGCGATTATGTACATACGAGGGGAGATCAATAAGTTTGGTAAAAGCGGAATAAGGAAACCAAAGAAACAATCAAATTGAAGGCCAGTTTTCCAAAATTAAATTGATCCAAGCAACCCTTCGACTTTTATTCAATTAATTGTAGTCAGTTTTGACATTTGTGAAAATTGAGAAACTCGAACACCATGCTGTCATAAGGGGTGGTCCATAAAGGACGTCCGCAACTGTTTCCCCGATTTTTAACCCCCCCCCCCCCGTCATCTCCCAATGGTCACAAATCAGAGACCCCCCTCATTTGTCAAAAATCGAAATTGACCTTTTAAACTAAAAAACCTATTCATTGATTTTTAATTTTTTTAGAATTAATCAAGTAAGAATTTAGATAAACTTTATTTTATCAACTTTTAAAAATAATCACATACAATTTTTTTAGAAATCTCAAAAGTGGGATATTTTGCGGACGCCATATATACGCCCCCCCCCCTGAATTATGAACAAATTGCGGTGTGAAACAATTGGAGGAGGGATTAGAAACCATTTCTGACTTCGTGGGCCAGTTGTTGTTCCACCATGAAAAAGCTCGAGGTCCCTAAATAGATTAAAAACTCGAAATAATATTAATTCATGCAAATGCACCGCTGGCACCGTGGTTGTTCTGAATATTTGCGACAATCCGGCGTTGCCTGGGCTGTAAACGGTAAACGGGATTTAAAATATTTCATCAAAAAGTGAAAATTGTTATTTTAAGGCCATACAAATTCGTAATTCTCCAGGTTGTGCGGCCTTCTGCGGACTGAAGGCCGCACAGAGGGACCGGATCATCAGCACAGGTATTGTGTACCACTAGCACAAGCACAAATATCTAATTCGCAATTTATATTACGACTGGTGGCGCCATCAGCAACAACATGGCTGTGTTTGGACGTACTATATCTCAAAAATCCAAGTCATTTTATGGTGAAAATTAGCAAAAGTTTTTAATGTGAACTTAATTAGTTTATTTTGTCATGTTTTCAGTATTTTTATTTTCATTTATCAAGTCACTTACTATTTTGTTAATTTGGAATTTACCCGCATGGTGACTTTGTTTAACAAATGCTGCATGAACAGAACAAAAGTATTGGTAGATGCCTCCGATGAAGATACGGGAAGGCTTCTCGTCGCGGATACGCTGGCAGAAGAAACCCCCTTCAGTTACATGTATGAAATGTTAACGAATTTGATTTGTTCGGCGAGTGGGACCACATGGCGACATCCTTCAGGACTAGCGGGACCCTAGTTCTTCTTTGTTTGGAGAGGAAGTGGGATTGGATGGGGTGGTTGAGATTTTGGATGTTTTTGATGCAGCTCTGGCTGTTTGGCTTGGTTTGGTGCTGCATCCTGGAATCAGATCGTCGTTCATATCCTCATGCTCCGACTTCGTCTCAGTTTGCGCTAAGTTCGAGAATATGTTGGCGTTTTATGGCGAGGGGGGAATCGCTGAAGTTCAAAAAGCGATTCCTCTTCCTGCTTACTTTGCCGCTTCGTTCAATTGGAGGAGGGATTAGAAACCATTTCTGACTTCGTGGGCCAGTTGTTGTTCCACCATGAAAAAGCTCGAGGTCCCTAAATAGATTAAAAACTCGAAATAATATTAATTCATGCAAATGCACCGCTGGCACCGTGGTAGTTCTGAATATTTGCGAAAATCCGGCGTTGCCTGGGCTGTAAACGGTAAACGGGATTTAAAATATTTCACCAAAAAGTGAAAATTGTAATTTTAAGGCCATACAAATTCGTAATTGTCCAGGTTGTGCGGCCCGGGACCGGATCATCAGCATAGGTATTGTGTACCACTAGCACAAGCACAAATATCTAATTCGCAATTTATATTACGACTGGTGGCGCCATCAGCAACAACATGGCTGTGTTTGGACGTACTATATCTCAAAAATCCAAGTCATTTTATGGTGAAAATTAGCAAAAGTTTTTAATGTGAACTTAATTAGTTCATTTTGTCATGTTTTCAGTATTTTTATTTTCATTTATCAAGTCACTTACTATTTTGCTAATTTGGAATTTACCCGCATGGTGACTTTGTTTAACAAATGCTGCATGAACAGAACAAAAGTATGTCATGCATATCAAGAAACAAATGATTGGTTATAGGATGTTCACTTTTTATGTTGCCGTAATAGCGACTTGCCCTAAAGAGCACGTGCCCCCCCCTCCTAACCAAAGTCGGAAATAACAACTATCTAAAAATAATAATTATGTTTTGTTAATATTTTCAACAGCAAGGATATAGCGCCTAAGTCCATATTATTGTTTTACCCTGTATATTACGCGTTCTAAAACACTATCTCAGATAAACTACGTCTCGGTCTCTAAATATTATTTTCGAGTGGTAAACAGCACTTACGGCACTAATAGATTTTAAACGGATCTGTCGCTAAATCCACTTCAGTATTTATTAGGGAAGGCGGGGGACAATATTTTGAACCGAATTTTATCAAAATTTCACGGAGTCTATAAAATTGGCAGATGTTAAAGAATAAAGCGGCGAGAACAAAATGAACGCAAAACAAGCGCGCCCTTGACGCCGAGATCTGTCAAAATTAAATTCAACTGAAATCGTCCGCACACAATGAACGCGAAACAAGCGCATTATATCTAACCTCTAATTTTTACCCAAACCCAAAAGCTGCTCAACTTTTTAGGGCGTTTTGCGTCAGAGCGTAGCACGGAGCGTTCGTTGTGCATAGCGCCATTACCTTACATTGGTACAACTTTCGTCGGCGTGAAAATTCCCCCAAACTCGAAAAATTATAATTTGACCGGCAATTTATAAATCACCCTATACAATATGAAATTTAACGAATACATACTAATTATTATTAAATGCTCGTATGAAGACTAGCTATAATTAAAATTGGAAGGCCTAAATTTAATTTAATTTGCTAACCCTGAAATGGTCTAGCGGTACGCCCCCTCCCCTTCACTCGCGAACAAATATGTTTACTGCGCAAACTCATGAGCGCTATTTGAATTGCAAAGGTGAGGTTGCAATAGGATCATTGTAGGTACACGTGATTGTATTATAGGCGCGAATTAAGTGAAGGGGTCTTTCAGTGTTAGCTGTGGTGTTTTAAGAAACTTTTGAATGCCAAGTCTCAAGTATTTTTACGGTAGTCGGTAAGTAGTCAATTGTTATTCGCAAAATAAGGCTTAATTTTACTTGTACTTATTAAAATTCCCGATGACCTTGGTTTTTTCACCTTTGGGTACGTAAAATGGAACCAAAACATAAATGTTCGGAATCGATTTCCAGATTCATGTGTGAATGTGCATTTGAGGCGGTTGTTGAGCTCTTGGTGGCTAATAAATATTCGGTTTTCGACAGGGGGGAAGGAAGTTGCAGTGGTGTTGACATTAGTACATTTCTTGGTATTTATCCTAATAGCATCGCGACATCCAGGGGCGGACTAAAAATGGGTTGAAGTTATTCTATAATTAATTATTATCGAGGGGCCCAACATTCATCATTTAAAAAAAATTTAATTACAACTGTTGATTGTACAAAATGACCGTTGTTTAAATTTGATTGTTTTTTGTTTACGGGTACCCATAGTTGTTCCACAGGGCGCAACAAAGTGCCTCATTACCGAATATCGAACTGAAAGTATGCAAAATATTTATTTCAATTTTTAACATGTAGCTGGCCCTCGATCCTCATTAGGTATTTTTTTTTTAATTAAATTCTCGTTAATAAATTTAACGAAACTAACCAACCGTGTTTAATTATACAAGCCCTATATTTTGATAACGTGGCGATATACAGCAGCTTAAATGTATTTTTGTGTGTTTGTAGCGCAAAATTTAGACGAGATCAGTTTTTATAGTGCGGCCTTTAGGCCGCACAACCCGGGCAATCACGAATCAGTGCGGCCTTAAAACACCATTGCGACAAAAGAATTATTATTAAAGTTGGAAAATGGTTCTTAAAATGATTCTCTTTAATTTAACTGTTTTAAGTTTAAGAAACTGCGGTTTTGGCTTCGGGGCGACGCCTTCCCAAAAACTATTATTAACTTTGAATAATATTTTTATATCATCATAACCTTGTTTTTTAGCACGGAAATGGGGGCATAAAATGGCTTTTATAGCCCGAGGGCCTATAAAGTTGCTAAGCAATGACAACAATATCAAAACAAAAGAGTTAGTCCAGACTCTGTTTTTTTTGCGCGATCGATCTGAAATTTTGCATATGCCTTCCTACCGATAATTCACGGAGGAGGGTACCTTGCGAGGGGGGGGGGGGAAATTTTTTACTCAGTTTTTCGATATCTAGTGCCGTTTTCGAGTTATTGCTAAATAAAAAAATTAATTCTCGCCCCTCCAAGTTTCTCGCCATAGGAACCATGGCACACCAAAAATTCATAGCACAAACAAAATGACATGATATTTTTTCTCAAAATACTTAATTCTTCAATTTTGACAATTCAAGTACCAAGTACCAAAATGAAATAAAACGTTGTATGTACCACGGGCACAATCAAATTATAGCCCTCGGGCAATTTAAAGCCCTCCGCTAACGCGTCGGGCTTTAAATTACCCTCGGTGCTATAATCTATTGATTGTGCCCTTGATACATAAATAACTATTAATACCCATTTCGTATGCGTCCGATGTTGTTGGACCATAAACAATGCACATAAGTATTTAACGCTGCCCCCCCCCCCCTATGATTTCAAACCATGAGCCTCCCCATCCATGGCGAAATTTTTTATAAATTTGTTGGCGATCGAGAATTGTTTGAGTTCCAATTCCGGTCGTTTAGGCTTCAAAGGTTTTTAATAAAAACTCAATTCTTTAGAACAAATTTGGGAAGGGCTGTAGAAATGATTTTTTTAAGAAGTTATTTTTTTAATAAAATTAATACCAATCGATCGAGTATCGTTTTAGCTCCAATGGGCTTCAATTTTCACCGTTTGAATTCTACATGTAAAAAATTTAGAGCGTTTCAAAGATTGTGAAATTGTAAATTTTACCAACATCGCTCCGAGCAAGTAGCGCGCAGAATTTTAGTGTTGCTGATAACAATTAAAATATATTTTATGTTTTAATATCAAACAAAGAAACGAGCATTTGTGGTCGATAAAAAAATTTATTCGCGAGGTTTTGTTTGCAAGTAAATTAATTAATTAAATAAATATTTTTGATAAACTTGGTACCAATCGATCGAGAATCGATTGTTCAATAACTTCACGATGCGTGTGGTCCAAACTAAAATAATAACTTTTCCAGTATTTTGTGGAAGCTCGTACTGGTACACGAGCAAAACAAGTAATAATTGGCTAATAAATTGACGGGTAATAAAAAAAGAAATTTATTTTTCTGACGAAAATATACAACGTCTATATTATTTTAATTTAAAATATACAAACTTCTCAAACCTGTTGGCGACGCATTCGGTGCATAGCATTGTATAAACAATCGAAGCTTACCTTGATAAACTTATCGGTTAGCGATTACTTAATATAAACAATAAATAATTTCGAAGTCTGCAATTTTGTGTTCGTAGTTGATTATTATATAATTTTGTTGGGTGATATGCTTGAAAAAGAACTGGTTTACCCAGTGGCGGCTCGTGTAGGGAACGCGGCCTAAAGGCCGCACTCAAATTTTTTAGATAGTTATTAGAAAATTACTCTTTGAGAAATACGTTAAAAATTCATAGGCGTCACTCAACAAAATCTGTTTTTCGTGTTTCGTTGAGCGTTAAAATTACTGTTGAGATTCAAAAACAAAATAATATTGTCTGTTGACTGATTTGAATTACCTTTGTGCGGAGTATTTTACTAAAAAAAAAACTAAATTTTTCTCTTAATGAAATGGTTTTTAATGACTTTTGTAGGAAATTTTTCGGGTTTGTTGTAACTTTTGCAGTTCTTTTAGTGAAAATTCGGAAAAATGTATAACTCATCAGACAAGCATAGTTCGATTTCATTTAAACAACAAGGCAGTAAATCGTGTTGTTGAGTAGAACAATTAGCATTTTTTCATCAGTTTTTAAATTGTCGTGATTTCATAGGCTATTTTCGGAGTTCAATTATTTAACCTAGAAAATCATGGCGGCCGACACCTTCGAACCTTATTTATAATATTATGTAATTAAAATGGTTGTACGGCCTAAAGGCCGCACTTGAACTGTTTTAGGTTGATAAGTAAAAAATTAAGGAATCACATGCATGACAAATTTTGAATTTTATATGTATGTTATTCATTGATGTAAATAAGTTGGCCTAACAAATCTGAGCATTTCACATGGCAACGGACAATCTAAAAATGGAATTTCCGCGTCTTATCTAACCCATTCCGGTAATATAAACAATTCTAGGGTAATGCAGCAAACGCGGTATAAAATTTTTGGAAATTAACGAAGTTAAGAGCATATTAATGCCCTACCTAATAGTTAAAACGTCCTAACTAATAAATTAGTTTTCACGAAACAAATTTACTTTTTGTAGATGTTGCAAGCCCATTTTGCCAATACATTTTATTTTACCAACCGTTATAACCTATAACATCTACATGAAGTCATTTCTCTCCCGAAAACCAATTTCTTAGTTAGGACGTTTTAACTAAGTACGGTAGAATATATCAAAAGTGTTGTAACGTATCACTGCCTCACTGCCACACTCGACCGTATATGTTATTTAAAAATATACCAATAGAGAATTTGTAAAACTCCGAACATAATCGGAAATATTGCAGTATCCTGCCTTACGAAAGGTTAATTGATTCTAATGTTTTGCTCCCTTTGAAGGAACTTTATTATTTAAATTGTAAGCGTACGTTTTTTGGCGCCCCGGGCCCTGAAATAAAACGTTCTGGGCTGCAGTCTACTTTGCCCTCCCCTTGATCCGGGCTTGGCTACACCCAGGAGTCTCAATTTAGACAAAGATTTTGTTTCAAGCTTTCTAAAGCGCCTGATGTCGGTAAGCCATTGTGGTTAAATGTCTCAAAATGACGCTGAATGTTAGCATTATTGAAGAGTCATTTTTCCGACTTTTCAACTCTCCTCCACCCTTGTCACAGTTGGTAACAATCTTCGACCCCTCCCCCAGAAACGTTCTATGGTCACAAATCAAAGACCCCCTTAATTTGTCTAAAATCAAACTTGAGCTTTTAAACTAAAAAACCTATTCATTACTTTTTAATTTTAAAAAAATTTTATGGCTGTAATAAAACTTGGAATTAAACGAGCAAGAATTTAAGTAAACTATATTTGACTATCCCAAAAATGGGAACCCCCACACCCCATGGTCACACTTGATCACATTGTTTACCCCCCCCTCCCAGGCGTGGACGTACTTTATCGACGACCTATTATGGTTCAATTTTTTGCAATTAAGTATTTTTATATTCCTCTTTGATTTGGCTCAAATTTGTTGTACTTGATGGTTAAATGTTTTAAAATGACGCGGAATGTTAGGATTATTTAAGGATCCATTAGTCGTCATCCATAAAGGACGTCCGCATTTTTTCCAACTTTTGAAACCCCCTCCGCCCTTGTCATAATTGGTCACAATTTTCGCCCCCCCCCCCAGAATTGTCCTAAGATCACAAATAAAAGGCCCCCCCATCATTTGTCTAAAATCAAACTTGAACTTTTAAACTAAAAAACCTATTGTGTAATCCCCCCCCCCCCCCAGGGGTCGACGTACTTTAACGACAGCCCCTTACGGTTCGATTTTTTGCAAATAAGTATTTTCATATTGCTCTTCGATTTTTTCAATTTTTTTGTACTTCCAAATTATGCCAAATAAACGGACCCTTATTTTTTTCTTTGGTGCCAAATTGGCCCGTTTCTATTGTACAGGCCTCAAAATAGGTCAAATTTGGCTTGTAGAGCTTCCATAAATTATTTCTACTGGCCGAACCGTACCACTTGCGAGACACGATTTTTTTTTATAAAATAGAGATATTAAATAGGCCTTTCTAGTGAGTTTTTGTGTGTAAATATCAAATTTTGACTTTGAGTGCCCGTCTCCCAAAAAAGGGTAATTTAAAATTTAAAAAAAATCTTTATTTTGGCTATTTGCTTTCTAAATTTTAGAGTGGGTCGCTTTTGGTTCAGGAGTGACATCGAAATTAATGAAAGTTTACTTATGGCCACTTTACACGAGGGGATTTTTTCATGCGATCGATCCCCGCGCCATGTCGCAGCAACTAAGCGCCTCGTGTAATACAAAATCGCTATGCGATTAGTCCCTGCAACTTGGCGCACGTGCGATTTTATGAATTAGAACTTGTTCTAATTTCATGCGATTTATTTACTAATCTGAATATATAAGGTACAGTCGACTCTCGATAAATTGAAACTCAAGGGACCAGAGAAAAATTTCTCTGAAAAAATTTCTAATTTCATTTAAAAATTCTAAAAAAAATTTAATATTGATTTTATTCAATTTATCGAGTATTTTTCAAGGGACCGGGAAAAAATTGAAATAATCGAGAGATTCAAATTAACGAGTGTTCAAATTATCGAGAGTCGACTGTAGTATATTTTCAAGTTGACACTAGAGGTTGGTATTGTAGCAAATACGTCATTTATTACAAAGTCGCCTGAATATAAATGCCTCGTGTAAAGTGACAATGCGATAGGTCGCAGCAACCTGGCGCATGCGAAAAATCCCGGCAACAAGTCGCGGCGATCGATCGCATGAAAAAATCCCCTCGTGTAAAGTGGCCATTAGACGGTCCATAACTTAAAAAATAAAAATTGCGATTACGCCTAAACTATTAATGGTAGATAAAAAAGATAAGCCATCTTTCTTGTTTGTTTCATAATTTTTTTGACGATGGTGACTTTAATTTTAAAGTTCATATTAAAATAATCGCATCGGCACCAAAAATTAATTAATTCAGCGAGAGACGAAAAAACAGGTAAAAATAAGCGAAGATCTATAGGTATTTTTTTAAAGAAAAGGCAATTTTAATTTCCAGAGGATCACAACTAAATCAAAATATTTAATTAAATAGCGTTTCATTGGAAAGTCCAACGTGGGCATGCGTTGCAAAGCCTTCAAAACTTGATAATACGGCTCGAAGAAAACTTTGCATTCCACCATTAAGTACGGGACGTTCAACTCAACATCGTTGTCCTGCATCTCGAATTCAACGGTGAGATTCTTTTCCGTCAAGTTTCGATGTAATACTCTTCCAAACAAAATCGAACGAAAATTGTTTTTGGTGAAGAGAACCAATGATCCATGATTAAAACTTTGAGGATCTGATCTCTTATGAGTGTCCTTGTTAAAAAACTCCAGCAATACGCCCATGCGACCGTTGTAAAAAATCCGTGATCGAAAAACTACATTTGGATGGATTACAGCGTGGGTGAAGTTGTGCTCAAGTTCAGTGCCCTTCGTTTGAGCTAAATATTCAGCAAGGCTCTCACGTAAAGGTGCAACGAAATCTTTTCTCAATAAGCGAAAATTCACGTCCAAATAATGTTCGGTGCTATCGTAACGACCTCTGATGATGTTTTTTCTGACAAAGCCTGGATTCGAACCTAGTATTTCTTTGGAAGTCGGGTACACATTCAATGTCCTGAAATTGTTAGGTGGAATTTCCCGACTTCCGTGTCTTTGTTCGAACTCAAAACATCTGTATTGACTAGATGTACTTGGTCTGGAAACCTGCCAGTTTCTAAAATCCATGTTGACATGGATCCACTAAATTAAAAAAATCACGTGTTTTTATATTATTAGAAAATATTTGGAGGTAGATAAGGAAAATGGAACCAAACCACAAACACAAAGTTTCGAGGATAAAATGAGGCTAATAGTTTAGCTTTAGTTTAGTTTTAATATGATTGCTTTGGATGTGCGGCCTAAAGGCCGCACTGATAGGAATTATTACCGTAAGTGTAGACCATATTTTTTCGGCTTTTCCCTGTTCAGTTTCAGGCTATTATAGCAATTTGAATGGCTGTTACATATAAATTTGAACCAATCAGATGTAGACATTCGTGGAATTTTTTAGTTTTCAGTATTTTACAGGGCGCTCCAATAATTTTAATGGATAACGTTTTTACCTGCTAAATTTAGTGCGTACCGAAGGTGTGCTGAAAACGCTATTGCGATTCCTCCGTTCGATTTTCCGAAAACAATTATTAATGACTTACCTTTTTCGTGTCATTATACAATGAAAAAGAGATAACACCCCCCCCCCCCCAATAACTTTGACAGGATCTGACTCTGCTGAAAGTGGTCACACATTTTAATAAGTGGTAATCCCAGCTTGTTCGGTTGTGACTCAATGGAAAGACAATTTTTTCAAACGTATCTCAACATTAATTATATAAACGTGGATAATTTTTAGAATTTCCAAGTCCAAATGGGAGGGGGGTTATTTTTGACCCTGGTGTGTTCCTGGGGAGGTCCGAAGGTTGTGACCATCGGCTTTATCGAACTGAATGAAAAGTTGTGCGGCCTGTAGGCCGCCCTGACTCGTGGCTTGTACAGTGGTAACTGATTTTTAATTCTCTTGGTTGTGTGGCCTGAACGCCGCACTGATAGGGACGAATCTGTTTTTAGTGCAATTTTTCAACCCCTTAACCAGTTTGGGAGGGGAATCATGGTTTATGAAGACAGAGATAAAGCTTTTAAAATTCCAGTATAAAGCTAATGATTTATCTTTCGAGGGGGGTGCATGAACTTGGCTGAAGTATATCTATTTCTATTTCAATTTTTATCGCGTTGTTAATGTATTGAAATATCTTTTGTTATTTAATTAACTTTGTCATATGTTGCGCCTAAAGAACGTATTTTTAATTTCATTTAATACGTTACTTACTAGTTTGAAATTCTCCCGCATGGTGGTGTTTGCTTAATGTAAATTGCGAATAGCAGAACGAGTAAAGTTTTCAAACGTTGTAGTACATTAAATCGACATTTCATAGGAGGGAATTTATTATGCCCCCCCCTGTATCAGACCCTGACTCAAAGTTCGTAAAAGGGGGAGGAAGTAATTACATTATATCGAAAAAAAGGTAATTTGTTAAAAATTGTAGCAAGTTTAGCATTTAATCAGTTTTTAGTCGATTTTTAAAAATTCCTGGAGTATTATTCCTTTCTATTCACCCCCCCCCTCCATTTGGTGGACACTTGGGGGCAAAAGTGATGATGTAGTAATGGACATACTATCTACGATACAAATTGCAAGCAAGGGGGGGGCGGTAATTCTTTGCATATCACAAAAAATAAAATTACACTTTTCAAAACTTTTAACAATTTTAGTGCATTTAATCGATTTCCTTTCGGTTTTTTTAAAATTCGCGTGATTTATTCTCTTTGCCCCGCCACTCTGACCAAATTCACATGGGGGGGGGATTCATTGCATAATATAAAATATAGCAAGAAAAGGTACATACATTTCTCAACAGTTTAAGCAAATTTAGTGCATTTAATCTTTTGTTTTTCAATTTTTGAAAATTAATAGGGAGATTAGTTATTCCCTTTTGTATCCTGTAGGGGAGGGAAATTTCTTGCATAATGTAGCAAAAAAATGGTTTTTTTTGGAAGTTGTAACAATTTTAGAGCATTCAATCGTTCCATTTTCGAATTTTTAAAATTCGGGGTGGTTGTTATTCGCTCCTTCGCCGTAACCACCCTAAAGTGCGGAAACGTAAAGACAAATGTCATGAAGAGGGTGGGTAATTAATTGCATAATATAGCGCAAATAAAGTTTTTTGAAGTTTTTAGCAATTTTAGTACAATTAATCGTTTTTTTTTAATTTTTGAAAATTTATAGGGAGATTAGTTATTCTAATCAACTATGGGTACCCGTAAACAAAAAACAATCAAATTTAAACAACGGTCGTTTTGTACAATCAACAGTTGTAATTAAATTTTTTTTAAATGATGAATGTTGGGACCCTCGATAATAATTAATTATAGAATAACTTCAACCCATTTTTAGTCCGCCCCTGGATGTCGCGATGCTATTAGGATAAATACCAAGAAATGTACTAATGTCAACACCACTGCAACTTCCTTCCCCCCTGTCGAAAACCGAATATTTATTAGCCACCAAGAGCTCAACAACCGCCTCAAATGCACATTCACACATGAATCTGGAAATCGATTCCGAACATTTATGTTTTGGTTCCATTTTACGTACCCAAAGGTGAAAAAACCAAGGTCATCGGGAATTTTAATAAGTACAAGTAAAATTAAGCCTTATTTTGCGAATAACAATTGACTACTTACCGACTACCGTAAAAATACTTGAGACTTGGCATTCAAAAGTTTCTTAAAACACCACAGCTAACACTGAAAGACCCCTTCACTTTATTCGCGCCTATAATACAATCACGTGTACATACAATGTTCCTATTGCAAATTGCATAGTCACCTTTGCAAATCAAATAGCGCTTATGAGTTTGCGCAGTAAACATATTTGTTCGCGAGCGAAGGGGGGGCGTACCGCTAGACCATTACAGGGTTAGCCAATTAAATTAAATTGAGGCCTTCCAATTTTAATTATAGCTAGTCTTCATACGATCATTTAATAATAATTAGTATGTATTCGTTAAATTTCATATTGTATAGGGTGATTTATAAATTACCGGTCAAATTATAATTTTTCGAGTTAGGGGGAATTTTCACGCCGACGAAAGTTGTACCAATGTAAGGTAATGGCGCTATGCACAACTAACGCTCCATGCTACGCTCTGACGCAAAACGCCCTAAAAAGTTGAGCAGCTTTTGGGTTTGGGTAAAAATTAGAGGTTAGATATAACGCGCATGTTTCGCGTTCATTGTGTGCGGACGATTTCAGTTGAATTTAATTTTGACAGATCTCGGCGTCAAGGCGCGCTTGTTTTGCGTTCATTTTGTTCTCGCCGCTTTATTCTTTAACATCTGCCAATTTTATAGACCCCCGCCACCCCTAATAAATACTGAAGTGGATTTAGCGACAGATCCGTTTAAAATCTATTAGTGCCGTAAGTGCTGTTTACCACTCGAAAATAATATTTAGAGACCGAGATGTAGTTTATCTGAGAGAGTGTTTTAGAACGCGTAATTTATAGGGTAAAACAATAATGTGGACTTGGGCGCTATATCCTTGTTGTTGAAAATATTGACAAATGTAACTGAAGGGGGTTTCTTCTGCCAGCGTATCCACGACGAGAAGCCTTCCCGTATCGTCATCGGGGGCATTTACCAATATCTGGATGTCAAACTTGTGAATCCATCAGTAGAATGCACCGAGGGGGGGGACAAGAAGTCCTTCGCACTTCTTATGGTGTCGCTGAAAAGTACCAATGAAAACGAAGACATCTTCAACCTAAAGAAAATCCTCGACATCGACGTCAAGGTTGAAGCCCCAAACAGGAGAAACTGGATTTACCAATGCCACCGCTGTCAAACCTTCTGACATGCACAATGCTGCTGCAGGTTGCCTCCAAGGTGCTACTTGCACCAAAACTACCAGCAAAGCCAAAATACCAGAAGGAACCATCCACAAAATAATCGGTCACCTCTAAATACAGTTGGGATAAACCACCGCCAACAGTCAAAATAAACAAATGGACCACCAAAATAGATAACAAACATAAACAAAATAAACGTCGACTTAAATCTACTCAACATCCTCCGGTCAAACATCTAAAACATCACGGGGGGGGGGGGTACTTTTCAATGCGAGAATATTTCGGTACTGCTGGCTGTAAGGTAGGTCATCGTCAGGAACAAATATCATTCTAGCACAAGTTTAAAAAAACTTCCGGGACTAGGGCACTAAAATTCCAATCGCCAGTTCACACAAATTCAGTTGACGGACATTAAGCGGCCACAGGTCAGCAACATGTTCCACAAAGCAAAGAAATATGCGAAATTCGAATAGCGCTACCTGCTGATAATCTTTTGACTTTGAAATAAAACCCCTGGGGTTGCAAAACCTGCATCATTAATTGAGTAATGGATCTGTTTCTTCAGTGCGGCCTTTAGGCCGCACACCGCAATTTGTTCATAATTCGGGGGGGGGGGGAATGTGGCGTCCGCAAAATATCCCACTTTTGAGATTTCTAAAAAAATTGTATGTGATTATTTTTAAAAGTTGATAAAATAAAGTTTATCTAAATTCTTACTTGATTAATTCTAACTGATTTGTGACCATGGGGTGGTGACGGGGGGGGGGGGGTTAAAAATCGGGGAAACAATTGCGGACGTCCTTTATGGACCACCCTTTATGAGAGCGTGGTGTTCGAGTTTCTCAATTTTTACAAATGTCGAAAGTGACTACAATTAATAATTAACTAAAATTCGAACGGATGCTTGAATCAATTTAATTTTTGAAAACAGGCCTTCAATTTATAATAATTCTAATTTTTCTTACGGCCATATAAATTTCAAAAAAATTAAAAATGAATGAATAGGTTTTAAAGGTAAAGTTCGATTTTAGACAACGAAGGGGGGGGGGTCTTTGATTTGTGGCCATAGGAAGTTCCTGGGGAGGTGGGATTGAATAATCGAAAAAAATTGCGGACGTCAATGGACGACCCCTTATGACAGCATGGTGTTCGAGTTTCTCAATTTTCACAAATGTCAAAACTGACTACAATAAATTGAATAAAACCATGGAAGTACCTGGAATTCCTTAGAAATCGTTTGATTTGTTTTGTTTTTGAAAATTCGTTTAAAACCACTGGAATCGTACAATTTCATGAAAATCGTTATTGAATTTACAAAAAGAAAATCCTATTTTCAAGTGTTTATTTAAGAAGATCGGTCCAGGGCCAGAACGATAGGGGCCTTAACATTGAATTGGGCCTTCGGTATTTGTTTTTTTTATTTAAAAATGTCCAAACGACGTGGGATTTGAAAAACCGAGAAAAAAGTAATTAAAATAAATCACATAATGCCGCATTAATTTGTTAAACGAATTATAAAGGGCCCAAAAATAAAACCTTGGCCGCAGTGGACAGCAAATATATAGAAATAGATATACTTCAGCCAAGTTCATGCACCCCCCTCGAAAGATAAATCATTAGCTTTATACTGGAATTTTAAAAGCTTTATCTCTGTCTTCATAAACCATGATTCCCCTCCCAAACTGGTTAAGGGGTTGAAAAATTGCACTAAAAACAGATTCGTCCCTATCAGTGCGGCGTTCAGGCCACACAACCAAGAGAATTAAAAATCAGTTACCACTGTACAAGCCACGAGTCAGGGCGGCCTACAGGCCGCACAACTTTTCATTCAGTTCGATAAAGCCGATGGTCACAACCTTCGGACCTCCCCAGGAACACACCAGGGTCAAAAATAACCCCCCTCCCATTTGGACTTGGAAATTCTAAAAATTATCCACGTTTATATAATTAATGTTGAGATACGTTTGAAAAAATTGTCTTTCCATTGAGTCACAACCGAACAAGCTGGGATTACCACTTATTAAAATGTGTGACCACTTTCAGCAGAGACAGATCCTGTCAAAGTTATTAGGGGGGGGGAGTTATCTCTTTTTCATTGTATAATGACACGAAAAAGGTAAGTCATTAATAATTGTTTTCGGAAAATCGAACGGAGGAATCGCAATAGCGTTTTCAGCACACCTTCGGTACGCACTAAATTTAGCAGGTAAAAACGTTATCCATTAAAATTATTGGAGCGCCCTGTAAAATACTGAAAACTAAAAAATTCCACGAATGTCTACATCTGATTGGTTCATATTTATATGTAACAGCCATTCAAATTGCTATAATAGCCTGAAACTGAACAGGGAAAAGCCGAAAAAATATGGTCTACACTTACGGTAATAATTCCTATCAGTGCGGCCTTTAGGCCGCACATCCAAAGCAATCATATTAAAACTAAACTAAAGCTAAACTATTAGCCTCATTTTATCCTCGAAACTTTGTGTTTGTGGTTTGGTTCCATTTTCCTTATCTACCTCCAAATATTTTCTAATAATATAAAAACACGTGATTTTTTTAATTTAGTGGATCCATGTCAACATGGATTTTAGAAACTGGCAGGTTTCCAGACCAAGTACATCTAGTCAATACAGATGTTTTGAGTTCGAACAAAGACACGGAAGTCGGGAAATTCCACCTAACAATTTCAGGACATTGAGTGTGTACCCGACTTCCAAAGAAATACTAGGTTCGAATCCAGGCTTTGTCAGAAAAAACATCATCAGAGGTCGTTACGATAGCACCGAACATTATTTGGACGTGAATTTTCGCTTATTGAGAAAAGATTTCGTTGCACCTTTACGTGAGAGCCTTGCTGAATATTTAGCTCAAACGAAGGGCACTGAACTTGAGCACAACTTCACCCACGCTGTAATCCATCCAAATGTAGTTTTTCGATCACGGATTTTTTACAACGGTCGCATGGGCGTATTGCTGGAGTTTTTTAACAAGGACACTCATAAGAGATCAGATCCTCAAAGTTTTAATCATGGATCATTGGTTCTCTTCACCAAAAACAATTTTCGTTCGATTTTGTTTGGAAGAGTATTACATCGAAACTTGACGGAAAAGAATCTCACCGTTGAATTCGAGATGCAGGACAACGATGTTGAGTTGAACGTCCCGTACTTAATGGTGGAATGCAAAGTTTTCTTCGAGCCGTATTATCAAGTTTTGAAGGCTTTGCAACGCATGCCCACGTTGGACTTTCCAATGAAACGCTATTTAATTAAATAGTTTGATTTAGTTGTGATCCTCTGGAAATTAAAATTGCCTTTTCTTTAAAAAAATACCTATAGATCTTCGCTTATTTTTACCTGTTTTTTCGTCTCTCGCTGAATTAATTAATTTTTGGTGCCGATGCGATTAGTTTAATATGAACTTTAAAATTAAAGTCACCATCGTCAAAAAAATTATGAAACAAACAAGAAAGATGGCTTATCTTTTTTATCTACCATTAATAGTTTAGGCGTAATCGCAATTTTTATTTTTTAAGTTATGGACCGTCTAATGGCCACTTTACACGAGGGGATTTTTTCATGCGATCGATCGCCGCGACTTGTTGCCGGGATTTTTCGCATGCGCCAGGTTGCTGCGACTTATCGCATTGTCACTTTACACGAGGCATTTATATTCAGGCGACTTTGTAATAAATGACGTATTTGCTACAATACCAACCTCTAGTGTCAACTTGAAAATATACTACAGTCGACTCTCGATAATTTGAACACTCGTTAATTTGAATCTCTCGATTATTTCAATTTTTTCCCGGTCCCTTGAAAAATACTCGATAAATTGAATAAAATCAATATTAAATTTTTTTAGAATTTTTAAATGAAATTAGAAATTTTTTCAGAGAAATTTTTCTCTGGTCCCTTGAGTTTCAATTTATCGAGAGTCGACTGTACCTTATATATTCAGATTAGTAAATAAATCGCATGAAATTAGAACAAGTTCTAATTCATAAAATCGCACGTGCGCCAAGTTGCAGGGACTAATCGCATAGCGATTTTGTATTACACGAGGCGCTTAGTTGCTGCGACATGGCGCGGGGATCGATCGCATGAAAAAATCCCCTCGTGTAAAGTGGCCATAAGTAAACTTTCATTAATTTCGATGTCACTCCTGAACCAAAAGCGACCCACTCTAAAATTTAGAAAGCAAATAGCCAAAATAAAGATTTTTTTTAAATTTTAAATTACCCTTTTTTGGGAGACGGGCACTCAAAGTCAAAATTTGATATTTACACACAAAAACTCACTAGAAAGGCCTATTTAATATCTCTATTTTATAAAAAAAAATCGTGTCTCGCAAGTGGTACGGTTCGGCCAGTAGAAATAATTTATGGAAGCTCTACAAGCCAAATTTGACCTATTTTGAGGCCTGTACAATAGAAACGGGCCAATTTGGCACCAAAGAAAAAAATAAGGGTCCGTTTATTTGGCATAATTTGGAAGTACAAAAAAATTGAAAAAATCGAAGAGCAATATGAAAATACTTATTTGCAAAAAATCGAACCGTAAGGGGCTGTCGTTAAAGTACGTCGACCCCTGGGGGGGGGGGATTACACAATAGGTTTTTTAGTTTAAAAGTTCAAGTTTGATTTTAGACAAATGATGGGGGGCCTTTTATTTGTGATCTTAGGACAATTCTGGGGGGGGGGTCGAAAATTGTGACCAATTATGACAAGGGCGGAGGGGGTTTCAAAAGTTGGAAAAAATGCGGACGTCCTTTATGGATGACGACTAATGGATCCTTAAATAATCCTAACATTCAGCGTCATTTTAAAACATTTAACCATCAAGTACAACAAATTTGAGCCAAATCAAAGAGGAATATAAAAATACTTAATTGCAAAAAATTGAACCATAATAGGTCGTCGATAAAGTACGTCCACGCCTGGGAGGGGGGGGGTAAACAATGTGATCAAGTGTGACCATGGGGTGTGGGGGTTCCCATTTTTGGGATAGTCAAATATAGTTTACTTAAATTCTTGCTCGTTTAATTCCAAGTTTTATTACAGCCATAAAATTTTTTAAAAATTAAAAAGTAATGAATAGGTTTTTTAGTTTAAAAGCTCAAGTTTGATTTTAGACAAATTACGGGGGTCTTTGATTTGTGACCATAGAACGTTTCTGGGGGAGGGGTCGAAGATTGTTACCAACTGTGACAAGGGTGGAGGAGAGTTGAAAAGTCGGAAAAATGACTCTTCAATAATGCTAACATTCAGCGTCATTTTGAGACATTTAACCACAATGGCTTACCGACATCAGGCGCTTTAGAAAGCTTGAAACAAAATCTTTGTCTAAATTGAGACTCCTGGGGGTAGCCAAGCCCGGATCAAGGGGAGGGCAAAGTAGACTGCAGCCCAGAACGTTTTATTTCAGGGCCCGGGGCGCCAAAAAACGTACGCTTACAATTTAAATAATAAAGTTCCTTCAAAGGGAGCAAAACATTAGAATCAATTAACCTTTCGTAAGGCAGGATACTGCAATATTTCCGATTATGTTCGGAGTTTTACAAATTCTCTATTGGTATATTTTTAAATAACATATACGGTCGAGTGTGACAGTGAGGCAGTGATACGTTACAACACTTTTGATATATTCTACCGTACTTAGTTAAAACGTCCTAACTAAGAAATTGGTTTTCGGGAGAGAAATGACTTCATGTAGATGTTATAGGTTATAACGGTTGGTAAAATAAAATGTATTGGCAAAATGGGCTTGCAACATCTACAAAAAGTAAATTTGTTTCGTGAAAACTAATTTATTAGTTAGGACGTTTTAACTATTAGGTAGGGCATTAATATGCTCTTAACTTCGTTAATTTCCAAAAATTTTATACCGCGTTTGCTGCATTACCCTAGAATTGTTTATATTACCGGAATGGGTTAGATAAGACGCGGAAATTCCATTTTTAGATTGTCCGTTGCCATGTGAAATGCTCAGATTTGTTAGGCCAACTTATTTACATCAATGAATAACATACATATAAAATTCAAAATTTGTCATGCATGTGATTCCTTAATTTTTTACTTATCAACCTAAAACAGTTCAAGTGCGGCCTTTAGGCCGTACAACCATTTTAATTACATAATATTATAAATAAGGTTCGAAGGTGTCGGCCGCCATGATTTTCTAGGTTAAATAATTGAACTCCGAAAATAGCCTATGAAATCACGACAATTTAAAAACTGATGAAAAAATGCTAATTGTTCTACTCAACAACACGATTTACTGCCTTGTTGTTTAAATGAAATCGAACTATGCTTGTCTGATGAGTTATACATTTTTCCGAATTTTCACTAAAAGAACTGCAAAAGTTACAACAAACCCGAAAAATTTCCTACAAAAGTCATTAAAAACCATTTCATTAAGAGAAAAATTTAGTTTTTTTTTTAGTAAAATACTCCGCACAAAGGTAATTCAAATCAGTCAACAGACAATATTATTTTGTTTTTGAATCTCAACAGTAATTTTAACGCTCAACGAAACACGAAAAACAGATTTTGTTGAGTGACGCCTATGAATTTTTAACGTATTTCTCAAAGAGTAATTTTCTAATAACTATCTAAAAAATTTGAGTGCGGCCTTTAGGCCGCGTTCCCTACACGAGCCGCCACTGGGTAAACCAGTTCTTTTTCAAGCATATCACCCAACAAAATTATATAATAATCAACTACGAACACAAAATTGCAGACTTCGAAATTATTTATTGTTTATATTAAGTAATCGCTAACCGATAAGTTTATCAAGGTAAGCTTCGATTGTTTATACAATGCTATGCACCGAATGCGTCGCCAACAGGTTTGAGAAGTTTGTATATTTTAAATTAAAATAATATAGACGTTGTATATTTTCGTCAGAAAAATAAATTTCTTTTTTTATTACCCGTCAATTTATTAGCCAATTATTACTTGTTTTGCTCGTGTACCAGTACGAGCTTCCACAAAATACTGGAAAAGTTATTATTTTAGTTTGGACCACACGCATCGTGAAGTTATTGAACAATCGATTCTCGATCGATTGGTACCAAGTTTATCAAAAATATTTATTTAATTAATTAATTTACTTGCAAACAAAACCTCGCGAATAAATTTTTTTATCGACCACAAATGCTCGTTTCTTTGTTTGATATTAAAACATAAAATATATTTTAATTGTTATCAGCAACACTAAAATTCTGCGCGCTACTTGCTCGGAGCGATGTTGGTAAAATTTACAATTTCACAATCTTTGAAACGCTCTAAATTTTTTACATGTAGAATTCAAACGGTGAAAATTGAAGCCCATTGGAGCTAAAACGATACTCGATCGATTGGTATTAATTTTATTAAAAAAATAACTTCTTAAAAAAATCATTTCTACAGCCCTTCCCAAATTTGTTCTAAAGAATTGAGTTTTTATTAAAAACCTTTGAAGCCTAAACGACCGGAATTGGAACTCAAACAATTCTCGATCGCCAACAAATTTATAAAAAATTTCGCCATGGATGGGGAGGCTCATGGTTTGAAATCATAGGGGGGGGGGGGCAGCGTTAAATACTTATGTGCATTGTTTATGGTCCAACAACATCGGACGCATACGAAATGGGTATTAATAGTTATTTATGTATCAAGGGCACAATCAATAGATTATAGCACCGAGGGTAATTTAAAGCCCGACGCGTTAGCGGAGGGCTTTAAATTGCCCGAGGGCTATAATTTGATTGTGCCCGTGGTACATACAACGTTTTATTTCATTTTGGTACTTGGTACTTGAATTGTCAAAATTGAAGAATTAAGTATTTTGAGAAAAAATATCATGTCATTTTGTTTGTGCTATGAATTTTTGGTGTGCCATGGTTCCTATGGCGAGAAACTTGGAGGTGCGAGAATTAATTTTTTTATTTAGCAATAACTCGAAAACGGCACTAGATATCGAAAAACTGAGTAAAAAATTTCCCCCCCCCCCCCTCGCAAGGTACCCTCCTCCGTGAATTGTCGGTAGGAAGGCATATGCAAAATTTCAGATCGATCGCGCAAAAAAAACAGAGTCTGGACTAACTCTTTTGTTTTGATATTGTTGTCATTGCTTAGCAACTTTATAGGCCCTCGGGCTATAAAAGCCATTTTATGCCCCCATTTCCGTGCTAAAAAACAAGGTTATGATGATATAAAAATATTATTCAAAGTTAATAATAGTTTTTGGGAAGGCGTCGCCCCGAAGCCAAAACCGCAGTTTCTTAAACTTAAAACAGTTAAATTAAAGAGAATCATTTTAAGAACCATTTTCCAACTTTAATAATAATTCTTTTGTCGCAATGGTGTTTTAAGGCCGCACTGATTCGTGATTGCCCGGGTTGTGCGGCCTAAAGGCCGCACTATAAAAACTGATCTCGTCTAAATTTTGCGCTACAAACACACAAAAATACATTTAAGCTGCTGTATATCGCCACGTTATCAAAATATAGGGCTTGTATAATTAAACACGGTTGGTTAGTTTCGTTAAATTTATTAACGAGAATTTAATTTAAAAAAAAATACCTAATGAGGATCGAGGGCCAGCTACATGTTAAAAATTGAAATAAATATTTTGCATACTTTCAGTTCGATATTCGGTAATGAGGCACTTTGTTGCGCCCTGTGGAACAACTATGGGTACCCGTAAACAAAAAACAATCAAATTTAAACAACGGTCATTTTGTACAATCAACAGTTGTAATTAAATTTTTTTTAAATGATGAATGTTGGGCCCCTCGATAATAATTAATTATAGAATAACTTCAACCCATTTTTAGTCCGCCCCTGGATGTCGCGATGCTATTAGGATAAATACCAAGAAATGTACTAATGTCAACACCACTGCAACTTCCTTCCCCCCTGTCGAAAACCGAATATTTATTAGCCACCAAGAGCTCAACAACCGCCTCAAATGCACATTCACACATGAATCTGGAAATCGATTTCGAACATTTATGGTTTGGTTCCATTTTACGTACCCAAAGGTGAAAAAACCAAGGTCATCGGGAATTTTAATAAGTACAAGTAAAATTAAGCCTTATTTTGCGAATAACAATTGACTACTTACCGACTACCGTAAAAATACTTGAGACTTGGCATTCAAAAGTTTCTTAAAACACCACAGCTAACACTGAAAGACCCCTTCACTTAATTCGCGCCTATAATACAATCACGTGTACCTACAATGATCCTATTGCAACCTCACCTTTGCAATTCAAATAGCGCTCATGAGTTTGCGCAGTAAACATATTTGTTCGCGAGTGAAGGGGAGGGGGCGTACCGCTAGACCATTTCAGGGTTAGCAAATTAAATTAAATTTAGGCCTTCCAATTTTAATTATAGCTAGTCTTCATACGAGCATTTAATAATAATTAGTATGTATTCGTTAAATTTCATATTGTATAGGGTGATTTATAAATTACCGGTCAAATTATAATTTTTCGAGTTAGGGGCAGTGTTGTCAGATTTTAGAAATTTAAGGCGCCAACTCGTTGCCGAAAAAACGCCCAAAGGCGCAACTAATTGATCACGTGGCGCCAAAATTGAAATTTATTGTTATTTTCTGTAAGGGGCCGTCCATTAATTACGTAAGGATGATTTTTGTAATTTTGGACCCCTCCCCCCGCCACGTAAGGATACGTAAGATTGTGGCAACCCCCCCCCCACATCTTACGTAAGGATTATTTAAAAGAAAATTAATTTTGACCCCCCTCTCCATCCCTTATATTTATAGAATATGAATAATAATATATTATACTAGCTGGCACAGTCGGCCTACCGGCCGCCTTTAGCCGTCTAGACCGTGTGGGATGTGGTTGTTCGGCCTTCGGCCTCACTCAAGAGTATCGCAGGCATACGTGTAGACCGTGGTTTTTCGGCCTTCGGCCTCACTTCAAGGTACTAAAGTAGCCTATGTTTTTCGTTGCATTGTAAATAACTTCTACACCAAATTTGGTTAAGATTGGTCAAATAGAAACGTAAAGCACGTGCACGCGTATTTGCATTGTCGATCGGTTGACAGTTTGACAGCATTAATTATTGTATTTTAAGTTGATTTTGAGTATCAACTTTCCTCTCCTTTGCGAATTTTTGCACTATTTCAATACAAAAACATGCGCAGGAACCTACATAATAACTGTGAAAATTTGGTTCCGATCGGTCAAGCGGTTTAGGAGTCTATAGGGAACATACATACACACATAACATCCATTTTTATATATTTAGATAGATAATAATAAATACAAAAATTTAAATTAAATTTTTATTTACATAGATGAAAAACCGTTCGTAAGAAAAAATTATATTAGATTGTTAAATTTAATTTAAAAAAATATTTTAAGAAACTTACGTAAGGAATACGTCGGACCCCTCCCCCCTTACGTAAGGGTCCGTAAGATATCCAATACCCCCTCCCCCCCAAAAAACCCTTACGTAATTAATGGATGACCCCTAATCGAATGCAATCAACTTCATGGGTGACACCCGGGGCGGATTATTTCTTGTTGATGACCTTTCTTTTTTTTGGAATGTACAACGCGCATGCTCGGCTTTCAAATTCAAAGTTGATTATTTATCGCAATAAACCGCAACTACATTTCTCAGAAACCGCCCAAATTGCGGTTTGCGGTTTTTGAAAAATTTTTATCGCAAATTATCTTCCAAAGTCGCCCAATTTGCGGTAAATCGCCCAATCTGACAACACTGGTTAGGGGGAATTTTCACGCCGACGAAAGTTGTACCAATGTAAGGTAATGGCGCTATGCACAACGAACGCTCCGTGCTACGCTCTGACGCAAAACGCCCTAAAAAGTTGAGCAGCTTTTGGGTTTGGGTAAAAATTAGAGGTTAGATATAATGCGCTTGTTTCGCGTTCGTGGTGTGCGGACGATTTCAGTTGAATTTAATTTTGACAGATCTCGGCGTCAAGGGCGCGCTTGTTTTGCGTTCATTTTGTTCTCGCCGCTTTATTCTTTAACATCTGCCAATTTTATAGACTCCGTGAAATTTTGATAAAATTCGGTTCAAAATATTGTCCCCCGCCTTCCCTAATAAATACTGAAGTGGATTTAGCGACAGATCCGTTTAAAATCTATTAGTGCCGTAAGTGCTGTTTACCACTCGAAAATAATATTTAGAGACCGAGACGTAGTTTATCTGAGATAGTGTTTTAGAACGCGTAATATACAGGGTAAAACAATAATATGGACTTAGGCGCTATATCCTTGCTGTTGAAAATATTGACAAAACATAATTATTATTTTTAGATAGTTGTTATTTCCGACTTTGGTTAGGAGGGGGGGGCACGTGCTCTTTAGGGCAAGTCGCTATTGCGGCAACATAAAAAGTGAACATCCTATAACCAATCATTTGTTTCTTGATATGCATGACATACTTTTGTTCTGTTCATGCAGCATTTGTTAAACAAAGTCACCATGCGGGTAAATTCCAAATTAGCAAAATAGTAAGTGACTTGATAAATGAAAATAAAAATACTGAAAACATGACAAAATGAACTAATTAAGTTCACATTAAAAACTTTTGCTAATTTTCACCATAAAATGACTTGGATTTTTGAGATATAGGACGTCCAAACACAACCATGTTGTTGCTGATGGCGCCACCAGTCGTAATATAAATTGCGAATTAGATATTTGTGCTTGTGCTAGTGGTACACAATACCTATGCTGATGATCCGGTCCCGGGCCGCACAACCTGGACAATTACGAATTTGTATGGCCTTAAAATTACAATTTTCACTTTTTGATGAAATATTTTAAATCCCGTTTACCGTTTACAGCCCAGCCAACGCCGGATTGTCGCAAATATTCAGAACTACCACGGTGCCAGCGGTGCATTTGCATGAATTAATATTATTTCGAGTTTTTAATCTATTTAGGGACCTCGAGCTTTTTCATGGTGGAACAACAACTGGCCCACGAAGTCAGAAATGGTTTCTAATCCCTCCTCCAATTGAACGAAGCGGCAAAGTAAGCAGGAAGAGGAATCGCTTTTTGAACTTCAGCGATTCCCCCCTCGCCATAAAACGCCAACATATTCTCGAACTTAGCGCAAACTGAGACGAAGTCGGAGCATGAGGATATGAACGACGATCTGATTCCAGGATGCAGCACCAAGCCAAACCAAACAGCCAGAGCTGCATCAAAAACATCCAAAATCTCAACCACCCCATCCAATCCCACTTCCTCTCCAAACAAAGAAGAACTAGGGTCCCGCTAGTCCTGAAGGATGTCGCCATGTGGTCCCACTCGCCGAACAAATCAAATTCGTAAACATTTCATACATGTAACTGAAGGGGGTTTCTTCTGCCAGTGTATCCGCGACGAGAAGCCTTCCCGTATCGTCATCGGGGGCATCTACCAATATCTGGATGTCAAACTTGTGAATCCATCAGTAGAATGCACCGAGGGGGGGACAAGAAGTCCTTCGCACTTCTTATGGTGTCGCTGAAAAGTACCAATGAAAACGAAGACATCTTCAACCTAAAGAAAATCCTCGACATCGACGTCAAGGTTGAAGCCCCGAACAGGAGAAACTGGATTTACCAATGCCACCGCTGTCAAACCTTCGGACATGCACAATGGTGCTGCAGGTTTCCTCCAAGGTGCTACTTGCACCAAAACTACCAGCAAAGCCAAAATACCAGAAGGAATCATCCACAAAATAATCGGTCACCTCTAAAATCAGTTGGGATAAACCACCGCCAACAGTCAAAATAAACAAATGGACCACCAAAATAGATAACAAACATAAACAAAATAAACGTCGAGTTAAATCTGCTCAACATCCTCCGGTCAAACATCCAAAACATCACGGGGGGGGGGGTACTTTTCAATGCGAGAAAATTTCGGTACTGCTGGCTGCAAGGTAGGTCATCTTCAGGAACAAATACCATTCTAGCACAAGTTTAAAAAAACTTCCGGGACTAGGGCACTAAAATTCCAATCGCCAGTTCACACAAATTCAGTTGACGGAGATTAAGCGGCCACAGGTCAGCAACATGTTCCACAAAGCAAAGAAATATGCGAAATTCGAATAGCGCTACCTGCTGATAATCTTTTGAGCTTTGAAATAAAACCCCTGGGGTAGCAAGACCTGCATCATTAATTGAGGAATGGATCTGTTTCTTCAGTGCGGCCTTCAGGCCGCACACCTTAATTTGTTCATAATTCAGGGGGGGGGGAATTTTGTGGCGTCCGCAAAATATCCCACTTTTGAGATTTCTAAAAAAATTGTATGTGATTATTTTTAAAAGTTGATAAAATAAAGTTTATCTAAATTCTTACTTGATTAATTCTAAAAAAATTAAAAATTAATCAATAGGTTTTTTAGTTTAAAAGGTTAATTTCGATTTTTGACAAATGAGGGGGGTCTCTGATTTGTGACCATTGGGAGATGACGGGGGGCGGTTAAAAATCGGGGAAACAGTTGCGGACGTCCTTTATGGACCACCCTTTATGAGAGCGTGGTGTTCGAGTTTCTCAATTTTTACAAATGTCAAAAGTGACTACAATTAATAATTAACTAAAATTCGAACGGATGCTTGGATTAATTTAATTTTTGAAAACAGGCCTTCAATTTATAATAATTCTAATTTTTCTTACGGCCATATAAATTTCAAAAAAATTAAAAATGAATGAATAGGTTTTAAGTTTTAAAGGTAAAGTTCGATTTTAGACAACGAAGGGGGGGGTCTTTGATTTGTGGCCATAGGAAGTTCCTGGGGAGGTGGGGTTGAATAATCGAAAAAAATTGCGGACGTCAATGGACGACCCCTTATGAGCAATTAACAGCAAAAATTCAATTTTCAATCCAAATTTTCAAATTTCAAAAAATTCAACAATTCAATATGAAAATAAAATAGAATTTTATAACTCCCACCAATTAATCGAATATTTAGCAAATTCAATAAACAAACAAACATTTCAAATAAACCTTTAATACATTTAAAAAAAACGATAAAGAGAATTAATTGACGGATTAGAATCACTAATAAAAATTGTAACCGGAAATTTAGATCACAAGGATGCACTTAAATACGATCAAGATATCGAAAATCTAATTCAAAATCAAAATAACATTAGAACTATTGTTAAAGATCAAATAACATTAATGCAAAACACGATTTCAACTTTCAATCAAAGTTCAACAAAACTTGCACAAAATCCAAATCTGGTATGAGTTACCTATCTCTCACTACTCGAAACAAAATTTCTTCTGCTACACACTAAAGAACACAGTTAATATAACAAATTCTCAAAATATGAAGGGTGAATTTATTAACAAAATTTTGAAATAATCGATTTTGAAAATCGTTAATTTTACATGTTTCACTGACGCGCGGTGGAATCTCACCCATTCTGTTGGCGGTCCGTGCACTGTTATATACTCTTACACTTAGAAAATTTCGCCCTCAATAATATCACAATCCCCACTCCCGATGAAGACTTAACTTCCCCTAAGGAAATTAAGCAAATTGTTAAAAAACTTAAAAATCGAGCTCCTGGTTATGACAATATATCTGCTCTCCTAATTAAAAAATTTCCTAAAAAACCAATCCTACAAATTTATTACATCCTAAACGCCTGCATTAAAAACCAATACTTCCCCTCCGCCTGGAAAAAAGCAGTCGTTATTCCCATCTCTAAACCAAAAAAGCCAAAATCCGATCCTGCCAGCTACCGTCCTATTAGTTTACTTCCTACATTATCAAAAATCCTCGAAAAAATCATCCTTTTCCGCCTTCAGCAACATGACGAAATTCATGATACAATAATTCCGGAGCAGTTTGGTTTTCGAGCAAACCACAGCACGGTCACTCAGCTAGTTTTGCTCGTTGATCAAATTACCCTTAATTATAACATGAAAACCACTACCACGACGGCCACCCTCGACATCGAGAAAGCGTTTGACACCATTTGGCATGACGCCCTGCTTCACAAACTTTATATCCGAAATTACCCCATGCATCTAATTAAAATCATCTCCAGCTTTCTCGAAAACCGCTCCTTCCAAGTCCGACTAATGGACGCCCTCTTCATATCCTTACCTATTCCAGCTGGAGTACCGCAAGGCTCCATCCTAGCCCCAACCCTTTTTAATTACTACATCAATGATATCCCAAAATCCACACGGACAAAATTATCCCTGTACGCTGACGACACCGCCATCACCTCCGAATCCCGTAAAAAGGATAAATCCATTGACTACCTCCAACGACACGTTCCCGATCTCGAAAATTTTTATGCCACTTGGCGATTAAAAATTAACGAACCCAAATCCACCCTCACCGCTTTTTCCAGACAAAGAGACCAAATTACAAACAAACTTACGATTAATGGTACGGACATCACGCACACCCCTACGGTTAAATACCTAGGGGTGACCCTTGACCAACGACTTACATTCAGAACGCATTTAAAACTCACTGCACGGAAAGCGCAAGCAGCAATGCATGCACTTTTCCCATTACTTTCATATAAAAACGGACTTGACCCTAAAATCAGACTGACCTTGTACAAACAATTAATCAGACCAATTTTATTATACGCCTCTCCAGTATGGAGCAGGACAGCCCCGACTAACATAAAAATCATTCAAACAATACAAAACAAGTGTCTCCGAGTCATTTCCGGAGCTCCACGCTACACACCCATACATGATTTACACACTTCACATCAATTTCAAACACTAACAGAAGTCATACACAACACAGCCATAAAATTTTTCACATACACGGTAAGGCAAAACCCACACACATCACACCTTGGTACACACACACAAGACACCTTGCCCTTCAGGATCAAACACAAACTTTTACACCATGTCATTTTAAACAATCAGTAATAGGAAAGTAATTGTCAGTAGTTTAATTAAAATTCATTTTTATTTTCATTTTATTTTGTTAAAATTTCAGTAACTTAATTCTTTTTTGGCTTTTTTTATCACGGCGCGGGGTTTTTGCACTCTTTTTTACCTCGAGATATCAAATCAATTAACCTTCAGATTTAATAATTTTCAACTTAATTCGATTAATCCTCTAGGGGATAGGTACGATTTAACAATTCAAGTTTTAATAAATATGTATTTGTGTAATGGTTTGTTATTGTAATTTGTTATCTGTTATTATAGTAATTAAAATTATTATTGTAAATATGTATGTAAAGTTTTTAATGTCAATAGAGTTCTTTTTGGTTTTGGTTTTTGGTTTTTCGCACCGGCAGATGCACCTCGACTGTCGTACATGCAACATCGATAATTTTTTGTTTTTACGCGATTTTTTGGGGGTGAAACGTAATAGTATACTGCCCCATACCGCAACTATACTTTTTAATGCTATTTCGAGGGTCTCTCACATTCCGGTTGCATTTATCCCGGTTTTCTTGATCTGTCGCGCCTCTCGTATGTTTAGCTCAAAATATTATTTCTATAAACTAAAATAAGCCTGTTCTTTAGTGTGTAGCTGAAGAAATTTTGTTTCGGCTAGTGAGAGATAGATAACTCTCCCCCAAAATCTTCTAAATTCAAAAATCACGAAAATTTTATAAATTAAAAATTACGATTATTTTCAATTGTATCCTAATTTTCACCAATGATCATTACAAATTAATCCTTCCTAATTCCAAATTTCTTATCCTAATGAGCACTATTATTCGAATTTTGGAGAAAAATGTAAAAGAATAACTGGAAACACGATTCTCCATGCGAAGTTCAAGTCTTGTGATACTCCGAGAAATTCTCCAATTGTAAACAACAAATTGCAACATTCGTTGGTTTAAAAGTTCAAAAGTTAACACCCGGAAAATGGATAATTGTAACTACAGAACAAATAGTGGCCCATCAAAAGTGCTACGATGAAAAAGAAAATGTTTTTTCTAAACGGTACATGCTATCGAACTGCCAAATTATTGTGAATTAAAAATCGGAAATTTTAAAAATCATCACGATTCCCGACATCAACATTTCAACATTTAAAGAAGATCAACATAATAGTTCTACATTTAAATAATTCTACAAATATAATATAAATATAAATATAATAATACAAATAAATAGTTCTACAAAAAAATAATTTAAAGAATTTAAAAATATTCAAAGTGAACTTAGTGATAACAAAGGGCAATTAAATAAAAGTGCAGTGATTCGCTTCGATTCGACAAGTATTTGGACAATTTTTGTATACCTCTTAATTTTTGTATTAATCATTTATAAAGTTTGTAAAATTATAATTAAACTAGCTGACCCGGCAGACGTTGTCCTGCCCAAATTTCTTATATTTGCCTACATGTATTTTTTTAGATCCAATCCGCATAATGACCTTGCGACCTATTTGGTCGTCGCAAATACCAAACTTATTACAATTAATTCGTTGACATCAATGTTTTTCGCAGCCAATATAGCACATTCGCTCAACCAAATATGGTTTTTGTAATTTTGAGCAATGTTTGGGTGATTGGCCAGGGAATAACTCGTGTCGAATTTCTATCCACTGCGGATTGCAAGTGAACGTGATGAACAAATCTGGTGTGCCGTAATGGCGAACATAGGACATGGCATCTTGAGCGTATTCATGCATATGCTGTGGACTTCCGACGTACGTTGCTGGGAGAATCGTCATGCGGCCAATATTCTGTGCGTTTCCGTCAGTATTGATGGCATCTCGAAGGTGATAATACTCTTCAGAACGGAGGTTTGTCTGGTTCAATCTGATAAATAGCAACCGTTCAGTTTCAATTTTGACGTACATATCGACAGCATATTGGTGAAATAGACGGCGACATTTCAATATGTGATTGTCCTCATTTTCACGAACCATCAATCGATATGAATAGTAGTTCATTGAACTGACTTTTTTGTTCGTTTCAGCGCCTGTAAGCGGATTTACCATCTTGTGCGAGAAATCATAACCGTCTTCACCTTGCCAAAATATGATGGGATATTGTAACGCATCATATGATCGGTGCGTTTCGTACACACGCTGCAGCTGATCGTTTCGCCGTTGCAGAACGATATCACGTGAGCACTTTCAATTTTTCCCGAATTTTTCAACTTCCCGGGCAACTTTTCCAATTTTTTTTTTACGTAAGAACCATCTACGGACTATTACAAACACTTTTTAAAAAAAATTAACAAAATCGGTCCAGCCGTTATCATGTGATGCCGTGACAAAAGTTTTCACATTCATTTTTATTTATATAGAAGATATAGATATAGGAAGTCTAAGGCAAAAAAGGGACAAGCAAAAACAATTCCAAATTCAATTGATTCAGAAAAATTAGAAACTGAAGTCCCAAATTTTTCCAACTTAGACGGGAGGAGTTATATTCTATAAAGTGCTTGACATTAGATAAAAAAATACTTCCTTTGTCTAGTGCTAACGAACTTGCATTT